>CM062816.1:1581892488-1583092488 GCA_031772625.1 Pinus tabuliformis
TCAAAACTGGTCAAAACTGGACCATTTCACTTGCTCCATAGGCAAAGTGCGTTGCATCCCACCTGAATGCACACAGTAGGTGCGATGCATGTCAAAAATCCCTTCTATGGGGTGCGATGGGCGAGAAGGGACAAATGGCAGGGTCAATCTGCAAGGTGGAGGAGCATGGAATCTTCCAGAAACCTCTCCTGTGACACTTGCCTCTCCGAATTCGACCAGGGATGAGTAAGAGATCATCAATCTCCAAGTGGAATCAAGAACTATCAGAGAGAAGACACTAATCGAATCTCAAAAGCTGACTCATCTCCCTTGCAGACGTCTATATATGGATCCCTCATCCCAGAGATCCAGAGGTTGGAATTTTGTATCTTGTAAGGAAGTGTTGTTGGTTTCTTGGTGCAATATCATAATGTTGGGTGATCTAAGCTTTTCATGAGGTGAAGAAGGGCTTTCTTGCTGAGAGGATGATGCTGGGTCAGAACAATTGGTTGTAATCCTCTTTGCTCTTTCTTGATTATCAATAAAGCTATTCAAGTTTTCCTCCATATTCTTATATGATTGATGATTTATGCATTTGTGTGGTCAATGTACATCTGATCCTATATTGTTTATGATAATAGATCTATGTTCTTGGATAGTGTTATGCTGCTTTGATTCTACATGTACTCCTTGAAGTTGGGTAGACAAGGAAGCGAGTGGCAAAGACCTACCAGAAGAGAGAGGAATCAAGCAAGGAACCAAGCACAAGACAGAGGTTGGTCTCCTTATTCTTCTCTTATCTTTTGCTCATAAAGGAAAACGAAAGTAGTTTTTAGTGTGTTTGTTTCTAAGGTGGCTACCAGCCTTAGTGGGACTAGCAGCTCTGTATAGACACTAGTTTCCCCGATAACAGTCACTCATCAATATCTTTGGGCACCCAAATCTAGACAGTATGGATTCAAAGATGAACTTCGTAGTAGTTTCTGTGATGTAATCCTTCACTAGATGTGATTCGACCCACCTTGTTAAATAATTAGTTGTAGTGATTATATACCTCGCACTAGTCCTTTTCCTTGGTGGATTGATAGGTCCGAAAAAATCAATAGCCCATTTGTCAAAAACCTTCAAAGTTACTTGTGGCACTAGTGGAATCTCATCTCTCCTTGAAGGTTTTCCCATTCTTTGGCAGATACCATAAGCTCTATAGTATTCCTTTGCATCTTTGTGTAGTGTAGGCCACCATGGTCCTTCTCTTAAAACTTTTTGCACAGTAGATTTCCCTGCATAATTTCCACCAGCTGCGGCACTATGAGCTTCTGTTAAAATTATTCATCTTTCATTCTTAGGAACATACCTACGCAATATTTCATCTGGTCCCATTTTATACAAATGTCCTGTTATCAGTGAATAGTATGTTTCCTTAACCACTAGTTGTTTCTTCTGCTATGTAGTGTATTCTGAAGGAGTCATTCCTGTCGTTAAGAACTAATAATATCAGTGAAGTGATCATCTGCTATCTTGATTGAAAACAACTGTGCATAAGGAAGATTATCCTATATATTTGTTGGTTCTTCTCCTGTCTCTAACCTTGACAAAAGATCAGGTCCAACATTTAGTCTTCCTGTATTAACAACAACTTCAAAATCATACTCCTGAAATAATAATAGCCATCTGCAAATTTTTCCTCCTAAAACAGGCTTATTGACGAGGTAATTTAGTGCAAAGTGGTCTGTGAACATCTTAAAATGTGATCCCAGAAAAAATATATCTAAATTTCTACAAAGCATATACCATAGCTAGTCCTTCTCTTTCTGTAGTTGTATAGTTCTTTTCTGCTTTAGACAGTTTCCTAATTGCAAAAGCTATAGGGTGATCGATTTCTCTTGCACTAGGTTGTGCCAACACCACTCCTAAAGCTATGCATGAAGCATCCACATGAACATGAAATTCCTTATTCCAATATGGAAACACAAGTATATGGGAAGTTACCATCTTTTATTTTAGTGCGTTGAGGCTCTTTTGACATTCTTCGTTCAATACGAAAGTAACATATTTCTTCAATAACCCAAATATTGTCCAATCATCGAAGTATACTTCTAAGAACTTGTAAATATATTCTTTGAAAGCTGTGACCGCCACTCTTGAAAATATGGCAGGGGCATTTTTCAATCCAAAAGGAATCACTATATATTGATATGATCCCCATTCTAGAGTGAAGGTAGTCTTAGGTCGATATTCTAGTGCAATTATTATCTGATGGTATCCAAAAAGTCCATCTGTGAATGAGTAGGCCTCCTATCCACCTACATTATCCAACACTTCATCTATAAATGGTGTAGGAAAGGGATCATGCACACATGCATCATTTAATTTCCTTAGATCCACACAAATCCTGATTTCTCCATTCGCCTTATTTTCTTGGATCACCATGGGACTTACCCACTCTCATTCCTCCATAGGATGGTTCAATGATCCCTGCTGCTATCATTTTATCTAACTCTTCTTTGACTTTCTCCTTATATTTTGGATTCAGTCTGCAGGGTCTTTGCTTGACATGCTTCACATCAAGATTTAAAGGAATCTTCATAAATCCCAAGTCTCCTACTATTCCCTTCATATATGAGAATTTAGTGGGTAATAACTCTTGGTATTCATGAAAAATATCTGTCACTTTGCTGACTGTTTCTTCATTCCAGTAATCTCCTATTGTTGCAAACTTCTGCTCATATTCTGAACCTATATTCACCTTCCTTGTCTTTAATGACTTTGTTGTATCAAGCATTTCTAATTCAGGTCCATTCACTTCACGGTAGCCTATAGATTATGATATGTCAATATTGCGAGGGTTTTCATCTTCTTCTGCAGTGATGTTGTAGCATTCCAGTGCATTATGTAGTTGCATATCCCAATAAGGCTTCCAACTGAGTGGAATTTCATTCTCAAAAATATTCTTTTTAACCATCTTAAAAGCTAAATGTCAACATAAACCCATAAACCATTTCTGCCAGCTCGCAGTACCATGTCGAAGTTCTGTTTCTAGGTACTGGTTTTGAGGAATTGTCTCCAATGTATGGATGAACCCATGTACCCATTCTTCTTCTGCAATCTCCTTCCTTGTTGTCATACAAAGCTAGATGTGTTATCTAGGGTTAGTTTGACCATCATATTTATCTGCCAATTCTATTTCTACCTGACCAAACCTTATCCATATCAACCTTCGACATTCCTACCAAGTTCCTATATTCTTCTTATGTGTACCCCACCATATAGCATGAGTAGCTCTTAATGTTAGATCCATAGCTAACAATCTTTAAAAATTTGGTACCTATTCTTCATATTCTTCAAGAAAAATATTTATATTAACCAAGCCATCATAAAAAGGTAAGTCACATGCTTTAGTTGTCATATAGCGAACTGCTTTAGTAATTTTTGCACATCGCATTCTAAACACTTCATGTAACCTATTTTACCAATTTTCAAATTCTTCTTCTAAATCTGAAGTGCAACAACTGTCTTGTTCCCAGTCCAATTTTCCATCTGTAGTGGGATTAATCCATTCTTAGATTGTTTTGTTGTTATCTGATAAATGTTGTCTATGTCTTCTATGTTGTATTCTTCTCTAACTGGTTTAGTATATCTTGCTCCTGCTAATGGATCTAATAGAACAATTAATCTCATGTTGTTGCTTTCAAATATCATTTGCCTCTTCTTTAAGTTGATTATAGCCATGTTAGAAAATTCCCAATCCAGTCCAAGTAGTGCAGGATAGTGGTTACTATCATCCACAATTTCTATCACTTCAAAATGAATAGTAGTGCGTACTCCTTCAATGCCTACTATAATGCCTCATAATCTTCCTAGAGGAACAATCCTTTTTTGGTTCATCATTCTTAGTTGAATAGGTGACCATTGCAACTTACCCATTAATTCCCATGTTTTATTTGCCAGGACATTAGCTTCAGATCCTAGATCTAAAGCAAATTAGTCCATGTTATATTCTCCTATTTGTGCACTAAGCCTCATTTATTTTCTAGTTCTCTTTTGTCTATGTAAATTGTTAACTTCGTGCATCTCACTCCAAGGTACTTCTTTAGATGCGTAGGAATTTATTAATTCATGAAGTTATTCTATAGCACTTTGATCTCACAACAATTTCATACAAGTTTGAGAAAATATTTTAGGGTATCTACCTAATATTCTACACTTGTTCCCATATTGTTAGAGCTTGGCCTTGTGTCAAAGATGATAGATCGTAGCTATTCTTATGATTCTGCTACGCATTGGATGTCGAAGCTCCTATATCCATAAAGCTTCGCTTCACTTCCATAAAGACTTCTTTTTCCCTTTGAATATGTTGATGGTGCTAGATCCGCCAACATGTCAAGGGGATCTCCTCGATAAGAAGTCCCAATTAGACCTCAGACCGTTTGGTTTAGGATTCCTAGCAGTGGTTCGTAAGGTAATGCCTTGACTGCGATGTCACATAGAGGAAAGTAAGGTAACACTGTCAGTAGCAAGGGTGTGACTGATGCAATGAGTCAAGGAATGAGTATGAGAGGATCCAATAGTTCAAAGGGAGAGGAAGGTGAAGGTGAGTTCTAGGTTGAAAGGGATCAGTCCCAACTCAGCTAGGAACACACAACACAAAGGACATGCATAGCTTCTAGCAGAGCAGTCGACATGGATGCGGCAGTACCAACATACAAGGTAAGATAAGATGAACAACACTCATGGATTAGTTAGAGATGAGTGTGACAGTTGATATAACAAGTTTTAGAGAAAGGTATGTCTGTTGTTTGGCAGAGTAGTCGACATGGATGGTGACAACATTAACAACATATCCAACACATTAACAATAAGATTCATATAATTGCATGTGAATCAGTTCATACACAAGCACATAAGTTAAACAGCATATATCATTAAGGAAACTGGAGCAGTCCAGCTACAACAACAACATATGCATAAAAATGTGCTGGCTCTTATTATTAAATAAGTGTAAGTCACAATCATACAATACACCATGTAAAACTGCTAGCCCCATCAGTGGAATGTTACATCCACATCCGCCTGCTCCTCTAAAGAGATATACTAGCTTTGTGCGGTGGAGAAGCCAAGGCGCATTACAATACTATCCAAGCATTCTTCAAGATAGTCTTAGTAGAAGATTGGCTGACCAAAAGCCTATATAATGAGTTATGAGGGACTATTTATAGCAAACGGTGGGGCGACCCTTGACATTCCCCTTTATGAAAATTCAACTACCCTTGTGACACTTCACCTACTCTATGACTGTTACATCTGACTGTTGACACTCGACTTATGCTTGACATGACTCAACATTACAATGCACATTTACTCATGTGAGACAACATGGCTTGAGTAAGCCTTGTAAGACATCACTAATAGTTGGTCATTGTGGTGAGACCAACTCTTTGACATGCTTGTAATGGTGTGCATGCACCTCATGGTGATATCTTGCTGAAGCGAACTCTTACCTCTATTGCACCCAGTGCATTGGTTCGGCCCCTTCATGCAACTCGTTTGCTAACATGCACATGGTCTTCTTGGGTACGGTTGAACCGGAAACACACTGATGCATAGTGTCTGTGCTGATCTTCAAGTGTGCATTGGTCGACATGCACATCAAATTGCTGAAGTGCATGTTCAGCTCCAGTTGGACTTGCTTCTTGTCTTTGCCTTGGTGAGTGTGTTGAATGGGTTGGATTTCATGTGTGCGCTCAACAACATGTATGATGCTGGATTCTTGGCATGTGATCAACAACACTGCTCACCATGTTTGCTCTGTGTCAGCTACTGGGATGGATCCTTAACTTGTACTGGCACAGTTTCATCCATGAGTGCATGTTGCACCCACTACTGTTCATCTTCCTGCTGCAACTCTTTGGTTTTTCTTTGTAGCTTCATGTTCTTCTTGAGTTGTTGCTTCAACACATGCAACTCCTTCTTTGTTCCATCTTCTGCCTTCGCACAATCTTCATGTTGCGCTGTCACTTCATAGCCTGAGTCTCCAAAGTTTCTTTCATTATTTGTGGATCTTCTTGATCTTGCAACTTTTCTCCACCTCCATGTTGTCAACAACCTTCCTCTTGCATTTGTTGTGTTTGTTGCATTCGCTGCATTCGATATGTTGCCTTCAGTTGTTGCTCATGATGCTGCTCACTGTGATGTTGCTACTTGATGTCCTTGTGCATGAACAATTTGATGTCTTTGTGAGATGGTAAGCCCATGGACACTTGATCGACTGCATCCCCAAGCGTGCTCTGAATGGTTCCTTCATCTCTGCTCCCTTGGAAACCATCATACCTGTACTGTTGAGAGATAGATCAACACCTATGATACCTGGAGACATGGAAACACTCATAGCAAGCAATCTATCAGTTGAAAACCAAAATGAACATGAGAACTGACTTGCAACATACCTGGGTGAATGATCATGAAGGTTGTGCAATTTCGGCTGGGAGGTTGTGAGATTGACTACCAAGACTACACAAGGCATAATTTAGGCTACTGCGAGACTAACTCACTGTTGGAACTGAAAAATGTGCAATCCAGTTGGGTAGTTGGTTGTTGGGATTGTGGAATGCGTGATTCCAGTTGGGAAAGATTGCTGGCCCAGGGACAAATTTGCGCAAATTTTTGGGCCAAGCAGCCACTGACCTCCAAAAATGTGCAATTTATTCCAGGAGGCTAGTGTTGGGTCAAAATATGCAAATCTGGAGAGGAAGGGGAGCCTTCCTTCTCCATATTGCACTATGCAGCCTTGGTGAAGGCAAAGACTGGGCCAAGGTTGGCCCAAATCGCTGACAGGAAACTGAAAGAAATTAAGTTGATGAAATGCATGGTGACACTAAGTGATAATAGAAGTGATAAATAGTGCATGCAAAACATGAATGGAAGATTCAACGAACAGATCAACATGCATGTGGGTGAGTTCGTTCGCCAGTTGGGTGAACGTCTGTGCAAAAGAAGTTTCATGCATGTGACAATAGTGAGATAGCAACAAAAATTGAAACAAAGCTAGGAAATCTAGAATACATGTAAATGACAGTAGGCACTCAAAGAAATCAAGAAAACAATGCTCACACAAGTGAATACACAAAAAGTGACAGAAATGCAGCACAATGCATGGGAAGCAAGATTACCCCAAAACAACGGAGTTGAGTGTGTCGATTGCTCTTAGATGTGATGTGGGATGTCGTAGCTACAAGGTTGATGTGAGGAATGAGCTCTGCAGCATCCGGTTAATGAGTTTTGATAACAACGAGGTTGTGACGCACATGCCACAAATCTAGGGGAAACGACACTTGGAGGGAGGTTTCTAAATTACTCCTTACATGTAACGTCCAACTGCTAATATAGATCCTTGTAACAAGGGATTCCTTTACATGCTACCCTGGGAGAAGCAGCCTATGCATGCAAAGTATGTTTTGCTTGGTCCCGGAGAGAACCGGTCACCTCAGCTGCACATGCAAATGACTTCTCGACAACTGGAGAAAAATGCGCATTTCTGACTATAAGATGGGCTAAATTCCCAAGGTTATTACACAATTTCTAGGCCTAGCAGCTGACTGCTTCCCAGATTTACGAAAATCCTGGGCTGAACTTCCTATTGATGGTAAAATTTGTACAAATCCTACTGGGAGGGTAGGCTCGCAGGATTGCGCAAATGTGGGAAGTAGTCAACAAAACTACTCACCATGTTTGCTCTGTGTCAGCTGCTGGATGGATCCTTAACTTGTACTAGCGCAGTTTCATCCATGAGTGCATGTTGCACCCACTGCTGTTCATCTTCCTGCTACAACTCTTTGGTTTTTATTTGTAGCTTCATGTTCTTCTTGAGTTGTTGCTTCAACACTTGTAACTCCTTCTTTGTTCCATCTTCTGCCTTTGCACGATCTTCATGTCACACTGTCACTTCATAGCCTGAGTCTCCAAAGTTTCTTTCATTATTTGTGGATCTTCTTGATCTTGCAACTTTGCTCTGCCTCCATGTTGTCAACAACCTTCCTCTTGCATTTGTTGTGTTTGTTTCATTCACTCCATTCGATATGTTGCCTTCAACTATTGCTCATGATGCTGCTCGCTGTGATGTTGTTGCTTGATGTCCTTGTGCATGAACAATTTGATGTCTTTGTGAGATAGTAAGCCCATGGGCACTTTATCGACTGCATCCCCAAGCATGCTCTGAATGGTTCCTTCATCTCTGCTCCCTTGGAAACCATCACACCTATACTGCTGAGAGATAGATGAACACTTGTGATACCTGGAGACATGGAAACACTCATAGCAAGCAATCTATCAGTTGAAAACCAAAATGAACATGAGAACTGACTTGCAACATACCTAGGTGAATGATCATGAAGGTTGCACAATTTCGGTCGGGAGGTCACAAGCTCGACTACCAAGACTACACAAGGCACAGTCCAGGCTGCTGGGAGCCTAACTGACTACTGGAACTGCAAAATGTGCAATCCAGTTAGGTAGTTGGTTGCTAGGATTGTGGAATGTGTGATTCCAGTTGGGAAAGATTGCTGGCCCAGGGACATATTTGTGCAAATTTTTGGGCCAAGCAGTGACTGACCTCCAAAAATGTGCAACTCAGTCCAGGAGGCCAATGTTGGATCAAAATGCGCAAATCTGGAGAGGAAGGAAAGCCTTCCTTCTCCATATGGCACAATGAAGCCTTGGTGAAGGCAGAGATTGGGCCAAGGTTGGCCCAAATTGCCGACGGGAAACTAAAAGAAAGTAAGTCGATGAAATGCATGGTGACACTAAGTGATAATAGAAGTGATAAATAATGCATGCAAAACATGAATGGAAGATTCAACAAACAGATCAACATGCATGTGGGTGAGGTCGTTCGCTAGTTGGGTGAACGTTTGTGTAAAAGCAGTTTCATGCATGTGACAATAGTGAGATAGCAACGAAACTTGAAACAAAGCTAGGAAAAACTAGAATACGTGTAAATGACAGTAGGAACTCAAAAAAATCAAGCAAACAATGCTCACACAAGTGAATACACAAAAAATGATAGAAATGCAGCACAAGGCATGGGAAGCAAGATTACCCCAAAACAACGGAGTTGAGTGTGTTGACTGCTCTTACATGTGATGTGGGATGTTAGAGCTACAAGGTTGATGTGAGGAATGAGCTCTGGAGCATCCGGTTGATGAGTTTTGATAACATCGAGGTTGTGATGCGCATGCCACAAATATAGGGGAAACGACACTTGGATGGAGGTTTCTGAATTACTCCTTACATGTAACCTCTAACTGCTAATATAGATCCTTGAAACAAGGGATTCCTTTGCATGCTACCCTAGGAGAAGCAGCCTATGCATGCAGGTCTGTTTTGCTTGGTCCCAGAGAGAACCAGTCAACTCAGCTACACATGTAAGCGACTGCTTGACAACTCGAAAAAAAATGTGCATTTCTAACTATAAGATGGGTTGACTTCCCAAGGGTATTACACAATTTCTAGGTCCAGTAGCTGACTGCTTCC
Organism: Pinus tabuliformis; assembly: GCA_031772625.1. Classification (NCBI taxonomy): domain Eukaryota; kingdom Viridiplantae; phylum Streptophyta; class Pinopsida; order Pinales; family Pinaceae; genus Pinus; species Pinus tabuliformis. The sequence goes on from CM062816.1 coordinate 1,581,901,993, forward strand.
CAGATTTGTGCAAATCCTGGGCTGAACTTCCTGTTGATGGTAAAATTTGTGCAAATCCCGCTGGGAGGGTTGGCTGGCAGGATTGCGCAATCTTGGAGCCCAACAGGCTGTTAGAGGGAATTACACAATTCCTGGAGGGAATGGCTAGTTTCCCTCCATAAATGCGCAAATTTCAATGGGAATATACTCAGCCTGTAGCTGGACCAAGTCCGAGTGAGTAGCCTATGAAGGGAAAAGATCAAACTGTGATCAGCAGTCTGCCTTTGAGCAAGGAAGACATTGAAGCTTGAGGACTTGATGAAGCAAGGCAAGTTGCTGTGAAGGTTGGTAGGGAGGCTCCAAAATAGGCTAAGGAAAAATTTTGGAGGGTGGTTGTAGCTACTATAACACTTGGCGACACACTGGTATAACTCCAGCTCTCTTCATAGACCTTGTTCACGAAAAGCAAGTTTAACACCTTCGGAAGTGTTTAGTTCTTAGCTCATCTTGGCTTCACTCTAGCTTGATGTAAGATGTAGCATCTGCTAGACTCTTGGTCGATTGACACACATTCCAAGCCAAGGAAACATAGTTGCTTTGATTGGGGTTGAGGGGTATATAGGTGCAGAAGTAGTATAATCGTTAGAGTCTTAGTTTCATCTCTGGTGTTGCTCCACTACTAGCAGGCTTCGACAATACCCCAGTGGAGTCACATAGGAACATAAGCATGGCTTCGCTACCAATGAACCTGGTCAGTACCTCGGCAGAGTTACTTGCATCACCTCCCTAAGTAGGAAGCCTTTCTCTTCTTTTTCCTTATTCATTTTGAATTTTTTGACTTTTTATTTTTGTTTCATTTTTAATTTTCACTGTGTGTAGCACTTATTCATTTCAGAGGCGGAAGAGGGATCCCGACCTATTGAGAGCAGAGGAGGTTATTCTAGTAGAGAAGTAGTTTATTATATATTTTACGTGCCCGTTAAGGTTTCCCCCCTCACCTTACTTTACTTGACTGAGATGACAAGGGTTAACTAAAAAACAATCGACTAGAGAAGGTGACACTAGTTAGCACGCAAGCATTGTGCTTACACCAAGGTTCACTTCAAAGAATACGTATTTTCCTATGATGTATCATGGACTAAGAGTAACAAGTTCATAATATAGAGGCAAGATGACAGATAACCAAGTAGTGATAGCTGTACAAACCCTCTTTTACTTCACCTAGCTCGTTTCATGAGTTACACATGGTTTCACGCAAACTAACCGATGAAAAAAACAAGCGAACGAACTAACAATCAACAAAGTAAAGCAAGATCAGAAGAAAAAATGAAAGTGAAGCAAGTAAACAAATAAGCAAGCAAACAAAGCTTGTAAGAAAACATGCATGAAAGAAAACAACTGAAAGCAAACACTACTCCTACTCCTACACTAATGGTGCATGGGCCTGATCACATGAAGTGATACTTCCAATGCAGCCACTAGTGCATTGGTAGACCCATGTTGGTGAAGACTTTGTCCGCGACTAACCTAATCGTGTGGACCAGCATACAAGAAAGATAAAACAGTGAAGATAGCCACACTTTGTGTTTCAAGGTGTCCACGAGACATAAGTGAGTGCATGTGCATGACGAACAGTCCATGGACTTATCATGGTGTTGTGTGACACTACGTGCAACTTTGAAGAACAAGCACACTGTTGACTGTGACATGCAAGAAAACAAAAGAAACAAAGATAACTTGCATCACACACGAGTGCTTACAATATAAGACTCCTCCAATGCATGAGCAATGGGATCGTGTAATTTGAGTGGAGGAAGTGTGATCTGTGTGTTATATTGATCTTGAATGCATACAGATGAGTGATGAGGAGCCTTCAGTGTTTGAACAATTTCCTGATTGGAAGCGAAACCAACCTCAGGACAATGATGGCCTAACATAACCATCAGCTCGGGCTGAAGTGCCTCGATGGTTTGTGGGGTTTTGACTTTGTTGATAGATGGATCTTCATAGACCAATGGCTTAGACGGATTAACAACGAGTGAATCAAAATCGTGATCAGATGATGAGGTGAAGAGATCACGACAACCAAGATTAGAAAATTCAGGGTTTTGGTCGACATCCTCATGATTTGACGAATCACATAGAGGGGTAGATGAGAAGGAAGGATGTTCATCCTCTGTGTTTCCGGAAAGAGCAGATGAAAGATCAAGTGGATTTCAATGAATGATTGGTCCTCTCCATTGTTGGATGATGGGCTAACATATGGTGTGTCCTACGAAAGATAAAAAATGGGTGCATCCGTAGATGAAGACACACATGCAAAATCATGGATGGTAGGTTCACCAACGATGTTAGGAAAGAATGGAGGGGGCTTGGATGGAAGGGATTCATCCTTTGCTAAGTGTTGATGCTCAAGCTCCCACTCATGCTCTTCATGAATGATAGCGCATGTTGGTTTTGCAACACCAACTCCGTCCGTGGGTTGTTCCTCATTCACAACAAGTGAAGAGTCCGGAATGGATGAACACAAGACAACATCATCCAGAGGAACACCTGGGTGCGAAGATGGAGGTCGAAAAAAAGAATTCATATGAGAACTCGAAGGACTCACAACCAAATATGTGCAAAAATTGTGTGGAGTGATGTTGAGAGGGTGTGAAGGTTGAACATGTGTGTGAATATGATCCTCAACATCATAGGGCGATGGTGGAATTGTTGAATGAGAGGGAGGCAGACAGTCCATTGAGACAGTGCCTGCTCCCACATGAGATTGTGCAGTTCCATCAATGAAGAATGTTGAGCGAGGCTTGATATCAAGCTTCCTCTTGGGACGGGCTGACTTCTTAAGACAATACTCGAACCGGTCCCAAAGATAAGCGAAATTCATCTAGCTCCTCAAAGCTTGAAACTGTAAGTCATGGAAGCACTACCAAAAATCAATAATGGATTTGTGCTGAGCCCTCCTTTGCTGTAATAGTTTACGGTCAATATGGTTTGGATCAAAATGATGGAATGTGTCTTCAATAAGATCACAAAAGTGCTCACATGAGTGCACGGTGACAACCGGTAAGATGAGAACCCAACAAAATGGGGATGCGCAAAGTGTGAATGCAAGCAACATACCGACCTGTTCGTTAGTAAACTCATATTCCTCATAAATCATGGAAATAAATTTATGTAAGTGCTCAGGCCAGGCCACTTCACCTTCACCATCGTACGTGTATGTTGACAAGAGATTGAAAAGATTCCTCGAGATGGAGACATCTTCACGATTTGACAAACACCTTGAGGGAAAAAGAATGCAAGACTCCATGAAATATATGCAAAGATTCAAAACTGGATGAGTGGACACTGCTTGTCATCAAACCCTCCTTCTAGTGCTAGAAATGTTGACGGTGTTGGACCCACCAACATGTCAAGGGGATCTCCTTGGTAAGAAGTCCCAATTAGACCTTAGATCATTTGGTGCAGGAGTCCCAGTAGTGGGTTGTAGGTAATGCCTTGACCACGATGTCGCACAGAGGCAAGTAAGATACCTCTATCAGTAGCAAGTGTGTGACTGATGCAGTGAGTCAATGAACGAGTATGAGAGGTTCCAACACTTCAAAGGGAGTGGAAGGTGAAGGTGAGTTACAGGTTGAAAGGGACCAATCCCAACTCAACAGAGCAGTCGACACGGACATGCACAAGTTCCGACAAAGCAGTCGACTTGGATGCGGTAGTCCCAACATACAAGGTAAGATAACACGAAAAACACTCATGGATCAGTCTGAGATGAGTGTGATGATTGATATAACAAGGTTCAGAGAAAGGTCTGTCTTTTGTCCTGCAAAGTAGTCAACATGGACAGTGACAGCATTAAAAACATATGCAACACATTAAAAACAAGATTCATATAATTTCATGTGAATCAGTTCATACACAAGTACGTAAGTTAAACAACATATATCATTCAGGCAACCAGAGAAGTCCAACTACAACAACAACATATGCATGAAAATTTGTTGCCTCTTATTATTAAAGAAGTGTAAGTCACAATCATACAATACACCATGTAAACCTGTTAGCCCCATCAGTGGAACGTTACACCCACATCTACCTGCTCCTCCAAAGAGATATACTAGCTCCATGTAGTGGAGAAGCCAAGGTGCATTACAATACTGTCCAAGCCTTCTTCAAGATAGTTTTAGTAGAAGCTTGGCTGACCAAAATCCTATACAATGAGTTATGAGGGATTATTTATAGCAAAGGGTGGGGTGACCCTTGATATTCCCCTTTGTGATAGTTCAACTACCCTCATGACTCTTCACCTACTCTATGACTGTTACATCTAACTGTTGACACTCGACTTACACTTGACATGACTCAACACTACAATGCACATGTAGTGAGACAACATGGCTTGAGAAAGCATTGCAAGACATCACTGACAATTAGTCATTGTGGTGAGACCAACCCTTTGACATGCTTGTGATGGTGAAGTTGGTGAGCTGATGCCAAGCTTGGTCATCCGTGTTGGTGTGCATGCACCTCAAGGTGATATTTTGCTGAAGCAAATTGTTTCCTCTGTTGCACCCTATGCATTGGTTTGGCCCCTTCATCTAACTCGTCTACTAACATGTGCATGATCTTATTGGGTATGGTTGAATCAGAAACACACTGATGCATGGTGTTTGTGCTGATCTTCAAGTGCGTATTGGTGGCCATGCGCATCAACTTGTCGAAGTGCATGTTTAGCCCCAATTGGACTTGCTTCTTGTCTTTGCCTTGGTGAGTGTGTAGAGTGGGTTGGATTGCATGTGTGCACTCAATGACATGTATGCTGTTGGATCCTTTGCATGCGATCAAAAACAATGCTCACCATGTTTTCTCTGTGTTAACTGCTGGGATGGATCCTTAACTTGTACTGGCGTAGTTTCATCCGTGAGTGCATGTTGCGCCCATTACTGTTCATGTTCCTGTTGCAACTCATTGGTTTGTTTGTGCAACTTCATGTTCTTCTTGAGTTGTTGCTTCAACACATGCAACTCCTTATTTGTTCCATCTTCTACCTTCGTACGATCTTCGTGTCACGCCATCACTTCATAGCCTGAGTCTCCAAAGTCTCTTTCATTGTCACTGATATGCTTGATATTGCAACTTTGCTCCGCCTCTATGTTGTCAACAACCTTCCTCTTGCATTTGATGCATTTACTGCATTCGTTGCATTTTCTGCATTCAATATGTTGTCTTCAGCTGTTGTTCATGATGCTACTGCTTGATGTCCTTGTCCATGAACAATTTGATGTCTTCGTGAGCCAGTAAGCCCATGGACACTTGATCGAATGCATCCCCAAGTGTGCTTTGAACGATGTCTTCGTCTCTTCTCCCTTGGAAACCATTATACTTGTATTGTTGAGAGGCATATGAACACCTGTGATACCTAAACACATAGCGACACTCATAGCAAGAAACCTGTCAGTCGAAAACCAAAATGAACATGAGAACTGCCTTGCAACATACTTGGGTGAATGATCATGAAAGTTGCGCAATTTCGGCCAAGAGGTCGGGAGACTGACTGCCAAGACTACACAAGGCATAGTCCGAGCTGCTTGGAGACTAATTGACTGCTGGAACTGCAAAATGCAAAATCTATTTGGGCAGTTGACTGCTGGGATTGCGGAATGCACGATTCCAGCTAAGGAAGACTGTTGGCCTAAGGACAAATTTGCGCAAATTTTTGGGCCAAGCAGCCACTGACCTCCAGAAATGTGCAATTCAATCTAGGAGGCCAGTGCTAGGGGAGAATGCGCAAATCTAGAGAGGAAGGTGATACTTCCTTCTCCAGATTGCGCAATGAAGCCTTGGTGAAGGCAGAGACTAGGCCAAGGTTGGCACGACTTGCCGACGGGCAACTGAAAGAAAGTAAGTCGATGAAATGCATGGTGACACTAAGTGATAGCAGAAGTTATAAATAGTTCATGTAAAACATGAATGGAAGATTCAACAAATATATCAACATGCACATGGGTGAGGCAATTCGGCAGTTGGGAAAACGTCTGTGCAAAAGCAGTTTCATGCATGCAACAATAGTGAGATAGCAACGGAAATTGGAATAGAGTTAGGACAAGCTAGAATACATGTAAATAGAAGTAGGCACTCAAATAAATCAAGGAAACAATGCTCACACAAGCAAATACACAAAAAGCGATAGAAATGCAGCACAAGGCATGGGAAGTAAGCTTACCCCAAAACATTTGAGCTGAGTGTGCCGATTGATCTTAGAGTGATGTGGGATGTCAGAGCTACAAGGTTGATGTGAGGAATGAGCTCTACAGTGTCTGGTTGATGAGTTTCGATAACATCGAGGTTGTGGCACACATCCCATAAATCTATGGGAAGCGACACTTGGAGGGACGTTTCTAAATTGCTCCTTGCATGTAACCTCCAACTACTAATATAGATCCCTGAAATAAGGGATGTCTTTGCATGCTACCTTGGGAGAAGCAACGTATGCATGCAAGTATATTTTGCTTGGTTCGGGAGGGAACCGGTCAACTCAGCTGCACATGCAAGCAACTACTCGACTGCTGGAGAAAAATGCACATTTCTAACTGTGAGCTGGGCTGATTGCCCAAGGGGATTGCTCAATTTCTGGTCCTAGAAGCTGACTGCTGCCCAAATTTTCTTAAATCCCAGACTAAATTTCCTTTGGATGGGAAAACTTGCGCAAATCCTGCTAGGAGGGTTGGCTGGTAGGATTGCGCAATCTTGGAGGCCAGCAGGTTGTCAGAGGGAATTGCACAATTCTTGGAGGGAATGACTAGTTTCCCTCCAGAAATGCACAAATTTCATTAGGAAGCTACTTAGCCTGCAATTGAACCAACTCTGGATGAGTAGCATGGGAACAGAAAATATCAAACTGTGATCGACAGGTTTCCTTTGAGCAAGGAAGACATTGAATATTGAGGACTTGACAAAGAAAGGCAAGCTGCTGTGAAGGTTTGTAGGGAGGCTCCAAAACAGGCTAAGGAAAAATTTTGGAGGGTGGTTGTAGCCGCTACAACAGAATATCAAACAAAAGGAATTTTTTAGTAGTCTTTCCTACCCAGTAGCTTTGACTTCCTTCTTACCATCTTCTTTATCATCCCCAGTCGTAGCTCCACTTCTTGTTACAATATTTATCCGAGGTTCATATATCCTTAGTACTGCAGTCATCATCTAGATGTTTTGTGTCAGTTGTTGGCTCCTCTTTTCTTGCATTTTTTCCATAAGTATCAGACACTCTTCAATTACATGATCAAAATATTTTCAGTACTTACATGTTGTGGTAGGATTCTGACAGTCTCTCGTGAAGTGTCCTGACTAGCTGTAGTTATAGTAGATAATATGTCCTCGTCCTCGACTAGCTCCACCACCTCAGCCAATACCTCGACCTCGACCTTGATAACCACCTTGACCACTGTGTTGTCCATGTTCCTCATGTCCATGTTCTTCAGCTTGCATCCTATATGCATGAGCACTTCAATCCATCATTAGTTCATAAGCTCGACAATTGTTTTCATCATGTCCCACTGATTTTCATAACTTGCAATATAAGTTGCTTGGAGTTTGCACATACCTTTGCAATAGATAACAATCTTCAACATGATGTTTGCCCCTATTTTTACATATCTTGCACCATAAGCTGGATCTAGGATTGAAAGGATTCAGTGCTCCACTAGCCATGTAGTTTCTGAAGAGATGACATTGTTCCTTAGAATGGCCTTCTCCTTTACAGTTTGTACACCATACTTCTTGTCGAACTTCTTTACTTTTATTCATATCTTGTATCTGTAGTCAAATTTTCCATGTGACTTTGGATCTGCTGCATACCTGCATTGGTATCCCTTATCAGTGAAGCTTCTAACTTCATTGCAAGTTCTAAAGCTTGAGTTGGAGTTTCTATCTTCTACTGTGACAAAGGAAATCTTATATATGGAAGCAACACAACTATAAACCATTATTTATGTCGATGCAGAGCTATTTTCAAGCTCACCCGATCCAATAGTATCTTGAATCCTTGATCAAATTCCTAAACAAACTCAATAGGATTTTGTTTGATTTATTTTAGCTCTATGATGCACTATGAATCAGACTTCAACTTCTTGAATTCACTTACTAGCATCGTTTTAATGTTTGCAAATGGTCTATTCTGATTTCTCAAATACCTCATATACCATGTCAGTGCTCTATCTCAAAATGTTGAAACAAGCTACATTTCTTCATATTTTCATCATGGACCTGGTTCGTTGTCCATACTACTTCGCATAAGAACCAAAATTTCTCTGGATCCTCTAATACAATCCCTTTAAAAACATGCAGCTTAATATCAATGGAAATATTTCTTCGTGGTGGGGAAGGGGGAGGGGGAGGAGGATGAGGGGTAGGGGGATAGGAGGGGTAACGAGACAAGGAAAAGTAGAAATACCCTGATTATTACTTGATTCTGGCTTCGACGAACTTTCATGGAAAGGTGAATACTGTGGGGTTACATCAGGGTTCTGAGGATGGTTTTCTCCACTTTCAGACTCATTTAATAGAGGGTTATCGTAAGGTTCTATAAAAGTGTTTGGATCTTGGCCACGAGATCTCTTTGTAGTGTCTATTCGATATCTTTTTCCACTTCATGTTGTCCCAGTCTCTTCTTTAGACCTTCTAAAAATAAGTAACTAATAGTCTGACTACATTCATAAAATCTCGTTTTCACACAAAAGCATCTTAATCCAAAGGTTCATAGATTTTAAGAACTTACCTCACCGTCCTTTGAAATTTTTTTGTTTTGCTTCACTGTAGGACACAATCGAGTCTACTGCTAACTCAGTAATGAATCCTCCTAAGATGTTATCAATCCAAAAATCAACAACTCTTGAGATCCTATTGTCAGTGTTCTTGAGTCATTGTATTAATTCAGGATTCCACTCCTTAGGTTCATCTACTTTAAATCATTCTTTTCTCTTAATAAACCTTGATATCCACTCATATAGCTCCACATGGAATGAGATAAAGAAGATTTCTTATTGATTTTCAAAAACATTCTTCTCCAACCACCTCCTAGTTGACATGCGAGGGCTTCTATTTTCTTTTTATACAAATTCTCATTCCTTCTATTCTACCTAATCTTGAATTTCGTTTTTTGATAGATGCCACATAAACATCCCTCAAACAGATCCTGGTCCCAGAAACATAACCATTTGTTGGCTTAGGTTGACATGACCAAGTTTCAGACTTTTATTGCACACCAACAAAACCCTCAACCACTAGCCCTCTTGACAATGATTTGCAAGTAGATCGCAGTCTCACCCAAATTGATTATGGCAGGTTGGAGAACCAGGTTTCTAAAGCTTGATGGATGCTATAATATGGAACTTTTGTATTTTATTTACGCTTTAAAACTTATATATTACTTCTCATACATCAGTTACTTTGCACTTATATATCACTTTTGCAGAATTACATTCATCATTTAAACATAACATAAAAATCCATAAACTTCACAGTATTGAAATAAAGTGCAGATAATAAGCAAATTAACACATGAGACACATATTTTTCTTATGGTTCATCCCAATGTGGGACTACATACACAAGAATTTTTGCTTATAATAGAGAATTTGGTACAATAACAGTTCTTCCTTGCACACATAGCTGCAAGGTGTCTGTGCACTAAGCTGTAGATGGTCTGTGCACTAAGCTGCAGACGGTCTATGCACTAAATTGCAGATAGTTTGTGCACTCAGCTATAGACCCAAGTCTTCACGTACTCGACTCTGAAGCCGTTCCCCTTCCTCCAAAGTATAGATCAATAGAATACAACCATAAACATATATTTCGATAAATACTTGTCCTCCTTCTTTATTATTCATCCCTATTGTTTCCGGGAAAATTAGTATTTCTAAGAAATGCTAACCCTCTAGGCTTGGTAGCTAACCTAGAAACAACAGTTAAAACAATTCACTATTTTTCCTATGAATGACAGATAAGGGAAAGATTATAAAGAGCCAACCTGTAACTTTCGCTTGATTCCTCGTTTAATCTCTCTCTCCTTTGGCCGATCTCATTACCCCTCCCTGTACTTAACACGCTTGGAGAGTACCTGCGCAATTACAGAAACATAGACCCATCAAAGCATAATGATCCATAATTCATAAACATCACAGAATCGAAAGTATGATAAACATATAATTACATTGAAAGATTACACTATCATAGGGGAAAAATCTTGAAAAGCTTTATTAATAGAAAGGAATATTACAACCCATAAGTCTGATCCAATGCCATCCTCCCAACTTCAAACCTTCTTCACCTCATGAGCAACAAGAAATTCCAACATTACAACAATACTTTGCCTCAATACTAAAACCATCAACACTTCCTTATCACTCAGAAATCTTCAGCCTCTAGATCTCTTGGATGAGGGATCCATTTATAGATGAGTGAAGGAGGTTGAGTCATCAATGAGGATGATGAATGCCTTTCTATTTTTAGGAATTGGTTCCATGAAAGAGGGGAATAGGAGGTGGTTTCCTAATTCCTTTAGTCATCCTTGGGCGAACTCAGAGGGGCAGGTGGCACTGGAGAAGCTTCTAGAGGTTTCCATGAGTAACTGATTCTTCAAACTCTCCCAGAATTTTTTCTAAGCTCGACCATCGCACCCTAAAGAGGGCCAAACTGCAATGCATAACACTTGGACAGTGTAGCACATGCTATGCATAGCACCCTAACATAGGGATTTCTTCAATGATCTCTTTGAGGCACTTTCTGGATGAATTTTGTGATGGAACTTTTTAGGAATGAGGCATTCAGAGGACTAAGTTCGTTAGGGAAAAAAACAACTATTTTAGGGGTTGATGAACCCTAATAATCATCGACATGTGAGTTGGGGTTGATGTGCCCAAATATGTCTGTAACAGTTGCCCCCTAAAGCATGAGGTTGTAAATCTTATGTCGGGTGAAATGATTTATCATGAGGATCAGAAATTTCGAACTGGAAGGTGACCTACATCAATTACAATACAATATATCATGATAATCTATTTTTTCTCATGAACTTGCTGAGGGAGGCATTCCCATGCTCAGCTTATAAACTTTCATTACATGTACATAGATCAGATAGTCGTCTACAGATATAGACTCATGATTCTACAGATATAGATTTTTGATCCATGATTAGGATGACCATCTGTGTAAAGCCTTTGTACACTTGATGCCTTTGTACTCCTGAATATATCACAGCCTGGATGGATGAAACTAGATCCGGGGTCTTCACACTCGTTCAATCTTCACTTGATGTACAAGTATAACCATGTGAAAAGATGTTCTGAAGTCAAACATGGAGAGACATCGTCTGATTACCAACCAATGATGTAAGTTGTTAATAGACGTGAGAGGGATCACCAATAATGATGATGATCCTCAAGGTACTACAGTACATTTTGCATGGTGTGAATAAAGGATTCGATGTCGAACACCATGCAAAATCTTTCGGTCAAAGGCCATTGATGTCAACTTGTCGCTGGAAGAGAGAAACTTGCCATTGATGTAAGCAAGATTCAAAGCACTGAAAGGGTGTTTCTAGGTCAATCTTCTTGGATGATGAGCTGATGTTGACAAGAAGCGACTCATCATAGGAGAGCCTTGATGTATCCCACATCTATGACATGAAACGAAGTAAATGATTTTTGGAGATGAAAACAAACTGACGACACAAGGTTCAGGAATGGCGGTCATGAAAATGAAGGTTTGTAGTATTGCAACGGATGAAACTTTAACTGGATGACTTCTCTTAAACATATCGGCAACACTGAGATGAATTAGTAGTGTTGATCCAAAAAAAAAGTGATGGATGGTGTGATAGACCAATGATATGATAACCATTGAACGGAATGTCACAACCCAGCTTAGTCACAAAGATAAAGTGAAAGTGTCAAGTTCAAGAGTGACTCGCTACCATAAGTTTTCAAGATTTTTCCCATTTTCCCCAATCATTGCTGACCAGTACATCTTTATTTTTTATCAAGCTTGAGGAGGATAACATATGCTTGTTCTATAATTCGCCCTTCGGGCAAACCCATCGTTATTTGATGTTTTAACGAGTCTAGTGATGGTGAAACTTGGTCTTGTCTAGATGGACAAGTTTGTCACTATTATTTTAACGAGTTTAATAACAAAGATAACTCGGTCCTTTTCATGTTTAGAGAGTTTGAAAAGGGACGAAAATATGACTCTATAGGTTCTTTTTCGTAAAATAATCTCTTAGGTCCGAGAAAGGATAAAATATTACAAGAGAGATGTCATTTCCAATACTTTAACAAGCTGGAAAAGACAAGTGCTTGACTATCTTTTCTTATTTAAAGACTCTGAAAAGAGTTTAAAGAGGAATCTATGTTTTTCTTTTCATTTTTATATCAAAGCTTGAAAAAAGAACGAAAAGTTTGCTTAACAGTCAAAGATGCTCAATTTTCATTGGCACATCAGATTCTGTTTTCAGTCACTCATCTTGCTCAAAACTCCACCAAAGATGATTAAAAATATATGTTCATGGATGAAAAATGAATAAAACGAACATCTACTTGATTTACATGTAAAAGTAAATATAAAAACAAGTTTTGACATTTCATTTTCACCATTTCATTTCTAACATTGGATTTTGGAGCTCTGAAGCGGTTTTTCCCCCAAATTTCACCAGTTGATTGCAAAATATTCCATGGATCATTTCTCATGCCATCAGGACCAGGCAGGAACTATCCTCATGCTCTTCAATTCTATTCCATTCTTTTTCAGTTTTGGGCAAAATTTCTCAGCTTTCCAGACCTCTAGGGTTTACTTTGCATTTTTTAACCATCTTACCTTGTACCTATCAAAAAGTGTGATGCATCCCAGGCTGCTAATAGGCAATCTGCTATGCATAGCACTGTCTTCAAAGGGCAAGTGCGATGGGCGTAGAAAACTAAGTTTGAACAGTTGTTTTTCATCAAATTTTTAACTGATTTTTGCCCAAGTTGGATCCTAACTTATCTAATGTTTGTGTTTCAGATATTCATTGGATCAAAATGGTCGTTACATGGCGAGAACGAGAACATGAGGAACAAGACATGATTGCTTTAAATGACCAGGGCAAAGTTGATGCCTTAAAGAACTGTGGTTTGCTGAAGTTCTTTCGCTTGTCCAACATGAGGCAACAGATGGAGTTGCTACAGTATCTTGTTCATGCTTGGGATCCTATTGACCAGGTTTTTCATATCAGGGGTAAAGCTATCCCTTTTACCATCAAGGATGTTTATTTTTTGACGGGTTTATCGAGGCAGGGTGCCTCTCTTTCACTATCAGGACTCACCAAGGGAGGTGAATCGGTGAGAGATTATATTCGTCAGTTCTATCAGGAGGGATCTCAACCCAGTAGAGATGGAAAGATTCATATCTAAGATGTTATTGATCAACCTTTGAGAACTATCCTTTTTACCCTTACTAGATTGGCTGGTAGTGCGGTTTTACACTTAGCAAACAAATCTTATATGCAGTATGCCTTGGAATGCTTGGAACCAAAGGCATTCAACTGGTGTGAGGTGATTCTTCCACTCATGAAAGATAAACTGACGAAAGTGAAGGCTAGAAAGACCAAAAATTTTGGTTATGGGTCTATTTTGATTTCCTTTTCTTTGGAAAGAATCCCACTCATGCAACCACAAAACATTTCTCTAGGAGTGCCTGGACCTAGAGAACCACAGATGCAGCGATGGGTAGACCTTATGGCTAGGCATGCTGGCCAGTCACTGATCTCATTTTCCTCCGCTTTCTTCGAGTGGTTTGACCATCAAGAGATGGCCTTCATGGAATATCCATATGCTGGGATGGACTTCCGTGGTGATCCAGATTTATCATTTCCAGTTGGGGCGCAGTGGAGCCTTATTGGTAAATTGATTTGACCACATTTTTTTTTGAGTTTTCACTTTTTTTTTGTTTTTTTTTATTGTTACCAAGATTAAATAAACTCATGTGTGTATGCAAATATTGGATCGGTTCGACCTATGACATGCCCGCGGGAAGCAGATGCTCCAGTGGAGAGAGCTGTGGAGAGGGAAATCCTTAGAGATTTGGACATAACAGAGACCTTGGCTCAGTTGCAGGATCATGTAGAGGGATTAACCCTTGGTATTCTGGATGTCTGGATTGATGAGTTACCCATGAGACTGCAGCGCCATACCACTGGTGTGCCGAGTCGTTGGATGAGGCTCCTACGTATGATAGCACAGGCGGTGACCTGTTATCATTAGCATAACTAGTCTAGGATGTTTTCTGCATTCATTTTTGAGTTTCTGGGTTAGATGACCAATTTTGTCTTGGACACAAAATATTTGTAAAAACTTATATACAACTATCTATTTGAATTTTGGAGTTTTATTATGGTTAATTGATGAAATCCTGTGGAAATGGTGATGTGAAATGCTTTCTTTACATAGGTTGCAAATGTCTATTTAACACATAGTTTTCTAGAGAGTCAGTCAATGTGTTTAAATTTTTGGAAATATTTTAATATTGAATGAATTCAAAATGTCTTTCCAAAATTCGAACTCTAAGGAACATGCGATGAATAGCTGGGTTGCAGACAGAATAAATGCCAGTAAGTTGTAGAATGACAAGTTGTGAATCTAGCCTAACAATGATTCAGTGTATGCTATGTGAAATGGCATTAGAGATGAGTTCAATCAATGTGCTATACTCAACGATATTGTTTGTCGATCGACCAATACATATCCCCTTGAAACTCACTAACTCGCCGCTTGGAGAAAAAATAGCCCACGCTGCAAAAGATAAGTTCTGCGTACTACGACTAGCTCCATCGGCATACCCAACAAATGGTTCCAAAAAATTCGTCATCTACAACAAATGTGAAGTGGATTACCTAACCAAATCAAAACTCTAAAAGAAAACTAACACTTAAAAATGCAATCAAAGCATATGTACAGTGAGTTTTACTACACTTAATCAAGCATAGTAACATTTAAGATGCAACCTGTTTCGGGGCTACGACAATGGAATCCCATCATAATCGACCAACTTGTAGGCTCCTTTTTTCAACATACGTTTAACAATATAAGGGCCCATCCATAATGGTTCAAACTTCTCTACTCCTAATTTGTCAGAATCCTGATCGTAAAGCAAGACCAAGTCACCTTCTGAGAAGATACGAGGCTTAACATTCTTGTCATATTGTGCCTTAGTGCGTTTCTTATGTGCTTCGTTAGCTAATGTGGCATCATGATGGGTTTCATCCAGATGGATTAATTCAAAGAAACGTGCTTCTTCTTCAGAAGTATCAGGTAGCAGGTCAATTACGAGCTTGAGGGATGAGATTTCACATTGAATTGGTAAGACTGCTTCCAAACCATACGCCAACTGAAAGGGTGTAAATCTGGTCGCATTTCTCACCGAGGTTCGATATGCCTACAGAGCTAAGTATAGGATTAAATGCCAATTCTATTTATGGACTCCAATCATTATTTGCAACATGTGCTTAAGGACTTTGTTGATTTCCTCAACTTGTCCATTAGCTTGCGGATAATATGGAGTAGAACTATCATGAGACAGTCCTAATTTGGTAGTTAATTCGATCATCATGTGATTGTGAAAATGTGACCCATGATATGTAACTATAGCTTGTGGCACACCGAACCTGGAAACCACATGATTGAAAAAAAAGAGAGCAGCCGTTTCGCCATTGTTGTTCAATGTAGGAATCGCCTTTGCCCATTTAGTAAAATAGTCAACAACGACTATAATATACCCATGCCCCTCAGCCAAGGTGGGGTTACATGTCATAAAATCAATGCCCCATTTTGCGAATGGGCCAACAACAACGACTGGATGCAGTGGTGCAGGTGGTAATTTGGTTTTACGATAAAAAATTTGACAAGCATGGCACCTTCTGACAACAAGTATGCAATCTTTAAATATAGATGGCCAGAAGTAACCAGCTTGTAGGATTTTTTGTGCAGTTGCGTAACCAGATAAATGCCCCCCACAAGCACTTGAATGGCATTCATTCAAAGCTTTTTCAGCCTCCTCATGAGTAAGGCACCTTTGTAAAATTGTATCGACACCATGATGATAAAGTGTATCACCAACGATTAGATAATCTTTGGCTTGGTATCGAGTACATCGTTGTTTAGAGCGAGAGGCGTTAGGTCTAAAAGCTTGGGTTTGGAGATAGACCAGTATATCCCCATACCATGGATCACTTGACAAATTCAAAAACAGAGACTCATCCAAGATTGATGCTTCTGAGGTTCAATCATTGGAGGACGAGGGAAGGTCGCAAAGTAGCTCAGCAAAGACAAGAGATTTCTTTGATTTGGATTTGATGAACTCTAAATCAAACTCCTGTAAGATAACTATCCATTTAGAATATTTGCCCCCCAGCAATTGACGTGACAAGATGTATGTCATAGGGTTGCAATCTGATATAATGGTAGTTTTGCGAAGGAGGATGTAATGTCGAAATCTTTGCACAACTTGAACAACTGCTAGGGCTAACTTTTCAACATATGAATATTTACTTTCTGTATCATTAAGATTGCGACTCAAATAATATATAGGATGTTCAATTCCACTTTCTTCTTGCACTAAAACCATACCAATGGTTGTATCTGCAGCGGCGAGATACAGGTAAAAGTCTTTTTGATAGTTTGGGGCATACATTAATGATGCTTTAATCAAGGAATCTTTGAGAGCATCAAAAGAAGCTTGCGTGACTTGGTCCCAATGGAAGGGTACCCCTTTCTTCAATAGACGTGTATAACCTTTAGCTAATTCGGCGTAATTTGGAATGAACCTCCTCAGAAAGTTTTCCTTCCCTTGAAGCTTCTGAATCTGTAACAAATTTGAAGGTGGAGGCATGTCAAGAATTGCCTGAACCTTTATGGGATCGAGTCAAATTCCATCTTTCGAAACTACGAAACCGAGAAGATGACCAGAGCCAACACAAAACACACACTTGTGTGGATTGAGTCTTATTTTGTAGTGTCGACAACGTAAAAATATTGCTCTCAAATGTTGGGAGTGATCAATCCATTTTCGCAAATGAGAAGGCAGATCATCAAGATATGGTTGAACAATGTGTTTGATGTCATGGAAGGCATAATTCATTGCCCTCTGGAAAGTGGCCCTTGCGTTCTTCAAACTGAATGGTAATTTTTGATATGCGAATGTGCCCCACGGACATATAAATGTCGTTTTTGATTGGTCTTGTGGGTGGATATTGATTTGATTGTAGCCAGAAAATCCATCCATGAATGAAAAGATTTCGCATCTGGCACATTTGTCAATAATCTGGTCGATAAAAGGTGTAGGATAGTTGTCCTTCGAACATGCTTGGTTTACATCCCTATAATCGACACACACTCGAATTGTTCCTTGTTTTTTCATCATTGGAACAATATTTGATACCCAATCAGTAAGAGGTACAGGGAAAATGAAGCCAACACACAAACGTTTTTCAACCTCTACTTTAATGGCAATGGATTTTTTAGGATGAACAGGTCGAAGTCGTTGTTGTATTGGTTTGACATCAGGATACATTTTAATCTCATGTTCAACAATGCTTGAGTCAATGCTTGGCATTTCCTCATAAGACCATGCAAAGACATCTCAAAATTCATGAAAAAGAGCATAGTAATTTTCTAGTTCCAATGGAGAACAAGATTTGCCGACATGAATATTTTCTACAATCTTGGGTTTGGTCGAAATGTTTATAGAAATTGTTTCTTCTATGTTAGATAGATTACTCTCAGAATCTACAGTATTTACAGAATTCGACAAGAAATCAATGATTGATGGGTGATTTAGCTCATTTGAATAATGTTCATTGTCATATCGAAGGTGGGAACAATTCATCATCATTGATTGGACGATTCCTTCATCCGTAGAATGTATACACGAAAAAGGATCCAAAGAGGTGCCATATTCTAAAGACCTATCTACCCATACAACTGTTGAGTGCGGATTAGGGTTTGCCGCACAAGCCCAATAGATTGATTGCTATAATGATTCGATGGGGCTTGGTGGCATCGCCTCGCGATAATCATCACTTTCAAAATAGTTGGAATTCTTCTTAAAATCAGATGATGTAGAAGAAATCATGTTGCAGGTTTCCACTCTCGCCACTTCCGCGAAACCAGATGGTGACGGAAGGGTAAAAGTACCCATCAAGGAAGGATCTTTTAGGAGACCTACTCCAACATTTTGAAGTGATTGTGAATTTCCATGTATCAATGGAATGCTTCCTGTAGCCTGTGAACTATTAGCAAAGAAGGCTAGCTGATCGATGACTGTGATTCCACCTTTGAAGGGAAATGCAATTGTTCGAAAGTATGTGGAAACAACAACAACCATAGCATATACCCAAGGCCTTCCCAACAAAATGTTGTAATCAAGGAGTCCATCAATGACCTCAACTTCAACATTTACTATTTTTTCCCCTAGTTCAATTTGCAAGTTACTCAAAATCCCATACGGAGTGTATGTTCTTCCATCGAAAGCCTTTAATGTTGTTGGTGATCATGACAAGGGCGGTGAACCAAGAGTTTTCCAGCAACTCATAGACATAATGCAAGTAGATGCCCCCTCATCAATAATAGTTCTGTGAACATTTTTATTGAGAGCTTTTACTTGGATTAGGAAGGTTAGTTGTGCTGGTAACTGTGGTGTGTATCTCGTATGGTTAAAAACCACAAGATTAGAATTTGTAGGATCTATTCCACCTATTGCTGATAACAAATCCTGTTTTTGGGAGGGACAGTTTTGCAACACCTCAAGTGTCAACATAGCAGAAGGTAATTGAGCTAGATCTTGCACTATTATAGTTTTGAGCTGCTCGAGCATGAGGATTAAACGTCGATTTGTGTACAACTCTCTTTGGTGGCTTTATTTTTAATTTAGGTATAACTGGTGGAACAACTTCTGGTGAAGTCGTGGTCGAAGTACTAGGTTGATTAGTAGCCTGGTTATTCGATGCCGATGGATTTCCATAATATTTATTCCTTTTTGATACCAAAACATCGGTTTTTGTATTTGCGATAGACAAATTAAGTACTTGGGATGTGGAAGCATTATCAGTGGCAACCAAATGTGTTTCTGGGTTCAGAAACGGATCTATCAACACCGCTGAGGTATTCGAAGCCTTTAAAAGTTTAGAGACCTCAGATCGATGTGGAAAATCTCTTGTAAAATTCTCATCATTACATATCAGACATGGATAACGAAGTTTCCTAACTGCAGAAGGGGATTCATATGATTTTTTAGGAGTAGGATTTGCCTGTTTCTTCTTATTATTCTTTCCCTTTTTCTTACCTCCTAGTTGCTTTGGATTTTTTCTTTTGTCAGATGACACGACATTTTTAGATTGATTTTCATTTTGATTGGAAATAGCAAGGGTTTGTCCAAATGGTCCCCTTGCTAGTTGTGTGCTCGAGGAACCGATCACGCCGTCCTTGGCATGAGAGTCCCTACTCGATTTTGGAGGTGGTGGAATGGTGAAAGCTGGTCTAGGTGCGTCAGGAATTTTATCATAAAGCATGCTTGATTGTGTGTAAATCAAATCCAAATATTGGGCATGAGCAATAACTTGCTTTTTTGTGACAACTCTTCCCTTTTCCACATCCTCAGTGATAGATGGAAGCAAGGACTTTATGAACCACTCAGCTAAAAGCTGATCAGGAACATATGTCTTAACCATTCGATGATGATGCCGCCACTCATGAATATGATCTGATATATGAGTGGAGGTAGTCTGTTTAAAGTTGGTCAAGAGTTCTATTCCAGTCTCGTACCTGATAGGTAACTGGAAGTGGGTTAGAAAGGTAGTGGCTAGAATGGTGAAGTTATCAAAAGAAGCTCTAGGTAATTCAATATACCATTTAGCAGCTAGACCAGTAAGCATTCTTTGGAAAAGACAAAGCCTGATCGAATCATCATTCAAAGTATTGGATGAACACCATAAATGAAAAGTCATTACGTGATTCAATGGGTCTTCTCCTGGATTTCCATTGAACTTTGGAATGTTAGATGGTAATTTATGTGGAATCACCAGCCACCAAGGCGCATATGCAATTGGATCATTAGTGATCCGGTTTAAATCTGGTGGTTCTAAAGTTGCTACAAATGGAAACTGTTGATTCAGGTCAGGTTGAGCATACCTAGGATATGATGGAATCGCTTGTGCCATAGGTCTTTGCATACTAGTGTAGGGCATCTGCATTTGGTAAGCTTGCTAAGGTTGTTGGACATAACCAGTATAAGGAGGTTGTTGATAACCAGTTTGGAAATGTGGTTGTCCATAACCGGCAAAGCCTTGTTGCCCAGATCCTTAGTAAGCTTGATATTGACCAAAAACAGTTTGAGCTTGTGAACCAAGTCCAAACTGGGGTTGGGACTGCTAGAATTGAGGTTGTTGATACTGTGACAACCACAGTTGTTGAACCGACTGCTGCTGCCCAATATTGAAAGATTGACCAGGCTATGGATCCACCATACCAGTGTATGCCTGGGTCATTTCGGATAAAGGTACACTAACCTGAGGTTGTTGTTGAGCTCCAAAAACAAGCGGCTATTGTATAAAAACTTGAGAAACTTGAGCCTCTT
Organism: Pinus tabuliformis; assembly: GCA_031772625.1. NCBI lineage: Eukaryota > Viridiplantae > Streptophyta > Pinopsida > Pinales > Pinaceae > Pinus > Pinus tabuliformis. Next base: position 1,581,922,627 of record CM062816.1, read on the forward strand.
GCCTTGAAACTTGAGGTTGCAAGGAAGAAGGATCAGTTTGTACCGGTTGAGATACAACAATTTGAGCTTGCAACTGTGGCATAGTAGTAACAACAGGCGTAGTAGGAATATTAGACACAGGTTGCATTGGTTGTGTTGGATACACAACTCTTGGTTGATCTGGCAGTACTGGTTACCATTGACAAACTCCAACTCCAATTTGACCTGAATACTATGGGAAATTACCATATGGTTGTCCCCCAGAGAAAGGAGGAAATGGTGAGTAAGCATATTTCTCTCCATATGGTGGCAATCTAGTGTTTAATAGATACACCGGTCTTTGATGACTAGATTGCCCAAAATGATACTAATGTGCAAGATCATATTGTTGATTTCCCATATGAGAAAAACCAGATTGAATTCTAGACAAGTTAATGGGTGTTGACCATGGTGCAGAAGCAACCCCTGAGTGGGTTCCAGACAATGATTGGTAACCGACCAGAATGGATGATTCACCATATAGGTGTGACTCAAGTGTGGTAGAAAACATCGAAGGAGTGACAACAGAAGATTCTACTGCAACTGCATCAAATGATACAGTCTTGGATGTTGATGGTTGTTCAGACATGGTTAACTGGCCCAAAATTTGGCCTAAAGATTCGATGGGAACTTGCGACGAGGCAAAATTAAATGAAGCAAAGTAATCAGGAGTAGCAGGATAAAGATTAATCCTAGTTCCAAAATGAAACGGGGTGTCAGATGGGGGATCCTCTACTATCTCCTCTATGGCAATCAAACTAGGTGGAAGAGGTTGACCATTAGGTCCGTAAAAGATTTCTAGTGTTGAAGAAGGTGTAGTTTCTACAGTGACTGATGTCGGAGGGGTAACAACTTCTGGATGCTGAAATTCAAAGTCCAGATGTTCAGGTAATTGAACTACAGTCTCAAAGGGAGGTTCTTGAACAACTCCTGGTTCAGATGTAACCTCGGTTCGAACTAGAATGGGTTTTGGACCAACTCCTGATGGAGTTGTTTCAGGTTCAGAAGTACTTCTCGGTTGAACAATTTCAAATTGAGGATCAATTTGTTGTTGAACAACCTCGGTTATCGTTACAGTAGGATCAATACTAATGTCCTCAGGTAACTATGAAACTTCCTCTTTAAAGATGGAGGTACCAGAAATAATTGGAGTAACTTGAGTCCCTGAAGATGTTGAAACAAATGTTTCAAACAACCCAGATGAACTAGACTCAGTTAAATGAGACCGCTTTGTCCGAATTGGTTTTGCTTCTGGAGGCAAAGACGGTTGACTCACTAATATCCGCGAACGACGGGGTTTGGATTGACTTTCTTCCACGATTGCGGATTACTTGATCAACTTAAAACTCAACTAAGGGAAAATGATGTTATTTGTAGTCAATTAATTTTAACAACACTTGGACACAACTTTGCTTTTTCAATTTTAAAGAGTTGAGAAAAAGCTAAAGATGACTCTAGTCGCCTTCGATTTTTAATGAGCCTGAAAGGACAAGTGCTCAGATGATCCTTTTACTTTTAGAGAGTCGAAAAGGAATGAAAGTGACTACTCTAGAGACTCTAGACAAGAGGGTTTACCAAACAAATCGCAAAACTGCAATATACACCTTGGTGGTAAATTAAAGAGAAATTACCAAGGACTTTACGTACGGTAGTCAATCTTCCCGAATGCTGTGTTTAGTGCATTGTGATCGGTAAGGTGGCATACTCAGCTTCCTAGGGATAAAGGATTTAAGCCTATTGGGGTCTCCCACTATATACGCGACGGTACAGGGAGCACAAGTCCGTACTAGCACTTATCATATCAAAGAGGAGGAATCACCCAACCTTCAATGAAAATGACAGCCACTAGGTTTAAAGACGTCAGAACACATCTCTAGCCTAGACCTCTAGATGTGTTGCATTAAATTCCAAAGCGTTGTTAGATTAATTGAGGTTCATTTTAAGTTGATCTTTCTTAAAAAATTTCCTTTGAGGGTTCACTGTGAAATTCGTTCTGAAATTCCTAAAGATGCATCTAAAATGATAAGCAATCTTTTTGTTTATTTTCAACAATGAAAATCCTAACTACAAGGGATAGAGAATAGAAGTACTCTTAAGCAAACACCCAAAGAGCACACACTAGTGCAATTCCCTAAGTAATTCTTTTGAGTACACAAACCAAATTCTAAAATGCAAATGCATGTATTTGTTTTCAGCTTCCCATAATGTGGATGATACAACAAGGAAAACTAAATGCAGCAATGATTCAAAATGTTTCACACAAAATGGAAATTTACGACAGTTTTTCTTCGAAGGGAGAAAGGAAGACTTAAACAACACTTTCAAATTTGAATAAATAAAAATTTTCGACACTTTGAATGAAATCAAATCAAATGCACAAAATAATTTAATCAATTGGCTATGAAGGAGGATTTTTATGACACTTCACTTTTTCGACAAAATTGAAGACCTTATGACACTTTTTCTATTGAAACAACAATCGATCAACACCACTTTTTGACAATGGATTGTAAATGAAAAAAAAAAAACATAAAACATTCACCAATCCTACTCTAAACAGGGCTGAATTAAGGGATGAAAATTGGTTTCAGTTATGAGACATCATTCATGTTCAGCAAGCAATTAAAAAAAGATGAAAACTGGTCAAAAACTTCAATTCCTAGATGGGAATTTTGAGCTTCAGTCAATCATTGCAGACTATACTGATAGACAGTGTGATGCATAGCACCTTGTCCATTTTGGAACTGCTATGCATAGCAGGTCACAGTTCAGGATAGTGTTATGGTCACAGGGAGTGATTCTGAAGTTGTTTTTGGCTCAAATTGGATGCAATTTTCAGTGGATTAAGCTTGATTTCAATGAACAATAGCAAGTAAAGTGTAGTGGAATGTTCTAAGAGGCTACTAAACTACCAAAAAGGAAAATAATGCCCTAGTGGAGTCGCCAATTCGTTTCCGGGAAAATTAGTATTTATAAGAAATGCTAACCCTCTAGGCTTGGCAGCTAACCTAGAAACAACAGTTAAAACAATTCACTATTTTTCCTATGAATGACAGATAAGAGAAAGATTATAAAGAGCCAACCTGTAACTTCCACTTGATTCCTCGCTTGATCTCTCTCTCCTTTGGCTGATCTCATTACTCCTCCCCGTACTTAACACGCTTGGAGAGTACCTGCGCAATTACAGAAACATAGACTCGTCAAAGCATAATGATCCATAATTCATAAACATCATAGAATCGAAAGTATGATAAACATATAATTGCATTGAAAGATTACACAATCATAGGGGAAAAATCTTGAAAAGCTTTATTAATAGAAAGGAAGATTACAACCCATAAGCCCGATCCAGCACCATCCTCCCACCTTCAAACCTTCTTCACCTCATGAGCAGCAAGAAATTCTGACATTACAACAATACTTTGCCTCAATACTAAAACCATCAGCCCTTCCTTATCACTCAGAAATCTTCAGCCTCCAGATCTCTTTGATGAGGGATCCATTTATAGATGAGTGAAGGAGGTTGATTCATCAATGAGAATGATGAATGCCTTTCTATTTTTAGGAATTGGTTCCATGAAAGAGGGGAATAGGAGGTTGTTTCCTAATTCCTTTAGTCATCCTTGGGCGAACTCAGAGGGGCAGGTGGCACTGGAGAAGCTTCTAGAAGTTTCCATGAGTAACTGATTCTTCAAACTCTCCTGGAATTTTGTCTAAGCTTGACCATCGCACCCTAAAGAGGGCCAAACTGCGATGCATAACACTTGGACAGTGTGGCACCTACTATGCATAGCACCCTAACACAGGGCTTTCTGTAATGATCTCTTTGAGGCACTTTATGGATGAATTTTGTGATGGAACGTTTGGGGAATGAGGCATTTAGAGGATTAGGTTTCTTTAGGGAAAAAAACAACTATATTAGCGGTTGATGAATCCTAATAATCATCGACATGTGAGTTGGGGTTGATGTGCCCAAATATGTCTGTAACACTTATATATACTATTACATGAGGGATTACATCGCTGCATTACCATGGACCCAATACCATGGTTTCCAAAATACAAGGGACTATGGTCCAAAGCCCTTCAACTTATACAATATTATATTTTTTTACAAAAAAGAAGGGACTTCTCCATGAAGAACCTATACTGCATAGTCTTCATTGTGCTTCACTTCTCTACTGCATGGTCCACTTCATACTCCGCGACATCTTTTCTACTATGTGCTCCACAAAACTCATCTTTCTTGCCCTAAAACTTCCCAAAATCTGTTCAAGTTGGGTTGCGCCCAACACCCTGCCCAACTTCCAAGGGGCTACGGGGTAGGGGCAGGCTAATTTTGAGAATTGGCCTACCACCCCAACCCAACTGCTAAGGGGTTATAGAGGTGTAGTTCAACCTCATTTGGCACTCACTCACTTCATAAGTTTGATCTATCAAGAAAGAGTTTGATCTATAGCTGGGAATATGGAAGAAGGGTAGCGAAAGTATAAGAGAAGAAAGAAGGAAAAAATATTCTGGTTTTTGGGCTCTATCTCTCTCACACGTGAAAATATCTAAAGTTTTTGGTACTCTAGAAGGAGGCCAAAATTGCAGGATCGAGTTGCAGTAGGACAAAGTGTAGCATCTTGTAGCTAGGTGGAAGGATACTCTATCTAGACCTCATTGACCCTAAAAGGAGCTGTCTTGCTCCAGGAAGGTCTCAAGAGGAGGTTGATCTAGGGTTTCCTTGAAAGTTGTAAGACCAAAATTGTAGGGTCAAAGGTACATGTTGAGAAGCAGTATCGAAGCTGGTAGGTCAAAGTTGTAGTGTTTAACAATTTTGTGTATAATCAAGGAAGAACTTGAAGAAGGGATCACTTGGTACTATGAGAAGGACTTGGTTTAGGGTTTAGGTATTTGTATCTCGTTTGAAGTAGATTCTAAGAAGAGAAGAGTTTCTAAGTTTTCCCTTTGGAGATGTTTTTCCCTGGCTAAGAGCTTAATATCTGTGTCTTCTATTGTTGTTGTTACTGTTCTTGATATTGTTTGATGGAAATATCTAACTAAAGACCATAAATAAGATAAATAAGATTCACAAGCAAATATCAAGGTTAAGGAAAATAAGATTAATAGCTGCCACTCTCCATTTCCAACATTGTTTTAGAGCTAAGATGAACAAGGAAGGTGGCTGGAAGGACACTAGAAGGACTTTCTTATCAAGAAGAAGGGGAAAAGGAAACTCTCAAAAAGAGACTAAAGAAGAAGACTTCAAGAAGGATTGAAAACTCATTGGTAGAAGACCTATTAGAAGGGTTTCTACTAAAGAAGATGAAGACTACATCAAAGGAAAGAGTTCAAGAAGGGTGTTGATCTCTCCTGAAAGAAAATCTATTTTGAAGGTAATTTTTGAAGAAGGAATCAAGGATATTGGAAGTTGTTGTTGAAAGAAACCCAAGAAACATCTTCAAACACATTGTTGAATACTTTTCAAGGATCTTGAAGGCATAAAAAATATTGAAGAAATCATAAAGGAGAATCTTGATCTCAAGTAACTATCATGTTATTACATCATGTTTGAATATACAAGTCATGTGGGTTCTTTTTTCAAGGAGAGAAATAAGCTCGTTGGGGCATCAAACTATCTAACATGGAAGAAAAGAATTCACTTGATACTCATAGAACAAGAAGTAATGGAATATGTTACTGGGGAAATCACTAAACCAAGCAAAGACAAGACACAAGAACTAGCAAAGTACAAGAAATGGGAAGTAAGGGCTCAAAGGATCATAGTTGAATCAATTAAGGATTCTCTTGTTCCATTTATTGCAAACTTGAAGAATTCCAAGGGCATGTATGAAAAGCTAGTGAATTTGTACTCTATAAGTATAACAAGACAAAAGATGTCTTTTCAAAAAAAGTTATATAGAATGAAGAAATCAAAGGATAAGGATGTGGCATCCTTTCTCATGAGAGTCTCTCAACTAAGAGACCATATACAAGGACTTTGGGAACCAATCACTCATTCAGAAGTAACCAGTTGTGTTCTAAATGCATTGCCACCAGAATGGAGAAACTTTGTAACAAGCATCTACTTCAAGAAGGATTCAACTCCCTTTGATGAGTTGTGGGATTAGTGCATATTGGAATAATGAAGGATCAAGGTCAAATATGACATTAGATCATATGAGAAGTCTCAAGCCTTTCTATCTCGAGTTAAGAAACTGAAGAAGGGAAAGTTTGGTAATTCCAAGAAGAAAATACATGTCTAAGGTTCAATGCTTAAAGTGCAATGAGTTTGGACACTTTCAGAGGGACTGTCCAAACCAACAAAACAACAAGATAAAAGAAAGAAGTGAAACTCATGTAGCTAAAGCAGTGGGAAAACCTAAGAATAAGGAAATGAAGGAAGAGGTGATGGATCTTTACTACTAAAGAATGTTAATTGATTATGAGGTTCTTTATGAAGATTAATCTTTAATTTAAGATAGTATTGCTTTGCATAACATTATTTAAAGAAGCATATGATAGTAGCATGTTTATAATTTACATGATTAAGTTTATTTGTAGAGATAATCTGAATAGATGAATAGATAAACCATTTTTCATAATGATCATCCATGCATTATCTAACATTATATTAGAGGAAATCATCTTTCTTAGGTGGATCATCATGATCCTGGAAGAACCATAATTTTGAAAGTTTCTTAGAAGAAGCATTATGACAAAGGCTAGTAGACATGCCATGTAACGTGGAATCAATATTGGTAAAGGGATGAAATAATGTAATGGGTTAAGATGTAGGATCTTTGTGAGATATATGAATAGCTAGTTGATGAGATGAAAGCATAGGAATGCATGTTGGATATAAAACTTTGGATAAGATTCATATGTGTCAAATCTTGTGGAAATAAAGTTGGTCATAAAAATAGGCTTAAGTATATGAATATATGATGTTGGAAAGAATAGGAGTTGACTTACTTAAGGATGTATAAAAGATTAAGAATTTCTCTAGAATATGAAAGATAATGATTAACATCCAATATAGTCTCTAGAATAAAAGTTATAACTTGGTCATCAATTTCAATCTGTGGGCACTCTAACGCATCAAGGAAGATTCATATAAAGATGGACCAAGAGGATGTTGATGGAATGAGAAGGACATCATAATGAGGTAAGTTTGATTTTCATTATTGGTTGTTATCTGGTTAACATATTATTTTTCTACCTGGTAGAATGTTGCAAGGATACATGATGATAGTTGAAGTAATTTCAACTTTATGGACAAGAATGTATGAGGATTATTGAGGGAAGATCAATATTTTGTAGATGGAAACTATGAAGTCAAGATGTAGACATCTTGGGATTAAAAGGTAGCAGTGTGAAAAGACAACCTGAAGGTCAAAGGAAGATCACTATCAAGAAGAAGCTATGATTAGCTTGAAGTTTGGAAAGGAATAATATAATTCTTTCATCTATGATGTTGAAGATGAAAATTATGAGAAAGAAAGGTGACCTGGAACCTGCTACAAGATTGAAGAGGGAAGGTGGCTCCATGATACCTTGAAATAAGAAAACTTGATGATGCAGAGGAAATAGGGAGTCGAGAAACTATGAATAATTGGTACTTGATACTCTTTTGAAGATAATATATAAGACTCGTGATGGTGAATTCCCAAATAGAAATGAAGTCTAGATCTCCTCTGATTTTGGGAGGGAGTAAAGGAGTCTCATGGTATAGGAGTAAGGTTCTATTCTAAATATTAAAGGAAAATAAGGATGTTCTTTCTACTTGAGAGGTAGTGATGTTGGAAATCGCATGTGCAGTCCCATATTTAGGTGACGAAGAGAGAATGATAAAGGATTGGATAAACATCTGTGGTTTCCTTGAGGATAAAATATCCAAGAAAGGAAAGGTACCAACTCTCTTTGAGGATGTCACAGGTATCTAAGAGAAGAGTGGTCGAAGAGGACCAATATTATTTGAGGACTTAGGATTGGATATCCAAGATAAGATTCCTAAAAGGACATACCTTGTAGACATCTAGATGGGGTATGTTATGAAACTAGCTCACAAAAAGATAGAAAAGATAGTTGAACACCTTAGAATTCAGCCTCTTCGAGGGGGCAACCTCCTTTACATTACACAAAAGAACAATTCTTGGATGATTCAAATGACAAAACCTCCTTTCTATATATAGGAGACTAAGGGGTCACAATATAACCAAGCCGACCTAACAATAATAATATAAAGGCACGAAAATAACAATAGAGGGATTCTATGGGGCACAGTAATAACAATATGGGGACAATAGGGGCACAACAATATTAATAAGGGATACAAATACAATATTAATGGGGGCAACACTAGTATTATAGGGACCTAAAATGCCCCTCTCCTTCAAAAAAGTGTTGTCCTCAATGATTGAGTAGTTTTGGATGCTTCTGTATAAAATTCTCATCCTCCCATGTGGAATCTTCAGCGGATAAGTTCTTCCACTTGATGAGATACTCTGAAATGGATCGATTTCGTAGTTTTCGAGTTATTGTTTCTATGACTGCTTCTAGTTCCAATATAATTTTTCCTTCCTCATCAAGTTCTGGCAATATTGTTTGAACTGGGAGTTTGTCGCCTATAACCTTCTTTAAACATGAAACATGGAAAACTGGGTGCACTCAAGAAGCTGTAGGAAGCTCCAATTTGTATGCCATAGTACCAATCTTTTGCAACACCTTGTATGGACCATAATACTTTGGTGACAATTTTTTATCCTTCTTAGCTTGCTTGAGGGACATTTGTTTATATGGTTGTAGCCGTAGGAACACCTAATCACCCACATCAAAACTTCTTTCACTACGATGTTGATCTGCCTGTTGTTTCATTCTATTTTGCGCCAACACGAGGTTATCCTTTAAGAGTTGGAGAACTTGTTGTTGATGCTCGATGTGATGTTCCACTACTTGAACCTTAGAATTTTCTCTTAAATATGATGTGATGGTTGGTGGCTGATATCCATAAAGTGCCATAAATGGGGTCATTGTTGTTGCAGTATGGAAGGAAGTGTTATACCACTATTCAACCAGAGGCAACCATTTGACCCATTGTGTCTGTTTATCAAATACAAATCAACGAAGATATCCTTCCAAACATTTGTTTGCTATCTCAATTTGCCCATCAGATTGAGGATGATAAGATGAGCTATGAGCTAACTGAGTACCAAGACAAGAAAATAATTCTGTCCAAAAATTTCTTGTAAAAATGGGATCTCTGTCACTTACAATAATCTTTGGGTTTCCATGTAGATTTTGAATTGTTTCCATAAATGCCGTAGAAACTATACTAGATTTAAATGGATGTGATAATGCACAAAAGTGTGCATACTTGGTAAGTTTGTCAACAACCACCATGATGACACTCTTTCCCTTAGACTTGGGTAAACCTGTGATAAAATCCATTGAAACCTCCTCCCAACATTGGCTTGGAATGGATAAAGGTTGTAATAGACCTGGTGTCTTAATTGTTTCAGCTTTATTTTGTTGGCATACCAAACAATCCACCACAAACTTTTGAATATCCGATTTAAGCCCATCGCAAAAAAATTCCTTCTTAACCCTGTGGTAAAAATCCTGAGTGCCCTACTAAGGGAGAAGCGTGCAATTCCAGAAGAATCTTTTGTTTGAGTTGGGAATTCTTATAGAGGTATAAGTGATATTTGTACCATAAGAATCATTTTTCTAGCTAAATGTATCAGATGTACTGGAATATTGTTGTAAATTTCGAATAATTTCCCACACTTCTTCATCATTCTTCCATTCCTCCCTTGCTTCGTTTATTCAATCTAGTTGGATAATAGAAATGGAGCACAACAATGCTTCTGCATCCTCATCCTTTCTTGAGAGTGCATCTACCACAACATTTTGCTTCCCTTTTTTGTATATTATTTCAAAGTCATAACCCAACATCTTTGTGACCCATTTTTGTTGTTCTTCAGAGGATAATCTTTGTTCTAAAAGGTATTTAAGGCTATCATGATCCGTTTTTACCTTGAAGTGTCTTCCCATTAGGTAGGGTCGCCATTTCTTAAGTGCATGTAGTATTGCCAACATTTCCTTCTCATAAATAGCTTTGTGTAAATACTTTCCCTTGATTTGACGACTTTCGAAAGCAATGAGTCTTTCATCTTGCATTAAAATAGCACCAATTCCATTTCCGGAAGCATCACATTCCACAATAAAGGTTTTGTGAAGTCTGGTGTAGCTAAGACCAGTGCTTGGCACATTACCTCTTTAAGATATTTGAAGGCCTTTGTTGCTTCTGGAGTCCATGAAAATGCATCTTTCTTCAACAATGTTGTTAGAGGTGCTACTATTTTCCCATAATTCTTAACAAACTTGCGATAATATCTTGTCAACTCGAGAAATCCTCGCACATGCTTTATGGATGTGGGGATTTCCCATTCCTTAATGGCTTTAATTTTTTTAGGGTCTACCTTAACTCCTTCATGAGATACAATATGACCCAGATATTCCACCTCTTGTACTCCAAAGAAATATTTGGATCTTTTTTCATATAATTGTTTCTTCTCCAATAGTTGTAGCACCCTGTCAATGTGTTCAACATGATCCTTCCAAGACTTGATATAGATTAGTATATCATCAAAAAATACTAACACAAATTTCTAAGGAAGGGTTTGAAAATGTAAATCATCAAACCTTGAAATGTAGAAGGTGCATTGGTAAGGCCAAAAGGCATGACCAAAAACTCATAGTGACCCTCATGAGTTCTAAATGTTGTTTCCAGAATGTCTTGAGTCTTCATTCTGATTTGATGATATCTTGAATGAAGATCTAACTTGGTGAAGTAAATTGATCCATGCAATTCATCCAATAATTCATCAATGACAGGAATGGGAAACTTATCTTTAATAGTGAGCTTGTTGAGCTCCCTATAATCCTGACACATGTGCCATGATCCATCCTTCTTGTGCACCAATACTATTGGAGCAGAGAAAGAACTTTGGCTAGGTTGAATTATACTAGCCTCAAGCATTTCTGCAACCATACGTTCAATTTCACTCTTTTGGGCATAGGGATATCTGTACGGCCTAATGTTTGGAGGAACACTTCCTGGGATCAAATGAATGGCATGATCATGATCATGAATAGGTGGGAGACCTTTGGGAGTCTCAAATACCTTGGAATGATTGTCCAAGACTTTTTGGAGATCTGGAGAAATAGATGATTTTGATGTGGAAACATCTAGCGAACATAATTATGCAATTACACCTCATTGTTCCTTTTTTAGAAGCTTTGTCATACCGTTAGAGCTTATTATCTTTCTCAGTTTCCCTGCAATACCCCTTAATTCAACTTCCTTTCCTTTCGCATAAAATTTCATGAAAAGTTCTTGAAAGTTAAAAGCTATTGTACCCAAGGATTGTAGCCATTGGAATCCTAGTACAACATCAACGCCTCCCATTGGAATGGAAAGCATTAGGCTTTTCAATACATATTATCGCATGGATATCTTGATATTATGGCACTTTCTAGAGCAATTTATCGTTCCTCCATTTGCAACCATCACTTGACACTCTGGTGCTAGATATAGGAAGCAATTCAATTCTTTTGCTATCTTACAATGAATAAAATTGTGGGTACTTCCTGAATCAATCAACACTATTACCTTTTTCTTCTTGATTTGCCCTTCTATCTTGATAGTTTAAGGAGTGGTAATTCCAGCCAATGAATTACAAGATATGGTCGGATTCATTTCTTCTTTATCTAGGCTTTGTTCCTTGAGTATATCCTCTTCTTTTGACCTTTCTTTCTCCTTTTCTTCTTCCTCTTCACAATCTATGTGGAATAATTTCGTCTCAGCACACTTATGACCTTTAGTGTGGTGTCAACCTTATAGGTTGTGGAAGGCTAGGGGCAACAACACTTCCATCTTTATAGTTGTGAGTGGTATGCTTCCTGGTTGCCATAATTTTGCTTTCCATTTTTCTTGTTAACCTAAATGTCTTCTCTAATGAATTAGGTTCCCAAAGGCAAACATCATGTTGGATATTATCCTTTAAATTCTCTATGAAAACATCAATCCTATGCTACTCTGGAATATCTTTTACCCTTATGTTCAATTTTTGGAACTCCTCAATGTGCTCGATTATTGAACCCTTTTGTTTGAGACTTATCAATAGGCTAAAAAAAGTGTTGCTTTTTGTATCCTCATAATGTGCTGTCAATTCTTCTGTAAAAATTGCCCAAGTGATAATTTGTTTATGAGAGCAAAGCCATTGATACCATACAAACTGATTTGGTTCCAAATATAAAGTTGCAATACGTACCTTTTGTGTGTTTTGCACATTATTGAGATCAAAAAATTGCTCCATCTGTAATATCCATGTTGCGGGATCCTTGCCATCAAACTTCCTTACATTGATTTTTGGAATATGGTGGGTCTTCGATCCAACATTAGAGTCTATGGAATCATGATTAACATTTCTTTTGTTCTCATCATGAGTTTCCTTTACTACCCTTTCACCATTAGTGACCATTTCTTGTACCAACTTATTCAAATTTATTTTCAATTCTTCCATCTTATCATCCATGCCATCCATTTTAGCATCCATGCCATTCATCTTAGCATCCATGCCATTCATCTTAGCTTCCATGCCATCCATCTTAACTTCTACGCCTTTCTTTAAACAATCCATCTTAGCTTCTACACCTTTATTTAAACCATCCATCTTAGCTTCTACATCTTTCTTTAAACCATCCATCTTAGATTCTGTTACTTTTTGTGCAAGTGACACTTATTGCACTTGGTCTCGTAATGTTGACATATCATGTTGCATTTCTTCCTCTTCTTCATGAGTCATGCTAGAGCTTTTAGGTTGCTTACTAGGTGTTTGCATTTTCTTTCCTTGGGGCATCAATTACCAATAATAATGCTTTTCTAGGCCCTTTGAATTCCTTCAAACTATTTTTTCAAACCAGGCTTATGCAAAAATTTAAAAAAAAACTACACACCTTTTTTCACTTTGTAGGAGCTTGATATTGAATTTGATGTATCTCTGTAATTTCCGATTATCTAGTTCTGAAATTGTGACATGTAGTAGCCCTCTTCGTCCTCTTTCCAATGCCACTAGTATGATCCAAATTGGATTCTCCAAGGAAGAGTTATGCACAATCTCCCAAGATGACCTGATTATAGACCTTTCCAGGAGAGTGAAATTGTAGGAAGTGCCACGTGTCACTGTTTCAACCTTTGGCTCTGAAAAATATCTACAAGAAACTACAGTCCGTCCTCTTTCTGTACCTTCTTACAAAATTTCAATCTGATGCTCAAAGAGAAAGTTATGACGAATTTCCCGAGGTCACCTGTTTGGAATGTAATTCAGGAGTCTACAAAAAGACCAACTTCATCAAATCATATCTCCGCAAATATAGCACGAAAAGTTTTGAAATTCAGACCCGAGGTTCAGTGCGATTTCATCTCAAATAGGGCTTTTTTTTCTCTTCTGAAATGTCGCAGAAAAAAAGTTATAATGAAAATGCCACGATGACCTATTTGGAACAGCAAAACCATAGAATCCAAAGCTCTGATACCAAATGTTATGAAACCAGCTCACAAAAAGATAGAAAAGATAGTTGAACGCCCTAGAATTCAACCTCTTCGAGGGGACAACCTCCTTTACATTACACAAAAGAACAATTCTTGGATGATTCAAATGAAAAAACCTCCTTTCTATATATAGGAGTCTAAGGGGTCACAGTATAACCAAGCCAACCTAACAATAATAATATAAAGGCACAAAAATAACAATAGAGGGATTGTATAGGGCACAGTAATAACAATATGGGGACAATAGGGGCACAAAAATATTAATAAGGGATACAAATACAATATTAATGGGGGCATCACTAGTATTATAGGGACCTAACAGGGTATGTACCTTGTAGAGGTAGTGCGGTATCACACGTAAAGCCTCCCAACATAATGTTCTTAATTAAAGTACTTGTGTCTAGTTAGGCCTCAGAGACAATCATGATCATGATGATGATGGTTAAAGTATGACTTATCAATATGAATCTTCATATGAGAAGTCTTTAGTTTGATATATGATGTTTTACTGGTTGTACAATTATGAATACCTCCCTAGTTAATAGGGAGTGTTGAGAAATGTAACTAGTTTCAGTCTTCATAATTGTTGTACTCATTTCAATATGTATCCTATGTAACAAACAAGAAAAGAAAAGAAAAAATTATTATTATTAAAGCATGGGTTTCATGCTCATTATTGATGGTCTTCTAGGTAAAATCATGTTCTTTGTGCTTTTAGGGTTTGTTAGGTCCTAGAATTTATTTTCACGAGTCAAAGGAGTCGACATAATGATTATAAGAGCCTTGCAAGGAAAATGTAATTGTAAAAAAAATTATTTATTAGTCTAGAAAGTCTTGGAAACTCTTAAAGTACAATTTGACCCTAGAAACATCAGGTCAGCCTAAAAGAGGGAATTTGACCCCTTGAGAAGGGTATATAAAGGGGCAGTTCAACCTCATTTGACACTCACTCACTGCACAAGTTTTATCTATCTAGAAAGACTTTGAGCTTGAGTTGGGAAGCTAGAAGAAGGAGAGTGAAGGTCTAAGAGAAGAAAGAAGGATGAAACATATTGCTCTTTGTTCTTTATATCTCTCACACATGTGAAGTTCTATGGTTTTTGGTTTTGCAGAAGGAAGTCGAAATTGTAGGGTTGAGTTGCAGTAGGATGAAGTGCAACATATTGTAGCTAGAGGGAAGGATACTCTATCTAGAACTCATTGAACTTAGGAGGAGCTGTCTTGCTCCAGGAAGGTCTCAAAAGGAGGTTGATATAGGGTTTCCTTGGAAGCTGCAAGACCAAAATTGCAAGGTAAAAGTTGCAGGTTGAGTAGAAGTATCGAAGCTGGTAGGGCAAAGTTGCAGTGTGTAGCAGCTTGGTGTAAAATCAAGGAAGAACTTGAAGAAGGGCTGACTGGGTACTAAGAGAATGGCTTGGTCTAGGGTTTGGGTCTTTGTATCTCCTTTGAAGTATATTCTAATTAATTAAGTATCTCTAGATTACCCTTAGAATTAAGTTTCCCTTTAACTAATTCCTAAATAACGCGTTTTAAACCTTATAAATATTAATAATTAATAATATTGACATCGTGATCCTTAATAATAAAAATTTGGAATAAATATTCTTTTTTAATAAATATTGTTTTAACCTTTAGGTTTAAAGATACCAATAATATTAGTAATAAACATATCAACCTTGGATTATTAGTAAAAATAGATTTTGGATTAGTGACCGTTAGATTTAAAAGTAGTTATGATTTCCATAATATTGATTATAATATTTACATAATATGATAAAACTCTAGGAATAATGGTTTAATATTTTATTTTATTTTTAGATCTATTAATTAGCAAGAAGATTTAGATTATGTAATATACTTTTAATCTATTGACCAATCTACTTAAATAATAAATGTGATATAGACCTAACTTATAAATAATAATAATAAATAATAATGACATGGTTAACCTTAATAAATTTGGAATGAAAATCTTTTTAATGAATATTGTTTTAACCTTTAGGTACCAATAACATTAGACCTTAAATTATAAATAATAGATTTACCTTGGAATAAATATTATTAGGTAATTATGATTTACCTAATTTAACTAATTCTCTAAGAATAATAATAAAAGATTTAGATTATTTATTAAACTTTTACTTAATTTATATAACTTAGTGACCAATCTAATTAATAAATATTAAATAGGATATAGATCTAACTTACCAAAGACCATTAATTAATTTTCACACGTCTATCTAGTATAACTAAATTCTTAGAATATTAGGTTTGATTACCTTTTCGTTGAATAATAATTAAATATGAATAAATAAAATATATTATGGATATAATAACCCTCTTAATTAAAATAAGAATATTACTCCAAAAATTTACCAATATTTACCTAATTATAGCTTTTTCGAGAAATATTAATTGACTGTTTGTAGTTTGACCAGGGTCTCTTGGTCAAATTAGCCGTTAGGAATGTAGCTGTTGGGATCTCTGCACACTCTATTTAATCACGCTAAAGCTAGATTGGTTTTCAACTTGTCCTGACGATGAACCACACTGGTTGGTTCGAAACGCGTCGACAAAAGATTCGTTATGTGATTTTGCCGAAGATTTTCTTACAATATTCTAAGAAGATAATATTTTCTGTATTTTCCCCTTGGAAGGGTTTTTCCCTGGCTGAGAGCCTAATATTTGTGTCCTCTATTGTTGCTATTACTATTATTGATATTGTTTGATGGAAAGATCTAACTAAATAAAATAAATAAGATAAACTAAGATTTACAAAAAAATATCAAGGTTAAGGAAAATAGTATTAATAGCTGCCACTTTCCATTTTCCAACATGAGCCAGGGTAGCGGGAGGTGGTGCAACTCTCTCCAACCTGGCTCGTGGCCCCTTAGCAGCTGGGCTGGTGTGCCAGCCAATTCCCAGAATTGCCTTGCCACCCCTACCGAGCTGCCAAGGCGCCGTGCAGGGTGGGACAATATTGAAATTTTTATTTTTTTTAGTATTTAAAATTTTTTTTTTTTTTTTAATATTTAATATATTTTTTTTATTTTAAATTTAATTGTTATCTATATATATATATATATATATATATATATATATATATATATATATATAGATATATATTGTTGTTTTTTTTGTGTTTGAATTTGATTTTTTTTTTTGTCATTTTTAACTTTAAATTGATCCTGTTTCAATGTTTTATTTTTTTAACTTATTATTATTTTTTATTTTTTTGTTTCTTTTTGGGTTTTGTTTTGTTTTTTATTTTTATTGGTTTGTTTATTTATTTTTTGTTGTAGAGGCTACATCGATGTTCGACTAGTAACTCGACCCCACTATATGTCAATTTGATAGTTTCTTTTCCCAGTTTTTGTTACAATGAATCAAGTTCACCTCTACTATGTGTTAATTTGATGGTTGATAATTTTTTGTTTTTTGTTTTTATTTTTATTTTTGTTTTTTGTTTTTATTATTATTATTATTTTCAGTTTTTGTTACAATGAATCAAGTTCGCCTCTACTATGTGTTAATTTGATGGCTGATTTTTAAGTTTCCATTGGAATGGGTCAAACATGCCCCCATTATGTTTCAATTTGATGGTTGATTTCTAATTTTTCATTGCAATGTGGCAAGTTGTCTTACACTAAGATTTTAAAATAACAATATTTTTAGCATTTAGCATAATGAATTTTTGATTTAGGTATTTATTTTTAAGGTTTAATTTAGTCATGATATTTGATCTTGAAATATGTTGAAAATCTAATGTTTGTTATAGTTATGATATTTGTTTTTAATTCCATGGTTGAAAAATGTTGAAATTATAAGGTTTTTTAGAGTCGTGATATTTTATTTTCAACGTATTGTTGAAAATTATTGGAATTTTAATTGTTTTTGGAGTCATGGCATATTATTTTAATGCCAATTCTAAAAAATGTTGGAATTTTAGCCAAAAAATTGTTGATGCCAACATCAACACTTTTTGCACAAAAAAATGGTTTTTACTATCATTTTAAAAAAATGTTGAAAATTTACCCAAAAAATGTCATTCCAGCATACACACTTTTTGTTTTTGGGGATTTTTGGCTAGATTTCTCATTTTGAGGTCACAATTCTTGTTTGATCGGTAAATTTGTTATGTAAGAACATTAATTATGTGTCATTTATGGTGCATCACTTATGTGCATTGATGCACATTTCTTCATGGTCATCATTAATTTCTTATGTGTTGTTTGTTAAGGTGCATCACTTATATGTGACACCTAATATGGTGAAAAAATGGATCAAGTGTGCATTACTCCACTGCATTGATGCTTAACTATGTCACTTATGGTAGGTATCTTACATGGCATGTCAAAAATGTGTTTCACTTTGAAGAGTATCACTTATATGTACTTGCTTATGGAGCATCACTTAAAATTATGTCACTTATATGTTTGTTGCTTAAACGTATGTCACTTATGGGAGTTTCCTATGGTGTGCTCGGTATAAATTAGTCACAATGGTATAAACAACCAAATTCCTTCCACGTAATATTTCATGACTTCATAACATTCATAACTATAATGAACAATAACATCGAAAATGTGTCTCACTTTGAAGAGTCTCAATTATATGTACATTGATTATGGGGTATCTCTTAAAATTATACCATTTATTTCCGTGTTTCTTAAGTGTGTCAATATGGGAGTCTCCTACAAGGTGTATTGGGTATAATTTAGTCACAATGACCTGTAAACAACAAAATCCATCTATATAGCATTTCATAGATTCATAAAAATTATAAATATAATGAATAAAGATAACATCCAAGGAAAGTGCATAAAGATAATTCTTATGTTGATATCTCAGGACAAAATGAGGTTATCCACACTACACCTTAGCCATTAACTAGGTTTTCCACACTTAAACTTATTCACCATAGCTTAATAAAAGTTGGCACAAGTGAGACCCCTCAAACCCTTGATACAAAATCCACAAAAATAAGAAACCTCAACCACCAATATGGTTTTAAAATTATGAAAAACTAACATTCTCAAATTCCACATTATCAGCGTTTTCAAATTTGACAAAACTAGGGTTTTCAAATTGTACAAAACTATGGATTTTCAAATTCCACATGAATATACATTGATGGAAATTAACATATTGTGATGCAAGTTCAATATCATGTGTATACTTACATTGTCTAATTATTCACATAAAAATGAACTTAGAATGTTGTTAATCGTTCATTGCTTATGCACATCACTTATGCATTGTTTGTTAAGGTGCATCACTTATATGTGACACTTGTTGTGGTGTGCCACGACTCATGTGTGCCTCTTTTTAGTGCATTAGTGCTTATCTATGTCACTTATAGTAGGTATATTACATGGCATGTTGAATATGTGTCTTCTTTTGAACAATATCACTTATATCTACATTTCTTATGGGGCATCACTTAAAATTATGTCACTTATATGTGTGTTTCTTAAGTGTGTCATTTATAGGAGTCTCCCACATAGTGTTTTAGGTGTAAATTAGTCACAATAGCCTCTTAGCAACAAAATTCCATCCATATAAAATTTCATGGCTTTATAACATTTATAAATATACTGAGAAAAGATAACATCCCAAGGTATTTTCATAAAGAGAAAATTTATACTCATCTCTTAGGTCAAATGAGGTTGTCTACACTTCACCTTGGCCATCAACTAGGTTTTCAACACATAGCCTTACCACCATAAGTAAATAAAAGTTGGTGCAACTGAGACTCATCAAACCCTTGATATGAAATGCACCAAAATAAGAAACCTTAGCCACCAAGATGTTTTCAAACTCTAAAAACTAGAATTATCAAATTGCACATTGCCAGGGTTTTCAAATTCCACAAAACTAGCGATTTCAAATTGAATAATATTGTGTTTCTTACAAATTCCATTTCAATATACCTTAATGGACATTAAATTTATCAGAACTATGTTTTTTCAAATTCCATGTCAATATACATCAATGGCCATTGAATTGCACAAAACTATGGTTTTTTAAATTTCATGTCAATATACATTGACAAACATTGTCTAATTATGCACTCAAATTGAATTTAGTATCGCACAATGGTATAAAAAACAATTCCATCCATATACAATACATAATTATCCCATGGTCAATGACCAAACACAATTTTGAAGCTAATGGGACTCATTTTCTCTACTTAGCTTGGTTTTCATACCCCTAAAAAGGAATCACAATATGTCCTTAACTGGCTTCTAGAAGTGACTTCCAACTTGCTATAAAATTCAAACCAAGACTTATACGGGAAGATTGTTTATCCTATTAGAATCCTGGCACCAGATTACATCTAGGGACACCCACTTATTATGATTCTATAGGTCGAAAATTGATTTATTTGAGGATTTCACATCTAGGGTTTGTTATGTAAATATCAATGAAAATTTTGCACAAGGGGGCCGAGTTTGCAAAACTTTAGTTGGAGTGATTGTGTGTAGCATGTTGAAATGGGCCTTGGCCAAACAAAAATGTGAAAGCTTATGGAAATCCTTTTTTCTACACTTTCTTTTGTACCCATGAAAAAAAATCACAAATCTCCATAAATGGATGTTGGAAACAATTTGCAACTCGCCCTAAAAATCGAATAGGGACTTTGATTGATGAACTATAAATTTTGTCATAATCATGGAACTAGGTTACATATAGGGACACGCTTCTCCTATGATTCCATAGGTTGAAAATTGAATTATTTGAGGATCTTTGGAAATAGGATTTTGTTCAGTAAAGACCAATGCAAATTTTGAACAAGAGGGTCAATTTAAAAAAAAAAAAACTAGATGGGAGCAATTGTGGTAGTGTGATCACCTAGGACATCGTGAAATATTAATGTTAAAGCTTACAAATCTCATTTTTTTCTACTTGGTTATGTTTTCATACCATTCGATAAAAATCACAATATGTCCGTAAATGGATTTTGGAAGCAATGCACAACTCACTGTAAAGTGCAAACAAATAATCTAATGGCCAAATTGACACCAAGCTACAACTAGGGACACCCCCTCATAGGATTTGATTTGTATCACCCCAAATTGACCCTTTGATTGTAAATAACATGTACATACAAAACCTAGGTTGGTGAGCTAATAAATACTTTTGAGGGTCGATGTGCCCATGTGCATGTATGTGTAATCTCTTGGGGCTAGAGTGCCTATGTACATATGTTTTTATTTTATTTGAGGCTAGAGAGCATAGTTTTGAAAATGTGAAATTTAATGCATGTTAAAAACAAATGTATTATGTTTTAGACCAATTCAAATGAAAAAATTATGTGTTGTTTATACTCCATGTGTATTAAAAGGGGGCTTTCTATGACTTTATATTTATAAAGTGCACATTCTTTTAACAAAATTCCATCAAGTGACTTTAGGGGGTGCAAAGTGTCAAAGGAATGACACACAAATAGAAGTTAGAATGTTGGTACCATGGAAGGGGAGAATTCCTAGTATGAGGGCAGTAGGAACTCCTGGAGCTACTAGACTTTGGACATCCCTAGCCAACCAATTTTGTCACCCTAGAGATAGTAGCACAACCCAAGGGATCGTGAGTATAGTGAAGGGGGTGTAGTACTTGGGTATGGGGTTGATGGGGGATGTGAGCCTATAGGTTGGAGGCTGTTCGGGTTTGGAAACTTGGCCATATTTATTTATGGTATTGGATGTGTATGTGGTTTTGGTAAGTTGTTTCCCTATGGAGTCGAAGCCTTAGCTCAAGGGTTCCCTACAATTAAGAGCAAATGAGCATCGTAGTCTATGGTTGGGAGGAGACTATGAGGTTTGTAGTTAGTTGGTGACAATAAAAAGATAAGTATTTTCCTTATGTGATAATGTATTCATGCTTCAATAATTTATGCCCTTATATGTACTACATATAGTTTTGAATTTACAATTGTCATTTATGAAAATATATTCCTATATATGAGTTATTACATTTTAAAGTGCATTCATACATGTGTAGCACCCATATAGGAATTAAAAATAAAAGAAAATTTCCTATGAAAATTAGTTGCAGTGATAACAAGCATAGTTATATGCATCAATCGGTGGCTGGGGCATTATATAGTGGTATCAGATCCTAGGTTTATAACACTTAGGCCATATGGTTCATAATCCATTATAGGGAAAATCATAGGCTATTAGGCAACCATTTGGAAAAACTTGGGCAGGGGATAGAGGTGAATAGAATCCCAATTTTGGGATGAAGTCCACCCAAACAGTAGATATACAAGTTGACTTAGGAAATTCCATACTAAAAAATAAATTACAATAACAGAGACGCTAATTTTAAGCAAAAGGAAATTAGGTAGAAATGCATATTATTGATAGGAAGAAAATAATGAAATTGAAAAATAAGTTCTAAAATTTCTTTTTGATATTATTGTGAAATCAATAGTGAGGTGGCAATGTTAGGTGGAAATTAAGTTGGTCGGTGAGGAGGTTAGGTGGTAGGCCATGGCATGACTAGACACCATAGGGCGAATGTGGTGCATTAAAGTGTTATTATTTTCATGCATGATGTGCACTATAGCCATTGATATCATGTGATACTAACCATTAGATCCACCAAGATTATTCTACCCCGTAAACCAAGCAACAACTTTCCACTCAATATGAATATATGTCATTAGATGCGGGAATCATGAATTTTCTGGTCCATTGGGTGGATTTGGCACTATAAAAATCCATACTACTTTCCACTAGATGTCATTCATGTGCCATTAGATTAGACTGAAGTCAATATTTAGATCTATTAGGTGTGAAACCTCATTGTAATCTTCATGCAAGTTAGAACACAATGTGTGATCTGAACCATTGATGAGAGATCATCGTAGCTATCATATCCATTGCAGGTTTAGCCAAATGGTAAATTCTGTGCATGTTATAACCCAATAAAAATCTAGGATGTCTTATGAGGGTAATATCAACGGGTAAAATTGCCTTAAACCTATGTGCATGTTCTATCCTAATAAGAATCTGGGTTGTTGATCAACCTCAAGATCAACTGTCGG
This sequence comes from Pinus tabuliformis, assembly GCA_031772625.1. NCBI lineage: Eukaryota > Viridiplantae > Streptophyta > Pinopsida > Pinales > Pinaceae > Pinus > Pinus tabuliformis. The sequence goes on from CM062816.1 coordinate 1,581,945,306, forward strand.
ATCTATGAGTGAGAAAGTCACCTACTATGGATAAAATTGGAGGATGGACCATGTGTGGAGCCATATCCAATAAAGTATTACCACATCAAGGGTCTCACATGAATGGTGGGTCCTAGGTGGAGACCGATGTGCAAAAGGAATGGTTGCAAGTATGCCAAGTGTTTAAGGAAAGCTATGCAAATCAGTTCATGTCCAACAGGTTCTAAAAGAAAAGGAAAAACGTGAACTTATTTTCCAATGGAATAAAAATCACAAATAATGTCTATATAGTTGAAAAAAGTAAAAGAGAAGAGTTACATGATGATCTGATTGGTCAAAGGTGGTAAGCCACCTGAAATTTTAGCAAATTCTCCAAATTTTTGCTATTTTTTCAAGTCATCTGCTTGTAGGAAATTTTTGAGGCCCTCAATGATGTTTTCAAGTAGCGAAAAACAACAAAACCTAGCATAGGCAATGTTCATATCTGAAATACCATAGTTTAAAGAGAAATTTCCAATGACATATTACAATCGTGAAATGGAGCCATTATGAAGAAGTTATGATTGAAACAATGCAAAAGAAAAATAGGGCATGTAGTCGCTTAAAAAGATTGTAAATCTATAATCACAACTTATATTGGAGTACCAAAGAAATCAATAGGAATCTATGAGATAATAAAACACAACCAGAGAGATGGATTTGAAATTTTCATAAAGAAATATTCAACAAATTTGAAAAAGTTTGTTTTAATAAAAGAGGGGAAATTGGGTTGAATGGGTCAAAATTTTTGAAGCCATAACATTCAATTCTTGACTTGGATTTAGGAAAACAAAGAGTTTATATAAATATCTTGAAAAGAAGAATACATCTATAAGCCCATAATTTTGGTATGATGTAATGAAAGTATGATGTATGCTCAAGGGTCTTACACCCATGAAGAAGAAGTCAAATTTATGAACATTAGCATGGGTAATGATGAAATAGAGTCAAATGGGCATAGAAGGGATAGGATAGGGGATAAGGACCTATAGGAAACCATGAGGAGTCTCTAAATGGAGGTGCTCAGCTACATGACTATAAATGAGAGATTAATAAGAGACAACAACAAATTAAAACTCATATTTTATAGATCCTGAATAAATTATAGATGAAAATGGACCAAAAAATTGATTCTAGGAAAATAGAAGAACCTGACTCATCAAGCATCATCATGCATCAAGAAAATCAACTAAGAGGGCCCACGTATCCTCAAAATTAGTAAGTAGTCCAAGAATATCACCAATGAGGCAACAAAGAAGGAGACCAAACTAGGATAGTTTGTGAGGGCAGATCAAGAAGATAACGGCTCATACTTTTAATGGTGAACACAAGAAGGGAGAAGGGTAAATATTCACTATTAGAAATGATAAATTACCTTTAGCTACATGATTACTCATCATATTTAGAGGCATAGATTGCAATCCACCAGTTGAAGGGAAAAGTGAATTGGTTGTGGGAGAAACTCAAAGAGGTAAAACATTTGGATGAAAAGATCTCATGGACGAAATTTAAAAATAACTTCCAAATAAAATATCTATATGAGCATTACTGTGAAAGGAAATGCATGAGTTCTTCTAACTCAAGTTAGGGAACATGAAAACAGAATAGCATGATCGAAAATTCACTAAATTGTTTATGCATTTTGATTTTATAAAGGATGAAAAGCTAAAGATAGAGATATTCATGAGGGAGTTTCCATTATTTGATGGTGACATAATTAAATTTGATAAAACAAAGAATTTATATGAAGGTATGAGGAAGGAATAATACCTCTATGAGAAGGGAAAAAATAAACCAACCTTCCAAAAGGGTTGGGATGATAAGAAAATAACCAACATAGAGAAAAGGAAAAAGGGTTTTGAACTGTTATGCAATCAGATCATTAAAAAAAAAGCATAAATAAAAGAATTCAAAAGTAGCCTCTTTGAGGGGCAACCTCCTTTACATCACATAAATGAACAATCTTTGGATGATACAAATGATAATACCTCCCTGGTATATTTAGGGGTCTAAGGGGTCAAAATATAATAAGAGCCTACATAAAAATAATAATGTAAGGGCACAACAATAACAATAGTGGGCTTCTATGGGGCTCAACAATAGAAATATGGGGGGTACATGGGAACAACAATAAAGATAGGGGGCTACAATAACAATGACAATAAGGGGGATACACTAGTATTATAGGGAATTAACATGCCCCTCTCCTTGAAAAAATTGTTGTCCTCAATGGTTGAGTAGTTCCGAATTCTTCTACATAAAATTCTCATCCTCCCATGTGGAATCTTCACTGGGTAAGTTCTTCCACTTAATGACATACTCTAAAATTAATCAATTTTGTAGTTGTCGGGTTCTTGTCTTTGTGACTACTTCAGACTCAAATATGATTTTTCCTTCTTAGTCAAGTTATGGAAACATTGTTTGAACTGGGAGCTTGTCATCGATAACCTTATTTAAGCATGAAACATGGAAAACTGGGTGTACTAAGGAAGATGCAGGCAAATCCAATTTGTATTCCGTAGTACCAATCTTTTGCAACACCTTGTAAGGACCATAGTACTTGGGTGATACTTTATTATCCTTCTTAGGTTACTTGAGGGACATTTTTTTGTATGGTTATAGCTGTTAAAATCCCCAGTTGCTTACAACAAAACTTCTTTCATTGTGTTGCTTATCTTCCTATTGTTTCATTCAATTCTACACTGGAGTGAGGTTATCCTTTAAGCGTTGGAGAACTTGTTGTTGGTGCTCGATGTGATCTTCCACTACTTGAAACTTAGATTTGTTTCTTAAAGATGATGAGGTGGATGGTGGATGATATCCATAAAGTGCCATAAATGGGGTCATTTTTGTTGTAGTATGGAAGGAAGTGTTATACCACCATTCAGCTAGAGGTAACGACTTGACACATTGTGTTTGTTTATTAAATATAAAGAAGTGAAGATATCCTTCCAAACATTTGTTCACTATCTCAGTTTTCCCTTCAAATTGAGGATGATAAGATGAGATATGAGATATTTGAGTACAAACAATAAAATAATTCCATCCAAAAATTTCAAGTGAAAATGGTATCTCTATCACTTACAATAATCTTTGGGTTTCCATGTAGCTTTTGAATTATTTTCTTAAATGCAGTAGCAATTGTATTGGACTTAAAATGATGGGATAATGCACACAAGTGCGCATACTTGGTAAGTCTATCAACTACCACCATGATGACACTCTTTCCTTTAGATTTGGTAAAACCTATGATAAAATCCACTAAGATCTCCTCCCAACACTGACTTGGAATGGATAAAGGTTGTAAAAGTCTCAGGGTCTTAATTGTCTCAACTTTATTTTGTTGGAAAACCAAACATTCTGCCACAAAATTTTGAATATCAGATTTAAGAACATCCCAAAAAAATTCCTTCTTGACATTGTGGTAAGTTTTTAAAAATCCTAAGTTCCCTCCTAAGGGGGAGGTGTGTAATTCCAAAAGAATCTTTTGTTTGAGTTGTGAATTATTACAAATATATAAGCAATCTTTATACCATAATGAATAATTTTTGTAGCTAAAAGTATGAGATGTACTAGGATCTTGCTGCAACTTTTGAATGGATGTCCACACATATTCATCATTCTTCCATTCATCCATTGCTTCAATTATCCAATCAAGTTGGATAATAGAAATGGCACAAATAAATTCTTCCACGTCCTCATCCTTTCTTGAGAGTACATCTGCAACAACATTTTGCTTCCCTTTTTTGTAGATGATTTCAAAGTCATACCCCAACACCTTTGTGACCCATTTTTGCTGCTCTTTTGAAGATAATATTCGTTCCAAAAATGATTTAAGACTATCATGATGTGTTTTTACCTTGAGATGTCCTCCCATTAGGTAAGGTTTCCATTGCTTTAGTGCATGTAGTATTGCCAAAATTTCCTTCTCATAAATAGGTTTGTGTAAATACTTTCCTTTGATTGGACTAATTTCAAAATAAACGGGTCTTGCTTATTGCATTAAAATAACACCAATTCCACTTCCCTAGGGATCACATTCCATAATAAATATTTTTATGAAGTTTGGCATAGCTAAGATTGGCCCTTGGCACATTTTCTCTTTCAGATATTCAAAAGCGTTAGATGCTTATTGGAGTCTAAGAAAATGCATCTTTCTTCAGTAATGTTATTAGAGGTTCTATTATTCTTCCATAATTATTAACAAACTTGTGAAAATACCCTGTCAACCTGAGAAATCCTTGAATCTGATTTATGCTTGTGGTGATTTCCATTCGTTAATGGCTTTAATTTTGTTAGGGTCTACCTTAACACCCTCATGAGATACAATATGAACCAAATATTCCACCTCCTGTACTCCAAAGAAACATTTGGAGCTTTTGCATATAATTGTTTCTCCTCCAATAGTTTGAACACCTTGTCAACATGTGGAACATGATCCTTCCAAGATTTGTTATAGATTAGTATACCATTAAAAAATACTAACACAAATTTTCTAAGGAAGGTTTTGAAAATGGAATTCATCAAACCTTGAAATGTGGAAGGTGCATTAGTAAGGCCCAAAATGCATGACCAAAGATTCATAATGACCGTAATGATTTATGAATATTTTTTTCATAATGTCTTCAGTCTTCATTCTAATTTGATGATATCCTAAACAAAGATCCAACTTGGTGAAGTAAATTTCTCTGTGTAATTCATCTAACAATTCATCAATGACAAGAAAGGGAAATTTATCTTTAATAGTGAGCTTGTTGAGCTCCCTATAATTTAGACACATATGCCATGATTCATCCTTCTTGTGCACAAATGCTACTGGAGTAGGGAAATAAATTTGACTAGGTTGAGTGATACCAACCTCTAGCATTTCTACAACCATACATTCAAATTCACTCTTTTGGGCATAGGGATAGATGTAAGGACTGATGTTTGGAGGAACACTTCCTGGAATCAAATGAATAACATGATCATGATCATGAATAGGTGGGAGGCCATTGAGAGTCTCAAATAACTTGGAAGGTTTGTCCAAGACTTTTTGGAGATATGGAGAAATACATGATTTGATGTTTGAACCTCTAATGATCATAATTGTGCAATTACCCCCTGTTTTTCTTTCTTCAAAATATTTTTCATGCCATTAGAGTTGATTATCTTTCCTAGTTTCCCCATGATATCCCTTAAATCAACTTCTTTTCCTTCCCAAAAAAAATACAAGAAAAGTTCTTTAAAATTAAAAGCTTCATCCCCAAAGATTGTAACCATTGGACTCCTAGTACAACATCAGCACCACCCATTGGAATCGAAAGCATCAGACTTTTCAATACATATTCCCCCATGGTAAGCTTGATATTATGTCACTTTCTAGAGAAATTTATAGTTCCTCCATTTTTAACCATCACTTGACACTCTGGTGCTGGATATAGGAAGAAATTCAATTCCCTAGCTATCTTACAATGAATAAATTATGGGTACTATGAGAATCAATAAGCACTATTACCTTTTTATTCTTGATATATCCTTCTATCTTGGTAGTTTTATGAGCTGTAATTCTTGCTAATGCATTACAAGATATGGTCATATTCATTTCATCTTTCTCTGGGGTTGGTTCCTAGTGTATATCTTCCTGTTTGGATGTTTCTTGTTCCTTTTCTTCATCCTCTCCACAATCTATGTAAAATAATTTCTTCTCAACACACTTATGACCTTTAGTGTATTTGTTATAACAACTATATCAAATCCCATTTTCTCTTTTTTCCTCCAATTGTTGTGATGTCAACCTTGTAGGTTGTGGATGGCTTGGAGCAGTAACACTTCCATCTTTATAGTTATGAGTGGCAGACTTCCTTTTTGCCATAATTTTTCTTTCAACTTTTCTTGCCACCCTGAATGCCTTCTCCAATGAATCAGGTTCCCAAAGGTGAACCTCATGTTGGATGTTATCCTTTAAATTCCCTATGAAGACATCACTCCTATTCTTCTTTGGAATATAAATTACCCTAATATATTTTTGGAAGTCCTCAATGTGTTCTTCCTTTAAACCATTTTGTTTGAGATTTATCAATTGGATAAAGAAGGTGTTTCTCTTTGTATCCTCATAATGTTTTATCATTTCTTCCATAAAAATTGACTAATTTACAAGTGGTTTATGAGAACAAAACCATCGATACCATATAGAATGATTGGGTTCTAAATATAAAGATGTAATGCGTACCTTTTGTGTGTGTTGCACATCAAAATATTTCTTTATCTATAGTATTCATGTTACTAGATCGTTGCCATCAAACTTCCTCATATCGATCTTTGGATTGTTATGGATCTTAAACCCAACATCAGAGTCTCTAAAATCATAATTCATATTCCTTTTTTCCTCATCATGATTTTCATGGATTACCTTATCACAATTGGAAATCCTTTCTTGCAACAACTTTGTTAAACCTTCCTTCAAACCTTCCATGTCTTCTTTTAAGCCTTCCATATCTTCTTTTAAACCATCCATGTCTCCTTTTATTTTTTTTCTATAAACCATCCATCTTAACATTCATCACTCACAATTCATTTTTGGTTTCTCTTTGGGAAAGTGAAATTTGTTGCACTTGGTCCTATAACTTTGATATATCTTGTTGCAGTTCTTCCTCTTCTTCATGCTTCATATTAGAGCTTTCTAGTTTCTTATAAGGTGTGTCAATTTTTTGTTTGGAGGCATATTGGAATGAAATAATGATATCTATGCTTATCTATGCCCTTTGAATCACTTCAAACTAATTTTTCAAACAAACATTATGCAAATTAAAAAATATACAAATGTTTTTGCTTGTTTTTTGGAGATAGATATTGAAACTGTTGTATCTTTGTAATTTAGACTCTCTAAGATATGAAATTTCATTTTGTGGTATCCCTCTAATTTGTCTTTCTAACACTACAAGTCAGACAAAAATTGGATTCATCAAGGTAAATTTATGCCCAATCTCCCATGATGACCTTATTATGGATTGGTTCAGTAGAGAAAACTTGTAAGGAATTCCACATGTCGTTGTTTCAATCTTCGGCCTTGAAAATGTTACACAAAAAATATAATCTATAAAATTTCAGTTACTTTTTGCGAAATTCAAATCTGATGCTCATAGATGAAGTTATGACAATGTTCCCAAGGTCATCTATTTGAGACTGAATTCTAGAGCATGTAAAAACCCTAACTTCTTCAGACCATATCTCAGAAAATATAGCGAACCAAGATCTAAAATTTTTACTATAAGTTCATCAATATTTCATATCCACATGGTCACAATTTCCACTTTTGAAACTTCGTAGAAAATAAATTATAGTGAAAATTCCAAGATGAACTTTTTGAAGCAACAAAACCCTAGAATCCAAAGCTCTCATACCAAATGTTATGCCACTAAATCATAACAGAGAAGAAAATATAGATCAACGACTTCAAAGTTAGCCTCTTCTAAGGGGAAACCTCCTTTACATCACATAAATAAACAATTCTTGGATGATACATATGATAAGACCTCCTTGGTATATATATTAGTCTAAGGGTTCATAATATAATCATAGCCTACATAACAATAATAATGTAAGGGAACAACAATAACAATATTGGGATTCTATGGGGCACAACAATAACAATATGGGTGATATATGGGCACAAAATAACAATAGGGGGATACACTAACAATAATGATAAGGGGGATGAACTAGTATTATAGGGACCTAACATGAACCCTCATTTTTCAAGAATAATTCTCAAGAAAATAAGCAAACTCAACCAGTCCATAGTGAACCAAAGGGGTATGATTCATTGAATAAGAGACCAAGACTTTTTCCTAGTTGGTGTTGGAGTTTTGGAGGAGAGTACATCATATCGAAGGAGTTGATATAATGGAATACATGGATAGATGTGTACTGCCCCGCTCTAGTTGACTAACATTAATATGACATTAACATTGATTTAGCCTTAAGGATCACACATTATTCTTTGAGGACCTCAGGTGGAGGATCTGGACACTTGACTCTACTATTTTTAGATGTGATGGTTATGTTTGTTTCATATTTGAGATTAATATGATGATAGAATTGATGGATATGTATTTTCTCTATTGATATCATGATGATGATAGATTTGATGGATATGTATATTTTCTATTGATGTTACGATGATGACAACTTTGATGGATATATATAGTCCTACTGATGTTTTGATGATGATAGTTGCAATGGATGTGTTACTTATGTTATAAACTTACATTAGTTTTGCTTTACGATGAACAATGGTGTGAATGACTAGGTCATGTTAATGATGCTATTATGACAATGACTAACACCGATAAACTTTGTTAATTATTATTATCAAGTATGGTAGGAAACCACCAAAGGCACTCACATGGGATGAGTCAATGACATCTAGTTTGGTTGAAACGAATATTTTGTCTTTGAAATTTTAAAGTTTAGTTTGAAACTTTCTATAAATTATAATGACATGGTAGTGGTTGTAGGCACAGGTTAGTTTTTTGGTCGAATGAATCACACATGGGTGATGGGGTTGTACAAATGGATGGAACTACATGGGAGGGGTGGGATAGTGTCCCTAATTTCACCCACTATCACTCCCGCCATGACTTGGGCTGAAAGGATTAGAACACCTTCACCTTTAAGATCACGATGTTGTGGGGGAAGGTCCCTAATTAGGTCGCTCAATAGGATTTTAATAGGGTGCGCGCATCAATGTAGGTTCCCTAATCCTCAACACCATTAGTATCACTATAGTTGGCAACATGAGAGATGATAGTAGTCTCTATCTTTGTACCTATATTTTATGCTTGTGGCCTATGAATGCTTGAAGGGAAAATTGAGTGGCACTCTTAGAACTTTGAAAGGAAGTTATTGAATGACATGAATGACTTAGCACCCTTGGCATCATAAATAAAATTTTGTTGTGGAAATCGTGGAACTTCGAAGGGAAGTTCTTGAAGGGCATGAATGACTTGACACCCTTGGCATTAAAATGAAACTAACAAGTATAATCAAGATATGAAAACCCTACAAATCCACATCAAGTGGTAAATGAGGCTAGAACCAAGGCAATTAAATCAAGAATAAAACTTGGGGTAAAGGGAGAATAAGAAGAAATACAAATATTGTACCTTAAGAAATCTACCCTTCCCATGTTGGAAAATGTTAGGTGGATAATGTAGACAAGTAAAAGGGGGGAAGTGGGGCATAGAGTTAATTATAAAAGAATTAATTAATCCTAAGCCTCATTAAGACAATATGGTGGTGAATTAAAATAAATATTCATAAATAAAAATTGAGAAATTTAGAGAACCACCATGTGGAAAGAGCCAACATAAGAATATCCATCTAAGAGGAAAAGTGAGTTAAATTAGGAGGTAGTTAGGGAACCAAATCTGAGACTAATCAATTGAATTTAGTAATGAACACAAATTAAGGAGTGGGAAAGGGGGGTCAAGAGACAACTAGGAGAATAAATAGGGAGTCTTGTTGGGGTTAGGAAAAATATTATTTTTGAATTTAAATTTAATCAAATAAATTTGGAGAGCCTTGGTGAGAAGGTGACACATGGGTGGGTGAATAATCAAAATTTTGGATTAATGAAAACAATTAATTATGCATGAAATTCCAAGTGTCACCTATGAAGCCTCCTATAAAAGAAGGGGCAAGCCATGGGAGAGGGGAATTTTGTCTTACCCTATTGTTGGATGGATGAGATTATGTCATTGTGAGTGGCTATGAGGTATAGTTGAGTTTGGTGAGGTATAGGAATTTAGAGAGGGGAATCTTGAGCCAAGGAGTTCTCACCTCTATCAGCTAGCACACTTCCTCCATTGTACAACCCCATTGTAGCTTGAGGGTTCACGATGAAGGAGAGTACCCGCAAAGAGTAGGTTGGTAGGTCAACTAGTGGGTCACTACATTTGGTATAACACATCAACATTGACACTTGGAGGTGGACGGTAGCAAGGGAGTGCAAGTTTCAGAAAGGTCAAGAACGAATCTCCTCTTTTGGTGAACGATATCGACTTAATAATGTTCTATTATATGATTTTTTTGTGCCTATAGAAAATAAAATATAGATCAAAGGATATGTGGAATGTACTATAGTTCATATATGTTGATGTATATTCTTTTGATTTCCCATGGTTTTTCTGGTTATGGTTGAATTCCAAATTATCTGCACTATATTTAAAAATATATATATACATAGTATACGGTGGGTCCTTAAATTAATTAATCCTAAACATCATTAAGAGAAGAGGGTGGTGAATTAAAATAAAGAGTAATAAATTAAAATTTAAGAAAATTAGAAAACCACTATGTGGCGTGAGACAACATAAGAATATCCAACTATGAGGAAAAGTGAGCTAAATTAGGAGGTAGTTAGGGGACCAAACCTGAGACGAATCAGTTGAATTTAGTAATGAACAAAAATTAAGGAGTAGAAAAGGGGGATCAAGAGACAACTAGGAGAAGAAATAGGGAGTCTCGTTGCAGTGAGGGAAAATATTATTTTTGAATTAAAATTTAAGAAAATAAATTTGTAGAGCCTCGGTGAGAGGGTGATGCATGGGTGGGTGAATAATCAAACTTTTGGATTAGCAAAAATAATTAATTATGAATTAAATTACAAGTGTCACCTATGAAGCCTCCTATAAAAGAAGGGGAAAGCCATTGTAGAGGGGACTTTTTTCTTACCCTATTATTAGATGGATGAGATTATGTCATTGTGAGAGGCTACAAGTTATAACTAAGTTTGGAGAGGTAGAGGAACTTAGAGAGGGGGCCATGAGCCAATGAGTTCCCACCTCTATTAGCTAGCACATTTTCCTCCATTGTACAACCCCATTATAGCTCGGGGGTCTGCGGGGAAGGAGAGTACCCAAGGGGTAGGTTGGGAGGTCAAACAATGGGTCACTATGTTCAGTCGGAGCACATCATCATTCACACTTGGAGGGAGACAATAAAAAGGGAGTGCAGGTTGCGGCAAGGTCAAGATCGAATCTCCTATTCTCATGAACAGTACTAGTTTAATTATGTTCTTTTATATGATTTCGTTGTGCTTGTAGAAAATAGAATGTAAATCAAAGGATATGTTGAATGTATTGTAGTTCATGGATGTTGATGTAAATTTTTTTGAGTTCCCATGGCTTTTCTAGTTATGGTTGAATTAAATTTATTTTCATTGTATTTAATATATATAGTATAGGGTTTGTCCTTACACTAGGTATCCGAGCCTATTGCAAAGTCACCCTATTGTATGTCAGCTCCATAGCTAAAGGAATTGAAAATCCAACTAAAGGAATTATTGGACTTGGGGTTCATACGACCCATCATATCTCCATGGGGAGCCCCTGTAATTTTTGTTAAGGATAAGGATGGGTCTTGGCGATTGTGCATTAAATACTGCCAGTTGAACAAGGTAATGATAAAAAATCAATATCCTTTACCAAGAATAGATTACTTTCTTGATTAAATGAGGGGATAAACCATGTTTTCAAAGATAGATCTGAGTTAGGATGTCATCAATCGAGAATAAAGGAAGAATATACCCTGAAAACAACCTTTTAGACAAGATTTGGGCATTATGAATTTGTAGTTTTACCCTTTGGTTAGACAATTTCCCTAGGTGTGTTCATGGGTTTGATGAATGGAATATTTCAAGAATACTTAGACAAGTTTGTACAAGTCGTGATCAATGATATTTCAATCTACTCAAAGACCCTAGAAGAGCATGATGAACACTAGAGGTTGGTCTTACAATGTCTTAGAGAGAAACAAATTTATGGGAAGTTGTCAAAGTGTTCCTTTTACCAATCCAGGATACATTATCTTGGGAACATTATCTCTAGGGAGTGTATTGTGGAAGACTTGGAAAATATCGAAGCCACCATGAAATGGACAAAACCAACCAATGTTCATGAAATACAAAGTTTCATGAGCATGGTGGGATATTATTGCATATTTGTTGAAGGGTTTCCAAAGATAGCAAGCCCCATTACCAAACTCCAAAGAAAGAACAAGAAGTTTGTTTGGACTAAAAAATGTGAAGAGACGTTCCAAAGGTTAAAGTTATTGCTAACAACGACACTGATTTTGAAGGTACCAGATACGGAACAAGAATTTTTGGTTTCTAAGGATGCCTCTAAGGAAAGATTGGGTTGCGTACTAATGCAAGAAAGAAGAGTAATAATGTATGCATCAAGAAAACTTAGAACCCATGAAGAGAACTATGCAACCCATGATCTAGAAATGGAAACAATTGTTTATGCCGTAAAGATTTGGAGACACTACCTTTTAGGAAGGAAGATTGATCTTACGACTGATTATTGTGGGCTACATCACATATTCACTCAAGATTACTTATATGCAAGGCAAAGATGATGGTATAAGCTAATCAATGAATATGATTTTGACATTACTTACATAGAGGGGACCATAAATAGGGTGGAAGATGCTTTAAGTAGGATACCTTGAATAATTTCAGTGATTCCCTTAAAGACCAACTTGTGGGAGGAGTTACTTGACTTACAAATTGAGGACACGTGGTACCAAGAGGTTAGAAAGAGTTTGAGGGAAGACAAAATGATGATCCCAAAGTATGAAGGATACGCCCTTGATAGTGATGGACTGCTATGATTTTAGGGGAGGATATATGTGCCACCAAATGAATAAATACACAAATTAATATTGAGCGAGGCACATAAATAATTTTACATGGCTCACCCCGGTGTTAGAAAGATGAGTGTGGACTTGAAACAACTCTTATTTTGGAAATGGATGAATAAGGACATTGTAAACTTTATAGTGAGATGCTTAGAGTGTCAGAGAATAAAGGTTGAACACAAACATCCCACAGGTTTTCTACAACCCCATGAGATACCAAAATCTAAATGGGAGGTTATATCAATGGATTTCATCGTGGGGGTACCAATGACCTCCAAAAGACATGATGCCATATTTGTAGTGGTGGACACATTGACCAAGAGCTCCCATTTTATACTAGTTAAGACTACATATAAGGCACTAGATATAGCTAGAGTCTTTAATGATGAGATTGTGAGATTACATGGAGTTCTTAGGAAGATCATATCAGATAAGGGGGCAATGTTTACAGGAAGGTTTTGGACCAGTTTCCAAGAATCCTTGGTAACCCAGTTGAACTTCAACACTTCGTATCACCCTAAGATAGATGGTCAGACAGAGAGGACTAATTAAATCCTCAAGGACATGCTGTGATTATATGTGATGGACCAACAAAGGTGACCAGGAGGAGTTTTTACCACTGGTGGAATTTTCTTATAGTAACAATTATCAGAGTTCCATTAAGATGGAACCATTTGAGTTCTTGTATGGGAGACCTTGCTTAACACCTCTTAGTTGGGACCACTTAGAGGATCATGTGTTAATAGGGCTAGAAGTAGTGCAAGAGACGAACGAACATATGACCATGATTAATGAGAGGCTTAAAAAATCACAAGATCTATATAAGAGCTATGCTAACACTCACTGGATGGATCAAAATTATGAAGTAGGAGATAGGGTGTTTTTGAGAGTACAAACCTAGAAAAGCTCCATAAGTTTCAGTAAGGGAGAAATTTTTTCCCTACTTACATCTCTAACCCATATGCATGATGTGTTTCATGTTTTTGTTTTGCATCATTATATTTCATATCCTTTACATATTATTGACTTGGGCCATTTGTAGGTTTCAGACAAGGGAACAGTGATGGCCGAACTAGTTCACATGTTGGACCAATGAACTCTATAGCTTAGATGATGATTATTGGACCACGATAAGGTCCATTGGGACAATTATAGTCCCAATTTGGCCACTTGGGAGGACATTGAGGAGATGCATCACCATTTTTATTACCTATTCTAAGGACTTCAGGATGAATTCCATTATTGAGAGGGGGTCTACAGTGTAAGGAACAATCCTATACTATGTATTTTTTTAAAATATAGTGCGGATAAATTGGAATTCAACCATAACAAGAAAAATCATGGATACTCAAAATCATTTACGTCAACATCCATGAACTATAATACATGCCACATATCCTTTGATTTATATTGTATTTTCTACATGCAAAACAAAATCATATAACAAAACATCATTAAACCAATACCATTTACTAGAAGAGGAAATTCAATCTTGTTCTTGCCACAACATGCACTCCCTTACTGTCGTCTGCCTATAAGTTTGAATGATGATGTGCTCTGACTGAATGTAGTGACCCACCGATTGACCTCCCAAACTACTCCTTGGATATTTTCCTTACCCGCAGACCCCCGAGCTACAATGGGGTTGTACAATGAAGTGTACTAGCTGATAGAGGTGAGCACTCCTTAGCTTAAGAGTCTCCTCTCTAAAGTTCTCTACCTTACAAAACTCAAATATAGCTTGTAACCATTCAAAATTACATAATCTCATCCATCCAACAATACAGTAAGCAAAAAGTCCCCTCTCCCATGGCTTGCCCCTTCTTTTATAGGAGACTTCATAGGTGACACTTGGCATTTCATGGATAATTAATTATTTTTATTAATCCAAAAGTTTTATTATTCACTCACCTATGTGTCACCCTCTCACCAAGGTTCTCCAAATTTATTTACTATTTAATTCAAAAATAATATTTTTCCTCACCCCAACAACACTCCCTATTTCTTCTCCTAGTTTTATCTTCATCCCCCTTTTTTACTCCTTAATTTGTGTTCATTAATGAAGTCAACTGATTAGTCTCAAATTTGGTCCCATAACCACCTCCTAATTTAACTCACCTTTTCACATAGATGGGAATTCTTATGTTGGCTCTTGCCACGTGGTGGTTCTCTAAACCTATCAATTTTTAATTTATTAATCTTTAATTTAATTTACCACCCTCTTCTCTTAATGAGGTTTAGGATTAATATTTTTTTTTTTATAATTAACTCTTTTCCTCACTTCCCCTCTTCTACTTATTTACATTATCTACCTAATATTTTCCAACATGGGAAGGGTAGATTTCTTAAGGTACAATACTTTCATTTCTTCTTATTCTCCCTTTACCCCAAGTTTTACTCGATTTAATTCCATTGGTTCTAACCTCCTTTACCACTTGATGTGAATTTGTAGGGTTTTCATATCTTGATTATATTCATTAGTTTCTCTTTAATTCCAAGGGTTCCAAGTCAGTCATGCTCTTCAAGACTTTCCCTTCGAAGTTCCAAGGGTGCCATGCCTACAATTTATTTATGATTCCAAGGGTGCCAAGTCAGTCATTCCCTTCAAGAAATTCCCTTAAAAGTTACAAGGGTGTCATGCCAATAATTTATTTATGATTCCAAGGGTGTCAAGTTGATCATGCATTTCAATAAATTCCCTTCCAAGTTCCAAGGGTACTACTCTACTTACCCTTCAAGCATTCAATGGTTACACGGAGAAAGACTAGGTGTAACGAAAAAGACCGCTATCACCTCTTATGTTTCCCACTACAGTGAGACTAATGGTGTTCGGGATTAAGGAATCTGCCTTGATGCACATCCTTAGTAAAATCCTCATGAGTGACCCAATTTGGGACCTGCCCCTGCGACATCACGATCTTTAAGGTGAAGGTGTTCTAACTCTTCCAACCCAAGTCACAAAGGGAGTGCTAGCGGTGAAATTAGGGACATTGTCCCACCCCTCCCATGTAGTTCCATCCATTTGTACAACCCCATCACCCATGTGTGATTCATTCGACCAAGAAATTAACATGTGCCTGTAGCCACTGACATATCATTAAAACTTATATCAAGTTTCAAATTTAAATTTAAAATTTCAAAGACAAAATATTTATTTTGATCAAACCAAATGTCTTCAACTCATTAAATGTGATTTCCTCTTGTGATTTCCTTCCATACTCGATAATCATTAGTAACAAAGCTTCTCGACATTAGTCATTATCATAATAGAATCATCAATATGGCCTAGTCAAAACTAATGTAAGTAATTGATATAAGGAACAAATCCATTGCAACTATCATCATCAAAACTTCAGTAGTACCATACATATCCACCAAAGTTTTCATCGTCGTAACATAAAAAAAAACATACATATCCATCAAAGCTACCATCGTCATAATATCTATAGAGAACATACATATCTATCAATGCTATAATCATCATACTATCAATAGAGAACATACGTATCCATCAATGCTATCATCATCATAATATCAACTAGGAAAAAAACATAACCATCACATCTACGAATAGCAGAATTAAGTGTCGGGATCCTCCACTTGAGGTACTCGAAGAATAATGTGTGAGCCTTAAGGCTAAATCAATGTTAATGCCATATCAATGTCAGTCTCATACCAATGCCATTCAACTAGAGCGAGGCACTACAAGAAGCATACCCAAGATCTATGTAGTGTTAGGCGATAGATAGGATGAGCATCAATCACATAATATTGATGTGGAAGGTAAGTTAAACAACCAACAAATTTCCATTTTAATTGATGTTGGGGTTTTTCATAGTTATCATGATCCTAATATTGTTTAAATGTTTAACTTGAAGAAAAAAGCATGGTAGGATGTGGCTAGTTTAGTTAGTTAAAGGAGCTAAAAGAACAATAACTAAACTTATAAAAGAATGCCCAATAAGTATGCATGGGTTAGATACAATTGTATATTTAAACATAATACCATTATGATAATATCATTTCCTAATTGGTATGGATTGGTTAGAAAAACAACATGCAATACTATATTGTTATAATAAAACATTTACTTTCCTTGATAAAAAGGGGTAGAAAAGACAAGTGTAGGGAATTCCAAGTCCAATTTTTGTTAGGGAAATATTAGCCATGAAACTGAGGAGAAATTTTAGAAAAGGATTCCAAATTTATGTAGCTCACATGGGGGGAATAGCCAAGGATAATGAACAAAGCATTGAAAACCACTTGGTACTTAAGGAATTTGAAGACTACATTCATTAGGGTCAATTTTATCTCAATCTACCCATGCATGGATTTATCCTTTGTTTAATTAAGATTAACCTAGAAAATATTTTCAATATGGTTTTGTGAAATAAAAATGAATGGGTACCTTGCATGCAAGAATCTATTCTATAAATCAAGTACCTCAGTCATCATTGTATAATAAGATAAATAATACAATGATAAATGACCCAAACCATTACCATATAACAAAATTTATAGATGCCATGTAGCATAGTCCCTGCCTCTAGTACTGTAGCTATTTAATTGATTAAATATTGTGCAGAGTGCAGAGAAAACTTCGCACAATAAAACAAAAAATCTCTTCGCACAAAAATCTCCACTCAAAGCTCTCTGCATAGTAAAATTCTTCCGCACAAAGCTGTCTTCACAATCTTCAACTATAGTTTAATTGACACATGTACTCATACTCATATGAATAGCTCCATATACATCCTTAAACTTTCTCATAAGGTCTATCAGAGAGCAGCAATGCATAATTAGAGTGAAAGGTTGTGAATAACATATGCATAGCAGAGTCATGGGGTGCAACACAAACTCAACTTCATGATGTATTAGATATATGATACAATATATATAATTTTCTATAAGGTTTAATGAAGCTACTTATTAATTTTTGTTGGCTTGAGGTCTTCGGAGAAATGTATTTTCTCCGCACTTCCACACACTTAACTTCTCCGCACTCAAATGAAGTTCCCCATAAATTTACAATAAATGAAAACTTGGATTAAGAATTTGCATTTTTTGAGACATCCCATTGAATTATGTGCCCACTAAATTATTACACAAGAAGTTCACCAAATCAAGACCAAACTTCTTAGAGCTATAGTTTAATTATTTAGAGTGTGATATTTAATTAAATATTGGAGGCATTTTAGAATAGCTAGTTCTTATAAGAGATATGACATCTAGAAAGGTGTCGTTTCTTATGAATTAATTTTGGAAAATAGTTAGAAGTGTTGTTGGAGTACATTAAATGTAAATGGACACTTGTAAATTAAATAAATTATCCATAGAAAAATTATTTTAGGACACAAGCTTATTTAAAGCTAGTTTCTCTCCTCTTGCATGAGTTGTTGACTGATTATGTATAAGTTCTTGCAAATTTCATGTAATTTTTCTTTTCGTTATTAATATAATTTGTGCGTTTGAGAAAAATTATGCTATTATTGTGGTATCTGATCACATTGATGTACACGGCATGAAGAGGATATTTCAACTCTACAAAATTTTGAAAAACTCCATCAAGTTGATCAACTGATGATTGGTATGCAAAATTTTTAGCCTTTTTTCAAGGACAAGAAATTTGAATTTTTTTGTTATGTGAGATTGAAGTATAATTTCTTTGTAATATTTGTTAAATTAAGAGAACCCTTCCTTCCTTTGGCATGGATATATATTTTATATGTTTTCTATAAATACTCTTTGTAAATTTGATTTCCCTTACGAATCTCTCCAAAAGAGATTCCCAAATCCAAGGGAAATATAAATCTATTTGATGCCTTTCATAGTAGCCATTGCTGATGCAGAGCAAAGCTAAGAGTATAAGGAGATTGGAACACTGATATATGGATGCACACAAAACTCACACGAGAAAATAGAATAATCAAGTTAAACAAGCGAAAAATGTGATGAGCAAGCATTTTCTTTGTAGGAGTGACCTACAAACTATGTGAAGCAACTCGTGGAAGAGTCAGTGAAAGGAGCCAACATAGCTAAATAGGTTCCTGCATTGTTTCAAGGAGTCCAATGTTTAGCATGGAGGAAGTAACCATTTTTGAAGACTTGTGTGGAAGGTCCCTATATAAATACTTGTACAAAGCCTGAAGAAGCAACCTACATGCACAAACCAACGTGGAACTCATCTACATAGAGGATTGTACATGGAAAAGAGTTGCATTGATTAATGGATGGTGATAAGGCTCTTCAATGGGTAAACTATATTGGTCACAATTCCATTCTCCAACTTATTAAATTGTATTTGCTCACATTCATCCACATATTTTGTTATATTATGCTTAATGTGAGGAGTAAAGATGTGTTACTACGTCATGTGTCCTAATGTGTGTTAAATGCGGGAATTGGAGCAAGGTTGAGTTGATTTGGATGCAGGAACTTAGAGTAGAAAAGCAAGAGAGATTCTAGGAGGCGGTCTCCCTTGTTAACTCCTCCAATCAGTTGAATATCTCCCACTCTATCTCATCAGATCGGGTTCACTAGCAGCCAAGCATGCTGAGTTCATTGGCAGCCGAGCCAATGCAAGTGAACGAAGAGTTAGACCCACCTATACTCAAGTTAGGGATCCACTTATCCCTATTTTCTAGGGATCTATTGGTAGTTCCATTTTTTTATAAATAATCAAGCTAGGGGACTCATTAGGATTCGATGTTTTGATAGCCAAATAGGCCATTTTAGCTGCAACACATTTTGGCTGTCATGTTATGATGTATTTGACACTTTTTGAATAATAATGAGAAATTCAGTTTTGATCTAGAATTGAGTTGACTTAGAGGGTTGAAGCTCCTGGGTTAGGGCCCAACCTTAGCAGTAGAAGTTCCTCTCTTGTATATATATTCTTCGGCTATAATGTTGATTACTTGTTGCAGTTTATTCATGTCTCTTTTAGCTTAAAAGATTAATTATGTTGTTTATTTATTGATGCTTCCATTATCTTAAAGGATAAATTAGTTATTGTAGTGAAATAGAGTAAAATACTTCAAAAATCTTGTGACAGTGACCCCTATCTCATCTCCCTCATGGGATCATGATTAGAGGACCCCACTCTCACAGCCCAAAAACAAAGTTTGATTTCTTGTTAATTGTGTAAATCTAGTTGTAGAATTACATTAGGTAGTTGCTTATGATTTCTTGGAAAGATTTACAATTGTTATTCTGATTCTTAATATTGTTGTAGCTTAGAAGGTATTTCCTTTCATAGATCTAGTTCATAGTAATAGTTAGATCATATTTTCCAAATTCAATTCATCTTTTCCACATTGACATGTAATGATTTGCAAATGAAAAGAGGAGAATGTGTAATTGTAGGGTTGGTGATATGCATGAAGGGACTCCTCCAACCAACTCCATCTAGATCTTCTACACCTTCTCTTGATGAATGACAAACCATATTCTGATCCTTTGTCTTTCAGCCACCATGAGGAAGTTGTCTTAGTCGAATCTGACCTTCTTGGAATGTTGGGTTTTCCCATAGGTGGTGCTCACCTTCCCCACACCTTTCACATTTCCATACACCCTTCTGACACTTCATCTCACCATTATTTCACTCCAGAACTTCTCAGCAAACTTCTTGTATCTGTTCAGAGTATCCTATAGCAATTTAGGACATCCTGAAGCAACATCCTATAGCAAACCTATAGCAACCTGATTTGACCTTGTTTTGACCTGCAATGATAGCCTTTTCTAGTTTAGGAGTAGTTTAACCCCTTAACTTGGACTCCATGACCATAAGTGCCACTTACACCAATCCTTTCACTCATTTCCCTCCTACAAGATTAGATAGCATTAGCCCTTTTATTTCTAATCTAGCAATAATAACTTTATCTATTCTGCAAGTGTGAATGAGATAGTTAATGCATGAATGTTTTAATTATGAAATGGTAGAGTAATCTTATATTTTCAAGCAACCCTGATAGCTAGGTCACCAAGTGAAATATTGACATAGTCTCTTTTCTGCAAGTGATTTGAGTCATTTCATAACTAGATGATTTGTGTCATTTCATAACATTTACAAGTTGGTAGATTTCATTTTCTGAATTGACAAGAATTTACCTTCTGTGCACTAGAACTAGCCTTTACATTCTAATTTCTGTAGTCATACTCTTTTTAGTTAAATAGAGGAATCATCTGGAACCCTAATGGTGAAGTGGCCCAATTGATAGTGACATGAGTAGAATGATGCATCTATTGTGTATGTAGCACTGTCACCTCTAAGTTTGTACAAAATCTCGGGTTGATAAAGTAAATTTGGTACCTCTTGGAGTTGCAACATCCTTGCTGCAATATTGGGGTTCATCACTTTTTGGTGTCATTGCTGGGGAGGTGTCTAGATAGATGTAATTTCTGCTTTTTCTTTCTATTTTTCATTTACTAGATAGATGTTACTCTTGCTTTCCTTTCCTTTCTGTCTTGCATTTGGTTTTGAAAAAACTCATAAAAAATACATTTCTTTCATGCCTCATAGGAGTAGAGACACTTTAGGTAAATTCTTTCCAAATACACCCACATCATCAAGCAATCAACCTTCCCTCTTCTTTGGTGACTATGAGCTTGCCTCTCTGACTACAGGGGAGTTAGAGGACCCCTTAGGTGATGAATTTGAGATCTTTGAAGAGCCTATTGGGGAAGAAGAAGAAGATACCATTCCATGCACTTACACCATGGCTGAAAATAGAAATGAGGGTGCTTTTCCCATTAGAGAGACTAATGGAGATACTAGGACAAAAAATATAAGCCCCTTTACCCTTCTTCATTTCCATGACTTAACCTCAGAGGACCCTGATACCTTCTTGTTTGAGTTTGTTGTCATCTATAGAACTTATTATTATACCTCTAATGACCAGAAGTTGAAGTTGTTCCCATCCACCCTTAAGGATGAAGTCTTGTGCTAGTTCATGGGTCTACTTGGGGATAACATCACTACTTGGGCTCAAATGCAGAAATCCTTTAACAACAAGTACATGTACTATTGTAGGTCCAAGGACACCAAAGAGGAAATATTTAGAATGACCCTGGTACCTAATGAATCCTTGGAAGATTATGAGGAAAGGTTCCAAATTAGTTACAAAAGGGTTAAATGCACCCTTGATCCTGAATCACTCAAGTTAGTCCTTCTAGGAGGAATCAGGGAGGACATACTTGAAACCATAAACATGATGTCTGGAGGGGAAATTTATCATCTACCCTATAACGATATCAAGACTGTATTCAAAAACCATTCTAGGGCTGCTAGAAAGAATGGTATGGCTAGTCAAGCTTTGGCCAGTTCCTCTTCCTCCACCACATATATCAGGAGTGAAATTGGAAACATGTTTGAGGACTTTAAGAGGGAAATTCTACACACCTTTTCTCTACAAATGGACACCATGCAGATCAAGAGGAAACAAGAGGAAGCAGAGAGATCCTTAGCTATCTTTTTCCCTATATGCATTAAAAGGCACCCCAGAAATGAATGTCCATTAAATTTATTAGAGTTCTACTTGGCCTGTGAGGAAAACCATTCTGCAGATAAGTGTCCTTCTTTTCCTCGATTTAAAGATGTGTACCAAGGGGCTAAAGGTGGGGTTGACCAACTCTATTATGGCCTCAAGGTCCTAGGCCATACCAACAGGGCATGCATTGTGCATCCTATTCCTATTACCATCCCAATTAGAATGCATCACTGCCCCCTTGGTGTTATCCTACTCACCCTTCATGGTCCACACCTTATCCTTGGTCTTACGTACCTTAGTATCCTCCCCAACCTACCAATCAACCACTTCATCCATATGCTTCTCTACATCCTCAGTGGAATACCCCATCATAAAGTTGAAGGCCTCCATTCAACCAAACTCCTAATTTATTTCTTCGGCCTGCATCTCAACCATAACTCATTCATCTTGTTCCACCCAAGCAACCTTAGATGCTTGCTCAAGAAAATTCGAACCTAAACAATAAGCACGCAAAACAAGTCTATACTGCAGAGACATCTTACCCTACATATGCTGTGGAGATTCAAGAAATTAACCTTAGGTCTGGAAGAGTTATACCAGATAACCAACCTCCATCTCCACCTGAGGATCTTGAAGAGGAAAAGAAAGAGAGTGTCCCTAAAGCAAATCCATCTCCTTTTCCTGAAATATTGATCCATCCTAACTAGCACACCCTAGAAGAGACTCAAATTATGGGAGAATTGAAAAACTTATGTGTGAAAATCTCACTCCTCCAAGCTATCAAGGATATTCCCATCTACTATAAGCTTATAAAAGATAAATTCTTCAAACATCCTAGGAGGAGAAAGGAATACACCTTGTTGAGTCATGGAAAAGGTATGCATATGTTATTTATTTCATCATCCTTTTCCTTTAGTTATATCCCTTTTATATCCCAAAATGTTAATATATCAAAGGATTATGGTCAGAATGGGGAAAGTATCTGAAACTACAATTTAGCTGATCGCTATCCTTCTTTATGCAGGAAAAATACAAAAAGGGACAACTGTTGTTCCTTAACCAAGGAATAGCGAAAGAGAATCAAGCCAAGGAAGGAGCGCGACAGTTACAGATAAGAACAAAATGGATCACAAGGATCAATGCAAGAAGGGAAAAATGATTGAAGTTGGAAAATTGGGCGAATCCCATGGGATCTCTTGATCCTGAGGGATCGCTTTTACTATTTATCTTTTTACCTCTTTTCCGTTATAAAAGGGCAACAATTGTAAGCAGAAGGGAGAATTACTATTGGGAGATTATAACTTTGATCATTGACTCTCGCTGTTGAAGCAGAGCATGAACTTGCTGTAACGATTATGCAATGATTAATATATAAAAACAGTTGTTGTTCCTTCGCATCTATTGATGTAATCTGGCAGTGTTCACTGGCGACTAAGGGCCTGGACCTGGTTGATTCACTTGCTGTTCCTGTATCATTCATTTCTAATTTCCACAATGTGATGGTTTGATTGAATTTCTACTTTCTGTAATTGTATCGCTATGTTGTTTCTTATTTTCCAATCTTAACAGAATCGTTTTTCTTAATCCGTAGTAGTGTTGTTGATTCAGTTTACTATTATTTCAAATTCAGTTATTTAATTACATATTCTATTTGAGGTCATCAATTATAAAGAGTATTGACTATCACTGTCGAAGCTCTCAGATTGAGATCATCTGCTCCTTATATTAAGAATTGTGTTTGATTGAGAATAAATTAGTTAAAGAGGAATGAGTTATTACTACTGTATTCTCGACTAATGATTTCTATTATTTTGATGAATGTCTAATTTGGTTTCATTAAAGGATTGAGTTTTCTCTTAATTGCAATTAAAAGTACTTGCTGCATCCATTTACTCTTGTATTTAAAAGAACTGTACTACAATTTAGAAGCATTACTCTTTGAGTTAAATAGTTGCCACATACTGTATACACTCTTGAAATAGAAAGACTTGCCCAGATTGATAATTAATGTGAAGATATTTAGGATTTAAAAAGGAGCCTTTTATCACTCAACATTTTGGCACCGTTGCTGGGGAGAGTGTAGCCATTTCTGAGGAGTAGTGTACATCTGATGATTGTTGTTGAAGAAGAATTGGGTTTTGAAAATGGAAGGTAAGAACCTACGTAACGAGCAAGTAAAGTGCTTGCTCCCCTACCTGCTTTTCAGCACAATTACAAAAATCTGAAATAGGTATTTGCTGCTTGTCTATTGGGAGAGAATTGGGTATTAAAAATGAAAGGTAAGAACCTACGTACAGAGCACGTAAAATGCCTGCTCCCTCACCCGCTTTCCAGCAGAATTGTTAAGAACTTAGGGTAGAGGTAAATATTTGAATTGTGTGTATGACTAAGAAGAAAAAACCTGAAAATAATCCAAATCCACTACCCAAACCCGACAAAGCTAAGGGACTGGTGACCCTTGGACAACCAACTTTCATAGATGACATTATAAATAAAGCCGAATCTTAGCCATCAGTAGGTCCTAGAAGAGTTGCTTCCAAACAACCTACTGGCTCCCTTCAAGCCACAGGCTCACCATCTGTAGCCTTCACTGAGGTCCACAACACAATAGAAGAGATTTAGTAGAAATTTCAAGAAATTGAAAATTCTTGCTCAATTTCTTTACAAGAAGGGAATTATAGTAATATTCGTGAAGGAGAAGAAGAAACAGGTGAAACAGAGGAGCCAAGATCCCCTCAAGGAATAATTCAACCAGGAACACTCAGCATCCCAGATAAAGGGAGTGTTGTTAAGTTCATTCAAGAAGAAGCAGGGGAAATAGAGGAGCCAAGATCCCCCCAGGTAGTAGTTTAGCAAGGAACACTCATTATCCCAGACCAGGGGAGTGCTGTTAAGCTCATTCCCACCCCTTCTAGTCATCCTAGGAATAACTCTCTAGAGATCCCAGAATGGTATTGGCACATATTTGATCAAATGGCCAACAACCCACAAACACCTCAGACCTCCACATTGCAGTATCCCATCATTGACACAGCGGTCAACGCACCTATGAAAGTCATCCCTCTACAAAATATTCCTACCTTTCATGGGCTAACATCAGAGGATCCAGACACATTCCTGTTTGATTTTGATGTATTGTATCGAGGGTATGATTATACCACTGACCCCCAAAAACTAAATCTATTTCCCTCCACATTGAACGGAGTAGCCTTGTGTTGGTTTATGGGATTAGGTGGAGGCACAATAAACAATTGGGAACAAATGAAAACCACTTTCCTAAAAAAGTATCAGGACTATTGCAGATCCAAGGAATTGAAAGATGAAATATTGTATATGGTAGCAAGACCAAGTGAAACATTAGAAGAATATGTGGAACGATTTCAATATAACCTTTAGCGGTCTCCCTATGCAACTCTGCCTTTACCTGATAATGTGTTGAAAACTACATTAATTAAAGGGATGAAAGAACAATGGATAGAAACATTAAATATTATGGGTAAAGATGATATATATATCAGGAGAATTATGCTGACATCATTAATTTGTGTATCAGGTGCTCAAGAAGCAGCACAAGATTGAAGCCAGCAAAATGAGACAAGACCACGAGGGACAACACAATCTTTGGTGGAGGTATAACTCGCGCAGAAATTGGCAACCTGTAAGAGGATTTCAAAATAGATATTTTAGTAACTCTGACAACGCAATTGGATGTTATGAAAGCCAAACAAAAGCAATCAGAAGAAGAACAAAACTTGGTGACATTCTATCCTAGATGTAGAAAGAAGTATAGTCACAAAGAGTGCCCACTGGATATGGTCCAAACCTGCACCATATGTACGAAAGATCATGCCACAGAAAGCTTCCCATCACTCCCAGTGCTAAAAGCAGTCTATAAGGAGGCAGAAGAAGAAACAGAACCAGTCTACTTGTTAAATCAGCGTCGCCAATGGCAAACACAACAAACAGGTATGCCAACTGATCCATATTCTTTCTTTCAAAATCCGCAATATAATCCGCAACAATACCTAGAAGCCGTGTGGCAGAATCAGCCACCTTTTTCTAATTGGTCACAACAATCATTCCCTATGCCACCCTGGCCCAAACAATCAAATCAAAATCACAATTGGCCAAACTCCTCTTAATTCCCATCATTTTGGCAAAATAATGTATATCAATCCCAATGGCCACCCTCAACTTCACAGAACCAGAACTGACAGTCAAGCTAGTAGAGACCTACAAATCAGCCAACAGGAACAATCCCCCTACCTCAACCCACACTGCCAACACCCTACACATTGCAACAAAACCCTTAGACCAACCTATGACCGCAGCTCCCAGGCCAACCCAATCCGAACCCAAACAATACATCGGTTCAATATGTGTAAATTATTGAAGGACCAGAGCCAGAAACCGAGTTAAGGGAGTGCAATGACCTTCAATTGAGATTTGGGCAGATAATAGAAATAGAGGGGGATAAAAATGTACAAATTGAAGATCCGTCACCTATAGAACAAGAACCACAAGAAGAGAACATGGTTAGACAGAAAACTCAGGATCAAGCAACCACCTCTTCTCCACCATTCCCAGAAAGATTAATCATATCACTCCCAATTGAACATCGTGATTTTTATCTTCTGGGAGAATTAAAAATTTTGTGTATAAAAATACCACTCCTCCAGGCTATTCAAGACATTCCAATTTATGTAAAAACTATTAAGAAATTATGTATGAAAAAGCCAAAGAGGAAAATAAAAACAAATCCAACTGTCCAGGTAGTCGGTACCTTATTTGATTTACTATCAGGAAGAGAAACACCTGTAAAATATGAGGACCCAGGAAATCCTATAGTCACGGTGCAAATAAATGGATGCTCCTTCCCCAATGCCTTAGTCGATTTAGGAGTAGCAATCAATATTCTTACAACCACAACTTGTCAAAAGCTTGGCATTACATCCTTGGACCCAACCATGACCTTGTTGGAATTGGCTGACTGATCGGTAGTCAAACCAGAAGGCACATTACAGGATGTAATGGTGTTTGTAGACTCTTGGGAATACCTTGCAGACTTTCTGATCATCAATCCTAGAAATCGACTTGATGGACATCCCTTAATTCTAGGTAGACCTTGGCTAGCAACTGCGGATGCTTACATAAGCTGTCAAACAGGCAGCATGACTATAACAAGAGGAAGCAATGTAAATAATTTAGCCTTATATCCTCTAGCCCAGCCAAGTTTAACATTAATAAAAAGCATAAAACAACCTGTATCATATCTAACTGAAAACATTAGATCACCACTAACCATAGAAGATGCTCTCGAATTTAAGGATCAAACAAAAGATGACATCATTAACACCTACATTAACCAACCAGATGTCGGATCCCATCTAAAATGTCACATGATCGAAGCAACATTCGATAGTGAAATAGAAGAATATCCCCTAAAAGATATTAACGATCAATCAATACCAACTACCTCTGTTTATAACAACAAAACCATAGAAATTGAGCTAGGAAAAACTTTGAATATTAAAAAAAACCTGACTGCTGACCAAGAGCAGAAGCTTGTTCAACTCCTGAGAAAATATAAAGAAGCCTTTCCATGGGATTACCCAGACATGAAAGGGATTGATCCCCAACTATGCATGCACCACATTTGTATAGAGAAGGATAGCAAGCCCATTCGACAACCTCAATGGAGGTTAAATCCTCATCTTAAGGATATTGTTGAAGCTGAACTACAAAAATTGCTAGATGCAAACTTTATCTACTCAATATCTGATAGCAAATGGGTCTCTCCATTAGTAGTGGTGCTGAAAAAGAATGAAAAGTGGCGTATATGTTTTGACTATATGAGCTTAATAAAGCAACCCAAAAAGACCATTTTCCCCTTCTGTTCATTGACCAGGTCTTGGACACATTGGCAGGAAAAAAATTTCTTTTCTTTCCTGGATGGCTTCAGCAGATACAATCAAATTAAGATTGCCCTTGAAGATTAGGATAAGACTACCTTTACCTGCCCTTGGAGAACATTTTCCTAGAGGGTCCTACCTTTTGGGTTGTGCAATGCACTTGCCACATTTCAGAGGGCTATACTCAACATTTTTTGAGATCTGATAAATGTAGGGCTTGAGGTGTACATGGATGACTTTACACCTTATGGAGATGACTTCGAGCCAGCATTACAAACATTAGAGAAAGTTCTGCAAAGATGCATTGCCACCAGACTTAGTTTAAGCAATGAAAAATGCCACATGATGATGATGAAGGGCCTCATATTGGGTCACTATATCTCAGCAGCTGGAACCCAGGTAGATCCAGCAAAAATTTAGATAATTCTTTTAATACCTACCCCTTCCACACAAGTAGAGGTACGCATTTTTTTGGGAATTTCTGGTTATTATAGAAGGTTTATAAAAAAAATTTCTCAAATTACTACACAATTATATGCACTAACAGGAAATATTGATTTCATTTGGACAGATAAATGTGACAAGGCTTTTGAAGATTTAAAATGGCTTGTATCAACAGCCACGGTATCAAGGGGCCCAAACTGGGATTTTCCATTCCAGATTTCATCTGACGCTTCAGACACAGCCATCAGAGTAGTTCTCATCGAGGAAGAAGATAAAAAGCCATATGCAATATACTATATTAGCAAAAATCTATCTCCCGCTGAATTAAATCATACTGTTACTGAAAAAGAATTTTTGGTTGTAATCTATGCTATCAATAAATTCAGACATTACATAATAGAATACCGTGTGGTTTTATACACTGATCACTCTGCTATTAAATATCTAGCCAATAAACCTGTTACAAATGGAAGAGTGACAAGATGGTTGATTCTTTTGTAGGAATTTGATATAACAATTAAAGATAGACCAGGAAAAGAAAATCTAGTAGTAGACTTCCTTTCACGAATGCCAAAGACAGATGACTCGGCAGCAGTAGAAGACCAGTTTCCAGATGAACATTTATTTGTTGTAACAGTGAAAACATCATGGTATGCGGATGTCACAAATTATTTGGCAGTGGGAAAATTACCCAAGCACCTGATGCCTAATGAAAGAAAACAAATAATGCAATGCAACACGCGATTCTCTTGGATTGGGGGATATTTATTTCATATAAGAGCTGATATGCACATTAGAAGATGCATCAGGGAAGATGAAGTTTTCGACATTCTGAAAGCATGCCTTGATGGGCCGTGCAACGGACATTTTGCAGATCGAAGGACTGGTCACAAAGTTTTATAGATGGGCTATTATTGGCCCACCATTTTTAATGATGCCAAGAAGTTTGTCCAGGCATGTGACGGTTGCCAAGAACAGGACGCCCCAGGCAGTCTGATGAGATGCCCTTGCACCTACAGATAGTCATCAAACCTTTTGAGCAGTGGGCATTAGACTTCATTGGTCCAATAAACCCATCTTCTAATAAAAATACATATAGATTAGTTGCAACAGAGTATGTGACTAAATGGGTGGAGGCAGAGGCACTACCAAGGGCAATAGAGGATTCAGTAATCCACTTTCTTTTCCAACTATTCGTGTGATATGGCTTGCCTAGAGAGGTAATTACGGATGGAGGGCCATAATTCATAGGCCATAAGATCGCTGCAACATTAAAGAATTATCATATCACGCACAGAATCATGACTCCATACCACCCACAGACAAATGGCTAGGTAGAAAGCACTAATAAAGTGATCGACGCAATACTCACAAAGACAGTTGCATCACATAAACGTGACTGGGCTACCCGATTGCCAGAAGCACTGTGGGCATACCGTACAACATGGAGAAATACCATGGGATATTCCCCATACCAATTAGTGTTTGGAAAAGAACCTATCTTCCCAATTGAATTTGAAATCCAGACATTGAGGATAGCTCAGGAGGTAGGCTTGGACTTAAATGAGGCATAGATTAATAGGCTACATCAAATCAATGAATTGGATGAAATCCGGCTATTAGCTCTTCAGCACACTACACTGATCCAACAACAAAGAGAGAAATGGCATGATGCCCTTATTAAAAAGAATATCTTCCAAGAAGGAGATTGGGCACTCCTGTATGATTCTAGGTTCCAGGATTTCCTCGAAAAACTCCAGACCAGATGGTTAGGACCTTATGAGATACAAAAGGTGCATGATAATGGCACCATCACATTAGCCACCATTGATGGGTCTGGCTATTCTTTTAAAGCGAATGGACATCGAGTATGACTTTATCACAAACCGCTTACCAGGGAGTCCTTTTGCCAACAATTACGGGAAGATTCCACCATACAAATTCTCGCTGAGGAGGACAACCCATCCTCAGCATTGACCTAGTAAATAATTCATTTGTTTTTGAATTTTGTACATAAATTTTTCTTTCTATTTTGATTGAATTTGCTTGTATAAACTGTAAATAAACTCTTTTTTCTTTTTGTTGTTCCCTCTAAGGAACATCAATTTTGTGTACAGATTTTCATGCTGTTCCATTTAAGGAACAACTGTTGTTCCCTCTAAGGAACAGCTGTCGTTCCATTTAAGGAACAACAGTCTCATGTCTATTTGATTTTCATGCTATTCCATTTAAGGAATAGTTGTTGTTCCCTCTATGGAACAACTGTTGTTCCCTTTAAGGAGCAACAGTTCCATGTGTACTTGCTTTTGTTGTTCCATTTAAGGAACAACTATTGTTCCCTCTAAGGAACAACTATCGTTCCATTTAAGGAACAACAGTCTCCTGTCTATTTGATTTTCATGTT
This sequence comes from Pinus tabuliformis, assembly GCA_031772625.1. Classification (NCBI taxonomy): domain Eukaryota; kingdom Viridiplantae; phylum Streptophyta; class Pinopsida; order Pinales; family Pinaceae; genus Pinus; species Pinus tabuliformis. The sequence continues at coordinate 1,581,976,256 of CM062816.1, forward strand.
GTTCCCTTTAAGGAACAGTTGTTGTTCCCTCTAAGGAACAGTTGTCATTCCCTTTAAGGAACAATAGTTTTGTGTGTACTTGTTTTTGTTGTTCCATGTAAGGAATAGCTATTGTTCCCTCTAAGGAACAATAGCCGTTCCATCTAAGGAACAACAGTTTCCTGTATATCTAATTTTTTGCTATTCCCTTTAAGGAACAGTTGATGTTTCCTCTAAGGAACAACAATAGCGTGTGCGTTTGCTTTTTGTTGTTCCCTTTAAGGAACATTTGTTGTTCCCTCTAAGGAACAACAATCGTTCCCTCTAAGGAACAACAGTCGTTCCCTCTAAGGAACAACACTTTCGTGTGTATTTTTTTTTGTTGTTGTTCCCTTTAAGGAACGGTTTCTATTCTATCTAAGGAACAACAGTTGTTCCCTCTAAGGAACATCAGTTTCATCATTTCTGCTTTTTGTTGTTCCCTCTAAGGAACAAAAGTTTTGTTTGGGTTTGTTTTAATGTTGTTCCCTCTAAGGAACAACAGTTTCGTTTGCATCTGTTTTTCCACTGTTCCATCAAAGGAACAACTGTCGTTCCCTTTATGGAATAGCAATTTCGTGTCCAATTATTTTTCTTTTTTTTCATTGTCCCTTATAAGGAACAATTGTTGTTCATTCTAAGGAACCGCTGTTGTTCCCTCTAAGGAACAACAGTTTTGGTGTGCAGTTTTGTTTCTTTTTTTTTCGTTGTTCCTCCTAAGGAACCACTGTTGTTCCCTTTAAGGAACAACACTCTTTGTGTGTGGTTTTCTTTAGAAAATAAGCATCTTGTGAATATTATTTAACTCTCTATGATCCTCTATAGGGTGAGAATACAAACATATATGTAAGGATACAAAATTTGAAGGTTACTGGAACAAGCAAATCGAATATTATCATCTTTAATGAGATTGCTTTGTATTGATTAAAAAAGTGAAGGGCACAACCATCTATATCACTTTGTTGTCCTTATATTCACTATAAATCAAATTGATTGACTATTTGTACCATGTTGGTTCTTCCCTAACCCCTATAATTCTCTCTGCTCATTATCATTGAATAAGAGTAAGGGCATATTTTTTTCTATTGGTATGTTTAGACTTCTTCCACCATACCTACTCTTAAGGAGTGTTGAGCCACCCTCTATATATAAATAGGAAGTGCTATATAAAAAAAGAAAGAGGAAAGGAAAGAAACAAAAGTACATATGTTTACTAACAATTCTATGATTTGTCAAATGGAGGATAGGGGGTTTCATCATGAGCTAGCCTACCATGATCATAAGGGAGTAGCGAAGTGGCATTCCCACCATGGCCACCACACCAGGGATATGATCCAATGGATGCATGAGAAAAATAAAGTCCTTGGAACCGGAGGTCTCATCATGAGCCAACCTGCCCACTTTTCGCTCCTCCCCAGTGAATGGTATTGTGATTCATCTGGTCACCAAGCCAGCACAATGATCTCCATTCTGACATCATAAGGCACTTTCCTAATTATACATAAAGAATAATGGTTCCAAAGGGTGAAAAAAGCAACTATGTCAAGGTTATAAACACCTGCGAGCAACAGAAGCTCTGCTGATGGTATTGGAGTCATATTTTCAACATCAATAGTGATTATAACTCCCTTTTCTTTATAGAGAGATTATGTTCCTAATTTATTTTTCAAACATTTACGCATGATATATCTTTTAAAAAGTCAATCATAGTGGTTTAAGTGGAATAATGACCTCAAAGCATCTTGCCCATGTCAGATGTCCTTTCTCCCTTTTCAAATCATTCCATGGCATCTCCACAGTTATTCATAATTTTCGTTCTATGCATCGATTTCAACACCCAGATATTTTTGTGATCCTATCATAAATAGGTATATCTTGCCATTTTTACCACTTCTGTATGTTGCCGCCAATACGTCATTCCTTCAGTTAACCAGTCGAGGGCGACCTATCATTTTAAAGGGGGTGAGGGTGACTCCCAAAGCACTCATGCATGCATGTTAGTCCTTTATTTGGTTATACCGGACTACATGACATTCCATAATAACAAGTCTTTAACGGTATCTATGCTGAAAAAGTATTATCTGATATTAACAACTCGATATTCCATTGTTGGCTCTATCTATTGTTGTGTTACCTGTGTTAAGCTAACAGTGTGCAGAATTCAGGCAAAATGGGAGGAAGAACAGTGCACAGGGAGCCGCTGATACTAGCTATTTCCGATGCCGCCAGAGAAATTCTAGTCTGAGTCGGATGGGTTGCATACTTCACATGACTGCAGCAACCCAATGAAGCCATTGCTATTGGATTCTTACAGAATTTACAGAATGAACAATCTACGATAAGAGGAAGGCAAATTACAGTGACAGGCGCAACAATAGCTGAAGTGTCTAGATTACCAGCAGTTGGACCCATATGGACTCATAAAAAATTGAGGTTGTGGGATGCTATTGCAGTTTTTCAGGATGAGGGACAAGACCTGATTGTCAAAGGCAAAGGAGTTCAAATTTCATCCCTTGTGTTATACTCCTATACCAATAGGTGTCATATTTCATGATTGACTTGTTGAGCTTTGTAATATGTTCATTCCTTTCCTTGTTGCAAAGGTTTTCCATATTATCAAAAAATCAAAAAATGTAAAAAATGTAAAGAGGGTATGCCCTAAAAGAAAAATCAAAGGGTAAAAAGAATAAAATGGTCAAAAAAGTGAAAGAAATGAACCCCAAACAAAAATAGACCAGGAAAGTGTGCAAGTCCAAAATGCCACTACTTTTTATTTTCTATAATAAGCATTGTGTGCAACTTGTTAATTTATGCCACAATTGATGAATGGCCAAACAGCTTAATCTTGGCTAGTTCATATTTGAATTTCCTGTTTTAGAGATAGAGAGTAAAATCTGACCAAACTGTTTAATGTTGGTAGATAAGTAGATAGGTAGAGTAAATAAAATGGAGCTCAAAAGTTAAATCTGAGCCCTTGGATGTAATAAGTGCAGACTTAGGTAGGCTTACCATGAAAAGAAAAGGAAAGTTGATAAAGGTTTGCCAGTCTAAGTGCACCCAAATAAAGAAGAAAAAATGCTAGGCCAAAGTAGGCAGGGTAGGTAGATTGTGTTGCAGAATGATACTTGTGATTGATTATGTCTCTAAATGTGTTAATCTTTATCTCTATCACAAGTGCATGGTGGACATTATACTTGATGCAAGTCAAGCGAGGCAAGGTTACATAACTAACTCCCCTTCATACTTTTCCCTAATCATTCACTAACTCCCCCAAGAGTATTAAGATTTGCTCTTAATATCACTAAAAAACCACTCATTCCATTTAATAACGTTTGACTAAGTAAAAACCCTATTTTACTTAGGAAAATGGCAAATACATCATATAAACCCCTTTTCCACTTCAAAGCCTAAGTTTGACACAAAAATCAATTGTTTTAAACTTGGCGCTTTCATTTTCATAATTCATATTAATTTGAAATTTATTATTATATAAATCCCGATAAATATTACCCTTCCCATACTATGGAACTATATTAAAAAACCCCCGCATCATTACATATCCCCACCCCGGTCGAATACGACCATAGTCATACTCTAAAAAAGGGACTAACGAGTTCGTTTGAAATCTGTTAAAAGCCTTCCCCGCCGCGACAAAGGGATTAATTAACCATTGGGTTAATTAATAACCATTACCCAACCAATTAAACTACGCCCAATATGATTTATTAATCGTTTGTTATGACCAGGCCCACATACATAACTTTTCGCCATCACCGACACGTGTCAGCCATCCAATCCCCGCTCGTTCATCCAACGATCTGCATCCATTTCATGACCCCCCTAACTGTTGCACTTTAACTCGCAATCGGTTGGCAATTTTTTGCCTTTACAAATCCACGTGTCGACCGCTCTGTGTGCTCGCTCCCTCCTGGCTCGAAACCGCTCAGCCCCAAAAGCGGTGCGGGATAAACCGCTTACCACCTACTGCTGATGTCATCCACTGATGTCAGGTCTGGTACTACTGATGTCATCCACTGACATCATCCGCCACGTCATCCACCACTCCACCCCGCTGACGTCACTGTGGTACCACTTACATCATCCACCCAATCAAATCAAAAAGTCCCACCAGCTGTTATTTTTCTGAATAAAATGGCATTTTCACTATCGTTTCGCTGCAAAATGTGCTCCTGGCATAACAACGACTAAGTTCACATTTCCAGTTTCTGACCAAAAAGGCTACATCGACGAGCTCCTTCGCCTGTCAACCGACCCTCCAGTGTACAGTTTTCCTCCTTGATCACAGAAATCAAAGGTTTAGCACCCTCAAACTACAGCAGATTATATCAGGACAAATATGGAAAGTCTTGGCAAAGGATATTACTCCTTTGGATTAAAGTGAACTTCGCCAGCAGACTGTCGACTGGAGAAATGGTTTATTTTACCCCAACTAGTAAAGCATGGACAGTTCACAGGCTACACAACCCTAGGTAAAAGCTGAAATTTTGGGCAATTTACCAGACAGAGATGAACAAGGTAAACAGATGAAGTGTATCAGATCAAGGGTTAAAGAGTATCAGTAAAAGAATAGGGCAGCCAGCACAGAGTAACTGAAGAAGACAGCTGCAAGCCGAATTATAGGCCGGGCCTACCTCTAGCACATTCAACAAAAACAGGACCAGCACAACATTAGTTCATCTTTTCCTTATTTTCAAGGCTAGATGTTTCTATTTTCTTGTAAGCTATTATTAGTCATCCTAGATATTATCTCACTAAGATATTTGTTGTATAATTTTTTGCACAAATACCCCCTCAAATGGAGCATTGTGGGTGGATTCCCAGACTTTGTTGTAATATTGAATTTTTGGAATAAAGAGCTGTTGGAATCAACTATTGCATGGCTTACTGGATGAAGAATTGAAGCAGAGGACTTGTCACAGACTTCTTGAATCAACCACTGGATCAATAAGTCCTCTATCTCTTGTGTTTTAAAGTTTTCTTAGTTTATTATATCATCTGTGTTTCACAATCTGAATGATAAAGAAAAGATTTAATTTCAGAATATGCTTGATTGAACTATGTTTGTAGTCATTATTGTTCTCTATGTTTTCTTCAGAATTATGATAAGCAGTGAAATCTTTATTTCTCCTGTTTCCTAATTCTTTCATGTTGATTATTTGCTAAATAATACTTAACTGCTCCTTATCAGTAATCATTCAATTTCCCTCTTTAAATAGGTTGAAGGATTCTCAATTGCCCTTCACCCCATTTGAGCCCATTCCATCTGTTTCCAGTCTTTATTTGTTCCCTGTTTGACTACCTTGCGCTGTGAAACCATCCTTTGTTAAGAAACCAAATCCAGAAATCCATCTTCTTTGACTCCATTAGCCCAATGGACTGAACTACTTTGTCTTACCTCTCTGTTCTATTGAATCTCACCACCCAATCTCAAACAAAACCCTTGAACTTCATAACTAGCCTAATACCTTTAAAAACAAAGCTAAATCATAAAGAGAGAGCCATCTCTGGATACAGATTGGCTAGATTTTGTATCTAAAATATTGGTTTGTGGTTACCTCGGCCTCCTTTCCCCTTCTTACAACTTCTGGGAAAACCTGAGTGATAACATCAATGGCGACTCCACTGGGGACCTGAATAATTTGTTTGTTACTATTGTTTTCTGTATAAGCTATAGACAGAGCCTGAAGTTAGCCAGGTAGCCTTTGAAATTCTTTTGCTTTGCAATTGTAGAAGTAAATGAATGCTGCTTCAGTCTATCTCCGGTCTAGCTTATGGACTGAACATCTGGTTTCAAATACTTGATCAGTTCCTCTTGTCAAATAAGTCTTTAAGAAGGTTTAAATCTCATATCTAAAGCCTCTTAAAGAAATCATAGAAGTTGTTTTGAAAAGTCATAAAAAATCGAAATAATCATAAAATACTCAAAATTTGGTTTCCTGGAGAACTAAACCTTTTCTTCAGAACTGTTTTATAGGTTTAGATCTAATCTATGATGGTGGACACGGATCAGACACACAAAGGTTAAAATCATCCACCTGACGACTCCACATCAATTTCACAATCAAGACTCCACTAGAGAAATGAACCTGAAAGAACTGTGTGAAAAGATCAGGCTTTTAGGTTGGATTGTTATCCAAGACATTATGTTATTTCTCATTGATAAGATTTTTCAATGTATATTGTATTTTAGAGATGATTTTAGATTAAATTTTTATTACTTTCCTTTGAAAAATGTAGATGAAAAGTCTCCTTACACATTTGAACAACAGTCTTCTAATTCTTATGAAAATCATTTTCCAATTAAGGAGAATCAAAAAATTAAGACTAATCATACAATCCCTGTGCATATCCCAATACCTTATAAAGTTCCTGATAGATATAAACCCACTCGTTTTGCCTCCTACACTCCATGCTTTCCCTAATGATTATCCCAAGTATCTCCCTAGGTTTGATGGAGAGAATGGTATCACTGCCTGAAAACATATCCAAGTTTTTGAGGATTATCTTAACTTATTTGAAATAGATAAAGAGGATGTTAGTATTAGGCTTTTTGCTCTTTCTTTGCAAGAAAAAGTCAAGAGTTGGTTCAAAACCCTACCTGAGGCAAGCATCTGAAATCTCGAGTAGTTTCTCAAACTCTTCATTGATAGATGGATAATCAAAGTCAATCTTCTCATGATCATAGAAGAATATAATCGTTAAAAAGACATCCAGATGAAACAATACAACAATTTTCAGACAAATTTAATCAAGCCTACTATTCAATACCATTAAATATAAGACCTCCCCTTGATTAAGCTCTTTTGCATTACCCAAGAGCATTTGATTCGGAGATAGAATTTCATCTAAGAGAAAGAAACCCCTCGACAATGGAACAGATGTAGAACATGGCAGTAGATGTAGAGGTTAATCTGAAAATTAGAAAAGAAAAGTTGAAAGTAGAGAAAGAGGAAAAACTCGACATTTTGATAAAGAAAATAGAGGAAATGATGCAGAAGATCACAATGAAAGTTGAATGTTTTGCTCGAAATCACCATGACACATTTGTTTTACAAAAGGAAAAGGTTGATATTCATGAACAAATTCCTACCAACTCAATCTACCATAGACCAGAAGATAGATTCATAGAGCAATATGTGGAGGAGCAATCTCTTGATCTAATGTGTATATTTGATGACATTACTTCTTTTGATGATTCACCCAAATATGATCGGTATGATGATGATTATGTTTCTCAAATCCAAATTAACCTTGCAGAGGAATCAGAGGCTAGTTTGGGGAATAAGGATATCCCGTTTCACCAACTTGAAAATAGTGATCAGCTTGTTCATTTCAGCTATGAGAATGAGGATGGAAGTGCATAAAATTTTGAAATCAGTGAAGGAACTTTACCATTTTGTTTTGATTCATTTCAGTTTATTAGAGATAACTATCATGCAATTAGAAATCAAATGTCAACAAGTCTTGGTATTAACTATCTAGAGGGCAATCAAATCTTTGTTCAAGACTTCTCATATCTAGATTTGTAGCCCCAAAATGCCATTGAATATCAGGTTGCAGAAGAAGACTTGGAAGCAAGAACATATGATCAAATGATCCAAGTTGATTCCCTGCCTCTTTCTTTTGAATCGTTTCAATTTTTAAAAGAAATGTGGTGTAAAAATTTTAAAGAAAAGGAGGAGCAGCTTGTAGAAATTTATGAAGTTCCATTTGAACCTATATGTAATAAGTTGCAACAATCCTTCCAAGTTCTTTATGATCCAATAGCTGACAGGTTGGATGATGAAAGCAATCATAATTTTTCTCCATTAATAGACTATGAGAGTCAAAATCAAGATGATAATGGTTTTACCAGACAGACATTACAATCAGTAGAAATATCATCACAAAGAGTAGTTGAAAACATGCAGGGTGATAAAGATAAAAGTGATATTTCAATTTCATGGCAGGTAGGCTATCCAGAACATTTATATAGTTGTTTGAATCAACTCAAGAATAGTGTATATATTTTACAAGATCCTTTTGTACAGTTTCTAGATTCAGCAAAGGAGATCAAGAATTTCCTTATCTTCTCAAAGGTTAACAAAGCTATATTTGATTGCAAGATCTCAATTTTAAACACCAACAAGCACAAGCAACAAAGGTCACTAATGTATATAATGCTTGAGTGGTTGCATTGGTTGTTTCATTTTACCTAACCAACAATTAGAGAGCTAATTAGAGTAAGTAGGTAGGATTTCAGTTTGATTTAATTCAGTTTTAGTAGATTATGAAATAAATCCTTAAATATTTGAATCCAATCAAAAGGCCCTAAGATCTTGATGATTTACTAATTTGGTTTGAAGGTTGTAGCACCTTTTGGTTTCAGGTCAGATCTCAAGTTGTGCAGGAGAAGGTTAAGAAGATTTTGATAAAAGGACCAAGGCTAAAAGTTCCTACCCAAGTGACAAGGTGCTCAAGTAGGATTCAAGGAGGAAGAATAAATGTTTAAGTGTTGATTGGACAATAACTTGTTGGAGTTGAAGCTTGAAGTGAAGGCCCTAAGCCCCAGAAACCTTACTATCATATATACAATAAAGCAACTAGCTGAAGGAGATTTCAAAGCACAGTAAAAGTTACTCATAAGGTTCTCTGACCTGCTGTTCTTGACTTTCCACCAGGGAAATCCATCTCCAAGTGGAGCCACTATTATACTCCTATACCAATAGGTGTCATATTTCATGATTGACTTGTTGAGCTCTCTAATATGTTCATTCCTTTCCTTGTTGCAAAGGTTTTCCATATTATCAAAAAATCAAAAAATGTAAAAAATGTAAAGAGAGTATGCCCTATTAGCACCTAAATCTACCTTAGGCTGAAGGAAGGAAAAATTAGGGTAACCACAAACCACACTCAGTCTGGTAGCTAGCCCTACCAGAGCAGGAGAGGGCTCTCTCCGAGTCACGCTCAGTGAATAGATGATTGAAAATGGTCTGAGATGACTTACAATGCAGTATTTACCTTAGGCTAGCAAGTGAATAGGGATTTCTGGAAACAAATTGTATGAAATGACCAAGCTTCTGGGATGTTAGGGGACTGGCGCTCAGCAAAGAACATAGAATTGAATATGAAGGCACAGATTATTCTGTGAGGCAAGGTAGGCGGAAAGTGCAGCAATTTCGGTTTAAGGTAACGTGAAATGGAAATATTGCTGAAGAAAGTGAAAAGGGCATAGTCGCATGAATCATTTTCAACAGAAGAATAACACTGTACATGAAATTTTCCCACAGACAGAACAATATAAATTGAATTCTACCTAATCTCACTTAGAAAATTTCACTGAAATGAAACGTGAATTGAATTACGAAACATAAAAAGATACATATGGAACATAAGAACACATTTGCTACACTCACAACCACAAGAATCTCATGAAACAGAGCCGCTGCTTTTCATCAATTCTCTGTCAAAAATACACAGTGCAGAAACAGAGTTTCTTTCCCACAGTCTCCCAGAAGTTACAAGCCAGCCAACCCTTTGCAAATAACATACATACAATATATAGAATGTGTGAGGAAGAGATAGAACACCCAAGGGTTGGGGAGTTACTCGAATCATTGTGAAATGGAGATGGAGAGCCAACCATCAGCTACATATGCAGTGCTGCAAACATGACATTTGGCATTGGGGTGACTGTTTGCCTTCCTTTGCCACTTGGATAGAAGCCCATCAGGAGAAAAAACTCTTTAAATGCCACCTTTGGTGCCAAAAAATAGAAGTGTAGATGACCGGGCCCACTTGGAGAAGTCGCGACCCGAAATTTCGCGAAACGGGAGCAAATTGGTAGTTTTTTCCTCTGTGCGCTGCGCCAAATTCTCTGTACGTCGTGCCACTTTGGAGCCTATTTTGGGGCACTCGCAGGTGTCCAAAATGTGCCCAAGTGGGCTTTTTGGAAAGCCTGTCTTGTCTACTTTCTAACCCCACTGGAATTTCCAAATTTGGTGCTCATTTTCCCCTCCAAATCTTCATTCTCCCAAGACTGCTTTCTGTGTGTCAAAAAAGTGGCAGAGAGGCCATTTTTGGGTGTTTTTTGACCTTTAGGAGACCCAGATCTTGTCAAAATTTCTTGCTCGGACACCAGTAGTCGTAATTTTTGATGCTGAATCCAAATATGCAAGTTGTTCCTTGATTGGAGCCCTAGAATTTTAGCGTCGCGCCAGTGGCGCGGCGCACAGGGAGGAATTTCCTGTTTTTTGTCCAAAAAATCACCATGTGACCAAAATTTGCCCAAATTTTTTGAAATTTGGGCTGGAAGTTCTCTATGAAGTGCTATGTTGTGCCAAGGAAGCCTCAGCCAAGATTCGAAGCCGATCTTGCTCCTTTGCCTCCTTTGCCTCTTTTGTCGCTTTGCTCAATCTTGCCTTTAGGCTCCTGATTCTTGCTTTGGAGCTCATGTTTCGGGCCATGTAGTGGTGAGTCATGCGCCTCAGCATGTCTTTCTCCTTGTTAGCTTTATCCAACCACTGCTCCAAGTGAACGTTCACTTTCTCTAACACATACTCCCGGTCCTCGTCTCTTTGCTCCATAGGTCTGCCTTGTGCTGCCATGATGTGTTGTCGGTTTTCCTTGATCATTTGCAACTCTATCTCAGCTAGCCAATCCTCAAGTTGCTTGTTCCTTTGCTCCAGATACTACACGTTCCACTTGGCCCTTTCCAAGTCCAGGGATAAGTTCTCAATCACTGATTGTTGCTCCTGAATGATCTCTCCCAGCTCAGCATTTGTAGGTTCTGCATCTATCTCATCATCTTGGAGGAGAACAAACTCGGTCTCTCGCTCACCTGATGGCCCTTCCTCCTGCACTGGCTCCTTGCCCTTACCCTGCTCCTGTGGTGCTGATGTCGGAAGCGAGGCCCCTTCCACCCTGGGTGGAGATAACACTCACTTTGCTGCTGCAAACAATGGTCTACTGCCCTTCTGGTATGTGATGTATACTGGCATGGTGGTAGTCTCATGGCACTCAAACTGATGTGAAGGACCCCCCACCTCATGCTTTGCCTCTGATACCACCGATGGAGCGCTGAAGAAATCACGGGAGATGAAGTCCTCCCAAGCAATACCCTACAATCCCAACTGATGGTCCACCAAAATCTGGATGAGAGCAAAATGATAGACACTGTTTAGCTACTCTCGAGGGGTCTTGTGCTGCATGAATTTCTTCATCCTCTCTATGTTCCCGCAGATGAAAAATGGGAGGCTCATCATCCGCACCCTAGTGAAGTGCATGAGAAACCTGATGTGATAGGCATAGAGGCGGGAAAACCTTCCCTCACAACTGAAATACTTCATGATCAACCTCATGAGTGGGGCATACTCATCCCTAAAAAATCTGAATGGAAAAACTCTGGTGAGCTGGCTCAAACAGCTATTCTTGATGTAAGGCTCATAATGATGCCTCTCCACCTTCTTTTTCTTATGCCATTGTTCCCCAATGTTCGGTATTCCTGTTGCCACTGATATGGTTTCTGGTGTCAATGTGAAAGTGACCCCAGCCAGGACAGATTGACCTCCCTGTAGATGAAGTGCAAAAAGGCGGGCCAACTCATGATGGACTCTGACAATTGCCACCCTTTGACAAAATTCATAACATGCCAAGTGCCGGAAACAAGACATGGCAAGTGGGCATGCCTGCAGCTCAGTGAGGGTGTTTGGCTCATCACTAAGATGTCTGCCACTCCAGTGATGTCTCCTATGGGCCCTCTCTCCTGAAGATGTGTCACTGTGGGTCCCCTCATACTCTGATGAAACTTCTGATGCCATTACTGCTGTTTGTACCTTGAGTTTTATGCTGCCCTCTGAGTCCAATGGAACTGATAGATGCTCTGAAAATCTATCACCAAGGGGACAATAAAACAGGGAGTATTAGGAGAGGAATGATGAAATAGGGATAGGGTTTTGAATTTGTTTTGGTAGGGTTTGGGTTTTTGAGTCATATGAGGAGGGGGGGAAAAGGAATATGATTGCATTGGTGCTAGGGTGCTGATAAGGGGAAAATGATGCAGGGAAAATGGTGATAGGGGTAGGATAGGAGAACACTTTGACAACATTGTTACTATATCAAAACCCCTAGGAGCTTGATTTATTTATGTCTTCCTTTGTTTACTTAAAAAAATTTTTTTCATTCGGTTCATAGTCTCAAAATCATGATATTCTCATCAAGTTTAATGCCAAGAGTGAAGGTAGTTGGTCTACCTTTCAAGTTTGATAGGTATTCACAAATTTTTTAGGCAAATTTGTGGTTTTCTGGGTTTATACCTCTGTGCGCCGCGCGCTCTGCCTAGTGCACCGCGCGCTCTGAGTGCGCCGCGCCAGTGGTATTTTTACACTGTGGCCGGGCTCCCAGTGCGCCGCGCGCCCTGAGTGCATCGCGCCTCCTCGTGTGTGTGCCGCGCACTGCCAAAGTTGCCCTGCCTTGCTTGGAAGAATAGGGGGAGGGTTTTAGTGGTGGATTTAGGGCGGCCTTTAGGGAAAAATGGTCAAGGGGAGATGGGGAAAAATGAGAGGAGAGGGAAAAAAAAGGGGAGGGGAGTGACCTTGGTGCTAACATCACAATCTTGCAACCTCATCCATTGTTTTTCTTGGTGATTTTTTCATGGTTGGCCATTGTGCTTTTGGGTACCATTTAAACATCTTATACACACCATATTAATGACAAAATTGATGGAGAAGAGGTGTCAACAGGGCCTACCTCTTGTTTTGCTAGCCCTCACCAAGATTTGAAGCGGTTTGGCAATTTTTTTATGCCCCTGGCTGTGTGCATCGTGCACCAAGCCCAGTGCGCTGCACGATGGGTGTGCGTCACGCCCTTGAGAAAACTGAATGGCGGGCAGGCTGCGTGTGCGCTGCGCCCTCTGTGTGCACTGCGCTCCTGGGTGTATGCGCCGCGCCTTCCAAAACCAACTCTCACTTACTCAAACTCTCACGATTTCGCTCTCTCACCTTTGTAATGTCTCTCCAAGTCTTGCAAGAGCACAATGGCTTTGATTTGGGCAAAAAAAAGTATATATAGGCTTGGGAGAGATGGGTTTGATTTTTTCTTCTTTGAAAACCCACTTTCTAATGTTTGTGTTTTGCACTTTTTTCATTGACTTTAAAACACCCTGATTTTCATTTTTTCTTTGAAATTTTGGCTCACATGATGGGATTTTCGGCATTTCTTTGTGGGGACTATGTGACTGGGCATTTAGCCATGGAAATCATGACTGCTTCTGAAAAATCAACTTGTGCATTTTTGGAAAATTTTGTCATAAATGACCTTGTTTGACTTTTCTTCAAAACAGAGTTTTGAAGAAGAGTCGAAGTCTTTCCACTTGAAGATGAGGCTCTCTGAACCATAGCTGTGTAAGGCCTCCCTCTGGCCTGCATGGCTTGTTCTGGACATGTTTTCAAAGAACAAATTGATGAATTCCTAGACCCAAACATAAAAGATGACTTTGCCCTGTAAAGGACGAGACCTTGACTATCATGAGCTTCGGTGATTATGGACAAAGACCTGAGCCAGCAGGGGCCAGACATGAGGGGAAATGACTATCATGACTTTCTCCGTCAGATCATGGCATGTCCCTAGCGAAATGAAGCTGGGTAAATGTAGCGGGACACCTAAAATTGAAATGCACAAAGAGTTTTGATCTCTGATGGAGGGCTGACTAGAACGACTCTAACATGCCCTAAAAGAAAAATCAAAGGGTAGAAAGAATAAAATGGTAAAAAAAGTGAAAGAAATGAACCCCAAACAAAAATAGACTAGGAAAGTGTGCAAGTCCAAAATGCCACTACTTTTTATTTTCTATAATAAGCATTGTGTGCAGCTTGTTAATTTATGCCACAATTGATGAATGGCCAAACAACTTAATCTTGGCTAGTTCATATTTGAATTTCCTGTTTTAGAGATAGAGAATAAAATCTGACCAAACTGTTTAATCTTGGTAGATAAGTAGATAGGTAGAGTAAATAAAAAGGAGCTCAACAGTTAAATCTGAGCCCTTGGATGTAATAAGTGCAGACTTAGGTAGGCTTACCATGAAAAGAAAAGGAAAGTTGATAAGGGTTTGCCAGTCTAAGTGCACCCAAATAAAGAAGAAAAAATGCTAGGCCAAAGTAGGCAGGGTAGGTAGATGGTGTTGCAGAATGATACTTGTGATTGATTATGTCTCTAAATGTGTTAATCTTTATCTCTATCGCAAGTGCATGGCGGACATTATACTTGATGCAGCTCAAGTGAGGCAAGGTTACATAACTAACTCCCCTTCATACTTTTCCCTAATCATTCACTAACTCCCCCAAAAGTATTAAGATCTACTCTTAATATCACTAAAAAACCACTCATTCCATTTCATAACGTTTGCCTAAGTAAAAACCCTATTTTACTTAAGAAAATGGCAAATACATCACATAAACCCCTTTTCCACTTCAAAGCCTAAGTTTGACACAAAAATCAACTATTTTAAACTTGGCGCTTTCATTTTCATAATTCATATTAATTTGACATTTATTATTATATAAATCCTGATAAATATTACCCTTCTCGTACTATGGAACTATATTAAAAAATCCCTGCAGCATTACATATCCCCACCCTGGTCGAATACGACCATAGTCATACTCTGAAAGAGGGACTAATGAGTTCGTTTGAAATCTATTAAAAGCCTTCGCTGCCACGACAAAGGGATTAATTAACCATTGGATAAATAATAACCATTACCCAACGAATTAAACTGTGCCCAATATGATTTATTAATCGTTTATTATGACTGGGCCTGCATACATAACTTTTTGCCATCTCCGACACCCGTTAGTTATCTGATCCCCGCTCATTCATCCAATGGTCTGCATCCATTTCATGACCCCCCTAACCGTCGCACTTTAACTGGCGATCGGTCGACGGTTTTCCGCCCATACAAATCCACGTATTGACCACTCTATGTGCTCGCTCCCTCCCGTCCCGAAACCGCTCAACCCCAAAAGCAGTGTGGGGTAAACCAATTACCACCTACTGTTGATGTCATCTGATGATGTCAGGTCTGGTACTTCTGACGTCATCTGCTGATGTCATCTGCCATGTCATCTGCCACTCCACCCCATTGACGTCACTCCGGTACTACTTACATCATCCACCCAATCAAATCAAAAAGTCCCGCCAACCGTTGTTTTGCTAAATGAAATGAATAAAACGGCATTTTCACTATCGTTTTGCTGCAAATTGTGCTCCAGGCATAACAACGACCAAGTTCGTATTTCCATTCTCCGACTAGAAAGGCTACATTGACGAGCTTGTTCGCCTATCAACCGACCCTCCAGTGTATGGTTTTCCTCCTTGATCACAGAAATCAAAGGTTCAGCACCCTCAAACTACAACAGATTATATCAGGACAAATCTGGAAAGTCTTGGCAAAGGATATTACTCCTTTGGATTAAAGTGAACTTCGCCAGCAGACTGCCGACCAGAGAAATGGTTTATTCGACCCCAACCAGTAAAGCATGGATAGCTCATAAGCTACACAACCCTAGGTAAAACGTAAAATTTTGGGCAATTTACCAGATAGAGATGAACAAGGTAAACAGACGAGGTGTATCAAATCAAGGGTTAAAGAGTATCAGTAAAAGAATAGGGTAGCCAACACAGAGTAACTGAAGAAGATAGCTGCAAGCCGAATTATAGGGCCTGCCTCCAGCACATTCAACAAAAACAGGACCAGCACAACATCAGTTCATCTTTTCCCTATTTTCAAGGCTAGCTGTTTCTATTTTCTTGTAAGCTATTATTAGTCATCCTAGATATTATCTCACTGAGATATTTGTTGTATAATTTTCTGCATAAATACCCCCTCAAATGGAGTATTGTGGGTGGATTCCTAGACTTTGTTGTAATATTGAATTTTTGGAATAAAGAGCTGTTGGAATCAACTGTTGCATGGCTTACTGGATGAAGAATTGAAGCAGAGGACTTGTCACAGACTTCTTGAATCAACCACTGGATCAATAAGTCCTCTATATCTTGTGTTTTAAAGTTTTCTTAGTTTATTATATCATCTGTGTTTCACAATTTGAATGATAAAGAAAAGATTTAATTTCATAATATGCTTGATTGCACTATGTTTTCAGTCATTATTGTTCTGTATGTTTTCTTCAAAATTATGATAAGCAGTGAAATATTTATTGCTCTTGTTTCCTAATTCTTTGATGTTGATTATTTGCTAAAGAATACTTAACTACTCCTTATCAGTAATCATTCCAATTTCCCTCTTTGAATAGGTTGAAGGATTCTCAACTTCCCTTCACCCCATTTGAGCCCATTCCATCTGTTTTCAGTCTTTATTTATTCCTTGTTTGACTACCTTGCTCTGTGAAACCATCCTCTGTTAAGAAACCAAATCCAGAAAGCCATCTTCTTTGACTCCATTAGCCCAATGGACTGAACTACTCTGTCTTACCTCTCTGTTCTATTGAATCTCACCACCCAAACTCAAACAAAACCCTTGAACTTCATAACTAGCCTAATACCTTTAAAAACAAAGCTAAATCATAAAGAGAGAGCCCTCTCTGGATATAGATTGGCTAGATTCTATATCTAAAAGATTGGTTTGTGGTTACCTCGGCCTCCTTTCCCCTTCTTACAACTTCTGGGAAAACTTGAGTGATAACACCTTGGAGAACCATGGACAGAATTGGCCAGAGTCATTCAGAGCTATATCACATGCGATGGAAGAAAAGATGTGGTAAGGCCACATCACCTTAAATTATTAGTAGTTCTAAAACAAAAATGTTCTGTAAACTTGCCTACGTATTTGAATTTCTTATTGCATGACATTGCTCAAAGCATAAAAAAATCCTGGCATATAGAGACTGTCGTGAGTCATCATTGCTTAATTAGGCTAATAGTAAGCTACAACCTTGCCTAGTAGCAAACAAGTTCGGAAGAATTAGTATTTACCATAGAAGGGGGGTTAGCTTTACCTGCTCCTAATCCTGTTCCAAAAAGGAATAGGACTACCAGCACAGCAAATATTCCACAAAAATGTAGACACTCTGCCAGATTAAAGACAAGCTTGGGAACAACTAAAAATCCCCAGGGTAGCAGTAGCCAGCCCATAGAACTATCCAGTCCAGAAAATGAGCAATAGTTATAGCTGAAGGACGGGATGACTGAGAATCAGAACTTGTGGAGGAAACAGAGCACTCTAGTGAAGAAGAGAGAAATGAAACAGAACTCCCCTTAACACCCAGCACAAGTCCCCCGCGAGACTTATTGCATGATATTGAATTGGCCCAGATTTTGGCCAATATGAATGAATATATACAGCCCGAAAGCTCACTCAACTTTAATGTTGAAGCAGCACAATCAGAAGAAAATTCTGCCCATAATAGGAGCATATTAGAAAATATAATCGGTGAGGAAGAAACAGGGGCAGAAGTCACTCAGGAAGAGGTGGACCAAACTAGTAATACACCTCCAGGAGAACCCAGTTGGGTCGGTTTAAATACAAAAGATGTGGGCCAAACAGGAGAAATAGGAACAAGTCAGGGTAAGGACACACCTCTTGTAGAACAAAGCCCAGATGAGCAACCGAGATTACTAAGAGCAGAAACAATTAGCGAAACAGTTGTTCATTCTGAAAAAAGAAAAACAAAATTAAAAGGCTTAGAAGGGAACAGCAGAGGCTGTAGAAACTAGTAAAAAGACTGAGGCAAAAGATAAGGACATTAACTAGAGGGAAATTTTCAGGCAGAACCCCGAGAACAATGAACACAACCATTCAAACCAAATTTCATGATACAAAGGTTACTGGGACTCAAACTGAGCCCATATTCACTCAACTTGCTAAAGAATAGCATGAAACTATTGCAGAAGCAGTTGCCCAAACAGAAAGTGTACATTTTCGTAACCTAACTGTTCAAACAGAGGTGGTATCCTTTGACAGCACAGCCACCCAGACAGAAAGACTGATGGTCCATAATAAAAATACATAGACTGTGAGCATTCAATCCCATAATAAGGACACGCAGACAATAAAAATCTACTCTCATAGCAAGAATACGTAGACAGATATGCAAGCCAAAGATATTATGACAAGCAGCGACCCTAGTATAGCCAATCTTCAAGAAAATCTAGCATAGCCTTGGCTTACCATAACACGGCTTGAGGAAGAAACTGTCCCCCAACAAAGATACCAGGAATTATAGAGGCAACTGTAGGATACGGATGCGTCACAAAGTGAGACCTTTGATAAATACCAAAGGGCAAAGGAAAGAACTGAGAACATGAAGATCAGATTGGAGAAGGTCATGAGTCAAATGGATACCATTTTCTCATTATACACTGACGTATTGGCCTGTAGATCTCCTGCCAATAATTATGCCCTATTCTTGCTGGAAAGATACTTACATTTGAAGATCAAAGCTGTCAAAGCTGGAAAACCAATAGAGTTGAAAACAATTGAGGATTTCATCAACTGTTGTAAACATCATGGGATAAAATTTCAGAGATTACTATGTGAGTTTTACTTACATAATTTTGTATTAGAGGAAGAAATTGAAAAGAACCCTAGTCCTTTTGTGGGGGATGTGTAGTTCTAGGCTTTCATTTCATTCGCTGTTAATCAATTGAAATGGTTCAAGGCTCATAACACTTTCCAGAGGTAGGAAAATGGACTGGACCTGTGGGTTAGAGGTGAACCAAAGCACCCATTACAAATGCTAGCCAGTCACAAAAGTCTGATGAAGAAGGAAGGAGTTATCAAAATCTTGGGGCCCATTCACAAAGAGATTGTCTAGAAGGGAGTAGAATACTTCCTCTCTATTCAGGAAAGCTCCTTGGTTGCAGCCAAGTTCAGGTGGACAATTTCTAATAGTAATGTACAAAACAGGGAGCCATTCAATTATAAAAAATTTAAGCTTGCTGCAGAATGCTTTGTTACTTACAACAACCTCATCTTAAGGGAGGGTCCTTATTGGCTGGGTTGTTGATTTCATAGCCCTATTGTTTGGTACCCTGCCAAAGGTTATAAAGCTATATATGAATTACCTGAAGGGCACACAAGGCCTATCCTTGAGGTCTTGGCCAAAAATCATGGTTTCAGACCACTTCATGACATTCCTTCTCCAGCTTATTCCTTGACTGCTTTGCACACGAACTACATGGTTTTCATGAGGGCATGAAAAAGGGTAAGAAGGGGAGTATGTTGAGTCATTGAAAAGGTGTTCACATGTTATTTATTTCATCATCCTTTTACTTTAGTTATATCCCTTTTATATCCCAAAATGTTAATATATCAAAGGATTATGGTAAGAATGGGGAAAGTATCTGAAACTACATTTTCGTTGATCGCTACTATTCTTTATGCAAGAAAAATACGAAAAGGGACAGATGTTGTTCCCTAACCAAGGAATAGCGAAAGAGCAACAAGCCAAGGAAGGAGCGCCGCAGTTACAGATAAGGATAAAATGGATCACAGGGATCAGCGCAAGAAGTGAAAACCGACTGAAGTTGGAAAATTGCATGAATCAAGGATCGCTTTTACTATTTATCTTTTTACCTCTTTTCCATTATAAAAGGGCAACAATTGTAAGAAGAAGGGAGAATTACTATTGGGAAATTGTAACTTTGATCATTGACTCTCGTTGTTGAAGTAAAGCATGAACTTGCTGTAACGATTATGCAATGATTAATATATAAAAACAGTTGTTGTTCCTTCGCATCTACTGAAGTAATTCGGCGGTGTTTACTATCGGCTAAGGGCCCAACCCTTGTGGATTCACTTGTTGTTCCCGTATCATGCATTTTTTATTTCCGTAGTGTGATGGTTTGATTGAATTTCTACTTTCTGTAATTGTATCGCTTTGTTGTTTCTTATTTTCCAATCTTAACAGAATCGTTTTTCTTAATCCGTAGTAGTGTTGTTGATTCAGTTTACTGTTATTTCAGATTCAGTTATTTAATTACATATTGTGTTTGAGGTCATCAACTGTAAAGAGTATTGACTATCACTGTCGAAGCTCTCAAATTGAGATCATCTGCTGCTTATATCAAGAATTGTGTTTGATTAAGAATAATTCAATTAAAAGAGGAATGAGTTATTACTACAGTATTCTTGACTGATGATTGTTATTACTTTGATAAATGTCTAATTTGGTTTCATTAGAGGATTGAGTTTTCTCTTAATTGCAATTAAAATTTCTTGCTGCATCCATTTACTCTTGTATTTAAAAGAACTGTACTGCAATTTGGAAGAATTACTCTTTGAGTTAAATAGTCACCACATAATGTGTACACTCTTGAAATAGAAAGACTTGCCCATATTGATAATTAATGTGAAGATAATTAGGAGTTAAAAAGACACCTTTTATCACTCAACACACCTCTACCATCAATGTCATTGGTCAATTGTCTAGCCTGATGCTAGGGAGAGTGATTTTCCCAAAGTATTTAGATCTTGGAAGTCCTGTGGTATATGTACACATTGATGGCATCATTGTCCCTCACACCTTGATTTATCTTGGGGATGCCATCAATGTGATGAACAAGGAAACCATGCTCAAAATAAACCTTCAAGGATATTTGAGAAATACCACAACAATGTTGCAACTTGCAGACATGTCCACAGTGGCTCCTGAGGGAGTTGTTGAGGATGTAATGGTCTCTATTTATTCTTGGGAGTATCCTATTGAATTCCTAGTTCTCCGGCCCAAGACAAAATTCAATGGCTACCCTCTCATCCTTGGAAGACAATGGCTAGCGACTGTTAATGCTTACATAAGTTGTATACCTGGGAACATGACCATTAAGAATGGGAATTTTTCCAAACAATTGGTATTGTACCCTCCTACTCAACCATCCCTCGAGCATGACTTTCCCCTATAGTTGGAAGAGGAGGAGGAAGATGAAATGTATCATACTACATCCCATCCAATCTGTACCCTAGATGTTGTCATAGGAGGGGGAAACCTAATGAAGATGACCTCATTGACCAAATCCTCCAAAACTAGCCCCCCAAAAACATACCCCTTGATGATATTTTGAAGGAATTTGAGGGTAATCCTTGGAATGAGTTATGCATAGTGGACCCAAGTCATGCACATGCCAAAATGGTATAAATTGGCTCATATAAGAATTTGAAGATGAACTCCTCTCTCTCAGCCAACCAATAAGAGAAGTTGTGTAACATGATAAGAGAACACTTAGATGCCTTTTCTTGGAGAAATAGAGAAATGAAGGGAGTGCATCCTTAAGTGTGTACTCACCACATCTACATCAAGGAAGGATGAAAACCAGTGCTCCAACCTTAGAGGAGAATGAACCCAACCCTCAAAGATGTAGTGAAGGAAGAATTGTAGAAATTGTTGGCTGCAGGGTTCATTTACCCCATATTAGTTAGTGAGTGGGTGTCCTCTCTAGTGTTGGTCCCAAAGAAGAATGGAAAGTGGAGGATCTGTCTGGATTATAGAGAGTTGAACAAAGCCACTAAAAAATACCATTTACCTTTACCTTTTATTGATAAAGTCTTGGAAGGTCTTGCAGGGAAGAAATTCTTCTCTTTTTTGGATGGCTTCAGTGGTTATATTCAGATCCAGATTGGCCTAGAGGACCAAAATAAAATTACATTCACCTGCCCTTTGGGTACCTTTCTTTATAGAGTCCTTCGTTTTGGATTATGTAATGCCCCTGCCAATTTTGAAAGGCTAGTTCTGTGCATCTTTGCTGAGCTTGTTCATGACTTTGTAAAGATCTACATGGATGATTTCACTCCTTATGGGTGTGACTTCCTGGAGGCTCTCTCCAACTTGGGAAAAGTCCTAAGGAAGTGCATTGAAATGAACCTCTCGCTTAGTCCTGAGAAGTGTGAATTCTTGATGAATGCAGGGACTATCCTGGGGCATTCAATATCTCAGGAGGGAATACAAGTGGACCCAAATAAAATTTCCATCATAAAAGGGTCCCTACTCCTCAAAAGCAGAGGGATGTTAGGATTTTCTTAGGATTATATGGATATTATAGGAGTTTTATCAAAGAATTCAACAAAGTAGCCTCACCATTGTTTGGATGTCTAGCCAAGGAATCTGAATTTTGTTGGTCAGATAGTTTCCAAGAGGCCTTAGAAATTTAGAAGGACAAATTGACTATTGCACCCATACTTAGAGGCCCAAATTGGGCTCTTCCTTTCCACATCCATTATGATGCATCTGAAAAATATGTAGGAGAAGCTCTAGGATAGATAGATTACAAGTTTCCTTATGCCATTTACTTCATCAACAAAAAATCTGTCCAAGGTTGAATTGAATTATAGTGTGACTAAGAAGGAACTTCTCGCTATTTTCCATTCCTTGAACAAATGTAGAAATTACATCACTGATTATCAAACCTTTGTGCATACTGACCATGCTTCTATCAAGTACTTAATGAACAAGCCTTATGTGAATTCTAGAATTATTTGATGGTTGCTTCTATTACGGCAGTTTGATTTAACTATCATTGATAAGCTAGGTATAGAAAATGTAGTTGCAAATTTTTTGTCTAGACTTGCTTTGCTTGTAGGTGAAGAAGGGATGGTTGATGACGAGTTTCTAGATGAACACCTATTTTCTATTTCAGTTCTCTCTCCATGGTTTGCTGACATAGCCAACTACCTAGTTGTAGTAGAATTCCCTCAAAATTTGTCACCTGAGGAGAAGAGTAGAATTGTGAGGAAGAGTTCCCCTTTCACTTGAATTGGGGGAAATCTCTGCAAATTGGGACCAGATCGAATTTTTAGGAGATGTGTTAGGGAAGAGGAATCCTTTGACATCCTCTTAGCCTACCATAATGGGCCTTGTGGAGGTCACTTTTCTGCCAAGAGGACAACTTTCAAGGCTCTACAAGCTTACTACTATTCGTATACTCTTCACCAAGATGCCAAAAGATACCTCAAGTGTATTTAGAGCCATTTGACAAGTGGGGCATGGATTTCATTGGGCCAATTGATCCACCATTAAGGCAGAAAAAGTATACAATTGCATGCACTGATTATTTGACAAACTGGGCTGAGACAAAGGCTGGAAAGGTAGTAACAGAGGAGAAAGTGGTCGAGTTCTTGAGGGAAAATGGGTTTTATGAATTTGGGTACCCCAAAGAGCTAGTCACTGATCAAGGAGCTCAATTCACATCACATATGATCAAAAATTTGTTAAGGAAGCATGGGATAAAGCAATGAAAACATACTTCCTATCATCCTCAGGCCAATGGACAAGTAGAGGTCACTAACAAAGAATTAGAAGGCATCCTCACCAAGGTTGTGACTAGCAGAAAAAAGGATTAGGCAGACAGATTAGTGGAGGCCACTTGATCCTATAATACAACTTAGAAGGTAACTATCGATTTTACTCCTTATGACTTGGTCTATGGAAATAAGGCTCTTCTCTCCATTGAGTTTGGATGCAATACCTTGAGGATGGAAGCACAAATGGATTTGGATGTTACAAAGGCACATCAGGAGACGTTGCTCCAGCTAAATGGTTTGGATGAATTCAAAATGCAGGCCCTTCTACACATTGAAGTTATCCAAGTAAAAAGTAAGGTTTGGCATGAAAAGAACATCAAGGACAAGGTTTTTCAAGAAGAGGATTGGGCTCTGATATATGACTATAGGTTCAAAGAATTCAAAGGAAAATTGATGACAAGGTGGTCGGGTCCACACCTGATAGAGAAGTGCCATGACAATGGAGTTGTTCAAATTAGGACCATTCATGAGCAAGGTATCACCTTTCTTGTTAATGGATACAGATTGAAGGCTTAGAGAAAACCTCTATCCAAGGAAGAGTTCATCATCACCATTAACAATGAGGTGAACGTGATTGGAAGTGTCCTAACTTCCAAGTCACAAAATTATTAAATACTATTTTTATATGTGAAAAAAGGAAAAAAGAAAAAATAATGAGAGGCCTAGATGAAAACCTCCATGAGGCATTTGAGGCCAAATCTTGGGTTGAAAACCTCCTTGAGGTAACCCAAGAGTGAAAAAAAGGGAAAAAAAAAAGATCCTTGGGTGAAAAGCTCCCTTGAGGCACCCAGGGAAGACAGGAAGGTTGAAACCTATTTTTAGGCAACCTATGTGTCCCTCAAAAAAGAGAATAAGAAAATAAAACAAAAAGAAAAAAGGAATACCATGATAGGGGACTACAACCTCTCCATTAATAAATTCTGTTATTTTGCAGGTTTTGAAGACAGTGGCAAATGTAGAGCTACAGGGGCAGCATGCTTAAATTCCATTCCATTTCTACATTCATCCACTCCATACCAATCATGTCTACTAGGTCCCTACCACTCACATCCATCTGCAGGGCTCAAAGACCCATATTTAGGCACTCTCTGGTTTGCTACATGATGTCCTGTAACTGCTACAGGAAGATCCTGTAGCACTAGACGATGTCCTAGAATTCTACAGGGGAAGGAATCCAATAGAAAAAAATCATGCATGTCATGTCCTAGGTTGGTTAGGGCCTCTTCACTTGATCCAACCACTCACCCATCATCCATGCATCCCTGATTCAAAGGATCACCATCTCCCCATACCAACCCTAAGCTCTATCTCATTCAATCAAGAGAGAAAAATTTCAAAAGTAAAAAAACACATAGGACTTGTCCTCCATTTCAACCCTCCTCATCCTCACCCATCATCCTCTGCCATCATCCTCCAACCCCTACACTACTTCCTAGAACTCCACTATAAAAAAGATCCTTGAAAAGGAAGAAAAAGGGCCTACTACAAGATCTCCTGTCGAAGCCTGTGCCACTATACCATAAACTTGAAACCTAGTTTTTTTTCCCATCAGGAGTGAGGAGATGATACCATCATCCATGGGCACCTTCATTTTCCAAGGACTCCAAAATAACAACAACAACACCTGAGATATTAGTCAAACACCTGCACACATGAGCAACAAAAAACAATCAACTATACAAGAGAAAAAAGAATGTACATAGGAAAAAGACAAGGAGGTACTTCCCTAAGTAGCAACATAGAAGTCCAACAATCTGGCATGCACTGATCAAGCACCAGGTAGGCACAAGTATGGTAACTTATAAGCTCCTCCTTAGGTATGAAATAATGAAAAATGTGTACATGTCAAGGAAAGTTTTTTTATAAGCTGGAGGTGGCCAGTTAACTTGGCCACCCTCAGCTCGTGAACAAAAAGTAATCTATCAGTCAACATGCCATGTAAAAGTGTCACATCAATTGAAATCAGTTAAGAGGGAGGTCAAAATCAGTTAAGAGGGAGTGGGTGATGATTACGAGGAATAGGAGAATGATCACCCAAGGTGGGCCAATGGTCCAAATGAGGAAAACTTGTACTATCGACAATGAACACAATGCTTTGATCCCTTATTAGAAATAGCATAAAACCCAAACTTTCTTGCATTTTTTGCTAATTTCAAAATTAATAAGGTAGGGAAAGCCTTGGGAAGCTATAGAGAGAGTCAAACCCTACTCTATCAATCATACAGGAGGTAGCTACAGGAAACAACTATAGGAAGTGCAAAAGGCTATAGGAAGCTACATGAGGCACATGAATTGCTACAAGAAGCCTACAAGGGTGCAAGAATGGGGCCTAGGGTCGATTTGGTCCTCAAATGTCAGTATACTAGGAATTATAGTAAGACGTAAGTGGTTTCTCTCTCTCTCTCTCTGTCCATGGTTTGCGTACTGGTTCACTCTGAACTCCCTTAGGAATTACATTCATCTTGTGAATTAAAAGGAGTTTTGTGGGTATAAGGAGTCTTAGTAGTTATAGTCGTAAACTACATTTCCACCTCTCAGCTGCTTCGAAATCATACAAAAGTTGTCCTAGAAAGAACCTCCTACACCTAGTTAAGAACATAGAAGAATATGGGAGGGGGATTCAATAGGAGGTAGCCTACAGATACAAGGAGAATTCACCTTCATTCCCCTATAGTAGACATATTTAGGAGGCATCATTAGTTAGGTTTCTTTCAGATTCTAAAAGGATATGATGATGAGATCACTTATGATTTTTCCATGGCCCTAAACCCTCAAGAAAGAGAAAGTGCTACTACTGGAGTGAGAGGATTATCCATTACCTTCACTCTTGAGCTGATTAGCAGTGTGATAACCCTTCCCCTATGGGTCCAGTGGAGAAAAGAAGACAAGTCTAGTAGTGTCCTTGCTAAGAAGAATTTCTTCACCAATGATGAGAAACCAATTGAAGACAAAAATGGATTCATAAGAGAGAGCCTTCCCTATATGTGGGATGAGGTAGCCTATCACATCCTTAAGTTCATCTCTTGTGAAGGAAGACTGAGTGTATTCTATGGCTACCAGTTTAGACTGCTCCATGAACTAATATTTCGAGCTAAATTTCCCATAACCCAAAGAATCAGTGTGCCTTATTTTATCCTACAGTCTATCATGGAAATGAGCTAGAAGGTGAAAGAGGGAAATAAACAACAGTTAGCACACCATGGTCTCATCAAGCTAATAGTGGAGTATGATTTGAGAAATTCAAGAGTTTTTTTCCTCTGGTCCACATTTAGAGATATGGACAGAGAAGCCTTCCTTGAGGTCCAAGTCCTTGCACTTGGGGAGAACCTAGCCTCAAGTGCTAAAGAAGAGGAAGGAGAAGAAGAGGAAGTATTAGAAGTAGAAGAGACTAAAGTAGAAGACAGAGGTAAGGAAGAGGTAAAGAAAATAGAGGGATAACCACAGAAAGAGGAAGAGGTGGAGGAAGAAAAAAAGAAAGAAGAAGGGGAGATGTCTCAAGAGTAGCAAAGGTTGTCTCTTGAACCCACTGAAAAGGAGGCAGATCCTGCCCTGATTTCCTTGAGCACACCTATCAAATCCAAGAAGAAAAGGTAGAGGCAAACTCCCCTGTATTTCAAAACAAGGAAAAGCACTAGGATTAGATAGGGGAAGCCTCAAACACCCACAAGGACCCCTATTCTGATTGAAGAATCACCCAGCAAGAGAGAGGAGCTGGAACATATTGAAAGGAAGGTTGAGGAAGCCACACCTCTTGGAGCCATCTCAAAGACTCCCATAACCTATGTAAGGAAGCATTTCACTAGGGAAACCTCCTCTAGGAAGCCTAAGGCATCTGTCACACTCCAACAGAAAGGAAAAGGCCTCCCTACAAGAAAGGTAGAAAATTATACTAGAGGAGGAAAAGGGGTAGAAAGAAGGCACATAAGCAACACAACAGGTACAGGAGGGGGCAACTTCTCCAAGACATTTGAGAAATATTTTCCAAAACTTTAGGAGCCTAGTCCATAGCCCAATTTGAGTTCCTATTAAAAGTTAATTGAAGGAGGAAGAGTGATCCCACAAAAAATTGTAGTCCCTCTCTTCTTTGAGCTTGAAGCAGAGAGAGGAAGGACACATAGGTGGATGCAAATTCCCAAAGCTAAGAAAGTGGAATATGTGGGCCTTATGGAAGAAAAAATCATAGAAATGGGCAAGGAATTGAGTGAGTTGAGGGCTAAAGAATACACCATGAGAACTAGGTTGCAGGCAGAAAACAAATGGTTGAGGAAGAAATTAGAAGAGAAGGAGACTCAATTGGCCACAATAGTAAGCCTCTCCATGGAGGAACTTCAATGTAGATTGTCATTCAAATCCTATTTTTCCTAAAATACCAATGAATTCAGTTCTATAACAAGACATTCGTAGAACATGGGTCCATGCCATTCTGGGACTATAGACAGTTCATTGAGTTGTGTGACAAAAGTGGCATGGGAGACAATGCAAAATTGGATGAGTTATACCTACACAACCTCACCCTAACTGACATGAATGTTTGGGACCCCAATGCAAAATTGGGAGAATTGAAGTTGATGGCCCTTACATCATGGATAAGGCACGAGGAAGCTAAGGTTGAGGTGGTGAAAAGAGTATTGGCAAAGGAAGAAAAGGAACCCATGTACATTAGGGGAGAGAAGATAAGTTCCATGGTTGTAATCAACAATCAAAACATAATTTCCAATGATGATAAGCCGACACCTAGATACCTTGCCACCTAAGAACAAGTGATCTGTCACTTTGAGGACACTCTCAAGATGTTGGAGACAAAGACCCAAGATGCATGCCAGAGAAGGTGGAATACCCTACCACGCAGTCTCCAAATCATAGAATATCACACTCCTAAGATATTGAAAAATGCATTGGCTAGAATACCTCTGTACAAGAGGGCCATGAAGAGACTGAAGATCAATTGGATTGGACTAAATATTAGTCCACCTTTGTTATTGGGTCTACAGGAAGGAAGGAAGGAAGGAAGAAGAGGAAACGAAATAGTGGGAAGAGATAGATAAAAAAGGAGGCTTCTACCCTCAGGAAGAGACACCATATATAGAAGTTTGGGATATCAGAGAGGCCACCAGGGCAATGAAGGACATGGATATAGATTAGTAGGTTTCTCAAAGGATTAGTAATAATCTTAGTATGGGGGTCATGATGAGGCTCGTCAATAGGTAAACTATATGGGTCACCATGCCATTTTCCAACTTATTAAATTTTCTTTTCTCACATTTATCTACATATTTTGTTATATTATGCTTAATGTGAGGAGTAAAGATGCATTACTATGTCATGCTTTCTAATGTGTGTTAAATGAAGGAATTGGAGAAATTTTGAGTTGATTTGGGTGCAGGAACTCAGAGTAGACAAGAAATAGAGACTCTAGGAGGTGGTCTCCCTCCTTAACTCCTCCAATCAGTTGAAGATGTCCCACTCTATCTCATCAGCTCGGGTTCACTAGAAGCCAAGCATGTTGAGTTTATTGGCTTTCGAGACAGTGCAAGTGAAGGAAGAGTTAGACCCACCTATACTCGATTTACGGAGCCAAGTATCCCTATTTTCTAGGGAGCTGTCGGTAGCTCCATTTTTGTATAAATAAGAAAACTAGGGGACTCATTAATATTCAAATTTTTTATAGCCAAAGACGCCATTTTAGCTGCAACACATTTTGACTATCATGTTATGATGTATTTGACACTTTTTGAATAATAAGGAGAAATTATGTTTTGATTCAAAACTGAGTTGACTCAGAGGGATAAATATCTTGGGTTAGTGCCGAACCCTAGCAACAGAAGTTCCTCTCTTGTATCTATATTCTTCAGCTAGAATGTTGTTTAGTTGCTGTAGTTTATTCATGTATCTTTTTAACTTAAAAGATTGATTAAGTCATTGGTTTATTCATGCTTCCATTAGATTAAAGTTTAAATTAGTTGTTGTAGTGCAATAGAGTAAAATACATCAAAAATCTTGTGACAATGACCCCTATCTCATCTCCCTCATGGGATCATAATTAGAGGACCCCATTCTCATAGCCCAAAAACAGAGTTTGATTTCTTGCCAATTGCATAAATCAAGTTGTAGTATTAGATTAGATAGTTATTTATGATTTGTTGGAAATATTTATAGTTGTTATTCTTGATATTCTTAAGATTGATGTAGCTTAGAAGGTATTTCCTTTCATAGATCCAATTCTTAGCAATAGTTAGATCAAATTTTCCAAATTCATTTCATCTTTTCCACATTGACATGTAATGATTTGCAAATGAAAAGAGGAATAGGTGTAATTGCAGGGTTGTTGATCTGTAGGAAGGGACTGCTACAACCAACTCCATCTAGGTCTTCTACACCTTTTGTTAATGCATGCCAACCCATATTCTGAACCTTTGCCTTTCAGCCACCGTGATCAAGTTGTCTTAGTCAAACCTGACCTTCTTGGAATATTGGGTTTGGCCATAGGTGGCGTTAACCTTCCCCACACCTTTCACATTGTCATACAACCTTCCAACACTTCATCTCACCATTCTTTCACTCCCGAACATCTCAACCAACTTATTGTAGTTCTTTAGGGTATCTTGTAGCAGTTCAGGACATCTTGTAACAACATCATGTAGCAAACCTGTAGCAGCATGTTTTGACCCTATTTTTGCCTGTAATGATAGCCTAGACTAGTTTAGTAGTAGTTTAACCCCTCATATTGGAATCCATGACTAGAAGTGCCACCTAGACCAATTTTTTCACTCCTTTCCCTCTTGCAAGATCAGATCGAATTAGCCCTTTTATTTCTAAATCTAGCAAATAGAACGTTATCTATTCTGCAAGTGTGAATGAGATAGTTAATGCATATATTTTTGAATTATGAAATGGTAGAGTACTATTCTATTTTCAAGAAACCCTGATAGCTAGGTGATTAAGTGGAAGATTATCATAGTTTCCTTTGTGCAAGTGATTTGTGTCATTTCATAACATTTACAAGTTGGCAGCTTTCATTTCGTAAATTGACAAGAATTTACCTTCTTTTCACTAGAACTAGCCTTTACATTCTACTTTCAGTAGTCAGAATCCTTTTAGTTCAATAGAGGAATGGTCTGGAACACTAATGGTCAAGTGACCTAGTTGAGAGTGACATGAGCGGAATGATGCATTTGCTGTGTATATAGCATTGTCACCTCCAAGTTTGTACAAAACCTTGGGTTGATAAAGTAAAGTTGGTATCTTTGGGAGTTGCAGCATCCTTGCTACAATATTGGGGTTCATTAGATGGGTTGAGAGCTCTAATTGTTGTGTCTAAATGATCTCTCCAACATTGTTTTTAAGGTGTGCTTTAACCTTTTTTAATGACAATTCACTTTTTTTAAGTGACTTCATAATGTTTTTCTATGGGAAGTTTAAAAAAGGGATTAAAAAGTAGAGTTTATTAATGGAGAGAGAAGGTGTGCTTTTCCCATAAAAAAGGGATTAAAAAGTAGAGTTTATTAATGGAGAGAGAAGGTGTGCTTTTTCTTTTGAAATTTGTAATTTTAGTGGAGAGATAAGGTGTAAAATTTGTTTTGAAATTTATAATATACATGGAGAGATAAGGTGTGTTTTTTATTTGTAATTATAAGGGGGTAATTTTGAAATTTTAATTTTTGGAGTGACAAGGTGTAATTTTTTGTAATTTTGGAGTGATAAGTCATTTGTAATATACTATTTTTGGAGTGATAAGTAGATTTTTTTAAGGGAAGGCCATTGTTATAAATCCAAGTAATGTTTTACTCTGGGGGGCGCTAGATTCAAAGAAGTTAAAATTGCAAGAGCATTGTAAAAGTCAAATTTTGAAAGTTTCATTGTAAAATTTCAGAGAAGTTGACTAGAGAAAAGTACAAAGTTCAATCACGTTTCTCCTCAAATGACTATATGAGGGTCAAGGCCAAGCCCCAAAAGATCATTTTTTATGGCACATTGTGTGGTGTTTTGTCTCATCTTTTTTTTGGGGGGGGTGTATGATCTATCTTGGTGCATACACTTACATTTTCCATGTCCAAATTGATAAAATTATTTTTCGAGTATGATAAACTTGAAGGATCAAAGAATTATGAGACATGGAAAAGGCACATAGAAAGCACTTTTATATATAATGAACATTGGAATGATGTATGTGATGGTGATATTAAACCAAACAAACCTACAAATGCAGACTCATTAGCAAAATGAGAGATCAAAAATGAAAAAGCTAATTAAATATTTAGTTAATGATGAAAGGAATGTTCATATAGAAAATGCTTCTAATGCATGGTCTGCCTAGAAAAAATTTAAACTTTTATTTGATAAACAAATATAATCAAAGAAAGTTGATATTCAATTGAAGTTTCTTCAACAGAAACTGTCAGAACATGGAGATGTACTTGAGTACATTTCCAAACTTAAGAACACCAAGCAGGAAATAATAAAGGCTATATTTTAACCAGTGGATGATAGCTTCATGACTACTATTTTGATTTCTAGTTATATAAAAATTTCTTGGAAAATTCACAAGTAACTGAAAGCTAGAGAAGTTAAAATTTGATGAATTAAGTGAAATTCCATCTCAACATGACAAAACTTTTGGAAAGAAGAAACGTGTTGGAGAAGATGTCTTTTTTACATAAGCTAGCGCTAGTAAATATTCTATTGAAATTTCTAGAGGTAGAGGAATTCAAATGTATAATAGAAAGTGCAACAATGAAACCGAGGGACCATACAAAGGACAAGGTTTTGGTCAAAGTTAATCTAGAGGAAAGAACTTCAGCAGATGCAACAGCCAAGGCAGAGGACAAACTCAAGACATATGACAAAATAAAGGCAGAGGAAAAAGTAGAGGCAAAGGACAAAGTCAAGGTAGAGGAAAATATTTCAATCAAGTTATTTGTAAAATATGCAACAAATTTGTTCATTATTCTGAATATTGTTGAGCTTCTATTGAAAAAATTCTGAAGTTTCATCAACATTTGGCACAATTTGCTAATGATGAAGAAGATGATGGCTCAAAATATGTCTTCACTAAACTTTAAAGTTCAGAATGAACAACCTTACAAGTCCAGGGGCAACACAACATATGACTTTTTGACATGATTTCTTTTGGACTTTTAAATAGTGTTAAATCAATTTAATATTGATACCGGAAGATACAAGACACACTCCTTGTGGAAAAGGTGTGGTAAAAGTTTCTCTTCTTGGTATTGGAGAAAAACTAATTTTAAATTTTTGGTATGTACCAACATTCAAGAAGAATTTGTTGTCATTAGTCATGATTTAACAAGTAGGACATGAAGTTGTTATGGAGGATGGCTTGGTAAAAATCAACTCTATCAAACAAAATATGAAGACAATCATGATAGGATATGAAGATGGAAAATTATAAGAATAAAAGGAAAAATCATTCCACAGAAGTTTGGTTTTGCAGGAGAAACAAGTATAGATATTTCACCTATAAGGTTGTGTCATGTTAGATATGGGAATTTAAACTTTGAAAATCTCTCTCAAATTCAAAAGTAAGGAATGGTTAAAGGACTTCCAACTTTTAAGAAAGAAAATGTGTGTTGTGAAGCTTGCATTTATGGGAAACAAAGTCGAGAGACTTTTCCAACAAGTCCATGGTGTGAAAACATGCATTTGCAATTGGTTCATAGTGACCTTTGTGGACCTCTATAGGCTTCTTTAGGGGGTTGTAATAATTTTTCACTCTTCATTGGTGATTTTATTAGAATGACGGGGGAAATATTTTGAAAAAAAATTTAGAAACCTTTGAAAAGTTCAAGACATTTTTCCAATTGGTTGAGAATGAAGTTAAAGAGAAAATTAGCTCTCTTAGGACAAATAGAGGGGAATTCACTTTCAAAGAATTCCAAACTTATTGTAAACAATGGTATTAACATAAAGTTTACAAATTTCTACACTCCATAGTAGAATGGAGTATCAAAGAGAATGAATTGCACCTTGTTAGGGATGGCGAGATCCATGGTAACTTTCAAAAATTTAAGTCCTTCATACTAAGCAAAAGCAATAAATACAAAACTCTACTTAAGAAACATGGCTCCCACTACTTCTTTGGATGGAATTACTTATTAATCATGGTTTGGTTTCAAACCTCGAGTCAAACACCTTAGAGTCTTTGGTTCAGTATGCTATGCCTATGTCCAAAACAAAAGAAACTTGAACTTGATTCACGAAGTTTGCAGTGTACATTGATTGGATATTTTTATGAAAAGAATGGATACCATATTTTGTCCAATGGAATGTTTATTGTTAGTAGGGATGCTATATTTCATGAAACATAAAGTAAGAATGCCACAAAGAAAGAAAGTATTCTATAGAATTTGGAAACTAAGGGTGATAAAAATAAAACAAGAATGAAAAATAAACCAAGTACACAACATTGGTATGAGATTGAATGGTATTCTTTAGAAAATGGTTCATCTAGTTCACTTACTCCATCTAGATCATTTGGATCTCATGGTAGTCCAACTGACTCTTCTAGTAGTAATTCATCTGACAATGACTCTCCAACTCTTGAAACATCAAATGATCAAAGAAAATATGTTTATATCAATCCACTTTATAATGATGGTGATTATTCAAATCCACAAACAAGTCAACATCAACAACCTAAATGGGCCATTCAACTTTTGAAGGATGTAAGACTGGATGAACAAAACAAAATAGGAACAAGAAGTTCACAAAGAAATGTCTTATGAAACCAGCTCAAGAAAAGATAGAAAAGATAGATCAACGCCTTATAATTCAGCCTCTTCGAGGGGGCAACCTCCTTTACATTACATAAATGAACAATTCTTTGATGATTCAAATGACAAAACCTCCTTTCTATATATAGGAGTCTAAGGAGTCACAATATAATCCAGCCGACTTAACAATAATAATATAAAGCCACAAAAATAACAATAGAGGTATTCTATGGGGCACAGTAATAACAATATGGGGGCAATAGGGCACAACAATATTAATAAGGGTTATAACTACAATAGTAATGGGGTAATCACTAGTATTATGGGGACCCAACATGCCCCTATCCTTCAAAAAAGTGTTGTCCTCAACGCTTGAGTAGTTCTGGATACTTCTGCATAAAATTCTCATCCTCCCATGTGGAATCTTCAGCAGATAAGTTCTTCCACTTGATAAGATACTCTGAAATTGATTGATTTCGTAGCTGTCGAGTTCTTGTTTCTGTGACTGCTTCTGGTTCCAATATAATTTTTCTTCCTCGTCAAGTTCTGGTAATATTCTTTGAACTGGGAGCTTGTCACCTATAACCTTCTTTAAACATGAAACATGGAAAACTAGGTGCAATCAAGAAGCTGCAGGAAGCTCCAATTTGTATGCCATAGTACCAATCTTTTGCAACACCTTATATGGACCATAATACTTTGGTGATAATTTATTATCCTTCTTAGCTTGCTTGAGGGACATTTGCTTATATGGTTGTAGCCGTAGGAATACCCAATCACCTACATCAAAACTTCTTTCACTGCGATGTTGATCTGCCTGTTGTTTCATTCTATTCTGTGCCAACACGAGGTTATCCTTTAAGAGTTGGAGGACTTGTTGTTGATGTTCGATGTGATGTTCCACTGCCTGAACCTTAGAATTTTCTCTTAAATATGATGTGATGGATGGTGGTTGATACCCATAAAGTGCCATAAATGGGGTCATTTTTGTTGCTGTATGGAAGGAAGTGTTATACCACCATTCAGCCAGAGGCAACCATTTGACCCATTGTGTATGTTTATCAGATACAAAGCAACGAAGATATCCTTCCAAACATTTGTTTACTATCTCAGTTTTCCCATCAGATTGAGGATGATAAGATGAGCTATGAGCTAACTGAGTACCAAGACAAGAAAATAATTCTGTCCAAAAATTCCAGTGAAAATGGGATCTTTGTCACTTACAATAATCTTTGGGTTTCCATGTAGCTTTTGAATTGTTTCCATAAATGCAGTAGAAACTATACTGGCTTTAAATGGATGTGATAATGCACAAAAGTGTGCATACTTGGTAAGTCTGTCAACTACCACCATGATGACACTCTTTCCCTCAGACTTGGGTAAACCTGTGATAAAATCCATTGAAACCTCCTCCCAACGTTGGCTTGGAATGGATAAAGGTTGTAATAGACCCGGTGTCTTAATTGTTTCAACTTTATTTTGTTGGCAAACCAAACATTCTGCCACAAACTTTTGAATATCTGATTTAAGGCCATCCCAAAAAAATTCCTTCTTAACCCTGTGGTAAGTTTTTAAAAATCCTGAGTGCCCTCCTAAGGGAGAAGTGTGCAATTCCATAAGAATCTTTTGTTTTAGCTGGGAATTCTTACAGAGGTATAAGCGATCTTTGTACCATAACGAATCATTTTGCCAGCTAAATGTATCAGACGTACTGGAATCTTGTTGTAACTTTCGAATAAGTGCCCACACTTCTTCGTCATTCTTCCATTCCTCCCTTGCTTCATTTATCCAATCTGGTTGGATAATAGAAATGGCACACAACAATGCTTCCACATCCTCATCCTTTCTTGAGAGTGCATCTGCCACCACATTTTGCTTCCCTTTTTTGTAGATGATTTCAAAGTCATAACCCAACATCTTTGTGACCCACTTTTGTTGCTCTTCAGAGGATAATCTTTGTTCTAAAAAGTATTTAAGGCTATCATGATCCGTTTTTACCTTGAAGTGTCTTCCCATTAGGTAGGGTCGCCATTTCTTAAGTGCATGGAGTATTGCCAACATTTCCTTCTCATAAATAGCTTTGTTTAAAAACTTTCCCTTGATTGGACGACTTTCAAAAGCAATGGGTCTTTCATCTTGCATTAGAACAGCACCAATTCCATTTCCTGAAGCATCACATTCCACAATAAAGGTTTTTGTGAAGTCCGGTGTAGCTAAGACCGGTGCTTGGCACATTGCCTCTTTAAGATGTTCAAAGGCCTTTGTTGCTTCCGGAGTCCATGAAAATGCATCTTTCTTCAATAATGTTGTTAGAGGTGCTGCTATTCTCCCATAATTCTTAACAAACTTGCGATAATACCCTGTCAACCCAAGAAATCCTCGCAGATGCTTTATGGATGTGGGGATTTTCCATTCCTTAATGGCTTTAATTTTGCTAGGGTCTACCTTAACTCCTTCATGAGATACAATATGACCCAGATATTCCACCTCCTGGACTCCAAAGAAACATTTGGATCTTTTTGCATATAATTGTTTCTCCTCCAATAGTTGTAGCACCCTGTCAACATGTTCAACATGATCCTTCCAAGACTTGTTGTAGATTAGTATATCATCAAAAAATACTAACACAAATTTTCTAAGGAATGGTTTGAAAATTGAATTCATCAAACCTTGAAATGTTGAAGGTGCATTGGTAAGGCCAAAAGGCATGACCAAAAATTCATAATGACCCTCATGAGTTCTAAATTCTGTTTTCGGAATGTCTTCAATCTTCATTCTGATTTGATGATATCCTGAACGAAGATCCAACTTGGTGAAGTAAATTGATCCATGCAATTCATCCAGTAATTCATCAATGACAGGAATGGGGAACTTATCTTTAATAGTGAGCTTGTTGAGCTCCCTATAATCCAGACACATGCGCCATGATCCATCCTTCTTGTGCACCAATACTACTGGAGCAGAGAAAGAACTTTGACTCGGTTGAATTATACCAGCCTCTAGCATTTCTGCAACCATACGTTCAATTTCACTCTTTTGGACATAGGGATATCTG
Organism: Pinus tabuliformis; assembly: GCA_031772625.1. Taxonomy (NCBI): domain Eukaryota; kingdom Viridiplantae; phylum Streptophyta; class Pinopsida; order Pinales; family Pinaceae; genus Pinus; species Pinus tabuliformis. Next base: position 1,582,013,367 of record CM062816.1, read on the forward strand.
TACGGCCTGATGTTTGGAGGAACACTTCCTGGAATCAGATGAATAGCATGATCATGATCACGCATAGGTGGGAGACCTTTGGGAGTCTCAAATACCTTGGAATGATTGTCCAGGACTTTTTGGAGATCTGGAGAAATAGATGATTCTGATGTGGAAACATCTAGCGAACATAATTGTGCAATTACACCTCTTTGCTCCTTTTTTAGAAGCTTTGTCATACCATTAGAGCTGATTATCTTTCCTGGTTTCCCTGCAATACCCCTTAATTCAACTTCCTTTCCTTCCGTAGAAAATTTGATGAAAAGTTCTTGAAAATTAAAAGCTATTGTACCCAAGGATTGTAGCCATTGGACTCCTAGTACAACATCAGCACCTCCCATTGGAATGGAAAGCATTGGGCTAGTCAATACATATTCTCCCATGGATAGCTTGATATTATGGCACTTTCCAGAGCAATTTATTGTTCCTCCATTTGCAATCATCACTTGACACTCTGGTGCTGGATATAGGAAGCAATTCAATTCTTTTGCTACCTTACAATGAATAAAATTGTGGGTGCTTCCTGAATCAATCAACACTATTACCTTTTTCTTCTTGATTTGTCCTTCTATCTTGATGGTTTGAGGAGTGGTAATTCCCGCCAATGCATTACAAGATATGGTCGGATTTATTTTTTCTTCATCTAGGCTTTGTTCCTGGAGTATATCCTCTTCTTTTGACCTTTCTTGCTCCTTTTCTTCTTCCTCTTCACAATCTATGTAGAATAATTTCTTCTCAGCACACTTATGACCTTTAGTGTATTTGCTATCACAACTGTAACAAAGCCCTTTTGCTCTTTTTTCTTCCAATTTTGTGGTGTCAACCTTATAGGTTGTGGAAGACTAGGGGCAACAACACTTCCGTCTTTATAGTTGTGAGTGGTATGCTTCCTGGTTGCCATAATTTTGCTTTCCATTTTTCTTGCTAACCTGAATGCCTTCTCTAATGAATCAGGTTCCCAAAGGCGAACATCATGTTGGATATTATCCTTTAAAGACCCTATGAACACATCAATCCTATGCTCCTCTGGAATATCTTTTACCCTTATGTTCAATTTTTGGAACTCCTCAATGTGCTCCATTATTGAACCCTTTTGTTTGAGACTTATCAATTGGCTAAAAAAAGTGTTGCTTTTTGTATCCTCATAATGTGCTATCAATTCTTCCGTAAAAATTGCCCAAGTGATAAATTGTTTACGAGAGCAAAGCCATTGATACCATACAAACTGATTTGGTTCCAAATATAAAGTTTTCATACGTACCTTTTGTGTGTTTTGCACATTATTGAGATCAAAGAATTGCTCCATCTGTAATATCCATGTTGCGGGATCCTTGCCATCAAACTTCCTCATATCGATTTTTGGAATATGGTGGGTCTTCGATCCAACATTAGAGTCTATGGAATCATGATTAACATTTCTTTTGTTCTCATCATGAGTTTCCTTTACTACCCTTTCACCATTAGTGACACTTTCTTGTAGCAGCTTCTTCAATTCTTCCATGTCTGTCTTCAAATCTATCTTCAAATCGTCCATCTTAGCTTCTACGCCTTTCTTTAAACCATCCATCTTAGCTTCTACATCTTTCTTTAAACCATCCATCTTAGATTCTATTCCTTTTTGTGCAAGTGACACTTGTTGCACTTGGTCTTGTAATTTTGCTATATCATGTTGCATTTCTTCCTTTTCTTCATAAGTCATGCTAGAGCTTTCAGGTTGCTTACTAGGTGTTTGAATTTTATTTCCTTGGGGCATCAATTACAGATAATAATGTTTTACTATGCCCTTTGAATTCCTTCAAACCAAGCTTACGGAAAAATTTAAAAAAAAACTACACACCTTTTTTCACTTTGTAGAAGCCTGATATTGAATCTGATGTATCTCTGTAATTTCAAATCATCCAGTTCTGAAATTGTGACCTCTAGTAGCCTTCTATGTCCTCTTTCCAATGCCACTATTCTGATCCAAATTGGATTCTCCAAGAAAGATTTATGCACAATCTCTCGTAGTGACCTGATTGTAGACTAGTTCAGTAGAGCGAACTTGTATGAAGTGCCACGTGTCACTGTTTCGACCTTTGACTCTGAAAAATATATACAAGAAAACTACAGTCCGTCTTCTTTCAGTACCTTCTTGCAAAATTTCAATCCGATGCTCAGAAAGAAAGTTATGATGATTTTCCCCAGGTCACCTGTTTGTAATGTAATTTAGGAGTCTGCAAAAAGACCAACTTCCTCAGATCATATCTCCGCAAATATAGTGCGAAAATCTCTGAAATTCAGATCCAAGGTTCAACGTGATTTCTTCTCAAATGGGTTTTTTTTGCGACTTCTGAAACATCACAGAAAAAAGTTATAGTGAAAATTCCACGATGACCTGTTTGGAGCAGCGAAACCCTAGAATCCAAAGCTCTGATACCAAATGTTATGAAACCAGCTCAAGAAAAGATAGAAAAGATAGATCAACGCCTTAGAATTCAGCCTCTTCGAGGGGGAAACCTCCTTTACATTACATAAATGAACAATTCTTTGATGATTCAAATGACAAGACCTCCTTTCTATATATAGGACTCTAAGGAGTCACAATATAATCCAGCCGACCTAACAATAATAATATAAAGCCACAAAAATAACAATAGAGGGATTCTATGGGGCACCGTAATAACAATATGGGGGCAATAGGGGCACAACAATATTAATAAGGGGTATAACTACAATAGTAATGGGGAAATCACTAGTATTATGGGGACCCAACAAAATGATTTTTTTTCATTGTCCTAACTATGAACCACACTGGATGGTTTGAAACACGTCAATAAAACTTCTCTTATGTGAATATTGTTGAAATTTTTTTCTTCATTAACAAATTATTTTATTGAGGCCTCCACATAAAAAGAGTTAGTAAAACACGTAGAATGAAAAAAGGCAATGGTTGAAGAATATAAGTTGTGATGGAAAATAACACTTGGAAACTTGTTGATTGTCTTGGAAATGTGAAAATCGTTCAATGCAAATGGGTTTACTAAATTAAGTATCAGCCATATGGAGAGATTGATAAGTACAAGGCAAGGCTTATTGCCAAGGGTTTTGCATAACAAGAAGGAATTGAATACGAGGAAACATTTGCGCCTACAAAAGAATGGAACACCATCATATTAGTTCTTGCATTATCAACTCAAAATTGATGGAAAGTACATCATATGTATGTCAAAAGTTCCTTCATCAATGGAGACTTGCAGGAAGAAGTGTATATGACTCAACCTCTAGGTTTCGAAATTGAAGGACACGAACAAAAAGTTTGCAAATTGATCAAGGATTTATTTGAGTTGAAACAAGGTCCATGAGATTGGTGCACAAAAATGGATGAGTACCTTCGCAAGGTTGGCTTCAAGCGCGGTGAATCAAATGATACCTTATATGTATTCCAATAGGGTAAAAATATGGCGATTCTAGTTATGTATGTGGATGACTTGAGCATTACTAGGAAAAATATTGATCATATTGTGTAGGTAAATAAGGAGTTATAGGCTGGATTTAAGAAGGTTGATTTGAGATTACTTCATTACTATCATGGAGTTGAAGTATTCCAACATCCAAATAGTATTTTCATTAGTCAAAGAAAGTATGCATCTAAGCTATTCAAAATATTTAGAATGCAATATTGCAAGTCAGTTCTCACCCCCATGGAGCAAAACTTAAAACTTTCAAAATTTGAATGGGGGTAATTGGTAAACAATACTACCTACATATAATTTATTGGCATATTGATCTATTTGAAAACCACTCGTTGAGAATTATCTTATGCAATCATTATTCTCTGATGATTCATGCATGAACCAAGGGAACGCCACTAAAATGCAACAAAAAGGGTTCTTAGATATATCCAAGGAATGAAATATTTTGGTCTTCTTTATAAAAAGACTAAGAAATTTGTACTTGGTGGATATTTAGATGTCGATTTTGTTGGAAGTATTGATGATTAGGCATCAACATTAGGTTATTAGATGAACATGGTGTCAACGATAGTCTCTTGGAGTTGCAAGAAGTAAGCCAAATCTAGACAATACGTTGGTTTCTAGGAATCCTATAATCACAGTATCATTGGCTTGTCTAGAGGGAATGGCTTCTATCCATTTGGTGAAATAATCTGTGGCAGTGAGAATCCATTTATGTTGACCAGAAGATGGAGGATGGATTTCTCCAATGAAGTCTAAGCCCCATTGTTGGAAGGGTTTCTCAGTGTAGATTGTTCTCAGGGGTAAAGGGAGTAGTTTTCTCTTGCCTTCAAAAATTTGGCATTTATGGAAAGCAGTGACGAATTTCTTTACATCAGTGAACAAGGTTGGCCAATAAAATCTAGCCCTCAGGATCTTGTCTGCAATTGCCTTCCAGTAAAGGTGTCCAATATTAGAGCCTAGATTTGTCTCAGGCTGAAAAGACAAGGTTCTAGGTCCACATCAAACCACACTCAGCCTCATAGCTAGCCCTATGAGGACAAGAGAGGGCTCTCTCCGGGTCAATCTCGGCAAAAGGTAATCGATGAGGCTCAAGATGACAAAATTTTCAACTAATCTTAGGCTAGGTATTAAGTGCAGGGATTTGATTTGGTTTTTTGTGAGTTTTGTTGAAAAAATGGGAAAGGCAAATTTGGGCTCGGGGATGAGGCACAGTTTCTGCAGAGTTCTGATTGGAGCAAGGAAGGCAATCATTTTGATGCTTTAAAGTGAGTGAGATAGATAGATCAGACTGGTGAGGAGCTAACGAGAGCAAGAGAGTCTCAAGAATTCTCCTTAAACAGATGAAAACATGAAAATTTAAACAAATTCAAAGGCAGAGCATAGCAGTTATGGATTCTACCGTAATCACTCATTTGTTCATATTCAGAAAAAGAAGCAGGAAAATGATACACATAACATTAAAGAACTTACAATTACTCAGAGAAGCACACCATCAAAACATAAAGCCACATGGATCCCAAACAGTGCTGCAAAACCCTGGTCTTTCCTTTGCCAAAAATACAGAAATGAATGTACAATAGAGTGCCAAAATTTTCCCAAGAGTCCAACCCTGAAAATGACTTAGGAATTACATGATATAGACTAGCTCAACCCATTCCCTTGCCTCTAGGGGTCGATATCATCATTCTAGGAGTTGTTTCAACCAATTCTAAACAAAGCACTAAAATCTAGGCAATCAAAACAACTTGCCTCTATAAGGTAGGAAAATGATTCATTCATTAAATTTTCACTTTTTGTTGAATGAATCCTCTAGAACAAGTAAATAAGTGCCAAAATTACATCATGTTCATCCAATTACATCAAGATAAGTCAAAAATAACATCACAAAGCAAAACTAGTCAAACTGGCCAAATTTCTCAGCTGGAAGGTGAAAAATTGGGCAAAAAACCTCTGTGTGCCACGCCAATTTCTGTATGTGTTGCGCCACTTTGATGTTGATTTTGAGGCACTTTCTGAAGTCCAAATTGAGCCCAAGTGTTCTTTTTGGAATGCCCTGCCTATATACTTTCCAACCCAAGTGGAATTTCTGAATTTGGTGCCCATTTGCCCCTCCAAAACCTCAATCTCCCAAGACTGCTTCCTGTGTGTGAAATTAGGGGCAGAGAGGTCATTTTTGGGGTGTTTTTGACCTCTTGAGGACTCAAAACTTGCCCAAAATTCTTGGCCATGCACTAGAAGTCATGATTTTTCATGAAAATTCCAAAAATATAAACTTTTTTGCATTTGGAGCCTCCTATCATAAGCGCACGCCACGTGGCGCGATGCATAGGGAGAAAAACCCTGTTTTTTGTACAAAAATTTACAAAAATACCAAAAATGCCCCAAATTTCTTGAAATTTGGGCTGGAGCTTCTTCATTAAGTGTTATGCTGGGCTAAAGAGGCTTCAGCCAATATCTGAAGATGATCGAGCTCCCTTTGCCTCTTTTGCTTCTTTATTGCCTTCCTCAATTTTGCCTTCAAATTCCTGATTCGGGCCTTGCACACCTTGTTTCGCGCCATGTAGTGGAAAGCCATGTGTCTCAGAAATGCATGGTCTTTGTCAGCCTTATTCAACAGCCTCTCTAAGTGCATGTTTACTCTCTCGAGATTGGCCTCCCGATCCTCATTAATCTCTTGCTCCAATGACGTGAGCTCAACTCTTCTCCTTTGTGTAGCTTGGCGATGCTCACGAATGTTTTGTAGCTCCATGATTGCTTGCTGATCCTCAAGCTATTTGTTCCTCTGCTCCAAGTACTTCATGGTCCACTTAGCCCTCTCCAAGTCAAGGGATAAGGCTTCGATCTCTGTTTGCTGCTCCTGGATGATCTCTCTAAGTTTGGCGCTTTGTGGACCTGTATCTGTATCATCATCATGAATGAGAATGAAGTCAGTCTCTCTTTCACTTGAAGGCCCCTCATCCTGCATTGGCCTCTTGCCTTTGTCCTATACCTGTGATGCTGATGGAGGAAGCGAGGCCCCTTCCACCCTGGGTGGAGATAACACTCACTTTGCCGCTGCAAACAAATGTCTGGTGCCTCTCTGATATGTGATGAATACCGGCACACTAGCAGTCTCATGGTGCTCATACTGATGAGAAGGTTCACCTTCATGCTTAACCTTTGATAATCCCGTGAAGCTCTGAAGAAGTCACGAGAGATGAAATCATCCCAAGTGATGCCCTGTACTCCAAGCTGATGAACCACCAAAATCTTAATAAGAGCAAAATGATAGACACTGTTAAGCTGCTGCTGAGGGGTTTTATGTTGTATAAAGGTGGTCATCCTCTCTATGTTCCGGAAATGAAATACGGAATGTTCATCATCCGTACCCTAGTGAAATGCATGAGCAACATGATGTGATAAGCATAAAGATGAGAGAACCGTCCCTCACAGCTAAAATATTTCATGATCAATCTCATTAGTGGAGCATATTCATCTTTCAGATATCGGAATGGGAACACTCTCTTGAGCTGCCTCAAGAAACTAGTTTTAATGTATGCCTCATAATGCTGTCGATCAATATTCTATTTCTTGTGCCATGGTTCACCAATGTTCGATATACCGGTTGCTAATGAGACAGATTCTGGTGTAAGAGTGAAGGTGACACTAGCTAAGGTAGCTTGATCTCCATGTAAGTGCAGCACAAAAAGATGAGCCAGCTCATGATGAAATTGAACACTAGCCACCTTTTGACAAAACTCATAGCATGACTGATGTTGAAAACACTGCATAGCAAGAGGGCAGGCCTGCAATTTTGTAAGGGTGGTAGGTTCTTCCCTAACATGTCTGCCACTTTTATGAGGCCTCCTGGGTGCCTGTTCTTCCAAGGGAGAGTCACTTTGGGTTTCCACTTCATAGTCCGATGAATGTTCAAATGCCATGACTGCTGTACAATATACCTTGAAGAAAAGATGTTGTTGTATATGAACTGTGCTTGGATTGCTCTTTAATGATGTATGAAACTGCTATGTTGTAATGCAATATAGTTGGATTCTGCCACCAAGGGGAAAAAACAAATGCAACCAGGGAATGTCAGGAAGGGGAAAACAGTAGGGGATTAGGGAATATTGAAATAAATTTTATTAGGGAGAGGAGGGGAATTTTATGTATGGGAATAGGGTTTGGGATTGTTGTATAGGGTTGGGAGATTTTTATAAGGGCTAGGGTTTTGGGGTTTTGGGATTTGAATGTAGGAAAGAAAATGTAGGATTGATGAGCTTAGTGAGGGGGGGTGGTAAATGATGAAACAAGGGAGAAATGGGGAAGGAGGAGAGTCCTTGGTGACAAATCAAAGATTTAAGAACCCACAGCAATCTTCCTTTGAAGGCACTTTAGATGTAGGGTTTGGATTTTTGTTTCAACTGTTATCACCCATAAACCACCAACACTTATCACAAAATTTGATGCAACATCAAGAAGAAGGCCCTACCTGGTAAATTCACGCAAGGAATGAGCAACTTGGACAAATTTCAAGCAATATCGGGCTGTGGACTGTATGCGCCACGCCAAGAACCCAGTGCACCGCGCACTTCCAGTGCACTGCGCCCGTTCAGAATAACACTGGGCAGTTTCTCCCAGTGCGCCGCGCCACCTGTTCTGTGTGCCGCGCCGGCTGGTTGCAAACAATTTCACCCCAAAACACGCACTTGCTCGCCCAATTCACTTTGAAATGTTTCTCTCTGACCTTGGCATGTAGAATGACATTGATCTTCATGGCAAAACCTTTATAAAGACATTGATTTGATTTTTGGTTCTTCAAAACCTATTTTTGTAATGTTTTGAAATTGGCACTTTTTCACAATTAATGCAACTCTGTCTTTTTGTTTCCTTCTTGAGTTTTTGGTTGAAATGATGAAATTCTTGGCAATTTTTTGCAGGGATAGTTTTCGTGGAATTTTGCAAAGGAGACTAGGGCTGCGCCTGAAGATTTCAAGAAAATAAAATTTTGAAAATTATTACAAAAAACAAAATGTCGACTTGTCTTCAAAACAAAGTTTTGAAGAAAAGTCATAATCCATCCATATGACGATAAAAATCTTTGAAATAACAACTTATTAAGAACCTCCCTCTGGCCTGCTGGCTTTATTAGACCCTGTTTGAAGACCAAATTGACTAACCCTAGACCTAATGACTAAAATCACTGTTATGACCTAGAAACTGAAACAGGACTGCAAATGACTTTTAAGACTTGATTTTGATGGATAGACCTGAGCCAGCAGTGCAAAGCATGAGGGGGATGAATGACAAAAGCCCTTCCGATAGAGTTTATGGCATGCCCCTAGCAGAATGCAACTGAGTGAAACAAGTGAGACACCTAAAAAGTGAAATGCAAAAAGAGTTTTGATCTCTGATGGAGGGATAACCAAACCGACTCTAACATTGGTTCCAATGGGGATGGTAGTTCCTTGGAGGTTCCAAGAACGACAGATCTATAGAAGAGCTAGACGGTGCCTTCGTCCATTGGGCTATGGATTCATTATTTCGACAAACAACACAAGGCTTTGGACTTGATTTATTTGACTGAAACTTGACTTCAAAATGACTCGATAATAAAACTAAAATGACTGAAAAACTGACTCGATAAACTGAACTCAAAACTGAAATCTTTCTTCAGAATTATAGCCTTCACTTCGGGCCCCAGACTGAAGAAAAGATCACAGCACACACTTGCAGCGAAACTGAAATAAAATGGTATTTACAATGACAATGAAAACAACATAAAAAACTCAGAAAAGGTACCGCTTGAGCAGCCGACCATTGACCGGCCCTCCTGGACAATCTTCCCCGTTCATCTCCTTCAAAAGAAAGGCATTCTGACCCTGATATGCTGCAATATTAAAAGGACCTTTCCAGAGATTTTCAAACTTACCGTGCTTGCCCTTTTCTTCATTTCTTGCATCCCACTTTAACACCACATCATCCAACTGAAATGTGTCTGCCTTTGCTTTTTTGTCATAAATCTTTTTAATTCTCTCCTGCAACTTGAATGTGTTTTGAAAAACATCTTCCCGTGTCTGTTGCAAGTGGATCATTTGATTTAGTCTTCTCTGCATTGGATCCTCTTCACTACCAGCCTCTTGAAGAAGTTTGACTACCAGAGCTGCAAGAGAGGTAGGGAACACTGTATCAACTCCATAAACTAACTCAAAGGGGGACATACCAATGGATTTCTTCTGACTCACTCGATCTGCCCAAAGTGCATGGACCAGCTTCTTATGCCAACTTTTCTTGTTTATTTCCAGCGTATTTTTAATGATATTAACCAAAGATTTGTTGGAAGACTCTGCCAATCCATTGCCTTGTGGATGATAAGTGGTTGAGTGCCCCAAAGTAATGTGATATTTACTGCAAAACTCAACCATCCTTTTTGACTTGAAAGTTGCTGCGTTATTAGTGATTAACTTATTCGGGCAACCAAAATGAGACAAAATAGTATTCTCAAGGAATGAAATTATTATCGCATCCGTAGCTTGCCTGGTGGGAATTGCTTCGATCCACTTCGTGAAGTAATCTGTCGCTGTGAGGATCCATCTTTGCTGACCTGAAGAAGCGGGATGAATTTTACCAATAAAATCCAACCCCCACTACTGGAAAGGAGCACTCACCTCAATGGGCTTAAGCGACAAAGGCAGTAATTTTTGCTTTCCTTCAAAAATCTGGTAGTTATGACAGCTCTTGATGGTCTTGAACACATCAGCAAAAAATGTTGGCCAATAGTATCTAGCCCTCAGAATTTTATTTGCCGTTGTTTTCCAAAAAAGGTGACCGCCACAATCTCCTTTATGGAAATCCTCCATGACTTGTTTCGCTTCTTCTTCCACCAAACAATTTAACAAAACACCACCGAGATCTTTCCAATAAAGTGCAGAATTCAAAATACAAAACTTAGCAGCCTTTAACTTAAGAGTTCTAGCTTTGTTTCTAGCCATACCAGGCAACGTGGACAAATTCTGAAGGACATATACGATATCTAAATACCATGGAGAAAGAACAAACATTTCTGATACCTGAAGTGATGAAATTTCCTCATTTTCATCGGACATAGCAGCGATCAGATTTATGTCTACGACGTGCAGATTTGATTCAGCCATCAACTTTGCCAATCCCTGACCTTTAACAAGCTTTGTGGGCCTTATCTCCACATCATACTCCAACAAAGATGCTATCCACTTACCATGTCTTCCTTCAGAATCTGTCTGGACCAAAACATCTTTGACAATAGCATTAGGAACATAGGCTAAAATATGGGAATGCAGAATGTACACACGGAAATATTTCAGCGCTTTAACAAGTGAAAGGGATTTCTTCTCAATAATGTTGTATTTCAACGCAGCATCTCTTATAGTCCGGCTGAAGAAAGCAATGGGTCTTTCATGCTCATCTTTTTTCTGCATTAACACAGCTGCCATAGTCTGCTCCGAAGCAAATGAAAATAATATAAAATCCTGAGTATAATCTGGGTTGATTAGAACCGGAGCTGGAGAAAGAGCCAATTTTACTAAATTGAAAGATTTTACAGCCTCTTCCGTCCACGACACTTGGCTATCCTTCTTCAGCATGTTTGTAATCTCCCTAAGATGTTCAACAAGATTAGGAACAAAGCGGCGCAAAAAATTCATCTTACCATTAAACGATTGAATCTCCTTCTTATTCCTGGGCAAGTCAATTTGCTGAATTGCTTCCACACGTGCTGGATCAATATGGATGCCATCCTTTGAGATAATGTGCCCAAGTAGTTTGCCTTCATCCATGGCAAACAAACTCTTCTTTGGATTCAGCGACACACCATATTTTCTGCACTTTTCAAAGACAATTTTCAAATGATACAAGTGTTCTTCATCTGATTTGGAAAACACGGTCAAATCATCAAGGTACACAACCAAGAAGACATCCTTCTCATTTGCGAAAGCCAAGTCCATTGCCCACTGAAAAGTGGCACCCGCGTTCTTCAAACCGAAAGGCATTTTCGCGTAATGAAATGTCCCCCACGGAGTGGTGAATGCTGTTTTGTCTCGGTCATCTTCATAGACTAAAATTTGGTTATATCCCGAATAACCATCGAGTAGTGACATGCGAGATGCTCCAACTACTTGCTGAAGTATGTGATCTATTTTTGGCAGCGGATAATTATCCTTCAATGAAACTTTGTTGAGATTCCGAAAATCAATGCATAAATGAATCTCACCTGTCTTCTTTCGCACGAGCACCACATTAGATATCCAATCAGAAAAACAAATGGGAATAATGATTCCTGATTTGTACAACCTATTTATCTCCTTCCTAATTAATGGCAGCAATTTTGGGTTAAGCCTTCTTAACTTTTGTCTGAAAGGTTTTTGATTAGGCTTAATAGGAATAGTGTGCTGAATTATATTGGTATCATATGTTTTCAAATCAGAATAGTCCCAAGCAAACACATCGGCAAAAGATGACAACAAACTGATATATTTGGCCTTTACCTTCGGTGGCAATGTTTTGGACAGCTTTACCATCTTCGGATGCTCGACTGTTCCAATATTCACGTCTTCGACTCCCTTCTCTGTTGGCTGCAATGTTGGTTTGCGGGCTACGTCATCATGATCAAAGAGTTCTTCTAAAGGTATCAAGCCTTTAGGAATCACATTATCTTTGAGCTGCAACACTTCCATTTGATTGATCTGCACATCATCTTTACCATCATCATGTTCTACATCAATTGAGGTATCTTTGAATTTACCTTTGTTTTGCAGAAAATCATTAATCTCCTCATCATCTTGGAAAACTTGCCAATATCTCTGATTGTCCGGGACAGTCGGATGATGCTTCACATGGATTTCAAATTTATTGCTTGAGTTCATAGGAATCTTCAAATTACTCGCTGCCTTAGCAAGTGCATCAGCAATACTATTTTGAATACGAGGCACACACGTCAAAGTGTAATCTGAAAACAGCTTCAAAATGTCTAGGACAACATTCTGGTATGCCCGCATCTGAGGATGCTTTGCTTGATATTCGCCTTTAACTTGCTTAGTCGCCATACACAGCAATCTGCTTAGCATTCAGCTTTCTTAGGATCTTTAGGCCAGCATTCAAAGCCTCATACTCAGCTTCATTGTTTGAGCAATCAAAAGCAAGTTTGTAAGAACATACCCACACATTACTCGGCACTTTATTTGGAGCAGAAAAAGGACTGCCTACCCAAATTCCAATTCCAGCACCATCATTTCCCACTGCGCCATCAAAATCCATGGTCCACAGGCCATCTTCCTCTTCTTCTAAGTGCTGAAACTCTTTTTCCTCTATTTTTCCTGCTTGCTGTCCATCATCTTTTTCTGATTGCTGAATGGTATTTCCATGTTCTTGTCCTTCTCTCTTCAAAACTTCTCTGAAATTTTCTGTTATTTCTGGAATATCATCTGCTACAACTAACTAACTATCAATATCATTGAAACTATCTGAATACAAAACAAAAGACTCTAGATCTGTATGTACATAATTAATCGGATGATTAATTGGTTTCTCCTTGCTTGTAATCATGTATTTCATTTTCTGTTCACGATACAATTTTCTCATTTGGCCAAACACTGGAATCGTTGCATAGGAGAAATCAAGCTGCATAGTTCCTTTGATATTTGCTCCCCAAGACCTTGAAAGAAGCATATTGAATCGGGGAGGAATGTTTGCCACAACAACATCCATCAAAATATTCTTAGCCGTAATCTGATCCAAACTGACCTCCAAATATTTAATAAGCCCAATACATCTCACCCTGCTGGAATCAAATGAATACAGATCATGATATTTCCTTGTGATGTCCAAACCCAACTTCTCCATGATGTCTTTTGGCATAAGATTGCGGGAGGCTCCGAAATCGAACATAGCATTATGCAACACAAACTCATGCACTCTCAAACTGATATAAAAAGGAGGCACATCACTGTCTGGAGACTCACCATTCAATGCTGGTCCAAAAATCAGTTCAGGTTTATCATCTTCCACACTCACCATATCAAACATTGGATCAAAATTCAAAATTTTGGAAACCTGGCCTCTATAAATGTTGTTCCTCATCAGTTCAGTCAAGGGAATAGATACCTTTAATTTAGAAATTTCATTTTCTAAACTAAAAGTGGAAATTTTCTCTACCTCTTTGGCTGGAACCTCTTTCTTCTCAGCTTTATCTTTCGGTACAATGGGCTGATTGACTCGTTCATTTGCTGATGGAGATTTGTTAGGCATAGGATCAACAACTTCTTTTCCTTTATTTGGTGCAACTGGTGGCTCATTCTTAGATGCTGGACCTTCCTTTCTCTTTTGGATTGGATTGATGGGGACATTTCTATTTCTTAATGAATACTGATGCTGCTGGGCGGACAAGGCATGCATATAACCTCTTTGATACTCATCCGACTCCTCTTCAAGAGCTGTGTCATTCGCCAAGATAAAATCCACATCCTGTTGTACAGCTGAACTTTCTACATACTCATCATCTTTACTGATAAATGTGGGCATATCATCAGGAGTAAAGAAGTGATTTTCTTCTCCTATTACACGATCTTCATCATCAGATTCGGGACCAACAAAATTCTGCTGAAGAGGTGTCTCTACTTGTTGCTGTTGTGATGCCGTTTCTTATGCTCGCTGCTCACGCTGTTTGATTCTAAATTATGGCTGCAGCTGGCCACAAAAATTGGGATTCTGAATCTGCGGTTCAGGATTATCAAGTGTTAACCTTTCAATCATGTTTTCTACCTTGCGGAGCACTTGACCTGAGGTAGAGGCTTCTTCTTTTATTGAAACTTTCTTCTCTGCTCTCAATCTAGCTCTCTTGTCATTCAAATTTTCCTCAACACTAACGGCAATTTTCTACATCTCTTCCAAGGTAGTTGGATCTCTCTCCCTTAATTGATAAGCCATGTTTGGATCAAAACCATCCGGGAAATTAAGCAAAGCTGATCTTCTAGTTGGCTTTAAATCATCAGGAATTGCATTATAAACCGCATTGAATCTAATACAATAGTCTTGAACGGACTCACCAGCATTTCGCTTGATCTTGGTATATTCAGAAGTGATTTGTAGAGGATCTTTCTTTACTTCCCAGCGTTCCAAAAACTGTCTTTTAAGCTCTTCTAATGTAGGAATACTTCTGGCTGGCAAAGCTCTGAACCATTTTCTTACCTCGCCACCGAAAGTCTGCACGAATAACCTCATGGTCACATTTTCTGCATTGATCTCATGGAGATCGAAGAAATCCATCATTTTGTCCACATGTTGTTGAGTTGTGATACCCTGAGGTGTGCCATCAAACAAAGGAATTTTGCTCTGATAATCTGCGAGCATGTCATTCAAAACTTGAGGCAGCGCAAGAGGTGCAAACCGAGCAGCCATTGCTCTTGGTGGATTTGGTCTGGGGGATGTTGGAGGAGTGGGAGCAGCTGATGTGTGAGGTGTATGAGGAGGTGTATGCGGAGGTGAAGCAATTTTGGATGTAGAAGGAGTATATGGAGGCGAATTTACAACAGACTTTTGATCAGCAATATTAGGCTGCGGGGGAAGGGTGGGAATGAAGGGAGGTTTGGTAGGGATTTTCGAAGCGGATGCCATTACGGAAGATCCAAGGGATGCAGATGTGGCTTCTAGGAAATCAGCGATATTTGAAGCATGAATTTCACTTTGGAGGTGCTTCAAGATAAAATTATCAATTGATTTATTGTTTCTTTCAACTTCAAGAGCTGCAACAAAGTCAGGATTTGGAACTATAGAACCAAGAGCACTTTCAGATTTAGTTTCAAACAATGACAATTCAAATTTTTCATTAAAATCAAGCTCCTCAAGATACTTAAAAATTGTGGGACATGAACAAGATTTAAACACGGGAGTGACATAGTTCTCTTGGAAAACAATTCTTGAAATCAGATTAGGATTTTCGTAGAAAGGGGGAGAATTTGGATCTGGATTAGCTCTTGTATATCTCTTTGAAGCCAGCGTGTTATTTTCAAGAAATCAAAGGGACATAAACAACTTGTTCAACCTTTCAGATTCTAAACTTATCATCCAAAGCTTAGAATTCTCAAATGTACTGGGGCGATGTCAAGTGTCATGGTTACAAGCTAGACCGGAGATTGACTGAAGCAGCGTTTATCTACTTGCACTAATGCAAAGCAAAAGCATTTCGAAGGCTACCTGGCATAACTTCAGGCTCCGTCTTTAACATAGAAAACCAATCACATGAACAAGCAAACCATTTTCGTCCCCAGCGGAGTCGCCACTATGTTAGAGCCTAGATTTGTCTCAGGCTGAAAAGACAAGGTTCTAGGTCCACAACAAACCACGCTCAGCCTCGTAGCTAGCCCTACAAGGATAGGAGAGGGCTCTCTCTGGGTCAATCTCGGCAAAAGGTAATCGATGAGGCTCGAGATGACTAAATTTGCAACTGCTCTTAGGCTAGGTATTAAGTGCAGGGGTTTGATTCAGTTTTTTGTGAGTTTTGTTGAAAAATGGGAAAGGCAAATCTGGGCTCGGGGATGAGGCATAGTTTCTGCAGAGTTCTGATTGGAGCAAGGAAGGAAATCGTTTTGATGCTTTAAAGTGAGTGAGATGGATAGACCAAACTGGTGAGGAGCTAAGGAGAGCAAGAGAGTCTCAAGAATTCTTCTTAAATAGATGAAAACATGAAAATTTAAACGAATTCAAAGGCAGAGCATAGCAGTTATGGATTCTACCGTAATCACTCATTTATTCAAATTCAGAAAAAGAAGCAGGAAAATGATACACATAACATTAAAGAACTTACAATTACTCAGAGAAGCACACCATCAAAACATAAAGCCACATGGATCCCAAACAGTGTTGCAAAACCCTAGTCTTTCCTTTGCCAAAAATGCAGAAATGAATGTACAATAGAGTGCCAAACTTTTCCCAAGGGTTCAACCCTGAAAATGACTTAGGAATTACATGATATAGACTAGCTCAACCCATTCCCTTGCCTCTAGGGGTCGAGCTCATCATTCTAGGAGATGTTTCAACCAATTCTAAACAAAGCACTAAAATCTAGGCAATCAAAACAACTTGCCTCTATAAGGTAGGAAACTGATTCATTCATTAAATTTTCACTTTTTGTTGAATGAATCCTCTAGAAAAAGTAAATAAGTGACAAAATTAAATCATGTTCATCCAATTACATCAAGATAAGTCAAAAATAACATCACAAAGAAAAACTAGTCAAACTGGCCGAATTTCTAAGCTGGAAGGTGAAAAATTGGGCAAAAAATCTCTGTGCGCCGCGCTAATTTCTGTATGTGTTGCGTTACTTTGATTCTAATTTTGAGGCACTTTCTGAAGTCCAAATTGAGCTCAAGTGTGCTTGTTGGAAAGCCCTACCTGTTTACTTTCCAACCCAAGTGGAATTTCTGAATTTGGTGCCCATTTACCCCTCCAAAACCTCAATCTCCCAAGACTACTTCTTGTGTGTGAAATTAGGGGCAGAGAGGTCATTTTTAGGGTGTTTTTGACCTCTTGAGGACTCAAAACTTGCCCAAACTTCTTGGCCATGCACCAGCAGTCATGATTTTTCATGAGAAATCTAAAAATATAAACTTTTTTGCATTTGAAGCCTCCTATCATAAGCGCGCGCCACGTGGCGCTGCGCACAGGGAGAAAACCCTGTTTTTTGTACAAAAATACCAAAAATGCCCCAAATTTCTTGAAATTTGGGCTGGAGCTTCTTCATTAAGTGTTATGCTGGGCTAAAGAGGCTTCGGCCAATATCTGAAGACGATCAAGCTCCCTTTGCCTCTTTTTCTTCTTTATTGCCTTCCTCAATTTTGCCTTCAAATTCCTGATTCGGGCCTTGCACACCTTGTTTCGCGCCATGTAGTGGAAAGCCATGTGTCTCAGCAATGCATGGTCTTTGTCGGCCTTGTCCAACAGCCTCTCTAAGTGCATGTTAACTCTCTCGAGATTGGCCTCCCGATCCTCATTAATCTCTTGCTCCAATGACGTGAGCTCAACTCTTCTCCTTTGTGCAGCTTGGCGATGCTCACGAATGTTTTGTAGCTCCATGATTGCTTGCTAATCCTCAAGCTGTTTGTTCCTCTGCTCCAAGTACTTCATGGTCCACTTATCCCTCTCCAAGTCAAGGGACAAGGCTTCGATTTCTGTTTGCTAATCCTGGATGATCTCTCTAAGTCTGGCGCTTTGTGGACCCGTATCTGTATCATCATCATGAATGAGAATGAAGTCAGTCTCTCTTTCACCTGAAGGCCCGTCATCCTGCATTGGCCTCTTGCCTTTGTCCTGTACCTGTGATGCTGATGGAGGAAGCGAGGCCCCTTCCACCCCGGGTGGAGATAACACTCGCTTTGCTGCTGCAAAAAAATGTCTGGTGCCTCTCTAATATGTGATGAATACCGGCACACTAGCGGTCTCATGGTGCTCACACTGATGAGAAGGTTCACCTTCATGCTTAACCTCTGATAATCCCCGTGAAGCTCTGAAGAAGTCACGAGAGATGAAATCATCCCAAGTGATGCCCTGTACTCCAAGCTGATGAACCACCAAAATCTTAATAAGAGCAAAATGATAGACACTGTTAAGTTGCTACTGAGGGGTTTTATGTTGTATAAAGGTGGTCATCCTCTCTATGTTCCGGCAAATGAAATACGAAATGTTCATCATCCGTACCTTGGTGAAATGCATGAGCAACCTGATGTGATAAGCATAAAGACGAGAGAACCGTCCCTCACAGCTGAAATATTTCATGATCAATCTCATTAGTGGAGCATATTCATCTTTCAGATATTGGAATGGGAACACTCTCTTGAGCTGCCTCAAGAAACTGGTTTTAATGTATGGCTCATAATGCTACCGGTCAATCTTCTGTTTCTTGTGCCATGGTTCACCAATGTTCGGTATACCGGTTGCTAATGAGACAGATTCTGGTGTAAGCGTGAAGGTGACACCAGCTAAGGTAGCTTGATCTCCATGTAAGTGCAACACAAAAAGACGAGCTAGCTCATGATGAAATTGAACACTAGCCACCTTTTGACAAAACTCATAACATGACTGATGCTGAAAACACTGCATAGCAAGAGGGTAGGCCTACAATTCTGTAAGGGTGGTAGGTTCTTCCCTAACATGTCTGCCACTTTTATGAGGCCTCCAGGGTGCCTGTTCTTCCAAGGGAGAGTCACTTTGGGTTTCCACTTCATAGTCCGATGAATGCTCAGATGCCATGACTGTTGTACAATATACCTTGAAGAAAAGATGCTACTGTATATGAACTGTGCTTGGACTACTCTTTAATGATGTATGAAACTGCTGTGTTGTAATGCAATATAGTTGGATTCTGCCACCAAGGGGAAAAAACAAATGCAACCAGGGAATGTTAGGAAGGGGAAAACAGTAGGGGATTAGGGAATATTGAAATAAATTTTATTAGGGAGAGGAGGGGAATTTTATGTATGGGAATAGGGTTTGGGATTGTTGTATAGGGTTGGGAGATTTTTTAAGGGCTAGGGTTTTGGGGTTTTGGGATTTGAATGTGGGAAAGAAAATGTAGGATTGATGAGCTTAGTGGGGGGGGGTGGGAAATGATGAAACAAGGGAGAAATGGGGAAGGAGGAGAGTCCTTGGTGACAAATCAAAGATTTAAGAACCCACAACAATCTTCCTTTGAAGGCACTTTAGATGTAGGGTTTGGATTTTTGTTTCAAGCATTATCACCCATAAACCACCAACACTTATCACAAAATTTGATGCAACATCAAGAATAAGGCCCTACTTGGTAAATTCACGCAAGGAATGAGCAACTTGGACAAATTTCAAGCAATATCGGGTTGTGGACTGTATGCGCTACGCCAAGAACCCAGTGTGCCACGTGCTTCCAGTGCGCCGCGCCCATTCAGAATAACACTGGGCAGTTTCTCTGAGTGCACCGCGCGCTTCCAGTGCGCCGTGCCACCTGTTCTGTGCACCTCGTCGGCTGGTTGCAAACAATTTCACCCCAAAACACGCACTTTCTCGCCCAATTCACTTTGAAATGTTTCTGTCTGACCTTGGCATGCAGAATGACATTGATCTTCATGGCAAAACCTTTATAAAGACATTGATTTGATTTTTGGTTCTTCAAAACCCATTTTTGTAATGTTTTGAAATTGGCACTTTTTCACAATTAATGCAACTCTGTCTTTTTGTTTCCTTCTTGATTTTTTGGTTGAAATGATGAAATTCTTGGCAATTTTTTGTAGGGATAGTTGTCATGGAATTTGGCAAAGGAGACCAGGGCTGCGCCTGAAGATTTCAAGAACTAAAAATTTTGAAAATTATTACAAAAAACAAAATGTCGACTTGTCTTCAAAACAGAGTTTTGAAGAAAAGTCATAATCCATCCGTATGACGATAAAAATCTTTGAAATAACAACTTATTAAGAACCTCCCTCTGGCCTGCTGGCTTTATTAGACCATGTTTGAAGACCAAATTGACTAACCCTAGACCTAATGACTAAAATGACTGTTATGGACTAGAAACTGAAACAGGACTGCAAATGACTTTTAAGACTTGATTTTTATAGACAGACCTGAGCCAGCAGTGCAAAGCATGAGGTGGATGAATGACAAAAGCGCTTTTGACAGAGTTTATGGCATGCCCCTAGCGGAATGCAATTGAGTGAAACGAGCGAGACACCTAAAAAATGAAATGCAAAAAGAGTTTTGATCTCTGACGGAGGGATAGCCAAACTGACTCTAACATCCACCACAGTCTCCTGCATGAAATTCTTGGAGAACCTTGTTAGCTTCTTCTTTTACTAAACAATTTAATAGAATACCTTCATGATTTTTCCAAAATAAATCATTATCTAAAATACAAAATTTTGAAGCTTTCATATTTAAAAACCTTTCTTTGTTCTGGATAACCTTAGAGCAGCCTGCAGGTTTAATAATATATAAGTTATATCAACATACCAAGGTGAATCTAAGAAGGCCTGGCTGATTTGTGGAGTCGCCATCTCCTCTTTGTTATCTAGTTCATTAATATCTAGAGCTTGACAATTTGTTTCAGTCATGAGTTTAGCCAATCCCTGTCCTTTTATAAGCCTCGTAGGTCTTATTTCAATATCATATTCCAATATAGCAACAATCCATTTACCTCGTTTTCTCTCAATTCCATCTTGAGTTAAGATGTCTTTGACAACAACATTTGGTACATAGGCTATTACATGGGAATACAATATGTAGACTCTAAAGTCTTTAATAGCTTTCACCAATGCAAAAGCTTGTTTTTCCATGATTTTGTATTTTAGTGGTGCATCCCTAAGTGCTTTACTAAAAAAGGCTATTGGTTTTTCACATCCTTGATCATCCTTTTGTAGTAAAACAACAGCTATGGTGTGTTCTGATGCAAAGGAAAATATTATGAAATCTCTATCAAACTTTGGACTTGTGAGGATCGGTGTTCTAGTTAAAGCCATTTTAATTTCTTCAAAAGCTTGCTTGGCTTCAACTGTCCAACTAATACTAGAATCCTTTTTCAACATATTATTAAGCAATCTAATTAATTCAGCTAAATTAGATATGAATCTTCTCAAAAAATTGATCTTTCCTAGGAAAGCTTGAAGTTCTTTGACATTTCTGGGGTGGGGTATTTGCAGAATAGCTTCTATTCTAGCAGGATCAATTCTGATGCCCTCTTTGGAGATAATATGGCCTAAAAGTTTGCCTTCCTCTAGACCAAACAATGACTTCTTAGGATTTAAGGAAATACCATATTTTCTACATTTCAAGAATACTTGTCTCAGATGATCCAAGTGTTGTTGATCTGATTTAGAAAAAACAGTCAGGTCATCTAGATATATAACCAGAAAATAATGAATTTCCGACTTAGTCACCGGAGAATCCACAGTAAGAACCATTTTTTGCCAACGTTTCAAATCCCAATCGGGATCCATCATCAGGACAACTTGAATGCTTGATAGAAGAAGAGCTTATTTGAGGGTTAAATAGTAATGAGGAGAGAAAAGATGAATGTCGGCTCTCAATTTTTTTTTTTTTTTGAAAAATAATTTTTGATGAGAAATCGGCTGTCTCTGATTAATTTAATTAATTTAATTAATTAATTAATTATTATTATTATTATTATTATTATTATTATTATTATTATTAATTAATAATAATAATTAGTATTATAATAATTAAAGATAATTAGAATTAATGATATTAAATTGATCAAAGTTAATGTTAAAAAGAATTAATTCTAGAAAATTGAATTAATATTTAATATTTGATCAATAATATTTATTAATATTGATATTAATTGAAATAATCATTATTATTATCATTAATTAATATAATAATAAGTAGTAATAATTATAATCATCATAATTAATGTTAAAAAATTATTAATCTAGGAATATTGTATTAATTTTTAATATTTATTATAATATATGATGGTACAATTTTTATTTATTTATTTATTAATTTTAAGAATAGGTTTTAGCTTAGTAAGGAAATTAATAAATAATTGCTAAATGAAAATATTATTGTTATTAATAATTATTATTTATTAATCTAATAGTTAATAATAATAATTAGAATTAATAATATTAATAATGAACATAATTAGAATTGATTAAATTAATCCAAGAATATTGTATTAAGAATAAAATTGAAAATATTAATCCTAACAAATTGCATTCAGAATTTAATATTTATTATTTATTTAATTATATATAATAAATATGTTAGTACTGTTATTTATATTTTTAATTAGAATAATTATCAAAATAATTTTGATAATTTGGGAGAAGAAAGGGATAATATTAAAATTGGTTAAACTTATTATTTAAAAGTGTAAATATTAATAATTATTATTATTATTATGTTAAAATAGATAATTAATATTAAGAAACAAAGTAATTAATATGGGTAATTAATAAATAGATTAATTAATTAATGATAATTAATATTGTAAATGCTTAATAGTGAATTAATTATTATTATTATTATTATACCGGAAGCGGGTTATTTTCTGATTAGGGGAAGCCAGCTTCCACTAATCTCCATACCACTGTCTCTGTTGAGATTATGCGGGTGTTTGATAATTTGAAGAGCTTCTCTGATCTTTCGCCTATGGTGTTGCTCTTCCTTAGCGATAATAGAGGCACTGTATCTAGTATTATTTGGCGATAATAGAGGCGCTGTATCTATTATCGCTAAGGAAGAGCAACACCATAGGCGAAAGATCAGAGAAGCTCTTGAAATTATCAAACACCCGCATAATCTCAACAGAGATAGTGGTATGGAGATTAGTGGAAGCTGGCTTCCCCTAATCAGAAAATTAACCCGCTTCCGATATAATAATAATAATAATAATAATTAATTCACTATTAAGCATTTACAATATTAATTATCATTAATTAATTAATCTATTTATTAATTACCCATAATAATTACTTCGTTTCTTAATATTAATTATCTATTTTAACATAATAATAATAATTATTATTAATATTTACACTTTTAAATAATAAGTTTAACCAATTTTAATATTATCCCTTTCTTCTCCCAAATTATCAAAATTATTTTGATAATTATTCTAATTAAAAATATAAATAACATTACTAACATATTTATTATATATAATTAAATAAATAATAAATATTAAATTCTGAATGCAATTTGCTAGGATTAATATTTTCAATTTTATTCTTAATACAATATTCATGGATTAATTTAATTATTAAAAAAGGGGTTTTGATCCCGTTACCTAGTCCAAAGTAGTTGTTGGTCTTTTTAGCCATTGGAGGCTCTGCTCTGTCTATTTAACTTGCTAAGCTGGATCTGTTTCTTCAACTTGTCCTGACGATGAACCACACTGGTTGGTTCGAAACGCGTCGAAAAATGATGTTTCATGTGATCTTTGCCGAAAAATCTTTGTAAACAATTCTAATTATGTTCATTATTAATATTATTAATTCTAATTATTATTATTAACGATTAGATTAATAAATAATATTTATTAATAAAAATAATATTTTCATTTAGCAATTATTTATTAATTTCCTTACTAAGCTAAAACCTATTCTTAAAATTAATAAATAAATAAATAAAAATTGTACCATCATATATTATAATAAATATTAAAAATTAATACAATATTCCTAGATTAATAATTTTTTAACATTAATTATGATGATTATAATTATTACTACTTATTATTATATTAATTAATGATAATAATAATAATTATTTCAATTAATATCAATATTAATAAATATTATTCATCAAATATTAAATATTAATTCAATTTTCTAGAATTAATTTTTTTTAACATTAACTTTGATCAATTTAATATCATTAATTCTAATTATCTTTAATTATTATAATACTAATTATTATTATTAATTAAAATAATTATAATAATAATAATTAATTAAATTAATGAGAGACAACCGACTTCTCATCAAAAATTATTTTTCAAAAACAAAAAAAATAAAAAAATTGAGAGCCGACATTCATCTTTTCTCTCCTCATTACTATTTAACCCTCAAATAAGCTCTTCTTCTATCAAGCATTCAAGTTGTCCTGATCATGGATCCCGGTTGGGATTTGAAACGTTGGCAGAAAATGGTTCTTACTGTGGATTCTCCGGTGAGTAAGTCGAAAATAATAAACCACAGAGGTAATAATGAATTTCCTTTGCAAACGCTATGTCCATTTCTCTCTGAAAGGTTGCCCCTGCATTTTTAAGTCCAAATGGCATTTTAACATATTTGAATGTACCCCATGGTGTTGTAAAAGCTATCTTTTCCTGGTCATCAGGATGAACCAGAATCTGGTTATAGCTTGAGAACCCATCCAAGAGAGAAATCCTAGAAGCACCTACCACCCTCTGTAAAATGTGATCCATCTTAGGTAAGGGGTAATTGTCCTTCAGAGAAACTTTACTAACATTCCTTAAATCTACACATAATCTGATTTCTCTAGTTTTCTTCCTAGTAGGTACTAAATTAGACACCCACTCTGAAAACCTTATAGGAGAAATTATTCTTGCTTCATACATTCGTTTGATTTCTTTTTCAATTAAGGGTAAAAGTACAGGATTAATTCTTCTAATCTTTTGCTTGAATGGTTTCTGGTTTTTCTTCAGAGGTATTGTATGTTGAATTATGGAGGTGTCATAAGATTTCAGGACTTCATAATTCCAGGCAAAAACATCCTGGAACTCTCTCATTAGCTCAACATATTTGAGTTTTTGGTCAGGGGGCAAAGATTTAGATAACTTCACTATTTTAGGATCATCCTCTGTTCCCAAATTATAGTCCTCAATATCTGCTCTTAAGGGTTCCATTTTAGGTTTCTTTGGAATATCGTTGAAATCAAAGAGATCCTCCAAAGGAGTTAATCCTTGAGGCAAATGATTGTCTTTTAAATTGATTACTTCAGATTCTCCTTCAATAATTTCATCAATATCCATCTCTTGAAGTTCCTGCATTTCCTTTTTGGTGAATTTGGTTGGGTGAAGCATTTGAGTTGCACTTTCTGCTGAAATGTCTGTTTCTATCTTGTTTGTTTGATCCAACTCACTAACTGTATCTACATCTATGTTCATGTTACAAAATTCTTCATCTAAGGTTAATAAATTGTTGATCTGCTTATCACCATCAAACACTTGCCAGTTCTTTAAATTGTCAGGTGTAGCTAGCCTATGTCTAATCTCAACTGTGAACTGATGATTAGATTCAAATGGTAATTTGCAGGTGGTGGCAAACATTGCCATACTATGAGCTTGCAAGTTATGTTTTCTTGGGATTTTGGCAAGCTTAGTTTCCAAAAATGTATTGACAATCTCTATCACAGTATCTCTGTAATACTTCAGTCTGAGATCATTTGTTGAATAATGTCCTTTAATCTGTTGAACTATTAACTCAGAATCTCCTAAAACATATACCCTAATTGCTCCTAATTTCTTAACCAATTTAAGACCTAGCAACAGAGCCTCATATTCTACCATATTGTTGGTGCACCTAAAGTTTAATCTGTAGGCATGGCCTTCAGCATGGTCGTTTTCAAGATTATGCACCCAAACTCCTACTCTTGCTCCTAATTTGTTAACTGAACCATCAAATTCTAAGTGCCGGAGGATTTCATGTTCATAATTGGTGTCAGGAGTCTTAGGAATCTGTTTAATAGGGAGATCTAGTTTTTTGCTTTCTTCTGTTTTCTCTTGGGTGTCTGATGTTTCATTGTTCTAAGAATTTTCATGTATTTGAACACTAGATTTGTCATTTGTAATTTCTTTTGGTTCTGCTGCTAAAACTTCCAATTCAATTAAAGGATCAATTTCAGCATTGTAGAGAATGAAAGAGTCCATATCAGAGTGAACTGAGTAGATAGGGAAATTTTGAGGTTTCTCCTGACTACTTACAATGTATTTCATTAAGGTTTCTCTGTATAGTTTATTAGGTTGACTGAATACTGAAATAGTAGCATAAGACATGTCTAGTTGTAGAGATCCTTGAAGTTTTGCACCCCAAGACCTAGACAATAACATGCCATACCTCGGTGGAATATCAGCTACTACTATGTCCATTAAGATTGTTTTGGTAGGATATTGAACTAGTGATACACATAAGTCTTTTATTAATCCCAAACATCTAACCTGACTTCAATCAAAAGAAAAAGGGTCTTTATATGACCTGGTGATGTCTAGGTCTAATTTCTCCATTATATATTTAAGCATTAAGTTATGACATGCACCAGAATCAAACATGGCATTATGAAGTATTTTATCATATATGTTCAGACTTACATAGAAAGGAGGGATTCCTCCATCTACTGATTTGACATTCACTTCAGGGCCAAAAATTAATTCAGGTTGATCATCAAAAACATTTACTGAATCTTCATTAACCGAGATTTGAGTGACTTGTTAATTTGGCTTCTGTAGACATCATGTTTAGCTAGTTCAACTTCTAGAGGTTCTTCAACGTTTCCTTTAGAGGGAATAGAAGTGGAAAGTTGTCTATTATTGGGTTGATTATCGGATACATCTTCAATAATTGGGTTATTTGGATTAGGATCTGTTCTGGAAAGAATATGTACAGGGATATTATTAGTCTTACCTTTGTTAGGCTGCTTGGTGGCTTTCTGTTTATTAGTTTCAGGGACATTTATTCTTCTGCTCCTTAGATTGTATTGTTTGTGGACTTCATAAATTGCTGTATCATATCCCTCCCTAAAGTCAAATGATTCACCTGACTGAGTTTGGAATTGTTTTAGGATGTAAGCTTCTTGATCCTTTTAGGTCAAGAAAACTTGTTCTCCATTGTTGAGTCCCATCAAATTAATTTGGGTGTCTTCTGGTGGTTCATCAGAAGTGGAGGCTTCAGCATAATTTTCTTGGAATGGGGGCCTAAGGTTTTGATCAGGGCCCGTCTTTCTAGTGTTCTGGTTCTTCCTGAAATTTGGATTTCTCCTAGTGTTGCTAGGTTGCCCATCCCAAGGGGATTTCCTTTCGATTGTTTCTACTCTATCTCCTAGTCTCTCCATACCTTTAATAATAGCATCCAATTTTTTTTCAAAGGCTGAGGGTTCTTCTTTCAAAGGTATCCTCCTTTCAGCTCTAGCTCTAGCTCGTTTGGATATTAGGTTGGCTTCAATGCTAACAGATATGCTTTACATCTCTTCTAAGGTTCGAGGAGCTCTTTCCCTAAGTTGGTATGCCATATCTGAATCAAATCCATCAGGGAATTTGATTAATGCCAAATCTGGAGGAGGTCTAAGGTTTTGAGGGATAGCATTGTAAACATTATTGAACCTAGTACAGTGATCTTGTACAATTTCATGTGTTCCCCTCTTCAAGTTTTCATACTTTGACAAAATATGGAGAGGATCTTTCTTCTTTTCCCATCTGTTCAAGAATGTCTGATAAAGAGCTTGTAGGTCATTGATACTATTTGCAGGAAGGGCTCTAAACCATGTTTTGACATCTCCAGTTAAACTTTGAACAAATATCCTCATTCTAACATCATCAGCATCAACTTCATATATCTCAAAGTAGTCTGTCATCTTTTTAGTATGTTGTTGTGCAGTGTAAGTACTAGAGCCATCAAAAGGAGTGATTTTGCTTTGATAGTCTTGGGGCATAGCCCCTGGATTGGTAGGTAAGTGCAGAGGAGTGTATCTGTTTGCCATGGCTGGAGGGGTAGGTGTGACAGATGGTTGAGCAGGGATAACAATGGGAATGTGAGTTGTAGATGGAGGGGTGAAAGGGGTAGCTTGGGGTTGAGATGTCTGAGGGGTTGTTGATGAACTTGGAGAGGCTAAAGTGATCATAGAAAGGTTTGATGTTCCTACAAAGGTAAGTTCAGATTGAATGGAATTCTACAAATGTCTGTCAAGATGTGAAGTGACAATATCAAGTTGTAAATTTTCAATGAATAAAGGATCATGAACCATGCGGGCTAAGGCAGATTCAGAAAAGGTTACAAATAAAGAAGTCTCAAAATACTCACCAAAGGTTTCCTCCTCAAGGTAAATCCAATTCTCTGGATAGGATGTTGATCTATGTAAAGGCTGTGAACTAGCAGAACTCTCTTGGCTTTCTTGTCTCCTAAGAATCCTAGGGATCAGATTAGGGTTTTCGAACACAGGGGGTGGATTTGGATCAGGGTTAGCTCTGGTGTAACGAGTCCTTTCTAAAGCCAGGTTTCTAGGTGTATTTTTGGGTTTTTTCTCTAAATGGGTTGGGCAAAACAACTTCTTATAGTTTCTTTAAAAAGCTTTAGATATGGGATTTGAACTTTCTTAAAGACTTATTTGATAAAAGGAACTGATCAAGAATTTGAAACTAGATGTTCAATCCATAAACTAGACCGGAGATAGACTGAAGCAACATTCATTTACTTCTGCAATTGCAAAGCAAGAGCATTTCAAAGGCTACCTGGCTAACTTCAAGCTCCGTCTGTAGTTTATAAAGTAAACAATAGTAACAAACAAAATGTTCAGATCCCCAGCGGAGTTGCCACTATGTTATCACTCAGATTTTCCCAAAAGTTGTGAGAAGGGGAAGGGGTCCGAGGTAACCACAAACCAATCTTTTAGATATAGAATCTAGCCAATCTGTATCCAGAGAGGGCTCTCTCTTTAAGGTTTAGCTTTGTTTTGGAAAGGTTTTAGGCTAGTTGTGAAGTTTGGGAGTTTTGTTTGAGTTTGGGTGGTGAGATTCAATAGCAAAGGGGTAAAACTGAGTAGCTTAGTCCATTGGGCTGATGGAGTCAAATCAGATGGCTTAACTGGACTTGGTTTCTTCACGAAGGATGGTTTAACAGAGCAAGGTAGTCAAATAGGGAACAATTAGAGACTTAAAGATGGAATGGGCTTAAAGGGTTAAAGGGCAACTAAGAATCCTTTAACATACTTTAAAAGAGCAGAACATGACTAACCATCAATAAAGAGAAATTAAGAATTCTTTACTAAATGATTAGAAAAACAAACTAGGAAACATGAGCAATTAAGAATTCACTGTTTATACTAGTTCAGAAGAAAACATTGAGAATAATAATGATTGAAAACAGAGTGCAATTAAGCATATTCTGAGTTATTCTTTTTCGTTTATCATTCAGATGTGAAACATAGATGATATTTTAAACAAGGAAAACTTTAAAACACAAGGTATAGATGACTTATTGATCCGATGTTTTATTCAAGAATTCTGAGAAAAATCCTTAGCTTCAATTCTTCACCAGCAAGCCACACAAAGTTGGTCCAATCAGCACTTTATTCCAAAATAGTTAATATTACAACAATGTCTAAGAATCCACCCTCAATACTCCAATTGAGGGGGTATTTATACAAAAAATCTTTACAAAAATATCTCATAACAGAGTGAGATATATTCTAGTGATGACTAATTATTTTTACAAAAAAATAGAGACACTTAGTCTCGAAGATAGGAGAAAGGTGAACTGATGTCGTGCTATTCCTTTTCTCGCTGAATGTGCTGGAGGCAGGCCATTTTATTTGGCTTGCTGCTGTCTTCTTTAGTAACTTTGTGCTGGCTGCCCTATTTTGACCAATACTTTTCACCCGTTCTGATACACTTTGACCTGTTTGACCCCTTTTCATCTGTGTTCATCTTTCTATGGTAAAAGCCCAAAATTTACATTTTACCAAGAGTAAATTTATAAAATTTCTAACATGTCTTCCCACCATTTTTGCTCTGGCAATCTGTGTTTCTAAAGTTTCCTCAGAGTCTCATCAGTTTCTGTATATCTGAAAAAATTAGGTTGGAGTTGAAACAAGTGCTTTACCTCATGTTCAATATAGAATAAGTTCTCTAAGCTGTCATAGAGAACTCGGCCTGTGGGAAGTGCTTTTGTTCCTGATGCACTTGTTGATGAACTAGCTTGATCTCCAGCATACTTATTCAATTTATCTACATAATCAATGTGCTTCATTAACCTGTCATTGATGACCAAAGGACTTGGTAGCCCTTTATTCTGCAAAACTGTGAACTTCTCCATAAAAGAATTGATTTCCACCTGCATATCTTGACATCTTCTCTCTAGATTCTGCATCAAAGTTCTTTTAGTTAGCACCCTTTTGATTTCCAAAATAGTGTCTGTCTTGTCTGGGATGCCAAGTGCTTCCAGTTGTTCCTTATTTTTGGTATTCAAAAAATGTATAAGCCGGTTGGCTTGTTCAGGCATCTGTCCTAACTGTGCTCTTGTCTGTTGAATTGCTCCATGTGTTGCTTTTACTAAGTCCATTTGCTCATAGATCACTTGGATGGATGGCCAAACATCATTCATAGATTGAGTGATGTTGGTCCACAGGATTTTCTTGATCTCTGCCAGGGGCTTGTCAAAAGTGAGCTCTTGTTCTAATGTTTTAACTTTACTTTCTAAGGCTTTAATCTCCCTTGTCTTTTCCACAACACTTATTTTAGAATTATCATAATTTCTTTCTGCCTTAGCCAGCTTTTCTTTTACCTGTTTTAATTATGACACTTGTAATTCCAGTTCTTCCATGGCCTTTATCAATTCTTCAATGCTCATATTAGTACTGCTACCTGATGTCGTTTCTGCTATTGACATACCTGTAATCACCTCTGCTAGGGTTGTTGGGATGTTTGGAGCTAATGTTGTTCCAAGTGTAGAAGGGACAACTTTTGAGACTATGGGAATTACTTCAGGAGGCTGAGAGGTCGACTCTCCCTACCTGTCCTTCAGTGCCTTTTCTAATGCCTGTTCTGTATCATTTAATCTTTCATTAAGTTTCAGAAGGAGATCCATCATCTCTTCATCAGATTTCTGCTTCACAACCTCAACAGTCTGTGGGTGCCTTGAAGGAGGTAGCTTTAGCTGTTTTGTCAGGGAAACAATGTCTTCTTCCTTCTTATTGATTAATGACTCAACACGTTTCATATCTTTGGGATCATGTCCCAATCCAATGATGATTTCTTCTAATGATTTTATTCTATTATCCTTGGCCAAGGAGGAGGCTTTCTCCAAGTGTAGTTGAGCAGTTGTATTGTCCAAGGAATTTTGTAACTTATGGGCCATCATTGCTTTGTCAGCCAGTGTGGAATAGACCATTTCCCCAGTCTGCTTGTGAAGTTCAATCTGGTCCATAGGATGAATATCTTTGGCTAAGACCTCCAAATTTTTTCTGATGTAATCTACTGTTGACTGGGGTTGTTGTACCTTTGGCTTAAAATAACTCATTAACATTTTTCCTTCTTTAATATCATAAGCTGACATCAATCTCTGCTGGTTTGAGGGGGCCATCTTCAGATACTGATTATAAATTTGAAGCCTTACTGGATCATTCTTGGCTTTTATCTCTGTAAATGTCTTCTTAATGTCTGAGGCCTGTTTTCTTTGTGGCCTAGTGGATGATACTTCTACACTATGCTATCTTTCTAGCTCCTGCCTTTGTGAGCTAGGGGAGGTTCCTCCCAATGGGGGAGTTTGTTGGCTAGTTGCTCTTTCAGCTCTTAGACTTTCTGTGGTTTCTTCAATGATTTCCTCTTCTGAAAGAGGATTCAGTATTTGTCTCTTTTCTCCAGGTTGTTCTGTAGGTCCACTGATAGGTGTGGTGGTTTCTCTGTCCCTCTTTTTGTTTCTTTCCTCATTTAGAGGAGTTTGCAATGCTGGAATTTCTGCTGCTTTAGTTTGGGCTGGAGGAATTTGTACATGACTTTGTTCTTTGGTCTTTCCAGGCGGATCAGTCATTATAGGCTACTCTGTGGTCTCTACTTCTTTGCCTTTGGAAGTTCCTGTAACTGGTATGCTAGTTTCCTGTGCAGGCTGTTGAGAAGTTCCGGCAGAAGATGTACCAATTTCTGATTGTTGAGGCAGCTTGAATGATACCTGTCCAAAAGAGTCCAGGTCAAGGGTATTTTCAAGATCTTTCATAGCGTTTTCCATCTTTTCCTACTCACTAATCTCTTATATTAAGGTCCCTTCTACCCATTCATCCAAGTTTGCAAACTACTCAATTTCTAGCATCCTATGGTGAATGTATGAGGATAACTTGTTCTTCATCCTTCTATCACAGATAAAACTGTTGGGGTCATATGGTACCCACCTAAAACTCTTTCTTAGTCTAAGGTGATCTTCTAAAATTATTTCTGCTTCTTTCCATGCATCCCTAGAGTTGATGACATAAGAGCCTAGCTGGTTCTTTATTCTTAGTTGTGCTTTCTTCTTTACATTACAAAAATGGACTAAATCTGCATCTGTCTGAAATACTCCAATGCAAATAGTCTCATAGGAACATACTTGGATAACTTGAAAGGGCAAAGTTCACACCCATACATCCTGATCTCTGTGTGATTTTCATATAGGTACCAATCACCTGTCTTGTACTATTTAGAGAGCTAGAGAATTTTCTTCATGTCACCATTAAGCTTAGGAGGGGAAACTCCTATCAATAAAGTGGTTGCTGGATGTACAAACCAGTCAATGAACTCATTATAAGTGTAAGGGGACTCACAGGTATTATGAAAGATGGAACTCCAAAAAATCACAGACCTTCGATTTCCTTTTGAGTCCAATTTCCTGATGGGGAAAGGAAAGCTGTCTGGTTGATGATACAACAAAAGATGGTATATAAAAGATGTATATTTGAAGACTCCTTCCCTATCCAAATTTATGAATTGATCATGGATTTTGTTGGCAATGAAAGTGGCATAGTTATATTTGACAGCAGGGGGTTGTCCTGGAGTAAAAATTGATAGTAAAACTAAGGTGATCTCATCAACATATTCACTGGAGTTAAATCCCATGATCAGGGATATCATGTCAACAATGAGTCTGCCAGTGTCAGTGAAAAAAGTCCGCAGATAAGGAGGTGGACCTTTAGGCTAGTGCTCTAGTAACATGAAGGTCTGAGCAATACGAGCCACTTCTGATTTGGACAACTGAGATACTTTTTCAAGTAAATATCCCATGGAAAGAGGAGCAAGGGGCTGAGTGGAGTGGAACTATATCATTTCATTAATGGACTTAGCAGTTATGGGAAAAAGAACAGTTTGGGATGGGGACATAACTGCTCTATGGACAGGGTCATAGTTGGCACAACACTGATGAATGATGTCTGGGAAAACATGGACTGAGGGGAGGAAATACATGGGAAGGTTAGATTCCCACAGTCCAAAAATGTCAGACTTGTTTAGATAGCTATCCCTGATTTGGCAGAAGGCCTGAAGATGGTTCCTATCACCAGATAAATCCTTTATTTGAAAATCTTTGTCGGCTAGAGGTAGATAATCTAAGTCTTTATGAGGTGCGTTCATGGGCGCGACATTCAGGGCTATGGGAGTTTCCATATTTGGTTCTTGTGTATTCAAACTGGAATTCGGGCTTTCTGTGGAAAAATGGATTAAGCAGCAGGTTTAGGGTCTTTTTATGGCAACACAGACTGTTTTTACCTTGAATTCGAGCTTTCTCTGGTAGAATTCTCAGTGGAAAACTGAAATTGTGGAGTTGCAGGGTAAAATGGATAAATACCTGTGTTAACGAGGAAAACCGTACAATGGCAGGTTGGTTGACAGGTTGTGAAACTCGTGCTGTAGTCTTTCTGGTCAGGTGGCGGGCTGAATGCTCAAACAGTTGACTGGATATTATTTTACATGAGAGCACAGTGTGCAGAGAATAATAATGAAAACGATGTTTTATCGTTGTATTTAACAAAATTTAGGTTGGCGGGACTTTTTGGCTTTATTGGGCGGATGACGTAAGCGTGATGTGATGCTTTGTCATTATGCGAAGGGTGGTAAGCAGTAAGCATCACACTGCTTTTGGAGCTAGGCGGTTTTGAACGGAGGGTGAGTGAGCATATGGAGCAGGCGACGCGTGGCGGGGGTACAACAAAAAACCACCTGGTGATCGCGAGTTAAAGCGCGGTCACCAGGGGGGTCACGATATCACTGTCAGTCGTTGGATGAAAAGGCGGAGATCGGACGGCTGATGGGTGCTAGAGATAGCGGGGAGTTAATTTGTGGTGGGCCTGATGTATTTAACAACGTTTAATCGTATCGGGGCCAATTCTATTGTTTGATGGGTAGGTTATTAATTAACCTAGATGGTTAATTAATCCCTTTGCACAGTGGGGAGTTAGAGTTCTTAATGAATTACGGGTTAATTCATTAATCCCCTTTTAAACATTGGTTATGGTTGTATTCAACCGAGGCGGGATATATTAAAATTTGGGGTTTTATGTATAATTAAATAATATGGGAAGGGTTTTATGGTGCGGGAGTTATATAATACTAGTTAGGAATTAATATGAAAATGTAAATGGAAAGTGCTAAGCAAAAACATTGAAGTATATATTCAAACTTAGGCTAAAGTGGGAAAAGGGGTTTTCAAGTGATATTATGTATTTCCTAAGTAAAATAGGTTTTTTACTTAGGTAAACATTATGAAACGAAATGAACGATGGATGGATGATTTTTTGAGTACTTAGGCTTTTAAATCATTGAGCCGAGGGTCCGGACCCTCCAGAAGTAAGAGAAATGCTCTGAGCGCCTTTGATTTTCAAAGTCTTTAATACTTTAGGGGGAATTAGTGAAATCTTTAGGGAAAAGTGTGAATGGAAATTAGTTATTTGACCTTGTCTTGTTTGAACTGTATCAAGTGTAATATCTGCCTTGCACTAGTGAGAAAAGTAAAGGTCAACACATTAGAAGCATTTTTCATCACAAGTATCATTCTGCAACATCATCTACCTACCCTACCTACTTTAGCATGACATTTTTTCTTCTTTATTAGGGTGCACTTATACTGGCAAACCATTATCACACTTTTTTCTTTTACATATAGAAATCTATCTAAATCTACACTTATTACATCCAAGGGCTCAAATTAAACTATTGAGCTCCTTTTATTCACTCTACCTATCTACTTATCTGCCAAGATTACACTGTTTGGTCAGATATTTATTCTCTATTTCTACAGCATGAAATTGAAAAATGAATGAGCCAAGTTTAAACAGTTTGACTCTTCATCAATTATGGCATAAGATTAACAAGTTGCACACAATTGC
The DNA here is from genome assembly GCA_031772625.1 of Pinus tabuliformis. Classification (NCBI taxonomy): domain Eukaryota; kingdom Viridiplantae; phylum Streptophyta; class Pinopsida; order Pinales; family Pinaceae; genus Pinus; species Pinus tabuliformis. Next base: position 1,582,048,430 of record CM062816.1, read on the forward strand.
TTATTACAAAAAATGAACTAGTAGTGGCATTTTGGACTTGCACACTTTCCTGGTCTATTTTTGTTTGGGGTTCATTTTTTCTCATTTTTTGACCATTTTATTCTTTTTACCCTTTGATTTTTCTTTTAGGGTATACCCTCTTTACATTTTTTATTTTATTTTTTGAAAATATGGAAAACCTTTGCAACAAGAAAAGGTATGAACATATTACAGAGCTCATCAAGTCAATCATGAAATACGACACCTATTGGTATAGGAGCACAACAGGGGTATTTTTGTCTCATATACTAACCTAATTTAGCCAACTCTTTCATAGAGCGATTAGCCAAGAAAAGTTTTCTTGAATTGTTCAGCCTGGAGAAAGGTTCGGTTTAGCTGCTTTCTCTGTTTATTATCCTAGGGGTCTCGAGCTAGTTCTTGGAACTAGATAGAAGAGAGGTGCCCCAAAATTATATAGAAGAACCCGTGGACTCTTTATTTGTATCGAATTAGTGTAAAATGTGGAAAAATAATATGGTGATCACATTTCTACAACCATTAAAGAATTCAAAAAATAAATTTACCCACAAGTCTTCAATTAACGCTCTTAAAGAAACTATTATGAACTAGCTACACAGAATTAGCCCACATGTTGCAGTAACTAAAGAATCCTATATTAATCCATGGTGTCCAAAATCATCTGAAAGCATTATAGTTTAGGCAAATGATCTGGTGTAAAACTAGACCATAATGATCTTGAATTAATTTAGGCAGATTATCTACATTTCAAAACTAGAGAAAAGCATTTTAGGTCTACATACCATTTATTTTTGAAGTGTTAGTTCTAAACAAAGCCCATTTCAAATTTTCAATTGATACCCTTGGGATATGTGATCTGGCACTAGCTCAAAATGAACACCTTGGGCATAAGGAGTTGCAAAATTGAGCACATTCACAGTTATTGTGGAAGTGTCGTGTGTTGTAATACCAAAGATGCTTAGCATAAATCAACAAAAGTAGAGAGTGAGAACTAATGTGAAGTATAAGAACTCAACAATGTATTACAGAGTATAGGTAGTTATACCATAGAACTACAATACATAGCGTATATAAATGTAAATGGATAATTCTGCTTGCAAGTTACAATAAAATGTCCCATAAGTTATATACAATGATAAGAGAGAGATGTTGGCTCAAATTTGTACAATTTCCATGGAAATTACAAAGTTTGCTACAATTTTGAGCATGGTTTTGATCTAGTGAAGTAATTATATGCACTCCTAGCTTTGTGGAAGACTCTAGGTTGAAGGGTCTAGTTGTGCCAATATATAGTGAATGAGAGACAAGTTTCTAAGATACTAAATTTTGTTTTGAAAATGCATTATGATACAACTTTTATACATGAGAAGGATGGTGATTGCTCATCTATGGAAATCCTGAAGGGAAATCCATAGGAGAATATGCCAGCCATGACACATATTCTCTTCCTAGATGCTAGACATTGCTACAGTGACATTGATATTTGGTCTAGGTGAGTCTGATCTCCTTGAATCCCATTGTAAACCACATCAGTGGGCTCCTACCACTCTCTGGTTCATTGATTTTGCCATGCTGGTGAACGACCATTGGGACTTTGTATAGTGTTAATGTTTGATTTATACATTATTGGTGTCAATTTTCCAAAGGACTAATCAACGACATGTTATATGCTAGATTCTCACATCACCCCTATGCTATATGTTATAAGATGACTTTAATGGTTTTCAACATTCATGACTAAAGCTTGCTAAGATGATGATATTTGGAAGTGAAGAGGTTTGCATCTGTGCGTACCTCCACACAATGACCTCCACATAATGAACTTCCACACATTGCTTTTAATATGAACTTCTGCATAAGGATGATTAGGTAACCACACATAAATATATGTTTTCATGGTGGTCTAATTTAAGCATAAATAATACAAATATGCATATACAACACGTGTAAGGGATGTCAACCTTACAAGATTCTGCCACCTTTTTCTCTAATGCCTCCATTCCCCACGTTGGCATATTAGTTTGACCACCACTTGCTCAACACCTCTCAACGCCTCTTACCATTCCAGTACCAAAGAAGTTATCCTAATGCATACTAGTGACAGAAAAGAAGCAATCCTTCATCATCCTAGTGCCAACACAGGGGAAATCCACCTCTTCCTTTGCACAAAGAGAAAGCACATATTTGTGCGGAGAAAAGGTGACATGATTCTCTCTTTGTGCACTAGTGGGTTGGTTCTATCATTTCATCAAAAGCTAGAAAAAGATCGGATGCTACATTCCTAGTGTACTTTTCTATTTGATAGCTTATTCGAGTGATCAATCCAATTGACTAAACCACTATGAAGATGGAAGTAGGAAAGATGATGGTAGTACCAATAGAAAAGGCATAGGTGGTTCAGTAGCCATGAATAGGAGCAGTTCACTAGCCATGACTATGCACAATCAGTGTACGAAGAGGAACATTCATTAGAAATGACAAGGATAAAGCTATCGAATAGGAGCTAGCAACGACCTCTCAATCATTTTTTTAATTGTAATCAGTGCACCAGGCAACAAATGAAGGATCCTCGAACAACATTTCAAATTTTTTTATCTTTCAAAATATTTTTCCTTGTACGACTATTGAGACTCCATGAGTCATTGCGCAAAATTTTCCTTGTGTAAAATTTGACAGAATAAAAACTCTACACAATAATAATAATATTAGAAATTTGCTGAATCCCAAAATTATGCAGAAAATTTCATTATCTGCACCTCCACACAATGAAAACCTACACTTATATGTTGCAGAGGTGTGAATATACGTCATAATTTCATAAATGCAAGAGTTATTCGTTTAATGTAGGTGAAATTCCACGCATTGCAAAAAAATAACACTCTCCTATGAGGAGACTTAGCAAGTAATAATCAATGTGAGAACGGAAAATTAACATAATATTTTAACACTTTAGAGAGCTACTTGGATTAGAATTTAGAATTGTCTAAACGGAATCGCCATGTGTTGTTGTGTGTTAACTTGATAAATGAACGTACATGCTGCGCCTCCCTATTACTAATTTAATTGTCCACACACTACAACACATTAGCTCTTAGGTTGAATATTTTTTTGTTTGGCATAGAAGTCATAGCTAAGCATGCTATATAAAACAATTGGTATTTTTATGAAATTTAGTGATATTTTGTTTAACATGTTTATGTTAATTAATATCAGTAAGAATTCACTTCCTTCTGTTATCTCTTTCCTTCCCATCCCTGCAAATGAAACTCCCGCACAAAACTACCTCCGCTAATTAGTCATAAATCCATTGTTGTTAAACTAATACCCAGAGTAACATCAAGTGCATAAGCTCCCATGGCTCTGTCATTGCCAATTACGCTGGACTCCTATAAGGCTGTGTAAGTATGGAAGACGAATTCCAAGGTGGGCGACTTGTTAGGCACCAAACTTGTGAGCATATATGTAGCCAGTGGGAACGTTGGTAATGCACGCCTCGTTTTCAAAGTACATAGTGAAGTAGTTATTTGAATTCAAGTTTTTGTGTGTAGCTTTGTTTGGGTGGAGGTTTCACTGTGTGCAGGAAGTTCTTCTTCGTTTATATAACGGGCTTGTAACTGCCTAAGTTTTAGGCAGAGCAGAGGAAATATTAATTGAAGAATGAAACATAGTAATAATATTAATTGCATGTGTTCAACATCGCCCCCCTCGCTAGATAAAGGACTCGCAATTGTGTCAGTTTTGGTATTATTGGAAAAATAGTAACATAACAACGTCAGTGTCAGTGTCATACGTTTCTCTTGCTACATAAAGGACCTGCAATTTTTCAGTTTTAGTATTATTGGGAAAAGTAGTAACATAACAACGTCAATGTCAATGTCAATGTCAGTGTCGGAACACCTACCAACATAATGACCACTCACAAAATTAGTTTTTTTATTTATTTCTTTTAAATGAATTGTCAGACACAGACAAATACCAAGAATAAAATGACCTCCACCACAGGAATTATGTCCTATAAGAGCTCCCTCAACCAATCGAAATTAAAAAAAGATTTGCATAAAATTAGAAAAATATTTTTGAATTTATGTCAAATTAGAAATATTAATCATTTTCTCGAAACTTTGATTAAATTGCAAAAAACACTACAAAATCATTAAAAATCAACACACTTTGACCGCGAGGAAATTACTATAATCTCTCGCAAAACATAAACTAATAATATAACTAACACAAAAACAATTAAACAATTAAGCTCGCTCTACCCATTTGCTTCCTAGATGTCCCTAAGGACATTACCATGTATATTATGTCCTTTTATGTTATGGTCATGTATTCACGTGAAATTTGAAATAGACATGTGATGGAGTCGTGAGATTAATTACATAAACTTTAATTAAATAAATTATGTGTTTGACAAGTTTATAAATAATCATTGATTTTAGTATCTATATTTCTATGTTTCCACTACAAACATATCTTGTAATTTGGGATAATGGTCATCATTTAGACTACAGAGTAGATTGTGGAAAATAAACCTATGATCATGGAGTGTATTCTTTTGTTAACATTTTTTTTTTAACTTATAACATTAACATACTCATGCACTATTATCGATGACTATAATATAATTTTCTTTGGAACTATCACATTGTAAAGATTACAACTTTCTATGAATTTCTCTTTTATCTCGACAAACTAATCAAATGAAAGGTGCATTAAGTGTCTATCTCATTATGGGAGAGATATGTGAAATGATTGAATCGATAATAGAGGACGATGTATATTAAGTGACTTCCATATTATGGGTGAGGTATTGTAAGTGACTTAACTAACAACCTACTCATGGTGCTCACTATTCAATGTTTCCTTTTTTAATAAATATGGGTTTTATTTTTCATGCTATATGTGTAAGGAATATAATAATTACACCGGAGGCATTTTTTTTTGTTTTTTTGTTTTTGTTTCTTCTCTCTTTTTCTTTTTTTTTTCTTCTGAGTTTTTTATGTGTAAATATTGTTTACTCTGGCGAATTAACGACATTAAATTTCGTCCTCCTCGCACCTATCCAAGTTTGAAATGTCACTGGTTGGCGGTGGACGTTAAGATACCCCTAGGCACTATCCCTACAATGACTTTCACAATTCATTACCATGCATTGACTGTTAAATTTATGGCGGAGATAGGTCATGGTTAGTGTTGGGAGGTAGCATAGTAATAAGTTAACTCTGCTCAAAAAATCAGAATAATTATATCTCCTTAGATACATCTCATTATTATTTACCTCTGCTCCACAACTAATATCCTTAATCTAGGTTTCTAATCCCCCATCCATCGTATTTTTTTCATTGCTTTCCCTTCTGATCCGATGGTGTCCATAATGTCTGCACCTCTATGCAATGACATCTCATTTTCTCCAATTCGGAACATGAGAAGCTTGAACGATGATGATGTCTCCTAGTGATCTATTCAGGTGAATGTCAATTCACCCATCAATGGTTGTGAACAGGCAAACACCGAATCTCTGTTGTGAGATCAAGAACAAGAAGGAGAAGAAGAGTATGAGGTGGACAAAGAAGAAGATGAATACGAGGACAAAGAAGAGGAGGAAGATGAGGCAGAGGAAGATGTTTGTGGGGGAGAAGAATACTCTGAGTTATGTGAGGGTTTAAATGACTTTCATGTGGAGGAGAAGGGGGTTAATGACAATAAACCCCAAGGGTTGATGTTTCCATTTATGGGAAAACATACACGCTTTCTGTATAACAACGATGATGAACTGGAGGCATGTGAAGAAACAGATGTCGTAAAATCTTAGTCCTTTTCTCCAAGTGTCACACGTCTTAATGGAATTCCAACCCCCGCGGGAAAACATATTCATTTTTCCGAAGGTGAAGCTCAAGGATAAGAAGAATAGGGGTAGAAAGGGGAAAAGTAAGAACAACAAAATAATGCTGACTACAAAGTTTCTAAGCATTGATGACACTACCTTGTGTCTCCATGGAAACACAATTTATATTTTTGCTTGTGTTTCTTGTAGGGTTTCGAACTGGAAAATGTCATTATTTACTTTATTGTGAATGATTGATACTTGTAGTTCCTACATGCAAGAATGAAGAAGTTCTTTTTTAAACTGCAATGAGAATTGAAAATTTCTTTAAAAAAAGAAGTTAACTCCACTCAGATTGACATACAATTATTTCATGGTTCAACTCCGCAAGGAACACAGGATCCAACACTGATTTCAAGATCAACTCGGCACATGGGAGTGATGATCCAGGTGGATATTAGCGTCCACCCTCCTATTCCACCTAGATCTCCAGTTGGTTTCATCAGTTTCCTTGTTTATAGTAGCATTTACTATTTGTAGCAGTTTTTTGAGTCCTTAACTTCCAAAGCAGTTTTGACCCACTAAACGACATGCATAAGGTCCCACCTTACCAACCATAAATATTATAGAGAAATATTGAACACTAAACTCAAAATGCTGTATTTTTTTTCCAAATCCCAGGACAAAACCAAAGCCAATGTCTCACTCAAACCCCAAAGCCAAACTACCAAACATCAACCATCACTTATCCTCAAGCTCAAAATCATATTTAAAATAAAGAGTCTTTAGTGGGATGAATAAATATCAAACTTTACGAGCCACAATTTCTAACAACCTACTTGTTACTTCTGTTGTGACTAATTTGATTTTATTTTAAATAACATGCTTATGGATTCTTTACTTAAAAGGATAATTCAACTTCTATAGGAGTGGTATCCAATATTTATAATTTCATATGTAAGTTGACACTACAACAATTCACTTACCCAAATTTGACTTTATCAACATGAATTTTAACTCAATGGGATTACCACGCATATTCATTGAGACATTCCAGAAACATCTTGGTTACAAATCCTAATTTCACTTAAGAATTTTTTTACATACAATTCATAAATGTAAATAGCTACATCCATTGAATCATTATGACAAACAGTTTGCAAGCATACAATATACAGCCATTGAGACATTTTGTCAAACACTTGGCAGTCATCATCTCTTAAGACAATTTTGACAACCATTAGCAACATGAATATAAGATTCTTACTCAACCTATTTAAATCATAAAATTCATAAATTAAAACTTCAAATATTGGCATATTAAAACATAAATTAAATCATCTTAATCCTTAAAAAAAAACTCAAGAACAAACACACACAGTTGGCAACAGTAATATGCAAAATCGCCCAGATTTAAGATCTGGGTTAGGAAAAGTGTTTTTCTTTTTCTAATCAAATGGGGGGTTATAGGTCCATAAGGCATAGATACCCCCTGATGTTGGGTAAAACCATTATAAAACTACCCATGGATTTAATTTTTTTAAACTAGCAAATCTTCTAACTCCTAGAATCTCATTTATAGATTTTGTCAAATAGATGGTATGGAAGCTTGAATCTACAACCATGCATAACAAATAGCAACAAAGAATTAATCTATAATTACTTATGTATTTTCTAAATTATTTTCCAAACCATTTCATCTACTGTAAGTGAATTGAAGGGTTTTGAGATTCATCAAGCGTTATTTTCATTCAACCATTCCATCAAACACATGGAAAGCATCCTGAGTTGTTAAGAATCAGTTTGAAATAAGAGTTAACCAGTGATGATTATTTTAATGCATTATGTATCCTTACTTTTTATCTACATTTTCAAGGATCGTAAGCACATAATGACTAAAAATTACCTCAATTATTTTCCTTGAAACTCTTGGCTGTCATTATTTTTCATTTTTATTTTAAGGGTTGATCCAGTGATTCCTCCAGGTATATGTTGGGTATGTGTCAATTTCCTTACTTCTCCCGTAGGCTGCAAGTTAGCACTTATTCATGCATAATCATTTTCATATATAATAAAAATAATAACATTTCCCATTCACAGATTTTTCCAAACACTTTGCAACATATCCTGAAACCATTTCTAAAACATGTCTCTAGTTACCTATTCCAATTAAAATGAAACAAAACCATAAATCATGAAACTCTTACCCAAGTCCTTTGGAAATTCTTTATTGCAATTACCTTCAGCAATATTTGGCTTTCCCTTCTCAAATTCTACAATACCAAGGTTAGTACCATAAACTACACCAATAATAATTCCATAACATCTTGAGATCTAAACATCCATTCATATAGACCACTCTTAGTATTCATTTTCAACTATCTAATAAGATTCCAAATAACATAAGCTTAAACCAAAATTAGATTCTTACAACAATTTAAATTTCTATTTTTTATTTTATGTTGTATCTATACTATAATTTTAGGACAATAAAAATTATACTTGAAGAGATATTCAACTCCAATCACTGAGAATATGATCCATCTTTGATCCCTTAACCAACTCATTTGAACCATCCGGTTTTCCACCCAACCATATCCAGGGAGAACTTCTCCCCTTGGAACCCTCAAGCTATAAGAGCTCACAAGCAGTACCAAAATTTAGCAGTAGAGAGATATACAAGGAAAGTTGAGGAAGATAAGTTTTACTTCCTCTCAATACCACTTATGTTCAACTCCATTGGGTAGAGATACCTAGTAATTTAGATGAGAATTTGGCTACTCTCCAAATCTCTCCCTCTCACAATCTTCTTCAAATATCTCAAACACTTGGTATCACCATGCACCTCCCCCAAGTGAGAATACATGAGACACATATATAAGAGGAGAAAAAATTCTTGTCATAAAGGAGTAGTAATATGCATGCCTTGTATCCCATTTAGAGTAGTGTAACACATGCCATTAAGGAGAGGTATGCATGCCTTAGTTAAGGAGAGTGTAACATATGCATTAAAGAGAGCGTAAGAGGAATCTTTTATGACATGTATTTAATGAGTGTAAGAGGAATATTACATTCTCTGATGAGTGCATAAAAGAGAGTGTAATGTATTATTAAAAGAGAGAGATATTTACATAGATCCATGAGAGTCATGAAGGAGAGAGGTGTGAACTGATTGAGGAAATGAAGGTGACTTGTAATTCCTTTTTAATAATAATATCATAGTCTCATAAAAAAAAATGATATTAATATTAATAATATTGAGGATTAAGTCGAGATTGAACTACTTGGATTGATTAATGATAAGTTAAGTGATTTTACTTCAACTATACTTGATTACCTATTGATTGAAGATGATTTACTATTTTTGGAAAAGCACACTTGATATGCTAGACATGAATGCTTATTTTTAGAAAGTCACTCCAGAATTGTCAGAAATGAGATTTTATTAAGGAAATTCATCCCTAAGCTACCCATGAGTGGTATTTTTCTTCCAGAGAATAGGGATTCTGCATCCCTATTGCATACATCTCCATGCCTTAGTATGTTGAGGACTCCACACCGTGATCTATTCCAAGGATCCAAGATTCCACACCTTGATCTTTTAAATATTGAGGACTTCAAGTCCCAATTCTTTTATTATAGATCCAAGATTCCACGTCTTTATCTTTCATGGATTTAGGACTCCACTCCCAAATTTCCATGCTTATAATCTACTCTACTTTGAAACTCCACGCTTCACCTTAAGGTACTGATTGTGAGCTCATACCCGTTCGATGGTTCGTTGGTAAGGCATTGTTCCAAGACATGCAGACATCACAATATCATAGATCAAAGGAATCAAATGAATTTCATAATTAAATTATTCACATTTTACCAAAGATTGTGCATGACTTCCACAATCATTTTTGGTCACGAGAAATGACTTTCGCAACCATTTATAATTTGAACATCCTTGTTTTCAAATAACAATGTCCCCTATCATATCGTTTTCAATACAAGATTAAGCATATATAATCATAAAAATCATGTATCATGACTTCCACAGTCATTTATAATTTGTGCATCCTTGTTTGCAAATAACCATGTATCCTGCCACATATTTCTCAATACAATATTAAGCATATATAATCATACAAATCATGTATCATGACTTCCATAGTCATTTATAATTTGAGCATCCCGGTGTACAAATAACTAGGTCCCGTGCCACATCCTACTTAGTACAAGATTATGCATATATAATCATGTAAATCATATATAATACATTAATCATAATTAACCATATGTTCCATGTAACCATGATCATCCATGGATCTATGTGTCTCAATCTTGGATCACCATCCATGTCATACACATGTGTCCAAACTAGGATACCGAAAGAGAAAACATCGATAATATGCCCTTAACGAAAATTAGTTCCTATACACAAAACTATATATATTATCATAAGCACATAGAAATCAGGTGACCCAAACTAGTTCTATAGCATATAAGCATGTATATAAGTTTGTCATGCATAATCTTATATCATTACATCAAAATCACCCTCTCTAAGTGTCACAAAACTAACCTTGCCAAGGTGGAACACTACATACTCCCCCTCTTGGGCTAAACTTGGCTGGAAGTTTTTCCTACATTCATAAGATACTTACTTCGTTCTGATTCTCCTATCAATAAGGTGTTAACATTATGTATATTTAATTGATTTCTTTTTCTTCATGTGAATTCGTAGTTTAATGTTTGCTAAATTGGAAGCAACTCCATGAAAACGAACATATCATTCTTAATTAGGTAGAGAATATATCCATGCCATATTAGGCATGTTTTGATATAAAATGCCAAATATTTCTATATCAAAACTAGCCATACAATTTATAATACCATATCAAAATACTATTTTATGTAATTGATATGACATCTACTTAAGTTATCTATAATAATTTGATATTCTACATGTTTTTCTTTCTCATATTCTACATGAATCCTACATGTGTCATCTTCTTAGTTCTATAGTATGTTGAGATTGCCAAGTTATAAATAGCTCACACATTGGTTGTATAAACAACAATTATGGTCCATCCCATCTCAAAATCAAATTGCATACAAGAAGCATAAAATCATCCACATACAATTTCCAATGAAACTACACAACAAAACATGATGTCATATATAAAACCCACTCTTATATCCTACTTTATTTATGTCTTCTCAATCCAATTTTCCCCTTCTCATTCCATAAGACATCGTTGCAATGTTTAGGATCTACCTATAGTTTTTACTAAATGTTTACTCTTTAGGAAAAATTGCAGTTTGAGGTTCAAGACACCATTTTTTTTAACTCACAAGATAAAGGTCTATACAATCCTCATTGACCCACTTATGTATTATAGACCATTCCTTTAGTTCCCATAATCTTCATTATTATTCACTTGTGTTACTTGAGAATCAATTATGAATGACTCTGTTAGAATATCTTCATTCCAAAAGAAAATTAATGATATCTTTTCAAAAGCAGCTTATAATCAAGAACAACTCTCATTATTACGCAAATATGGTATCTATATTACTGAATCTACCTTCATCATTGTAAGTCATTTTTTTTCCAACATATCAATTTGGAATCTTCTAATACAGGACAACTCATAAAGTAGGTTATCTATTGTTAGGGTCCTATATTTCATAGGATGAGTTGATTGTAGCTATAATTTTGTATATGAGATGTTGTAAACAATCTTCCATTCTGCAAATTGTTTCCAAAGAATAATAAAACAAAAAATAGAAAATAAAAGGGGATATAAAAAATATATATGTGTGAAAAGAACAAAAAATCAAAATATGAAAAAAGAAGAAAAAGAATGAAAATACCTCATAAAAAATATGGATGCAAGTGAGCAAGTCAAAGTGCCACTAAAAAATGAAAAATTGCATTAGAAGTACCTTAGAAATTTTTCAATAAAGTGTGTAGCTTGTTTAAATGGAACATTGAATTAGGAGAAGTAAATTAGTCGGTTTAATCACACAGTTTAAGCGTGATTAAGACAGATTAAATAAAACTAGTATAGATTAGTGAAAAAATCAACCACACAATCTAATCATGGTTGAGTTAGATTAGTTAGAACAAAGTTAATAGGCCTGCATGTGTAAAGGCACCTTTAGAGGTTAATTAGAAGCTTTAATTATTAAATAGATTTCTAATTTAATCGCAATTCTAATTGTAAATAAAGTTTGATGTGTCATATCTTTTTCACTATTCAATAAAGGTGTGGTGCATGTTCAAGCGGCCCCGATCCACCCCGCTCAAACCAATGGAGGGGGATCGTCTTCGGCCCCCCGAGCCCCTCCAAGTTTAATTGGCAAGGGGGGGGGGGTGGTGGTGTGCTGAAAGGACGAAATTGGTTGACAATATGGTGGCTCTAGAGTGCTTCGCTCCCCCCCCGCCCACCTATTCCCACTTACCACTCTATTCCCCCTCTGAAAACTGTCGTCCTACTTTCCCCCTCACATGATCGTTGACCTTTTTTTCTCCTGCACAGCTAACCTCCCTCCATGTGGACTTTTTCATCCCCACCATTCGCTCATACTCCATTCTTTCCCCTCCACTACCTGTCTGCCATCTCACCCCTATGGACCCCACTACCCATCCACCTGATCTGCCATCCTTTCACCATATCCCATTGGTGGACCCGGTTACTTTTTTGCCACGTCACACTAGTGGACCCCACATCCTTTCCACCAGAATGACCTCCTATCATTACTTCTCCCCCAATCTAATGATTCCTTCTGGCACTCCCACCACCACATCAACAAAACGTTTCTCGATAAATGCTTGCCCATTTTCTGCGACAACAAACCCGCTCCATTTAAATGGTTAAATAACAACAATAAGTTCATTTTTGCTATATAAACCCACCCAAAACCCATTATGTTGCCTCTTTTCACCATTTCAAGATAACAGGAATCAGACGCTCCAGCACATAGTCAACCAGTCACAATCTGCTCCAGCATTCAGTCAGTGACCCACGCCATCACCGTGAATAGTCAACATAACCAACTACTGCAACCAAGTTCCTTTTTTCACCTGAATACCAGTCTTCACCTTTTCTTTCCCAGGTAATTCTAAATTCCATTTTCTTTCCCTTCAATAATGGCACCTAAAAGAAAATCTAAATCCTCTAATGACAACCCTATGTTGCCCCCTACCATAGACCTAGATCACCAACCATTAGTGGACCAACAATATAAGATTACTGAAACCAATTGTGATTTTGACCTGTATGAGCTTCACAGTTGGTTGAAGCAAAAGTTTCTTGACCTTAGTGATGAATTGGGCCTGTGGGAATCTTCCCTGCCCCAATTCATCTTCCCACAGACCTATCACTTCCTAGAATTCATGTCCTGGTGCCAATTTCACTACATCCCCAGCCAAAGGGCAATTGTGGCCCATAACAGTGACATCCTTTTCACCATCACTGCAAAAACCATCTCTCAGATGCTACAATTTCCAAATTCTGACTCCCTGAAGCCATTTTCAGTAGATTCCCTCATGGAATTCTACAAAAACCTGACCTTCCCACAAAGAGCCAAGATTTTTGAGATTTTTCTCTCAAAGGATGCCCAATTACCTAAGAAAAATCCCCCCTACTAATCCTCTATGTTCCCCAAGATGACTAAATAGGTAATTGCGATTATTTCATGTATACTGGGCTATCAATCCGATCAGTGGGTTGATGAGGCCATCATTGTTTTACTATCAGCCTTTACAACTGGTGAGAAACCCCCTATTTTTAATTACAACGAGTTCATTGTAGAGTCAATTCATGACCAAATCTTGAAGTTCTCTACTAAGGGGAATTTTAAGTATTCTTCAATGTTGGTGTATTTATTTCTTTACCATCAAGAATATAGGTTTTCATTCCCTTTGTAGAAATTAGATGATCAGAGTAATCCATAGTCTATAATCCTTTGGACCTCCCTAGTGAGGAAAAATTCCACCGAGTACACCTTCTCTAATTATGTTGATAAATTCCTACATACAGTTGCCAGCTTACTAAACAATGATGTAGAGCCTAGGATAGGACCAGAAATACAAAGAATTCTGCATCTCAGTGAGTAGACTAAAATAGGGGATTGGTATTTATACCAAAATTATACAGAAATCAGAGTTTATGGGTGCGAGTTGCCACCCTACAGGCTTCCTAAGTTTGTTCCCATGAGAATATTCTCATTGGAATATATCAAGCAGATGATACATATGGATGATTTACATTTTGTTGCAGCAAAGAAGAAGTCCCAGTTTAAGATCAAAGCACAGGTGGGACCATTTATTTGTAACACCAGGGTAGTAGGTAAAGAGGAAGATTCACTCCTTAAACAAATGAACTTCAAATTGAGCTTTACCTGGTCATATGACCTGTTTGGAATCATCTTCAAATTGAGAGTGGAACAAAAAACCACTCCCTACACTCACACTCCAAGGCCAAGAGATAGAGAAGTTCATGAATCAAAGTCAATGGGAGGAGAACACACTGCAGGAGGCAGAAGAATAGGTCATATCTACAACAACCTCACAGACTCCAATACCTCAAGAGAAAAGAAATGAGAGACCAAGGGAGGAGGTTTCCCCTTCAGTGATAGAGATTGGAGTCAAATAATTTCTGATGTATAAAAAAGAAGCACAAGACTAGTTCTCAACCAGTTTTTCAACAGGAGGATGAGGGGCAGGCCACCATAGTCATGACAGGCCATCATGCCTCTATAAGAGGAGAATATATCTTCATAGGATCTCCAGCTTCCCAAGATCCCCGAGATACAACTCAGACATCGTAATTGGTTTACGACTAGGATGAACCAAATATCTTTGCAAAATATAAGGAAATTAAGAAGAAGAATGAGTAGTTCAAGGCCTCCACATACACCCAATTCTGGAAGCAAACAAACTCTTCACAACACATGCTTCTTTCAGTCTTTGATATAGAAAAGGGGAAAATGCAAATTGCATTCCTTCAAGCACAAATTCCATTTCCAAAGACACTAGCTGATTACAAGAAGTCCATTTTGTCCTTTGATGTTGAGTAGATTCACCCCATTGACCAAATAAACCTGCATAAACAAATTAGAGAAATGTTTTACTCTACCTTGACCAACACTACTATGACAACTTCCAAGTTGCAGGCCTCACTCAACAACATACAGTCACAATTGAAGATTGAAAAGATTTCATCTTTGGCTAAGGACACCAGGATCAAATCATTGGAGGACCTGGTAATTAAACTGGGGTATGACCCCAAAGATGTAAAAGAAGCAAAAGAAATTGTGAGGAGGAAAAATGCAGACATAGCAACATTGAGGAAACAAATCAAACTTCCCTCCATTGAGGATCCCCAATCTAAGGAAGTTGGGGAGCTTGAGAAAGAAAAAGAGAACATGTTCAAGATAATAATTGAACAAAGAAGCCATATTAAGGATATGGAAGTGGAGATGGAAAAACTTCTCAAGGAAAAGGAGCAGTCATCACAACTAGCTATAGTGCCTCTAACAGTAGTCCCTATTTCAGTATCAACAACAACAGGAGCATCTACATCAACCATAGCACCAACACAGAGTATAAATTCTCCAAATGAGTTAGTTAAAGCCATGGAAGACCTATCCATTCAAGGGTAGGAAATTAAAAAGTTAAGGGATCAACTCAAAACTTTGTAGGATAAGAAACTAAAGATAGAAAATTCTTATGTAGAAGAGTTGTAGAAAACTCACAGGCTCACTCTAAAGATTGAACAGTTAGAAAGTGAGTCAGCCATGGCCCAGACTTTGGCACAGGAAAAGGAGACCATATGGATAGAGATTAATGAGGCCATCAATGAAATATGGACCTCAATTCAAATTATATTTGAACAATAAGAGTTGATTAGGAAATCAAAAGAAGTATTTGCAGAGATAAAGGCATATTTGGGACAGATGTCTGGAGAAGTTACAACACTAATAAGGATCTTAAATTCAAAAACCAAGGAGGAGTTAGAATAATTAGAAGTTGTAGATAGAATAAAAACAATTTTAGAGGTGAGAAGGGTCCTGACTAAGAGGAACCTGATGCTGCAATTAGAAAACAAATGTCACAACATGGAGTCTAGTGTCCAGAAATTTCATAGAAAGTTTAATGCACTTAATCTAAAAGGACTACTAGGACTGATAGGAAATGGAGACCAGCTAACTAGTTTAAAGGAATACTACCATAAGCTATGCACTATTTCCCAAGATAAATCAAAGTTTTCAGGCATTGAAGGAAGCATCACAAGGAACGATTTTATGGAGGCTATAGAGTTTTACCTATTCATCAAGCATGAGATCAAGCACATGTTTCTCACCAAGCCTACTTTTCAAAAGTATACTGAGTTAGATGAGACTTACAGGAAGTTAATAAAGTTTTCTATCCCAAGTGAAGAGCGTTGGGATAAATTATGTGAACTTCTAGAGTAAAAAAGTTTCACCTCCAACAACAAGACAACAGGACAACACTTATTCAGGCCTAGTCATCAACAACAACCCTCGAGGATAGTGCCAACAATCACAACAGTTTCATATCTCCTATAATTTTGTTCTATTTTTGTAAAAAATCTTTGAGATATTTTGTAATAAATCTTGATATTTTATGTCAAGATATTTAGATAGAATTTGTATAAATACTTCATAATTTGAAGTATTGATGTTGGGACTCATACTAAGAAAGACTACCATTCATTGTAAAGTTGTTTACTGAGCTCAAGTGGCCATTTTCATTAATACAAGAAAGTTGTTACAGGATTCATGTGTCATAGCTGTGTGGTGAAGTTCTTCTTACTGTAATTTTTTCTTTTCTCTGTTTTCATATGTCTTTCATTTCTTTATTGCTTTTAAGAATATTAAGTACATAATTTGTTTCAACACACCATGTTCTAGTTTAAAGCAATAATCAATGTTTTCCACTAAAGTTTAGATATAGAATTCAGGTAATAATGCTCTATATTTGAAGTGATTCGTATTCTTTTATTCCTTCTCCATTTCATAAACTACAAAGATCCAACATCATGCCTACCTTTCCCTTTTACACTTAAGCTTGATATTTCTACAAATTGATCACTTTAAGTCCCTTTGACTCCATTTCCCAATGGCTTTCCTTGTTGTTCCAACCAAACCATTTTAAAAACAAAACCCTAAACTTTCACATCTAGCCTAAAATCCTACAAATAAAACAAAGCTAAATCTAATAGAGAGATCCCTCTCTCAGTTTAGAAGGGTTAGCTTCTAAACTTAAAAGTGGCTTTGTGGTTATCTTTGCAATTTCTTTTACAGCCTTAAGAAATTACGGAGTGCTAAATCTATAACATTATAGCAACACCCATTTCCCCATTACTCATGGTTTTTTTTCAATAACTAGGAAATTCATTTGGCTTTAGGTCTTGTTCCTTGCTATTAATACATATGCAAAAACAAGCTATGAAAACCATACATTTCTCAAAATAAGAAGAATCTTGTTGAATTTAAATAATATTTAGACTATGACAAAGGAATTTATAGCCTAAAGCTTAGCCTTTTTTTTAGGAGAATTACCAACCTCTCAAAATATTGCAACCTTTTGTTGGACTAACAACTACTCAAGCACAAATTTCTAATTCCAACAATCTCTTCCATTCCAAATACAATACAATCATATTAGGTTTCTAAATCATGCAACAATTCCAATGCATCAAAATGTGATCTCATTGTCCTTCAATTTCTCCCTCAAAATATCACAAGAACATATTCTTATAAAACAATAACTCAAATAAGATTTTCATTAATCACATACCTTTTTCCTTTAAGTTCATATAAAACAATGTTCTCACCACAAAACATGTTTATCTTCTAAACATGTTATTCTCTTAACAATTTACAAGTTAATCAAATTTCAAGAAAGAAGTTCATCAAGTTCATAAACAATATGAATTTTGACTTGATTGCCTAACTAACAATAGTTTAGAGCAGTTCAAAGTTCAATCCTCATAATTTCTCTAATTAATTTAGTTAAATAGAATTCAACCAATATGCAATTGATAAAATCATTAAGGAGACTATTATGGAATTTCCTAAACCTAATTTTTCTTAAGCCAATAGAAAATGTATTTCATCAACTTATCACAATAATCTTTTTCTACATTTCAAGAATTTGAAAATCAATTTAATTCTACTTAAATCCAACACATACAAAAGAATTACAATACTAGAGGATAGATACCTAGTTCAAATTTGACTCCATATATGAAAATCAATTATTCCAAACATTCTAAACCACCTAATGGTGTTCAATATACCAATTTTTGTATCTTAATTTGTAATAAAAATAAAATAATGGATTTAAATCTCAAGCAAATTCATGTTACAAATCTCTATCCATTTAACTTTAATTACACATAATCAATCCTCCTTAATCATGTCTATGAGATTCCATCAAAATATTTTTGTTCATTCTAATAAGAAGAATTACTTAGCTCATAGAAATATGTTAGTATGGATTCCAAACCCATACCTTACCTCATTACTTAGATCATAGATATATGTTAGTATGGATTCGACACCCATACATTTTCTCATAGATATATGTTAGTATAGATTCCACACCCATACCTTACCTCATTACTTATCTCATAGATATATGTTAGTATGGATTCAACACCCATACATTTTCTCATAGATATATGTTAGTATGGATTCCACACCCATACATTTTCTCATAGATATATGCTAGTATGGATTCCACACCCATACATTAGCTCATAGATATATGCTAGTATGGATTCCACACCCATACATTGCTTATAGATATAGGCTAGTATGGTTTCCACACCCATACATTAGCTCATAGATATATGCTAGTATGGATTCCATACCCATACATAACTTAAGTGAAAAACAACCTTCAATTGTTCCTTAAAATGGCTTCCACAACCCTTCATGCACCAGTCATTTAAGTCTCTTTCTTATTAGGAAGATCATAACATAACCTAGTATTTTAGTAATTTCAAGTTATTTGATGCATAATGTCAACCCAAACTACACAAAATCACGTCAAAGAAATCATAGGAATTCCATTCTTACTCATTGAGAATGTATTCCCAAATCATATTTTAACACATCAAATTAATGCACATACATTACTCGTGAATCTACATTCATAGTTAAAAGTGACATCCTTCAAGGTATCTTATGTTAAGTTTCCATTAGTGTAGATAATTAAAGAGTCAAAATTAACATGATGATTGCAACCATCACGTTAATTCAATCTCAGTGTTACACTTGTTACACATTCCCAAAGCATACACATGAAGGTCATGATATTATAGTCTAGATTAAGCCACTATTTTTCTTGGTAGATACGATTTCAGCTAGTAAAGATGGCTATTAAGCCCACATCACATTGATAATGATGCATTAAACATATTACAATTGTGCATGTGCTTCACCTGTCTCACTCATCGATTGAAAATCAAGCCATTCACATGCTTGTGCTTAACCCCAACTTTCTCAAGCACATCCTTTCCTAGCATGTCTTTAAGTCTTTTAACATATTTCTAATAATTTGTCTTAAAAAAATATAAAGGAATATAAGAAAGCATTATTTTTCTTCATGATTTTCTAAATCACATAATAATAATAATATCCCCTATGCAACCAATATTCTTCCAAGTCAACATATACAACAACTCAACATGCATGCAAAATCACCATTCATACATCATCAACCTACAAGTGAGCATGTTGGCCCATTAGGCCCAAGTGTTGTAGCTCTCTCTGATACCATATGTAAGGTCCCACCTTACCAACCATCAATATTATAGAGAAATATTGAACACTAAACTCAAAATGTTGTATATTTTTTTTGTTTCCAAATCCCAAGACAAGACCAAAGCCAATGTCTCACTCAAACCCCAAATCCAAACTACCAAACGACAACCATCACTTATCCTCAAGCTCAAAAATCATATTTAAAATAAATAGTATTTAGTGGGATGAATAAATATCAAACTTTACGAGCCACAATTTCCAACAAGCTAATTGTTACTTCTGTTGTGACTAATTTGATTTTATTTTAAATAACATGCTTATGGATTCTTTACTTAAAAGGAGAATTAAGATTCTATAGGAGTGGTATCCAATATTTATAATTTCTTATGTAATCTGACACTACAACAATTCACTTACCCAAATTTGACTTTATCAACATGAATTTTAACTCAATGGGATTACCGCACATATTCATTGAGACATTCCAAAAACATCTTGGTTACAAATCCTAATTTCACTTAGGTGTTTTTTTACATACAATTCATAAATGTAAATAGCTATAGCCATTGAATCATTATTACAAAAGGTGTCTTTTTACATACAATTCATAAATGTAAATAGCTATAGCCATTGAATCATTATGACAAACAATTTGCAAGCATACAATATACAACCATTGAGGCATTTTGTCAAACACTTGGCGGTCATCATCTCTTAAGACAATTTTGACAACCATTAGCAACATGAATATAAGATTCTTACTCAACCTATTTAACTCATAAAATTCATAAATTAAAATGTCAAATATTGGCATATTAAAACATAAATTCAACCATATTAATCCTTAAAAAAAATCTCGAGAGAAAACACACACAGCTGGCAGTGGTAATCTACAAAATCACCCAGATTTAAGATATGTGTTAGGAAAATTGCTTTTTTTTGGAATCAAATGGGGGCGTTATATGGAATCTACGACACATATACCCCTTGATGTTGGGCGAAACCACCACCCATGGATTCAATTTTGTTAAACTAGCAAATCTTCTAACTCCTGGAATCTCATTTATAGATTTTGTTAAACAGATGGTATGCAAGCTTGAACTACAAATAGCAACAAAGAATTAATATATCGTTAATTATGTATTTTCTAAATTCTTTTCCAAACCATTTCATCCATTGTAAGTGAATTGAAGGGTTTTGAGATTCATCAAGTGTTATTTTCATTCAACCATTCCATCAAACACATGGAAAGCATCCTGAGTTGTTAAGAATCAATCTGAAATAAGAATTAACCAGTGATGATTATTTTAATGCATTACGTATCCTTACTTTGCACATAATGACTAAAACTTACCTCATTTTTTTTCCTTGAAACTCTTAGTTGTCATTATTTTACATTTTTAACTTAAGGGTCGATCGAGTGATTCGTCCAGGTATATGTTAGGTATGTGTCAATTTCCTTACTTCTCCTGTAGGCTACAAGTTAGCACTTATTCATGCATAATCACTTGCATATATAATAAAAATAATAGCATTTCCCATTCACAGATTTTTCCAAACACTTTGCAACATATCCTGAAACCATTTCAAAAACATGTCTCTAGTTACCTATTCAAATTAAAGTGAAACAAAACCATAAATCATGAAATTCTTACCCAACTTCTTTGGAAATTCTTTATTGTAATTACCTTTAGCAATATTTGGCTTTCCCGTCTCAAATGCTACAATACCAAGGTTAGTACCATAAACTACACCAATAATAATTCCATAACATCTTGATATCTAAACATCCATTCATATAGACCACTCTTAGTATTCATTTTCAACTATCTAATGAGATTCTGAATAACATAAGATTAAACGGAAATAAGATTCTTACAAAAATTTAAATTTCTATTTTTTATTTTATGCTAAAGCTATACTATAATTTTAGGATAATAAAAATTATACTTGAAGAGATATGTAACTCCAATCGCTGAGAATATGATCCATCTTTGATCCCTTAACCAACTCATTTGAACTGTCTTGTTTTCCACCCAACCATATCCAGGGAGATCTTCTCCCCCTAGAAACCCCAAGCTATAAGAACTCACAAATAATACCAAAATATAACAGTATAGAGATATACAAGGCAATTTGAGGAAGATAAGTTTTACTTCCTCTCAATACCACTCATGTTCAACTCTATTAGGTAGAGATACTTAGTAATTTATATTAGAATTTGGCTACTCTCCAAATCTCTCCCTCTCACAATCTTCTTCAAATCTCTCAAACTCTTTGTATCACCATGCACCTCCCCCAAGTGAAGATACATGAGTCACATATATATGAGGAGAAACAAATTCTTGTCATAAAGGAGTAGTAATATGCATGCCTTGTATTCCATTTAGAGTAGTGTAACTCATACCATTAAGGAGAGGTATGCATGCCTTAGTTAAGGGGAGTGTAACATATGCATTAAAGAGAGCGTAAGAGGAATCTTTTATGATGTGTATTTAATGAGTGTAAGAGCAATATGCCATTCTTTGATGAGTGCATAAAAGAGAGTGTAATGTATTATTAAAAGAGAGAGAGATTTACATAGATCCATGAGAGTCATGAAGGAGAGAGGTGCGAATTTATTGAGGAGATGAAGGTGACTTGTAATTCCATTTTAATAATAATATCATAGTCTCAGAAATAATAATAATAATAATAATAATAATAATATTAATAATAATAATATTAATAATAATAATAATATTAATAATATTAATATTAATATTAATATTAATATCAATATTAATATTAATATTAATATTAATACTAATAGTAATATCAATATTAATATTAATATTAATATTATTAATAATAATATTAATAATAATAATATTATTAATATTAATAATAATATTAATAATAATAATATTATTAATATTAATATTAATATTAATATTAATAATATTGAGGATTAAGTCGAGATTGAACTATTTGGATTGATTAATGATAAGGTAAGTGATTTACCTTCAACTATACTTGGTTACCCATTGATTGAAAGTGATTTACTATTTTTGGAAATTCATACTTGAGATGCTAGACATTACTTTCTATTTTTAGAAAGTGACTCCAAAATTTTCGAAAATGAGATTTTATTAAGGAAATTCATCACTGAGTTGTCCATGGGTGGTATTTTTCCTCTGGAGAATAGGGGTTCCACATCCCTATTACATACATCTATGTTCCTTAGTAGATTGAGGACTCCTCGCCCTGATCTATTCCAAGGATCCAAGATTCCACACCTTGATATTTTAAATATTTACGACTCTGCATCCCAATCCTTTTATTATAGATCCAAGATTGTGCGTCTTTATATTTCATGGATTTAGGACTCCACACCCTAATTTCCATGGCTTATCATCTACTCTACTTTGAAACTCTGTGCTTCACCTTAAGGTATTGATTGTGAGCTCATACCCATCTGATGGTTCGTTGGTAAGGCCTTGTTCCAAGACCTGCACACATCACAATCTCATAGATCAAAGGAATCAAATGAATTTCATAATTAACTTATTCACATTTTACCAAAGATTGTGCATGACTTCCATAGTCATTTTGGTTATGGAGAAATGACTTCTGCAACCATTTATAATTTTAACATCCTTGTTTTCAAATAACCACGTCCCCTGTCATATCCTACTCAATACAAGATTAAGCATATATAATCATAAAAATCACATATCATGGCTTCCACAATCATTTATAATTTGAGCATCTTTGTTTTCAAATAGCCATGTACCCTACCACATCTTGCTCAATACAAGATTAAGCATATATAAGCATACAAATCATGTATCATGACTTCCACAGTCATTTATAATTTGAGCATCCTGGTTTACAAATAACCAAGTCCGTTGCCACATCATTCTTAGTACATGATTGTGCATATATAATCATATTAATAATATATAATTCATTAATCATAATTAACCATATGTTCCACATAACCATGATCATCTATGGATTTATGTGTCTCAATCTTGGATCACCATCCATGTCATACACATGTGTCTAAACTAGGATACCAAAAGAGAAAACATCGATAATATGCTCTTAACCAAAATCAGTTCTTATACACACAACCATAGATATTATCATAAGCACATAGCAACAAGGTGACCCAAACTAGGTCTATAGCATATAAACATGTACATAAGTCTTTCATGCATAATCTTATATCATTACATCAAAATCACCCTCTCTAAGTGTCACAAAACTAACCTTGCCAAGGTGGGACACTACATAATGTGTTTAAGGGTGACTAATTTGATTTTGTTCTAAATAACATGCCTATGAATTCTTTGGTAAAAAGAAAGAAGGAAAAAATATAAATATAAGACCTTGCATTAAATTTTGTCTTAAAAAACTAAAAATAAAATAAAATAAAATAATATTGCATTTTGAGTCAGCCTTAGTATAATACTAATGGTTGGTAAGGTGTGAACATTTTGAAGTTTGAAGTAGGCTCATAACTATAGGTAGGGGTGGCCTATAGAAAATCCTATAGTACTCAGAGAGATATTTCCAATGAGGTATCATACATGCGAAACAAAGATAATATGAACAAGTTATGACCCTGAGAAGTTGGTTGCCCAACTAACCCCAATGGGTCCCATAAACTCTTGGTGTTCCATCTCTCGAGGTTAGGGTTTTGGCTGTTTATGGTTTTTATCCCTTGTTGTTCCATAATAAAAATGCCATTGAGCCTCAGTGTAAGATAGTTCAGAGGCATGTAGCAGCCACATCTCTTCTTAGAGATAAACTACCATTGCTCAAGCTAGTTTATTTCCATTATGTTTGTAAGCATATTTCAGTTCTTTTATATTGATGAAATGAAGTGTTATTTCTGCAGCATCTCTGTATTTGTTGTTATATATATATATATATATATATATATATATATATATATATATATATATATATATATATATATATATATATATATGTTCTTGTTTAAGTTCATATCAGTGATATCAAAGTGGTCTGCTCTTTCTTTGTTTCTCTTCATATGTCCCCAACAAGGTTGGGGTATAAGGAGTTAGGACTCGAGCTGGTTGAACCCTTGCAAGAATAGCCTCGCTAACCCCAATGAACTCTCATGGCAGAAGAAAAGTAAGGTGAGGGAGCACGATATCATTTCAAAATATTTCTCGAAGAAGCCCTCGAGCGATAGAGGAACACGATGATGGAAAACTTTGCCCAGATCCTTCGATGACTACCCATAGGTGATGCATCTTCTTCCGATAGCCACTCTAGGAGCGCCACTCCATCTAAGGTACAAGTTAAATTTTACGTCCCCATATTTGAAGGTTAGATAGATGCGGATGCCGTAGATAAATGGTTAACTATGCTAGAAAGATATTTCTTGGTTCATGACTTTTCCAATCAGAAATATTACTTTTTCACTCCTCAACGTTGCCCCCCAAATTAAGGACTAGTGGGAAACCTACTGTGAGAAGAGGGACAAGAATGAATCCTCACTATTTTCATCTGCACCCATTTGGAACTATTTCTGAGATGCCATCAAGAAGCAATATTAACCTATCGAGAGCTATGAAGATAAATACATAAAGTGGACCATGTTGTGGTAGGGAAGGGACCAAGATGTGTTAGATTTCACAAATATTTTCCGTACCCTTCGCACGAAGTTGGGTATCAATGATTCTGAGCGGAATTTGGTACTCAAGTTCCATGAGTGTCTACATAAGTACATCCCATATGAGATGGAATTCCTGCACATCTCCTAGCTTGGAACTGCCTATTGATACACTATCAAGATCGAGCATAAATTTAAACAGAAGAAGAAAGACTTTGGATCTCTAAATCCAAAGCAAGGGAAAGGCACCCCCAAGCCGCAGAATAAAGGACAAAGCCAAGACGGGGTGCCCAAGACAACCCGCCGAAGCCACAAGCAAAGAACAACACCACGAAGATAAAGAAGGACTCAGGGAAACTGTGTGAGTTCCATAAGAGACCCACTCAGAACAAAAGTGAGTATCGGGCCAAGCAGTCACTAGTGGCTGAGATGAAGGCTTCTGAATTAGATGCATGTTCTGACTCTTAGTCAGAACTCGACAAGGGGAATGAAAAAGGGAAGTTGATTATTGACATGTTACATAGTATTTTGTCACGCCTCCTGCACTTCCCTGTGACATATCTTGAAGTGCCTGAAAGATGATCATTATACAATATACTCATCAATGTATACATCTCTAATCCCTCCTTTAACTTTGCTTTGAAAATCTCTGGAGCTTTCCTTGAAGAAATGGCTTTTGAAACCCTAAAATAAGGGTCATCACCCTTATGAAGCTCAAAACCATGATGATCACCTATTGCACCGTGTTAATCCAACGATGACATCGATATATTCCCTTTCATACCTATGATGGTCTCAAAAATGAAGTTTTCCCAAAGAGGATGAGAAGCTTCATGATCTAGAAGCTTCCAGAGTGGCGAGCTAGAGGTGGTTTCGCATAAACGAGGTTGAATCCTCTTAATTTGACCTCTTGGTCTCATCCCTATGAGCTACCCCCTTGATATGTGGGCTTATTCCTATCTTTGGAGGAGTCCTAACTCCCTCTCCTAGCATATAAATTCCTCCTCTCCCATTCCCAAATGGTTGATCTATGTCCATTTTCACCCCTATGCTCAGATTGTGCTTAGAGGCTATTCATTAGACTTGGAGAAGGAATGTTTGGAGAGTTTCTTGGCTTGTACTTGGATTACCACTCAAGGAGAGTCTTTCAACATCAAGGCTATGGTTGTAAGCTTCCCTTTATTCTTTAAATAATATACAACTACTGGTTCATCTTCCTAAAATATATATGTTCATGTATGTATTGGCTTGGCATTCCTTGATCAGCTAAGTATGTTATTATTGGATTTGCTATTGGTTTTGGTATGCTTTGTTGTCTCTTGATCACTTTTACAAGTGCATAAGCACTGAAATAAGTAGGAACAAATTTGTGACACAAGTGGTTTGAGGATCTCAACAAAGGAAATTGGAATAACATCAGAGCGAGGTAGGTCATCTCTCTCGTTTTACTTTTCAATTATAATCTAGGAATATGTCTAGCTGAATGTCACTTAAGTTTCTAGACCCACTCATTGGGCTAGAGGGATCGTTTATGTCCATAGAGAGGATTAACCTTGTCAAAAAAATGGCAACTCCACTGGGGAGCCTATGACCCTTTCCTTCCCTTACTTCACGTTATCTTTTGATGAGTTTGATCAACCATTTATTTTTAGACTTAATTGCTTGTCTGCAGTCAGTGTCACTTTCTGGTAGAGGCCTGAAGGTTATTAACTTTAGTTATTTTTGAAGATTTTATATTTCTCTTTTGTTTTTCTTGACCATCGCGGGTTTGACCCTGACAGTCGCGATGATATCATGTGTTTTCTAGCTACAGTAGCGATGATCTTTACTTTCCGCCTGATAGGTGCGATGATTGCAAATAATTAAGAAATTTAGGGTTTTCTTTCTTATTTTTTGTTCTATTTGCCTTCTATCTGAGATTTACCAATGTGTTCTTCATTGACTCTATCATTTTCTGATTGCAATTATCTTTTAACTTGGTCTGAGTGTGCTTGAAGTTTGATTAGCCTTTTAGGGTTCTAGGTCTTCTAAGTCAACCTTCGTCCATTCGTTGGTCTTCCCATTAGAAATCAGAGATCAACTGCCTGTGTTAAATAGTCTTTGCCTGTTCAGACATACTTTGCAGATCGCTTTTTGGTTCTTGTGCCTTAAGATGTTTTCATTAGTGGATATTGTGAAAGTCACTTAACCTTCATTTGGAGAACGACAGATTACAAATCGATTGTCTCATTGGAATCAAAAGGAAGTGTTTTGTTTTGAATTGTTTGTGTTTTGAAAAGTGAAAGTGTTATTCTTTTCATAGTTTTCGAAGCGTTTTGAGTTACATTCAAATCATTGATGTGAAAGGGATTTTCATATTTCTTGGATTGCTTGCATTCTGTTTTACCTGGCACTAGATTACATTAGTTGCATTTTGAAAAAGAGAAAAAATCATCATTATATCTTAAAAAAAATTGCTTTAAGATTTGTTTTAGCATTGTATTTGCTTATCATATGAACTATTAGATTTCATATTTTGCATTTAGTGTTTGAAGATTGTCATGGATGCACTTTTTCATTTGGTTTGATGCATGATTTGAGTGATCTTCTTCCCTACATAAATAACTTTCATCGAATTGAAGGATTTCATTTCATCATCTAGTTTGCATTTTAGGAACAGGTAACATTGTTAAGGCCTTTAAATTGAGACATAATTACAAGATCAACTTTAAAATCTATCAATTAACCTAAGAATAATTTGAAACATTAAAGTTCATATCTAGTGGTCTAGGCTAGAGACGTGTTCCGACGTCTTAAACTTAGCATTTGTCGTTCGCTTCAGCATTAGACAACGCTAGCACAGACTTGTGCTCCTCGTACCATCGCGTATATAAAGGGAGACCCCCATAGGTTGCAAACCTTTATCCGTAGGAAGCCGAGTCTATCTCCCTGTAAACGTGATACATCGAACATAACATTCAGGGAGATTTCCTGCACGTACATCAAGTCCTTGGTAAATTTATTTGCTGAGGTGTATGTTGCAGTTCACGGTTACTTGGTACTATTTTTACCTAGATTCACCTGAGCAGTCATTTGATCTTTTGTAACTATTTAAATTTGAAAAGGTCATCAAGTAACTTGTCCTTTCAAGCTCGCAAAACTATTGAAAGTGACTAGAGTCATCTTTTCACCCTTTTCTCGACTCTTAAAAGATGAAAAGGTAATGTTTTTGTTTCTAGAATATAACTACCCACGATAAACATATCTATCCCAAGAAATTACTTCTTAGACCAAATTGAGTAATTTCCTGTTAATTTCAAGATTGATAAAGCCCTAAATGAATTTTTCCTTTCCTTTTTTGCTGTTGAGGGGAAGCCATCATGGTTGAACCATTGAGTCCATCTCATAGTTCCCCTTCATTGTCTGATATTGAAGGGTCCTCCCAAGGATTTCACCCGGAACTTCCTCAATCACTTGAGGGTCAAGGTTTTGAACTTGGAATTGTTTCGAGTATCCAACCTTTGTCTTCTCATCCACGTCCATCAAATTCCTAGTCACCTCAAGAATCTGATCTGGATTCCTCAGATAATCTTATTCAGATCCCTAAGAGTCTGCAAAAATTCCACAAGGAATGGTTGTCTATTCACAGAATCCATTGTTCGATCCTGTTGTGATATCTTCTCAATGTCCTTACAGTCTATACGATCAGCCTGGTATTCCTTTGGAGTTATCTCCTCGTACATCTCGGGTTCCTCGTCACTAATTGTTTCCATCTATGGAATCAGAAGGTGAGATACCAGTCTCCTCTTTGAGTCATTCAGAAGTTTCCACTACCGATACTCCTCACGTAGATGATGAGCAGGATATGAGTTCCCTCCATAAGGCTTTCCTTATATAGGAAAAGTCCCATCTCTCTCCTATCCTGAGACTAGTGGACCCATGTTGCCACATGGATATACCACTTTAGCTCAATTAGTTTTGGGCACTCATAGTGCCTCATCATTGTATCATAACCCCATCTGGTCTTCCAATGTGATCTGAATTGGATCCATAGAAAGGCTGTCAAGAACCATGACTAAATCAGGTCGAACAAATCTCTAATGAAATCCAAAACAGTATCAAAAACACCCTAAACCAGTGGCCATGGCAGCCGACGTGGAATGACTAGGACCTTGGTCAAAGCGCGTTGACCGAGGCCCATGGAGACCACGCAGGGGCCAAAGTAGCCCCTGGGAACCCTGGAATGGAAAAAGGGTGATGTTTTTGAAGCGCAATTGTTAAGCAAACAGGGCCAAAATGGGAAAGCTTGAGCACCCAGTCGTGTGGGGGAACCGGAGGACCGCGGACGGGAAAAGGTAAAAGCGATAAAGTACAAAGGTGGGAGCCGCGGTCTGGAAATCGACAGTTTTGATTGGGGTGCCCTTGAATGGTAAGGGGTTTTGGACAAGAGCGAAGTGATTCCATACACCGATCGACGCATGGTAGGAGGAGGTGAGAGAAAACCACCGTTGATCGCGCGTTATCGGTCGAGCAAGTCAACCACGCGAAACGTGTGTATGGCGTCGGATTTGGAGGGCCCAGATCGGACGGCTGAGATTGCACCTGATGGAAAGAAGCAGAATAAACAGGGAATTAAGTCGCGTTCTAAATGGATTTGAAATCTATTTGACCGCCATGGTGGAGGAAGAACACATCCACGGCGTAACTGAAGAAACGAATCGACGAAGCATGATGGCACCATTTAGAGGAGGACAAGTGGCCACTCCCTGAGTGTTCATGATGACGCCGAACGCAGGAACTCCAAGCATAGCTGCAGAAGGTGGATCAACACAGGTGAAAGAGGAACCGAATAGGCATAGGGATCGAATGGCTAAAGCCATGAACAGAGACAGTCGAACCAGTGGGAGTTGATTTTGAATCAGAATTGAGAGGAGTCCAAGTGACGAAGAGAGACAATGAACAGTGAACCCTGAGAGGAGGATTGAACACAAAGAACAATGAACCCAAGCAAAAGAGTCAGAGGGCCGAGTTGACCACAGGTAACGTCGAGCACCAGAGAGCTTGAAGATTCAAGCCTTCCCATAGAGGAATTCGTCTGGACTGAGCATCACATTTGGCTCTTTCCACTGTAGACCAAGGGTCACAAAGCTGGTAGGAAGAAGAAGAGTTTGTGTACTCCAAGTGGCTTGGGGAATCCAAGAACCACCCTGCTAAGCAAAATCTGCTTCAGGAGAACTCATATTGAGTCCTTGTATTGTAATTTCTCTGCTGAAAGACACAATAAAACAAGGCCACCACTGAAGCTGGACCGGAGATGTAGCCCTGGAGAATAGGGTGAACTCCTTATTAAAACTGTTTGTGTCTTTGTGTTACTTACTGTATTTCTCTATTGTCTTTCCATTTTATTTTCTGTGTATTAGCAATTTGATCGATCCGTTGTTTCAACAACACAAAACACACACACTAGCACATGAGTTTGTAATACCTTTAGTTTAATAAATCTTTAACTGATGGCACTCATAGGGTGAATATTAGATCAAGTGGTATCAGAGCGTAAGGTTGTAAGGTTAGACAAGCTTGTGTTGGTATAGCTGTGAATGCTCAAAATATCAAAGATCAAATTAGGAGAAGGAGAGTTGGTGGAAACTAATCCTAAAATTGGGAGAGTCTATCCTCGAAAGACCATGTCAAAAGAAAGTTCTATTGGTCCAGACCCTCAATTCATAAAGAGTTTCCTAGCCATGAAGTCCATGGTTGAAGAAATGTACCGAGACTTTAGAAAGCAAAAGGTGGAAGATGCATCAGGCTCTAAGCAAGAGAAAGAAGATTATGAGTCTCACTTCCATGACAACTCCAAAGGAAAAGGGAAAGATGAAAACTTTCTCACACCTCCTAATAGCCCTGTACATAATAAGAAAGCATCTTTGATTAAGTTAGATGTTAAATTTTATTTTCCTATATATGATGGAGAGATAAATGCCGAAAGATTGGACAATTGGATTAGACAAATTGATGTGTATTGTAGGGTATAGAACATAAACTCAGACAAAAGTAAGATTCAGCTGGCAAGCCTACACCTAGGAGGCATTGCCTTGATTTGGTGGGAAGGTAGAACCCAAGCTGATATGAAAAGCCATGGTAAGACCATCTCTGTCTGGAGTGACTTCATTTTTGCAATCAAGAAATAATTCTATCCATTGGCCTACATGCAGTAGGCCATGATGAGCTGGCAAACTCTTCGGCAGTTGAAGGGGCAAAGTGTACAAGGGTATACTCAAGAGTTCAGAAAGAAAGCATTGACATTGGGTATCTCACTAGACTCACCAGAGACTCTTTTGAAGTACATTGGTGGTCTACACAACTACATGAGGCATACCATCCTCATGTTTAGTCCCACTAGTATAGATGAGGTGTTTGTACAAGCTACTCATCTAGAGGCTAGAGGAAAGAATGGTAATCCAGAAGTTGGGGGACCATCCCAACCCACTATAAGTAAGAGTAAGGAGAAAAGAAAACAAAAGTGGAAAGCAAGGAAGGCTAACACTGCACAGAAATCAAAAGCTTCATGCACTCACTATAAAAAGGAGGGGCATGATGATGAGCATTGTTGGATTCTGCATCCAGAGCTGAGACCTAAGAAGTCCGAGAGCAAGAAGAAGAAGACAGCTGCAGCTATTCAGAGAGATTTGGGGTCAGACTCGAGAGATTAAATAACCATAGCAGCCACAGGTATAAAAGGTAAGAATTCTGAAGCATCTACTAGTAATTCTGCTCAATCTATTATTGATGATGAAAATGAGAGAAAAAGACATGAGCTTTTCCATATTTGAGTTATTTCCAAAAATCAAAAGATTGATACTTTGTTTGATAGTGGCTCTCAAGTAAATTTGATTTCTGAAGCAATTGTAAAGAAATTGGGATTAGCAACTACACCTCACAAGAAACCATACCCATTAGGATGGTTGAATGATAAAGCACAACTACAAGTGACTAGACAGTACAAACTCAAGTTTTCGTTTGGGTCAGCATTTGTAGATGAGGTTGAGTTAGACATAATTCCTGTGGATATATGTGGAATTGTTTTAGGAAGTCCTTACTTGTATGATAGAAAGGCTATTTTCTATAGAGCTGAGAACAAGTATCTACTAGTTAAAGATGGAATCGAATACTTTGTAAGAGCTCAGAAGCTCAAGAATAACTATACTCTCATAAACTCATGGCAGATGAAAAGAATGATTAATTCATGCAAACAATTCTTACCGATGGTTGTAAAGGAAAAGAAACCTGATAAAGCCAATGTATTTGAGGGCTGTAATGTTGAACAACAAGCTAATATAGAAAAGGTTGTTTCAGAGTATGATGTCTTGTTTCAAGAACCTAAAGGTCTACCACCCGAAAATGGAATAGTACATGATATTATTTTGCAGCAAGATATTCCATTGCCTAACATTGGGATGTACAGGTTGTCTACTTTAGAGAATGTTGAAATCAAGAAGCAGGTGCAGGAGTTGCTCGAGAAGGGTTTCATCGGGCCTAGCACATCACCATGTGGGTCACTAATAATTTTGGTGAGAAACAAAGATGGCTCGTGGAGAATGTGCATTCATTACCGAGCATTGAATAAGATAACAGTCAAGAATCGTTATCCCCTTCCTCGCATAGATGATCTCCTAGATCAATTAAAAGAAGTTGTTTATTTCACAAAGCTAGATTTGCATAGTGGATACCATCAGGTTAGAGTTGCAGAGCAAGATGCATGGAAGACTACTTTCAAAACAAAGCAGGGATTGTATGAATGGCTAGTTATGCCTTTTGGCTTAACTAATGCTCCTGCTACTTTCATGAGATTAATGAATGATGTACTCTGACTTTTTCTTGATCATTTTGTTATTGTGTATCTGGATGACATTCTGATTTTTAGTAAAATGTGGGAAGAACATTTAAAGCATGTTAAGCAGACATTAGATGTTTTGAAAAGAGAAAAAATTTATGTTAAAGTCTCAAAATGTGAATTTGGCAAAACATCTCTAAACTACTTGGGTCACATAGTAGAGGGAGGTGAATTGAAAATAGATCCCTCTAAAGTGGCAGTCATTGTAAATTGGCCTAAACCCAGGTCTACTATAGAAGTGAGAAGCTTCTTAGGAGCAGCACAATATTGGAGGAAGTTCATCTCTAACTTCTCCATGATTGCAACTCCCTTACATGCTTTAACAGGATTGAATAAGGTGTTTCAGTGGGGAGGAAAACATCAGAAAGCCTTCAACACCTTGAAAGACAAAGTAAGTAAAACACCTGTACTAGCACTGCCAGATTTGCAAAGAGCATTTGAGATCCAAACTGATGCCAGTGACTATGCTATGGGAGCAGTCTTGACACAGCACGAAAAACCCATATGCTATCATTCTGAGACTTTTAATCCTGCAGTAGTTAACTATCCTACATATGATAAAGAATTGTATGCATTAGTTCAGAGTGTGAAAAAGTGGAAACATTACTTAATGGGAAAAGAGACAGCACATACTGATCACCAGCCACTCCAATATCTACACTCCCAAACTAAGTTGCAACAATCAAGACATTACAGGTGGATGGGTTTTCTACAACAGTTTCACTTAGTCATCGGATATAAAAAGGGCATACATAACAAGGTTGCAGACATGTTATCTAGACCCATTATAAATGCATCTACCATACTTAAGCATAATTCTATACTACATGAAGGTTACATAGAACAATATGCTCAAGATATGGATTTTAAAGATGTATATGCAACTTTGAGTCAAGGCAAAAGAGTAGAAGAATTGGAATATCATATAAAGGACCAACTCTTATACCATTGTGGGAAACTCCACATTCCAAAAACTAAGAGGATAAAGATAATTAGGGAAGCACACACTTCTATGATATCAGGTCACTTTGGGATAAGCAAAACAGTTGCACAGCTGCAAAGATTCTACTATTGGCCGAAAATGAATGAGACAATTTCTATATATGTAAGAGGGTGTGCCATGTGTGCAAAAAGCAAGCCTAGCAATAGAAAACTAGGCTTGTACACTCCATTGCCAGTCCCTTCTCACCCTTGGGAAAGTGTTTCCATGGATTTTGCAGGAGGACTGCCTAAATCTAGGAAAGGTCATGATTATCTATACGTTGTTGTGGATAGGTTCAGCAAAATGTGCATTTTGATACCTTGTAGTAAATAGGTCACAGTTGAACAGACTGCAAAATTGTTCTTTGAACATGTATGGGTTCATTTCAGATTACCCACTTCCATTATATCATATTGAGACACCCGATTTGTGGGGAAGTTTTGGTCTAGTCTATGGGAACTGATGGACACCAAGTTAAAGAAAAGCACAGCTTTTCATCCACGAACAGATGGCTAGACAGAATTAGTAAATAGGACTATGATCCATTTACTGAGAGGATATTGCAGTGAACATCCTAAGCTTTGGGATGAACACTTGTGTTATGTGCAACATGCTTACAACAGAGCCAAACACTCTTCTACACAGAGATCTCCTTTTGAGACCTACTTTGGTTTCACACCAAGGTCTCCTTTGGATTTTGTCTTTGGTAAAGATACCATGGTTGATGGGCATAGTGATGTGTATAAGGCAACCAAGTTCATTGAACAGATCCAGGATATCCATCAGGCAGTACAGGAACAACTGGAAAAGAGCCAGGCCAAGTATAAGGCTACGCATGATAAGCATCGGATGGAGCATAGTTTTCAAGTTGGAGACCAAGTCTGGTTGTATATCAGCAAGGACATGATGCAAGGTGAAGCAAAAAAGCTAAAGCCTATTAGGTATGGACCTTTCAGGATACTTGAGAAGATTGGTGAAAATGCGTTTCGCCTTGATCTACCAACTTACATGCACATCTACTCAGTCGTAAATGCAGATTGTTTGAGATTTTTTGAACCTTCGATGATTGAGGACCCTAAAGAGCAAAGTCAATTGCCTTCTATTGATGACCTGTGACCTAAATACCTCAATGAGTTGCAGGAAGACATAGTGCTGGATAGGAAGGTGAGGACAACACACAAGGGAGAAGTTGAGTACCTCAGGATTGGGCTCAAAGGTTCAAAGCCAAGTAGCGCAAAGTGGATTGAGATTGGACAAGTGAAGAAACAATATCCTCACTTAGTCGATGCTTGAAAACCAACTTTTGGTGGTCCAAAAGCTTTTTCAGTAGGGAGGCCATGATCCAAATTGGATCCATAGAAATACTGTCAAGAACCATGACTGAATTAGGTCGAACAAATCTCTAATGAAATCCAAAACAGTATCAAAAACACCCTGAACCAGTGGCCATGGCAGCTGATGTTGAACGATGAGGACCTCAGTCAAAGCGCGCTGACCAAGGCCCATGGAGACCGTGCAGGAGGCCAAAGTAGCCCCTGGGAGCCCCAGAATGGAAAAAGGGCGAGGTTTTTGAAGCGCGATCGCTAAGTGAATAGGGCCAAAATGGGAAAGCTCGAGCACCCGGTCGCGTGGGGGAACCAGAGGACCGCGAGCGGGAAAAGGTAAAAGTGCTAAAGTACAAAGGCGGGACCCACGCTCTGGAAACTGGCAGTTTTGATCGGGGCGTCCTTGAATGGTAAGAGGTTTTGGACAGGAGCGGAGCGATTCCATACACCAATCAACGCGTGGTAGGTGGAGGTGAGAGAAAACCGTTGTTGATCGCATGCTATCGGTCGAGCAAGTCAACCACGCGAAACATGCGTATGGCGTCGAATCTGGAGGGCCTAAATCAGACGGCTGAGATTGCGCCCAATGGAAAGAAGCGGAATCAACAGGGAATTAAGCTGCATTCTAAAGGGATTTGGAATCCGTTTGACCGCCACAGTGGAGGAAGAACGCATCCACGCGTAACTGAAGAAACGAACCGATGAAGCATGTTGGCACCATTTAGAGGAGGACAAGTGGCCACTCCCTGAGCGTTCACGATGATGCTAAATGCAGGGAACTCCAAGTGCAACTATAGAAGGTGGATCGAAACAGGTGGAAGAGGAACCGAACAGGCATAAGGATCGAATGGATAAAGCCATGAACAGAGATAGTCGAACTAGTGGGAGTTGATTTGGAATCAAAATTGAGAAGAGTCCAAGTGACCAAGAGAAACAGTGAACAACGAACCCTGAGAGAAGCACTGAAAACAGAGAACAATAAAGCCAAGCAGAAGAGACAGAGGGTCGATTTGACCACAGGAAACATCGAGCACCAGAGAGCTTGAAGATTCAAACCTGCCCATAGAGGAATCTGTCCGGACTGAGCATCACATTTGGCTCTTTCGACTGTAGACCAAGGATCATAGAGCTGGTAGGAAGAAGAAGAGTCTGTGTACTCTGAGTGGCTTAGGGAATCCAAGAACCACCCTACCAAGCAAAATCTGCTTCAGGAGAACTCATATTGAGTCCCTGTATTGTAATTTCTCTACTAAAAGACACAATAAAACAAGGCCACCACTGACGCTGGACCGGAGATGTAGCCCTGGAGAATAGGGTGAACTCGTTATTAAAATTGTTTGTGTCTTTGTGTTGCTTACTGTATTTCTCTGCTGTCTTTCCATTTTATTTTCTGTATATTGGAAATCTGATCGATCTGTTGTTTCAATAACACAAAACACACACACCAGCACATGTGTCTGTAATACCTTTAGTTTAATAAATCTTTAACAGATGGCACTCATAGGGTGAATATTAGATCACAATGTTATGCCTACATCAGGCCCATTCATTCTGAACATGACCTCTTGAACCATTATAAAAACTACAGTCAATTCACATCCAATTCAACCTACCATTCCATCTCAACCTGTTTCATCATTTCAACCAACTCTTTCAGTTCAACCCGCTATCTCAAGTCAAGTCTCGGTAAGTTCTTCTATCCCTCCATCAAGTGGACAGACTGTGCCACCACCTGGGGGGAAAGATCTGAATATTCCTCTCATGTCAGGTGAAACTAATGTGAGTGGATTACAAACTCACATGGTTGGAATGAATCAACCTTTTTATGGTGCTATTCCTAACCCTGCTAGTCCGTCCGGGTCAGGTAACATCCAATACCAGCAACCATATATGGCTTAGGTCCCATTCCAACAGGCTTATGTCCCATATGGTTCGCAAGCCTTAGTTAATCCGCCTTACATTCCTCAAGATGGACCTTATGTTCAGCTTGGTCAATCCACTATTCCTAGTGGATATGGCCAGATCCAATTCGAGAACTATCAATACCCTTAAGGTATAACCCCAGGAACTGTCCAACTACCCTTGCAGCAACAAGGACAACCTTTGCAGCAACAAGGGAAACCTTCGTAGCAACAAGGGAAATCTTTGCAGCAACAAGGGAAAGCATTGTAATAGCAAGGAAAACTACTACAATAGCAAGGGCAACCTTTTCCATAGTCGCAGCAACCTTTACAACCACAAACTTAGTTTGTTTAGCAGTCCTCCCAACCTTTTTCCTCTCAAGTCCAACCTTTGCATCAGCAAGGTCAACCTTTACAACAACAAAGTCAACCTTTGCAGCAACAAGGTTAGCCTTGGCAGTAGCATGCTTGATATGTGTATCAGTAAGGTCAGCATTTGTAAGGCCAAGGTCAACCCCTCCATCAACAGGTTCAATCTCTTTACATCCAGGGTCAACAGGTTCAATAACCTTATAACCCATATGTCATGTACAATGCTTATCATCAGCCTATGGCAGGGGAGTATCAAACCTACCTTGCACTGAATCCTCCTTACGAGCAAGGTAACCCTCAGTGGGGACAAAACCAGATTTTGTATGGACAAAATCCTCCACTATGGGGGAAAAGTCCTTACCAACAAAGATGGACTCCACAGTTTGGGCCTCCTCAAAGGCCTTATATGATATTTAACACAAAATTGCCTTTCATGACTATGTTGGAGCTTCCCAATGTCTCAAGCCTCATGAATGATCCCATTCTTCATTCGCCTTACTAGCCTCTAGTTCTGACAAAAATTCCAAGCAATTGCCCCAAATTCGAGGGAAAAACAAAGGAGGATCCACAAGCCCATGTGATGACATATCACCTTTGGTGCTCCTCCAGTTCATATGTCGATGATTCTATCCGTCTTCGACTCTTTCAAATAATTCTCACAGGTGTTGCTGCTAAATGGTACATTAAATTGCCTCAAGCTACCTACAGTGACTTCAACTCTCTCACTATGGCTTTCCTCACTCATTTCCAACTTCCAGTTTGCTATGAAAATGGACCTCATTTTCTTATGTCCCTTAACCAAGACACCACGACCCACATTTCTGATCATATCCATGAATAGAGACGTCAGTGTCACCTCATCAAGTTTTAGATTGCTAATGATTTGTTGACAGAATGGTTCAAAAAATCATTCGTCAGCAAAAATTTCTAAGGACATAGCCATGGTGGATGTGTTACTGAAGAGAAAGCTATTGCCCATGCCTAGTATTTAGACTTGGTCTATTCGCAATCTGGAACATTGTATGAGATGCTACCTGATGCTCAGAGACCATCCTCGGATCTGACACCATCGAAGTCCCCAAATAGACCACCCATTGACAATGTGATTGGTTCTGTGTCTTAGACTCCCGCGAAAGCTTCTTCGAAGTAGAAATATGTCTCGAACACTGGTTCCAATAATCCCTCCAAGAATTCATCCATTCCTGGTAAAACCTTTGAGGTACATGCTATCTAGTCTACCATAGCAGATAAGACCTATAAAGGTAAAAAGAAGGGCAAAGGTAAGGCCAAAGTCGATGCCCCAAAATAGGACCCTCCTAAATCCTCTGCTAATGATGCTTCTTGAAGAAAGCCGAAATATCCTTGCCTCATCTTTGAGGAGGATCATTACACTAAGGATTGTCCCCAATGATCTAAAGTTAGTCACTTGTTGCAAGGGACTCCAACTATCTTAAAAGAACCATTTCCATCATAGCAAACCCAGTTGGTAGACCAACTTTAGTCTTCTACTTCCTCAGGTTCCCAAGTGTTCATCACCTATCTTGAGCGCTACTTGAACTAAGGACTATCAAGCCGCGTCTAAGCAGACAATGGAGAAATAAGCCACCGATACTCCTTCTACTTCTACTCCGTCTAGTTTTGGTCCACTCCATATCAAGCACCCTAAAAGTGAGTCCATCATCTGTCCACTTCCCAAAGGTGTTGTTCAAAAACCATCTTTTAATCAGAATGTTAGAGCTATGCAACATTACAATATTGTTGAGGATTTAACTTAGGTACCTTCGACAATATTTGCCTTGGAGGTTCTTCAATCCTGTCCAACACAACAAAAGTCATTGTTGTCTGCTATAGGTGCTATCGATCATTTTGATTCAAGTATGATTACTTTCGATCTAGAGAATCATGTGCCTCGTCTTCCTCATCAGATTTCATTTCTAATACAGGTCCTTATCAAAGGAAAGACGATCCATCAAACGGTTATTAATGAAGGTACCTCTACCTGCATTATGTCAGTTTCATGTTGGAAAGCCATTGGCTCTCCTCCTCTTAACCAATCTCCAAACACCTTGGAAGCCTTTGATGGCAGAGGTTCACAACCATACGATATTCTCACGAACTTGCCGATTACATTAGAAGGAAAGATTGTTGAATTAGAAGTAGAAGTTGTAGATGCCAATCTCAACTACAACCTTCTTCTCAGGCGAAGCTGGACTCATGCCATGTTTTGTGTGGTGTCTTCTTTGTTCTGCGTACTTCGTTTTCCTCATGAAGGAAAAATTGTCATGGTTGATCAACTGTCCTTATTTTCTTCTAGTTCATCGAACAACAACATTCCTTATGTGGGAAATACTGAGATTCCTTATGAGAGTGTGGGAGCAGGTCTCTTCAAAGAATCTTCTTTAATGGGTACCTTTTCTCTCCCACCTCTGAATGTTCATTCAGTCAATCTGATATCGGAATCTACGAATCCTTAGATTATCTGTACCAATGATCAAATTGACTCATTTGGCAATGATATGCCTTTAAGTCCATTGGAGATAAATTATCAAGAAATTGTCTTAGCTTTGATGTCTGCTTCAGAAATTCATCTTGTCTTCAGTATGACCTTAGACACTTACGTTCCATCTCCTTGGCTTGGTTCTTAGGATTCTCCGGATCCTTTGAACGATACATTCACCACTAACGAGAGTATCATTGAGGTTATGTATCTATATTAAATTCCATGGAATGATCTACATCATCATTCTTCTTTTCTTCGTAGCCTCGATGAAATGCCTTCCTTTCTTGAAGTGTTTGTTTCTAATTTTCCTACACCTCCACTTCAGACACCTATCCTGGTACATGAAGTCTTATTAGAGGGTAATATGGGAAACATCACTGGTAAAATTCCTCTTGATATTTCCATCAAACTGGGAATTGTCGAGAACATTCATATTGTGGTTTCCTATTCTCCAAATGAGTTCAGGAAATACACTCAACTTTTGAAATAATTCCGAGATGTTTTTGCTTATTCATAAGAGGAAATTCCTGGTATCGATCCAGCCATAGTGTTGCATGAGATTTTGACTTATCCTGGTGCTAAGCCTATTCGGCCATGGCTTTGCCCTATGCACCCTCGTAAGGCTGTTACAATCAAAGCAGAAATAGAGAAGCTTTTGAAAGCAGGTTTCATCTATCCTATCCATTGATCGATTGGGTATCCAATATCGTCCTTGTTGCTAAAAAGTACCACAAGAGACATGTTTGTGTTGATTACCACGATATCAATCGCACGTGTCCTAAGGAAAATTATCCTACTCCCTTTATCGACAAAATCATCGATGAATGAGCTGTGAGTGAGATATTTTCGTTTATGGACGAATTTTTTGGCTACAACCAGATTAACATTTCACCCGTTGATCAGCATAAAATGGCCTTTATCTGTACTGGGGGTACTTTTTCTTACAAAAAGATTCTTTCGATTTGAAGAATGTTGGTGCTACCTTCCAACGAGCAATGTCTTATGCATTTCATGACATTCGACACATTGTTCAGCCATACCTCGACGACTTACCAGCTCATTCGGCTAAATGTCATGACCATCCAGATCACTTAAGAGCCATCTTTTTACGATGTTGGAATTACAATATCCGTCTCAATCCAGAAAAGTGTGTGCCTTTCGTCGATTTTGGCCAGCTCTTAGGTTTTGGTGTCTCATGAAGGTATCAAGATTGATCCTTTGAAAGTTGAGGCCATAGTCAATCTACCCCCCCCCCCCCCCCCCCCACATCATTGCTACAATTGTTGAGCTTGCAGGGAAAAGCTAATTTTCTTCGTCGATTTGTCCCTAATTACGTCGAACTTGCCAAGGGTTTTACTCGCTTACTTAAGAAGGGGATCCCTTTTATTTGGGATGAATTTTCCAAGAAGCCTTTGATGCTTTATAGAATGCCCTGATTAGTGCTCCTTTACTGCATCCCCCCAATTACTGCCGCAATTACTTCCTATATTTGGCTGCAACTGATACCACTATTTCTATGGTGTTAGTTTAGGATGACGACGAC
This sequence comes from Pinus tabuliformis, assembly GCA_031772625.1. Lineage (NCBI taxonomy): Eukaryota > Viridiplantae > Streptophyta > Pinopsida > Pinales > Pinaceae > Pinus > Pinus tabuliformis. The sequence continues at coordinate 1,582,090,194 of CM062816.1, forward strand.
GACAATAAGAACGTGGTTTATTATCTGAGCCGAAATATTCTTGATACTGAGTCTCGATATGCTCATGTCGAGAAGCTTGCATTGGTGGAAATTCATGTCGTCCAAAGATTTTGACACTATATCCTTTTACGGAAAACCACCATGATTTCTGATTGCAACCCCATGACATATATTCTAACTTGCTAGTTACTGGGGGGAAAATACTCCAAATGGATCATGATCCTGCAGGAGTTTGATTTGGAATTTACTGCTGCCAAATCAAAGAAATCGCTTGTCTTTGTTGAGTTAATCTGTGCTCTTCCGTCTGCAAGCACCCCAACTGATTTTACTAAGTAGATACCCAATGAAACTCTATTTCTAATCAGCACTCTTGACCCATGGTATGGTGATATTATTGTTTATCTCCAAACCCAGACTTTCAGATTTGAGTTGTCCCAATCTGACCGATGTCACATCCGGCATCAATCCCAACGCTATCGAATCATCGGTGATACATTGTATCAGGTCAATATGGACTTTGTTTTTCGCATGTGTCTCACCCTTGAAGAGGTTGAGCGGGTCTTAAATGATTTCTACTCTGGTGCCTGTGGTGGTCATATGTCTTGATATGGCACTGCTTAGAAAATCCTCCATGCTAGTTATTTTAGGCCTTCTATCTTCAAAGACTACATTCTAGCTGTCTAAAAATGTCATGAATTCCATATTTTCAACCGCAAGCAGCATGCCCTACCCGCCTCCCTACACCGAGTAATTACCGTTGGCCCATTTTCCAAATGGGGCATTGATTTCATGACATGTAACCCTCATTCGGTTAGGGGGCATGGTTATATCATTGTCATGATCGACTATTTTACAAAATGGTCTGAGGTGATGCCTACATACAATGTTGACAGTATTACTGCTGCTCAGTTCCTTTTTAACCACATCATAGCATGTTTTGGTGTCCCTCAAGCTATCGTGACTGACCATGGATCACATTTTCGTCAACACATGATAGCAGAGCTAACTTCTCAGTTGGGCCTTCGACATGATAGCTCAACTCCTTATTATCCATAGGCCAATAGCCAGGTTGAAGCAGTCAATAAGGTTTTGATTATTATGCTTCAACGTACCATTGGGAAGCATAGAAAGGATTGGAATTTAATTCTATTCTCAGCTCTTTAAGCTTACCAAAATTCTTCTAACATGGACACTAAATTCACTCCATTCCAGTTGGTGTACTGTTTAAAGGAAACTCTTCCAATCAAATGAAAAATCCCTTCTCTTAAGATAGCTATCGAAGTTCTTCCGAATACCTTGCCTGAAGAGGAGCAACTATAGTATGTTGAGAGACTTGACGAGACTTGTCACATTTCTGCAATGGTCATTGAAGCTCAAAAGAAGCGAGTCAAAGATCATTTTGACCAAACTGTTTCTGCTCACACTTTTACTGAAGGCGACTTGGTCCTTCTTTACAATCAAGGCAATGATAAATTAGGGGCAGGAAAGTTCGAACCCATGTGGCATGGGACCTACATCGTCAAGCGTGTCTTACAGAAAGGTGCTTATGAGCTATGCGATTATGAGAGAAATGCATTGTCATAGCCCTGAACTGGGTTGTATCTCAAAAAGTATTAAGCATGAAATTTGTGTAATAACTTTTGTACATTAGTTTGTTAATTCATTAATGTGCATTTTTTATTTTTGGTGTGTTTGTTTGCTTTGTAGACATATGTTTTTTTTCTTACCTCATGTTCCACTTGGTTTGCAGATGTCATTAGGTCATTATGTTGGTTTTGGTGATGGTGCTTGTCGTAGTACACAAAACCTCTCTTCCACGGCACGGGTACTCTATGACCCTAATGACGAGCTGATTAACTTACAAGGTATCTGCCTTGGTCGAACAACCAATAATATTGATGAATATAGTGCAGTTATTGAACTCTTGTCAAAAGCAATTACTTTTGGAATTAGGGATTTAGTTGTCAAGTTGGATTCACAATGTGTTGTGTTACAATTAAACAATCATTACTTAGTGAGAAATCCAAAAATATTGCATATGTACCTACGTGTTAGATTGCTACAAAGAAATTTTGATTACATTACATATCAACATATTCCACGTAATTTAAATACATTAACTGATGCATTAGAAAATTTTGTTCTTGATAGGCATTTGTGTCATTTATAAAACTGAATCATGTTATGAACACATAAGTAGAAATAAAACATATATACATACATACATATATACATATATACATATATACATATATACATATACACACACACACACACACACACACACACACATATATATATATATATCTATATATATATATATATATATATATATATATATATATATATATATATATATATATATATATATATATATATATATATATATATATAGATATAGATATATATCGCGTCTGTTGGAGTGTTTACATAAAAATGTCAAAAATAGAGTGTTTTGGGACAATTGGCTTTCAAAGACTACAAAATGTGTAAAAGACTAGATAAACTATAAAACTGCATGTGCTCATGATAGCATGAGACCGCTCTAATCACTCAGCCCAACAGCCAAGGCAATCTCACAGAGACTCCCACAGTGTGTCTCTACCAATGCAATGGAACATCATCGATAGTGGCATAATCTGGAACCCCTCGAGTTATTGCCTCCAGATTGCGCTCCATCTCAGCTAAGGGGTCAGCCCCTTCCTCATAGTCTGCACCCACTATTGGATGAGCAGCTTTCCCTGTTATTTTCAACATGCCTGGTGGTATCTCTAGTCCCACATCTACACATTTATCATAAGTTGAGTCTTAGTTTACACTTTTATAAAAATCATAAAAGTTGAAAAAATCCAAAAAACAATTTTTTACCTGCATCGGTCCACTATTTGCTTGGTGGCAGAGGTAGATCTGGATCCCACCTGAAATCTGTTCCAGCATAAGCATAGTTATCTACCACGAGTAGTTGGCATTCAAGCCAAGCGAAGAATTGTGGTGGATAATGAATATGTTGACCCATGCCTCCTTTAGGGATGAGCTGGCTCCATCTCATGAGTCTCGGATCTTGGGGGGTAGGATGTGGTACTTCTGCCCACTGATACGAGAAGAGGGGAACTCACTCCAAAACGAAGGTCACCAGTATAGAACAGAACCTGAATGGATTCAAGTGCCCATGCTTACCCTTAGTTAGTTGTCGCTTCATGTTTGTCAAAAGTCCTCCACACTAGTTGAAGATAGTGGGGGTCAAACACGCAATAGCATATTGGAACTAAGACATTGAAGCCTCACGCAAGGCTTGCATGCCAAATACACATGCCATGGTGAACAAAATTGTTCTCATGACGAGGTTGTTAGTGATTTTTGTTATCTTCACCTTACCTCCATTGGTTATTTTGGCACCAGGACAATATCTCTGGACTAGACTCCTTGTGCTCTCGCCTCCTGGGCGAGACCCAAAGAGTTGAACTTCTTCTCCTCGACAGGATAATCCCATGATGAAATAGATTTCCATCTCCTCAAGTTCCAGTTCTTGCCCTTTTATGAAGAAGATCTCTTGATCTACATCCTAAAGGTTGATCAGATAAGGTAGTAATTCCACCTAGACCCTTAACCTTGTAGTCCTTAATAATTTTAGCAATCCACAATCCCTCAGAGCATTTATGCATGCAGGGTCTTGAGCTTCTTGATGATCTTCAGCCTCATGGCCTCTTTCTTTCCACTCCAAGACCATATTCTCCTGCAAAAAAACATTTAAACACTTATTAATGCCTTTTTCATGGATCAAAATCATCATTTTTTGCTTAAAAGAGAGTTTTATTTCTTTAAAAACTACCCTCGATGCCATTGCGCCTATTTTTACAAACAATGTGATGGCATCGCATGAGCCTTTAGGCTCAAGCGCGACCATCGCGGGTCCAATGACCATACTCGTGATGGTCATCGGTGCCCTAAAATTTTTAAATCCTCCTTTCTAGCATAAAAATCACCGTTTAAAATGCATAAAAAAGTAATAAAATGCAAGAACAGGGATGAGGCTCTTACCTGTCATAGATGGTTCATGAAACAGTACCCTGGATCTCTCGTAGTAGCCACCAGGAAATCAAGAGAATTAGGGCACAAAAAGGCTTTCAGACCTCAGTTTGGTAAAATGGTGAAAAGTGAAATTACTTTTACCTATTTATAAGTTTTTAAAGTCATTTTGTCAAATATTTTCATAATATTTTAAATATTTTCTCTCAATATTGGTGATGGGTGTGTTTCTTGTGCAGTTACAGGTGCTTTCAATGTGAACATTGATCATTATTGATTGATTTTGGGAGTTTTATTTTATCTCCTTTTCGGACTCATTAAATAAACAAAAAAGGAACCCCCCTTGAGCTCTTTTCTAACTCTCAAAAATTGAAAAGATTGTTGAGTACTTGTCATTTTCAACTCATTAAAGTAAATGAATTGACGTCACCTCAGTATACGTTTACCCCTTTTTTGGGCTGAGATTAACTATTTACGAAAAAGGTACACCTTGGTCGAAATGGTTAAGAGGATCCCTCAGATATTGTTTTCTACCTTTTTGGGTTCGAGGGACAAATTACGAAAAGGGACACGATGGAGTTTTCTTTTCCGTTTCTTTTTCAAACTCTCTAAATATGAAAAATATACCAAGTTATTCTTATGTCGAACTCATTAAAACTTTACGATGAAAGACTCGTCACCATGATGAGACCGAGCTTCTCCTTCTTAGGGCTCGTAAAACTTACTAGGATGGATTCATTCGAAGAATGAACTTACATAACAAGCATATGCTATCCCCTTCAAGCTTGTGATAAAAATAATTTGGGTACTCGCTAGAAATAGTGGGGGAAAATGAATATGAGACATCCTTTGTATAGGCAACATGTGACTCTTGAACATGACAATCTTTTGCTCTCATGTCGAGTTTATGATATCCTCATTCAGTCACTTGTCCTCTCAGGTTTGGGTGATCCATTTTGCCTCTTATTTAACTATTCCACATTTTCATCATGACCTTTAGTCCCATGTTGAGTCAAATGTTGCCACACTCTGGAGTCATGTCGCAAAATGTTCAAGATAAGTCCAATCTGTAGTTATTTACCTATACATTATTTGAGTCATTACTACAGTCCTGAATATTATTCCACTTTATTCCTTGTTTCATGTTGATGATGGGGGATTCATCATTTCCCTCCTTCGACGAGTCACTTCCTATCGACCTCATCTCATTATATAGGAAGATGACTTAGGAACTCCCTTCCAGTACCTTAGAGCTAGCATGCCCTAATGGCCAGTTCATGATCTAGAAGCTTCTAGAGTGGCGAGATGGAGGTGGTTTCGTATACATGAGGTCAAATCCTCTTAATTTGACCTCTTGGTCTCATCCCTATGAGCTACCTCCTTGAGATGTGGTTCTAATCCTATCTTTGGAGGAGTCTTAACTCCCTCTCCCAGCCTATAAATTCCTCCTCTTCCATTCCCAAATGGTTGATCTATGTCCATTTGTACCCCTATGATGAGCTTGTGCTTAGAGGCTATTCATTAGACTTGGAGAAGGAGTGTTTGGAGATTTTCTTAGCTTGGACTTGGATTACCACTCAAGGAGAGCCTTTAAACATCAAGGCTATGGTTGTAAGATTCCCTTTATTCTTTAAATAATATACAACTGCTGGTTCATCTTCCCAAAATATATATGTTCATGTATGTATTGGTTTGGCATTCCTTGATTAGCTAAGTAGGTTATTATTGGATTTTCTATTGGTTTTGGCATGCTTTGTTGTCTCTTGATCACTTGTGTAGGTACATAAGCATTGAAAGAAGTAGGAACAAGTCCATGACACAAGCAGTTCGAGGATCTCAATAAAGGAAATCGGAATAACATCAGAGCAAGGTAGGTCATCTCTCGCATTCTACTTTTCAATTATAATCTAGGAAGATGTCTAGTTGAATGTCACTTCAGTTTTTAGACCCACTCATTGGGCTAGAGGGATTTCCTTTATCTGCAGAGAGGATTAACATTGTCAACATCAATATGTGTTATATTTCACAAATATTTTCCATACCCTTTGCACAAAGTTGAGTATCAAGGATTCTAAGTGGAATTTGGTACTCAAGTTCCACGGTTGTCTACACAAGTACATCTAGGACAAGATGGAATTCCTAGACATCTCCTTGCTTAGTGCTACCTATTGATACAATGTCAAGATCGAGCATAAATTTAAACAGAATAAGCGAGACTTTGGATCTCTAAATCAAAAGCAAGGGAAAGGCACCCCCAAGCCATAGAATAAATGACAAAGCCAATGCGAGGTTACCCAAGACAACCCGCCAAGGCCACAAGAAAAGAACAACACCACGAAGATAAAGAGAGACACAGGGAAATTGTGTGAGTTCCATAAGAGCCCCACTCACAACACATGTGAGTATCGGGCCAAGCAGTCACTAGTGGTCGAGTTGAAGGCTTTTGAATCAGATGCATGTTCTGACTCTTAGTCATAACCTGACAAGGGGAATGAAAAAAGGAAGCATATTATTGACATGGAGCCTAGTTCCATTGTTGTCACCACCACAATTGAAAAGAATGAGCCCGAAGATACAGAGGAGGGGGAGCACCTCTTCCACTCATAGATGTGGGCGAAGGTTTCTTCGATATAGTTCATTGTCGACAACAAGAGCCAAAAGAACCTCATTTCAACAGAGGTCATGAAGCAGTTGGGCCTACTGACCACAACACACCCACAATCATACACCATCAGGTGGTTTCACCAAGGGTGAGATCTCCACGTCATCCATTAGTGTCACCTTCCCTATAAAATCAAGCCCTTTGTAGATGAAGTACTGTGTGATCCTTCTCCTCTTGAAGTTTGTGATGTATTATTAGGACAACCATACTTGTGGAATCGACACATTGTGTATGTTTCTAGGCCCCGCGATATTTTTATTACTTTATGCAACATGTTGTGCGTGATACCAGAGGCACCACCACCTATTACCATATCTATGATCAATGCGAAGCAATGCAGAAAGATCATTTCCTAGACTAGGAATTTTTTTTCCTTATGATTCGCCCTTAAGGCAAGAAGAAGATTGTGGCCATGGTCTCCAAACAGGGCTCCTCTGCATGGTAGCAACATATAAACAAGGTCATGGAGGAGTATAGGGACATCTTCACCTCACCCACATGGGTACCTCTACACTGTCAAGTCAAACACTCAATTGATTTAACCCTAGGTGCACCACTGCCCAATGGACTGATTTATCAATGCTCTGTTCTAGAGAATGATGAAATCAAGAGGCAGATTTAGGAGTTGTTGTAGAAAGGAAACATCAAGCCAGGTACATCACCCTGTGGGAGTCTGATCGTGTTGGTACAGAAGAAGGACCGAACTTGGGGATTCTGTATTAACTATCGGAACTAAATAAGATCATTGTCTAGAATAGGTATCCAATCCCATGGATTGATGACCTTTTGGACCAGCTCAAGGGGGAGAAATATTTTAGCAATATTGACTTGAAGTTTGAGCATCACCAGGTACCAATCAAACCCTCTGATGTGTGGAAGATTGCATTAAAATCTAAGGAGGGTCTTTTCGAATGGATGGTCATGCCTTTTGAGTTGATGAATGCCCCTGCAACCTTCATGAGGTTGATGGATGACATATTTTGACCCTTCACCAACTCATTCATGGTGGTGTATTTGGATGACATCCTAATCTTCAATCAAACTTGGGAATATCACCTCTGCCATATTCAACAAGTCCTCCAAACTCTACAACAACACGAGTTGTGTTCCAATTTGGAGAAATAAACTTTTTGTATGACCCAGGTTCAATATCTAGGGTACATCATTGATGATCAGGGTGTGCATGTGGACCCAACCAAGATACAAGTCATTCAGGATTGGCTAGCCCTAACCACTCTAACAAAGCTCTGCAACTTTCTGGGTCTTGCTAATTTCTATCGTAGGTTCGTGTTGGGGTTCTCTCATATCACTTGGAATTTTAGTCAAGTCACCAAGGGTGGAGTGAAAAACAATTATTTTGGTCGGAATCCCAACATAAGGCATTTTATGAGTTGAAGCATCACCCATGATCTGCACCAGTGCTCACATTACCACACCTACAACAACCGTTTGAGATTGGGACAGATGCCTCTGACTATGTTATTGGTGCAGTTCTTACTCAATAGGAGAATCTAGTGGCATATCACAAGGAGACACTTTCAGACAAAGTCTGAAAGTATCCCACCTATGACAAAGAAATGTATTCCATTGTGTAGGCTTGCTGATATTGGAAGCATTACATTTTGGGGAAGGAAATGGTCATCCAGATAGACCACCGATCCCTACAGAAGGATCACCATTAGAAATTATTCACATACTTGCAACAGTTCCATTTTAACATTAAGTACAAGAAGGGCAGCACCAATAATGTTGCACACTGCCTCAATCAACCAACGATCATGGCGTTGATCACTGTGCTTGACTCTTGTGGGCACGAGACTTTGCGGTGGCCGCATTTATACAAAAGCAATCCAAAATTTGGCAACACATACTAGACGCTCCTAGAAGGCAAGAAAGTTCCAAATTTTCACCTCTAGGATACATTGTTATGTCACCTGGGACACCTCTTTGTTCCTTCAAGTGAGCGTGCCAAGACAATTTTGGAGGTGCACTACAATTGGGTCGTTGGACACTTTGGAGTAGAGGAAACAATGGTAGTACTATAGAAGTACTTTTATTGGCCAAACGTTCGACATGATGTTGGGAAGTACATTAGATCTTGCACTGCGTATGCCATTTCCAAACTGACCATCAAGAAGAAAGGCCTATATAATCCTCTTCCTACTCCTAATCGACCTTGGGAATCCATCTCCATGGATTACATGTCAGGCCACCCTTCTATTAAGCATGGAAACGATTGTGTTTTTGTGGTCATCGATAGATTCTCTAATATAGCCATTTTGACAGTCTGCAAGAAAAGTATCATAATAGAAGCCATTGCTAAGCTATTCTTTGAACATGTGGGTACACTTTGGGATCCCACAGTCCATTATCTCAGATCAAGACAACAGGTTCCTAAGTACATTTTGTTCAAGTCTCTGATCGATACTAGATACCAAAATCACTAAGTCCATGGCTTTCCACCCCCAAAGTGGTGACCAAAGAGAGGTTATCAACATGATGATCGTACACATTCTGCGCATGTACAACTTGAAGCATCCACACACATGGGATGAAATCCTCCCCTATATCTAGCACAACTACGACAAAGCTCTCCATAACTCAACTAGCCAGAACCTCTTTCAGGTGGAGTTAAGGTTCCAACCACTATGTCCCATTGATGTGGCCATACCATTCGTAGCTACTCAAGTAGATTCTTCTCATGTCCAATCTGAAGATGACAGGTCTAACAACTTCATTAAGCACATCCAACACATCCTCCAGTAGGTCCATGACATATTGGACAAAGCGAATTATAAGTAAAAGCAGTCACATGAGCAACATTGGGTTCCACACAAGTTCCAAGTGGGCAACAAAGTTTTGCTACATTTGTAGAAGGAGCACCTCACTAGGCCCCACCATAAGCTTTGGTCACTCTGATATGGGCCATACACCATCACCGAGGCTATAGGGGACAATTCTTTCAAGATCAACATTCCATCGTAATAAAAAAGGACCTTGAGCCTCATTGTAAGACAGTTCAAAGGCATGTAGCCACCACATATCTTCTCAGAGATAAGATACCATCGCCTGAGCTAGTTTATTTCCATTCTGTTTGTAAGCATATTTCAGTTCTTTGATATGAATGAAATGAAGTGTTATTTTTGTTGCATCTATGTGTTTTTGGTTATATCTGTATTTTTTTGTGTTCTTGTTTAAGTTCAGATCAATTGATCACTATGTAATCATGAAGAATCGGAAAATTGGCAAAGGGTGATTGAATTTTTGTTTTGGTTTTGGCTTGACAATCACAAGTTAGAGGAGGAAACACCATTACCAGGATAGGCACATTCAAGAATGGCACTACAACAACTATATGATTGATTATGCATTGCAACTAGAATGATCAATGTACTGACAAAGGATTAACACTGAGAAATATAGATCATTGACATCAATCCACCATTTTGGTGCAGTTGCTTGAGTTACCTTGGCATAGGACGAAAGGGAACTTCTGTTTCAGGCAGTCTAAACTAGTGTGACAATTTGATCAATCAAGAAACCCACAGTCCAACCCAGTCGATAAATTAGTCTTAAGGCCAACAATATGAGATATTCAACCCCCGTTGTTGTTTATCTATGGTCAACAATTATGATTTTCTTTCTTTTTATTGTTGTAGTATCATATTGCTTTTAATAATGGTTAATGAACCAGTATCTAACCTATGAATGAGTTTGAATAGCCTTAATTATTACTTGATCGATGATCGTATGACCACAAGCCATATTTTATGTTATTGCTACCCAATGTTTGTATAGGTTGTAAAATAAAGTGTGTAATACCGTGAATAAACACCCATAACCCATCGAATTTTCATCGGTGACACAACCCTGCAATATCCCTTAGAACAACCAAATAAGTGGGTCAAACTTAAGATGATCCAATGTTAACATGTTAGGGATCGATCCTTACACCTTTTCTTGTTTTCTGCATAATATCTTTGAGTTTATGATTCACTTCTTCCTCACCCTCTATGCAAACAAAGACAGAGACAACGGACTTAAGACGAAATGAGTCAAAACCACAAGGGAGGAGAGAAAGAGACAACGAATTTGAGACGGATAGTAAAAAGAAAAATGCTTGCCTTCTTGAACTTTCATCATTCCTTTACACCTCTCAGTACAATTGCTAATTTAATATGTAACACAAAATTATATAATTTAATTCCCTATAATTAAGTGAGATTAATGATTTAATTTATTTGAACAAAAAATTTTAATTCCTTATATATCTACAATTGATATGGGGATTTTATCAAATCACTTTCACTTCATTTTGCTAAGAATTTGGAATTTCTTATGTACCTACAATTCGTATGGGAGTTTGATCAAAATCACTTAATAGTTCATAAGTGATAAGTCTCTCACTCAACTTTTTTGCAATGCCACATAGAGAAAGTGAAATTTATTTAATGCCACGTAGAGAAAGTGAAATTTATTTTCACTTTCAATTAATAAAAAAAGTGATTTTTTTCATTTTGAAAAAACGAAAATAAATTTGTTAAAACATAAAAATATTAGTGTGAAATATAAATTTGAGTTAAAAGTTTAAAATCGAGAAATAAAGAGTTTGACATCTATTAAATCAAATTAGATGTATAAGGGATAATATCTACCATTCATATGGGAGTTTTATTAAATCACTTTATTGTTCATAAGTCATAACCTCTCACTCAAGTATTAGGAAAATAAATTTTACTTTTCCTTTTTAGAAAAAGATAGTGATTTTTATTTTTATTTTGAAAAAATAAAAATAAACGTGTTAAAATATTAAAAATATTAGTGTAAAATATAAATCCGAGCTAAAAAAATTAAATTAGGAAATAAAAAAATGCTATCTATTAAATATAATTAGATGTAAAATGGATAAAATCATTGTTGGAAAGAAAAACTAATAAAATTAGATGTATAAGGCACACTATAATAAAGAAAAACTAATAAAGATTAGGGATAGTTATTCAATGTGGAATTAAAATTAGTAAAAAATGAGAAATAATATTTTATATACATATATATCTATTTAAAGTGTATTTATTATTTTATTAATTTAAGAATATAAAATTAATAAATAAAATAAGATTTTATAATAAATTTGTAGTTATTTGATTGAAAATGATTATTTTATTAAAAAAATTATTATATTAATAGATGTGTTTATTTTGAATAGAATTTTAAATTTTAAATATAAGTATTAATGATTATTTGGTGGATGGTAGAGATTTAACCTCCATAGAAAAATTTTAATAATATTTACAAATCAAATGTTGAGATTTATCTTCAAAGTAATTATGTCTTTTTTGTATATTTAATAAAATTGATTAATTAAGCAAATGTCATATGAGTTATGGTTTTCTTGGCATGTGATATTGATAAATCATAGTATTAGCTCATGACATTGTAACAACGCTTATTTCTAGATTAAAATTCTACATGGTAAAACAAGTGTTGCAGGGCAGCGTAGTCCTTGCCATTGAAAATAAGGATTATGCTGCTACAAAATTTGACAAAAAATGATTATTCTGTGAAATTGTTTTACAGAACACAATTGTATTCATATTTATATGAAAAAGTTTGACAATTTATATTTTCCTTGAAAAACCAAAATCTTGTAATTCAATTACGAAGTAGTAACTTTGGTAGGATTTGTTAAAATCATATTTACACTATGCACATATGCAACTAAATGGATGTTGCATTCATATAGATCTTAATAACAATTTGTTTAGTACAATGCACAATTACATAGTGTTGATCAATTTGCCATGACACTTAACATCATGCTAGACTCTTGCCTAGGCAGGGACTATTAATGAGCAAATTGTGAGGGATTTTTCTTGGGATTATTTTGGCCTAAGAACTCAACCATTGACCAACTCATAACTTGTTTATGTTTTGAAAAAGAGATGAAGAAACAATATTTATTAATGCTTCTTTGTTTTTTCTAAAAATGATCGTACATATTGTCTAAAAACTTTGAAAAATAATGGAGAAAGCAGGAATTAATGTAGAGTGGAGAAGAGATACTTTCTAATTATATGAAAAATTCACTATAAAATTGAGGATTCCAATAAATGAAAAAATTAGGACCGGTCAAAATCAATAGTGGAATAAAAATGAAATAACAATGCCTCCTCTATTTGACTTATAGACTTATATATAAATTAGTTATAAAATTGAATCATAAAAAATAAAGGAAGTATTCATATAAGAATTTATGCTTTGTTGTTGTTAATTTATGTGGATAATGTTATATTATTAAACAAATCATAAGAATACTAATGATAAAATATAATCATTTCATATAATAGTGAATTTTCTTTGTAGATAATATCATTGTTATTATTAAAACTTTTGTGTAGAGAAATAGATAACCATGATCATGAATGCCCTCTATTTTATGCATATGTAATGTTCCCAATTTTGATTTTTCATTTGAGGTGGATTGTTCGGATACTTGGGATGGTACGAAGCATAGTACAATTTTATAATGCAAGTTTTGGAGATGATTTGTGGCTTGAGGGGCTCAGATGGAAAGGCAAATTACAACTCAAAAGAATGTGGGGGCCACAAGAGAGAGAATTTGACCAAGAGGGATGTGTACTCGTGGAGAAAAATAGAGAAAAATGGGAATGCACAGTTGTGGCAAGGAAGGGGGAGAAATAGAAAAAGAATGAACTAGTGGAGAGTCAGGGCCACAAAGGGAGTAAGAGACTAAAAATTATAAATAGAGAAAGGGGGGTTCTCATTGGGATATATTGATCATTTGATAATCCAGCCCTAGTTATCTTGAGATTCTTATCTAAGAAAACTCGTGCTATTCAGCATAATGAATTTCTAGATAGGAATTTCACCCTCCTTTCAGAGAAATTCGAGTATCTCCCTAGTGAGGAAAATTTGGGGAGCTTAATTCAAAGTTTCCATTAGGGATATTTTCAGGTTATTTAGCTAGTGTGTGTTCCTTCTAAGGTGCTGATATTGCTCAAATTTATTGTGAGGAGATCAGTTGCGAAGGAGAATAACACTGGAGGATTTACTGTGTTTCCTATTATTTTATCTGAAGATTTTTGTGGTGATTAACAAGGCTAACTTTGAGGGAATATTTGGGGAATAAACTCTACATTCTTGGAAGAGTGCAGCGGTCTCTAGGTAGGCTTGTGCAAGAGCTTTATTTAAATCAGAAAGAGGGCCAGTTTAGTTGAAGGAGAATGCCAAGTTTCCTTGCCAAAATGCACATGGATCAGTCTCCCTATTTGCTTGAATTTTTTTGCTGAAACAAGGGAAGAGTTACTCTTTTGATGGGTTGCGTGTGCCTTCATTCTTGTTGGTTGTGAGTGGTGAACATAAGGAGGACAAGTTTCCAAGTTTCTTGTGATTCGTGGCCTTTCTCTTAGCTATTATTTTGCTGATTTCTTGGCTAAGTCATCTCTGTAGTCAAATCTCATAAGCAGTGGGTGTGGAGGGCATGTTTCTATGCTCTAGTGTTGGGTAAGATTGTGGTATTTATGAACAAATTAATAAAGTCAAGATCAACTACAACTATTTTAGGACCACATCCTAAGTTAATACAACTGGAATTATTCCATACTTATGACTGAAATATTGAAGGTTCCTATGCTAAAATAAAGCCAGGTTCCTCCTCTCTTGTATGCACTCTGTTTCCTTAATTTAAATCAAAAAAAGGAGTTGTTTCTTGCTTCTATTCATTGTTATGTGAGCTTGTATCAACCCTATATATATTTATGAGTTTAATGAAAATCAGTCCAAGATGATTTGGGGTTTCATTTTGGGTATGAGTTAAGTGTTGTATATGTTTATTTGAAAGCCAATCATAAGAAGCCATCTACAATACTTACATTCAAATTGTTTGTTGAAATACTTCAATGAACCAATGTATGTAAACTCAGAAAATTTTGTGGATTTTTCAAGATGTTTTGTAAAGGGAACATTACAACATAATAATAATAATAAATTAGTATCAACAACAATTTTATATAGTTAAGGAATCATATAAGAAGGTTGAAAACAATAACAAATTATTTATATTAAAACGATTATGTATTAAAATACAAACTAATTACTCTAATTTTATAAAGAAAAACATTACTGAGTTATTATATATATTATCAAATTTAATCATAAAAATATAAATAAATACAAATAAAAATTATTTACTCAAATAAAAGTTAAACAAAGGCTATATGTCTCACATAGAGTTAGAAATTCTATAAATAAATCTTAACTAATAACACCTAAAGGAAAAATTATATACATAAAAATATATACTTTACAAACAACAAAATTGAGATAAAAGTGCATGTAAGAAGACATGAAACTATTCATGAAAAAATAAAATGAAAATACTCAATGCAAATATAAACATTCTTTTGTTATCAATCCCACAAAATTGTCTTCTATATATCCATAAAGCATATAATGTTTGTCTCGCTCCGTAATATTATTTGTGAATATAGGTTGATTGCATACCAATAATTCATTTTGCACAAAAAGTAGAGATGGATTAAAATGTCCATGAGCCCTCATGTTTTTGTGTGTAGATGTAATCTGTATGTGCAACTGAGGTACCCTAATTCAAACACTCTTCTTCATCCTCATTTTGTGTCATTCCCTAACTGCAATGTTTAAAAACAAAGTCAAGGTGATGCAACTGAAATGGAAAAAAGACTCAGAAACAACCTAACAAAGTCAAGGCAATGCAATTGAAACAAGAAAAAAGACTTGGAAACAACCAAATAAGTATTTATTACTATGAAATGTTTGTATTAAAAGGAAGGTATACAAAAGATTGGATGATCACCAATTCTTCTTTGGAAAGACTTATTCCTTTGCTACAATATTTTTTCTATTGGATGAAAACAAATGAAAGTTAAAATATTAATTAAACTTATATCAAGTTCTCGGTTGACCTAAATAAAATTTTTAAATATTGGTTAACTAATATGAGATTTTTTCTTTGCCTATTAATTTGCAGTTTGTTTTTACTGTAATTTATTATTGCTAAACATACGAGTTATATCAATTCAAGCTTATGATATAGCTATATAACATCCCTAATATATATAATTGAATCCATACACAATAAAATTTGAAATTGTTTCACAAACTTTGTAAGTATGTTATGGCATAGTTACTAAGTTTCAATTGAAATTATAAAAAATTGGATAAAAAATTTCCATTCAGGAAAAAATTGATAATATATATGCCTTGGTCGATGGTGATTCCTGTCCTTACCTACTTTGTTATCATTCTCATTTCTCCTCACCGTCCTAACATGACCACCCTCACCCATGTTGAGTCAGTCAAATCTACTTCTCTATACTTTCCTTTTTTTCATGGTCGATCCTATATTACCCTCCACCAAAGTTAGTCTTCTGGATTTCTCTCTATAAAGACAAAGATCTCACTTCCTATTCACAATTATTCATTAGTAGTGATAGAATTGTTTGATGATTCTTATAAACTTTTCTTTATATTCCTATTCAAATTATCATCGGCTAGGTAAGACTAGAGCGGGTTAATTCAACTGTATTTTGATATGGTTTTATGTGTTTTTTGGCTATGCGATGTTATGTATCACAGGGAAGAGATCTATGTTGTTGTGGAAGGATATCAATGAAAATTTCAACATTGGACAAACAATTATATTAACAATTTTTTTTTTTCTAAATTTCATCATTCACTTTCTCCTTTTTATTTCATTGTCTTTATGAATTTTTTTTTTTCCATTCTTTATTTATCAATAATATAATGGTTTTTCACAAATATTATTTAGCCATTTTATTTATTCTAGATAAAGATTATATTATTCGCTCAATATATTGGATGTTTCTAAAAACTATCACATAACTAAAATTCCACAGAATTTAAACATTACAAAATAATTAATTTCTTTAAATTTACTAGAGAAAGAAATAGGTGTAAATCCTCGTGAAAGAGCTGTCAATCCTGGTGTACCAAGCATAGGGTGCTTGTTTCAATCCACACAATGATCACTTGAGTGTGCACACATTTGAATCTCTATTAATGGTCTCAAACACTTCTGGCTTCACAATGCAGACCTCTTCCTCAATCAGTCCGTTGAGGAATGTTGTCTTCACATCCATCTGATGTATCTTCCATCCCATTTGCGTTGAAAGTGCTATAATAGATTTAATTGAATATTACCTTGATACTAGAGTAAAGGTCTCCTCGTAATCAATTCCCTCCACCTGAGAAAATAATCTCACCACAAATATGGCCTTTTGTTTCTCGACACTCCCATCTACTACTTGCTTTACCTTGTAAAGCCATCTATAACTCATCACTGGCTTGTCTGCTAGTCTTGGCACGACTTCCCAAACATTGTTTCTGATAATGGTGACATACTTCTCTACCATGGCATCAACCCATACCAGTTGTTGCACTACTTCCTTGAATGAGGATGGCTCAATATCTACACTCTTTCTCATAAGAGCCATGTGGCTAGCGTACCGATCTAGTGATCTCCTCTGCATAAGTTGTGTTGTGGGTGCTCCCACATTCTCATTAGCATCATGCATCAATATGTCAGCTTCTATGGTGTGCTTCCTTCCATCTCTGGAAGTTTCGGCATGAGTGGGTTCTTCCATTCTCTACTTCTCTGCATGTGGTTACTCCACATCATCTTGAGGTTCTCCCTTTGGAGCTAAAAGCTCCTCATATGCATGCAAATGAATCTCCCTCTCAAGGGAACATCTCATGGCCTTATCTTCATTGAACTTCACATCTCTACGAACCACAGTCATCCTGTGAGATGGAAGGTACACCCAATAGTTGTGAGGTGTATCAGTGTACCCCACAAATATGTCGAACTCAGCTATCAGTTCTAGATTTTTCCTTGCATCCTTGGTAACATGATAGTAAACTAATGAACCAAATATCATGATGGTTTCCACATATGGTTTCTTATATGAAAAGTCTTCTTCTAGTTTACTCAGCCTGAGAATCCAATGAGGAATCTTGTTTTGCACATATAAAACTATGTTGCATGGTTCAACCCACAAGTGAAATGTAGGCCCTGATCATGTAACATCACCTGTGCATCTCCCACAATACTTATGCTCTTCCTTTTAGCCACCCCATTCTATTGTGGGTTATGGGGTTCTATTAATTCCCATCGAATGACTTCTGATTCACAGAATGTTTTGAATTCATTTGACACATATTCTCCATTGTTATCACTCCTAAGAGCCTTTACTTTCCTACTAGTGTATTTCTCAACAAGTGCTTTAAATTCACAAAATTTAGAGAATGCCTAATCTTTCTTTTGCATGAAGAAAATCCAACACTTATGTGAAAAATAAGCTATAAATATTACATAATACATCTGCTTGGTCATGGAGGCTGTCAAGAATGGTTCACACACATCTGAGTGAACTCTTTCAAGGATTTATTTCGTTTGATAGTCCTTATCATGAAAGGTGGCTTTGTCGTACTTACCCAATGTATGCCTTTTGCATGTATCTCTCTGATCTAGTGCACCTTTTGGAATTCATGTAAAAATATTCTACATGATATTCAAAGCTCCATGGTAATGATGGCCCAATCTTCTATGCCATAATTCACTAATGTATCAGCACTGCACCTTCTATGCTTTTGTGCTCAATGTTGCACAACCTTCTACATCCAATTTGTATAGGTTATTCACCCGAACCTCGATCCACTTCACTTGTCCTGAGGCTATGTGATGAAGGAAATCCTTTCCTTTGCTAAATATCACATTGTAGCCATAGGTCCTCCAACATAGAAACTGAAACTAAATTCTTCTTTAGACGTGGAACATACATGGCATCTTTTAATGTGAGAGGAGAACCAAACTCCCTCTGAAAAGTAACAGTACTGATGTCGGTCGCACTATACCTTCCATCATATCCCATAGCGATGTGCATTTGGAGGTCCTTCTCCTCCAAGTCACTAAAACATTATTTGATGTCGATCATATGGAATGAGGCTCCACTATCCAAATACCACACACTGCCCATCACCCATGTCACCATGCAAGCAATGAAGGTTAAATCCAACTCAAATTGTGAAGCAAGAGCTTCACCTGCCGCTCCTCTTGAGGGTTTATTTCCATCCTTCTTGTACATACACTTTTTGACATAGTGTCCCAACTCATGATAGTGAAAATATTTAATCTTTGACAATTCCTTCTTCTTGTCACCCGTGACTAGACTCTCCTTTAGATTGGAATTTCTTTCCTTTCCCTTTCTTCGCCTTTCCAACTAAGGCACAATACTCCTCATCATCATGCTTGGATGAGGTTCCATATCTGGTGCTCCTCTTTATCTCTTCTTACACCAAGTCAGACCATAAACGCTCCCACTTTGGTAGATTCTCCCTCCCATTTACCAAATCCTAGTAGTTATGCCAACCCTTGAGAAGGCCTATAAGTGCTAGGCTAACCAAATCATCTTTAGAAACTATAATACTGACACTCCCAAGCTCATCTCGACATTAGGTGAATCTTCTCAAGTATTGTGGTATTGTGTCACCCTTCTCCATCTTTATCTTCTAAATCTTGTCCTTCAGTGCCAACTTGCTATGGTCATTGTGTTGAAAATAACAACAAGAAATGTTAAAAAATAACATCAAGAAAAATTCCTAATTTAATTTGTCCTTTTATTAAATTAGGAATTAAATTTTAATTCCACATCTCATGACAACTTGTAATAGTTAACTAAGTTAATTTGACTTATTTAGCTTAGTTAATTCAAGTTGAGGGTCTAACTAGAGTCATGTAGAGTGTCTTCTACAATTGGGAGCACTAGTTGAGTTGAAATTATTTAATTCAGTCCAACTAAGTTGAAGTCAGTTAAACAAGCTCCAAATAATGGAGGAATTAGTGGCAGATTAGGAACAGAGGGGTGTAACCATCAACAGTGGGGTGTAACCAACAATAGTGGGGTGTAACCAATAGTAGTGGTGTGTAACTTACTGTAGTGGGATGTAACTTTGTAACACCCTCCTCCCACATATAACCAAGAAACCAGCCAACCGAGGTAAACATGTGACGAGAGGCCACTATGATATGATTCAACCTCATAAGTCATGTTAAGGAAGTGGAACCGATGGAAACACACCATACAAACATTAATCATCAGGTACATAACCCTCAAGAACCAATCCAATACTTTAGACAACTTACCTTGGGGTCCCAATGAACTTTTGGACAACTTAAGCCTCAGTCACTCCCGTGCTATAGGCATGAGGATAACCAAAAACCCAAAGTCGCAATGACAGGCTTGCCTGCCAGTGACCAGTGACCAGAGACCAAAACTATCACTGCTATGCCAGCAACTCTGGGATTTGAGCCACCTTTTCAAGCCCAAAGCCCAGGTCACTGCCCAGAATTGAACCATCTCTTCAAATCAGTAAAATAACATGGAAATGACAGTACTAAAGTAAATACTTATTCAAGACCTTGACTGGACCCCTACTAGCCACGACAGGCATTTCATTAAACATATTGCAAATGTGTAATCTACAGGTGTAATTAACAGTTTTGAGCATAGGGGTCTCATACTTAGCTGAGAATTGTTAAGAACCATTGATGCGTCAATGCGTCAAATTCCATTCCATCCATTAGGTTATAGATACATTGATCATTCAATTACAAGTAAAAACATGATGAGAGCCACACATGGTTGTTGTCATAAAACATATACATAACTAGCATAATAGGGACAGAAATATCAATGAAACAACAACCATATACACCACATATAATCTGTTAGGTAAACTTGACTCGGGATAGAGTCAAAGTTGACCAGGTTAAACAATGATGGTTTTGGGGCACATGGTATTGTGCACCCATAGTATTCTACCCATGGTATTATATGTAATGGAGCTTATAAAAGGCTGGAAGGACTTCATTGTAATGCAAGACCTGGAGGTGAGCGGTGAAGGCTCACTTGGTCAGATTGGCCAGGGTTTTGGCCAATGCTAATGAGATCTTATTAGGTTGGTTTTTTCCCCAGATTTGGGGTTTTATTGGATAAACATTTGTGTTTATGTGTTTATGGTTGTTGCTAGTTATTTTTATATTTATTCCTCTCAATAATTATTTATGTTATGCAGTAAATTTCTTAACAACTAGTATCAGAGCCAGATATTGGCTTTAAAGGGATTCTTTGATGCCAAGGTTTTATAGTGCCTGATGAGATCAATGCAGCCTTTTCACAGATCTGGGTCTGGAAAATAATGGTGGAACAATCGTACATGGAAGAACCTCAAGGAAGAATGTGCAGAAGATAGTGTCGTAACTGCTAGGGATCGCAGTGCATTTGCAATATTTACCGGTTTGGAACATGTTGACAAATTGTTTGGGATTCATGCGGCTATTTAAAGAAGGTCGGTAGAAGAAAATTGTTCATGCGACTTCAAAAATTGTTCGTTTTCTACTACGTGAGGCCACTGGTGCTGGAATCTACGAGGTTCTCATTGGGCTTGCAGTTGGATCAGTTTGATAGAAGTTATTGAGCAAATCAAATTGAGAGAGGATGGATCAAAATCGCAGCAACAATAAACAAAAAAAATAAAATTAGTGAAGTCAAAATTATTGCATGTAAATGGGCATACTATTGTAAGACTTGGTAAGGCATGCGTACCCCTTGGGGATCACCAGTAAAGGCTGAGTTAGACCTAGGTGATAGGGGGGATGTCAAGTTAACAATACCCCTGGTAAAAACTCTAAGGGGGGTAAGAGCTAGAGTGAGCGAGATTGTCTCACTTAGTAGGTTTGGCTGGAGTTAGTCAAGGAACCCCAAGTCAAGTTTAAGGGGGGAATTGTTAGGTAAACTTGACTTGGGATAGTGTCAAAGTTGACCAGGTTAAACAGTGATGGTTTTGGGGCACATGGTATTGTGCACCCATAGTATTCTGCCCGTGGTATTATATGTAATGGAGCTTATAAAAGGCTGGAAGGACTTCATTGTAATGCAATACCTAGAGGTGAGCGGTGAAGGCTCACTTGGTCAAATTGCCCAGGGTTTTGGCCAATGCTAATGAGATCTTATTAGGTTTGGTTTTTCCCTAGATTTGGGGTTTTCCCGGATAAACATTTGTGTTTATGTTTTTATGGTTGTTGCTGGTTATTTTTATATTTATTCCTCTCAGTAATTATTTATGTTATGCAGTAAATGTCTTAACATAATCCACCATAATACTCATAGAAATACCAAGAGAAATAACCTTTCATTAATGATGCAAAATCCAAACCCAGGATGGGACTTCCACATTCGACCCAACCATAAAATGGCTAAGCCAAATCTCTCTTCAACTATTGACCCTCGTGCCATATTCCAAGCATTAATGTGGGATTTCATAGAACACATCAATCAAAACTCATCCAAGGCTTCCAAAGGCCATCCACCTCAACCCATCAAACATTGATTCCACCTCACGGTGAGACATCATCAAAACCATCTTCACATCGGTCTCTATCTTATCCATATAGGGCTCCAGAGCATTTGTTCCAACCAAGGCTCCAGGACTAGTAACTCAACCCACAGTTGCCGCCAGGCTACAGAGAATTTATCCAACCAAGGATCCAGGACTAGTAACTCAACCCACCAAGGGCTCTAGAGCGTTTGTCCAACCAAGGCTATGGAACTAGTAACTCAACCCAAGTTGTTACATGGCTCTAGAGCATTTGTCCAACCAAGGCTCCAGAAACTAGTAACTCAACCCAAGCTAAGGAAACATGAGAACCAACAAAAAGAAAAAAGGAAATAAGCCCACAACTTCATGGCTATCCAGGAAATGGAAAGGCCAAGAAATCCACTATCAATCCAGGAAATACTCCATGTCAATGACAGATCACAACCAATAAACCACATGCATGTGTCATGCATGCCAAAACTAGTGAAGGAAAAATACATGCAACTCGGTCCCTGCAAGAAAATTTGATGTAACTGCTGATCTTGATGCCTTCTTGTGCTTTCCTGCTCTTCCTTTTCCTTCTTACTCCAAGAATCCAAGTATGCCACACCCACCAAGAGTGCTCCAAGAAGACTCTAAGTGTCCAATAGTATGAGAGAGAGAGAGACTAATGAGAGAGCTCCAAAACTGAACTGAAAAAGGGTTATCAAAAGCTTGCCCACTGATCCTCAGAAGCCTTTTTATGAATGAGGCCTCTATTTTCTTCATTTTCCATTATTTTCCTTCATTTTCCTCCTCACATGCAACTTGTGACGTTTCACCTCCCTTTTTGCCTATTTTCCATTATTTTCATAAATAATTATGCCAATGCCATTTTGCCTTTCCAAATCCTTAGCCATTGCCTTTTCCAATTTCCTTAGCCATAAAAAATCACAAGTGATCCCCATCACTAGGATTCTGCCCAAAATTCAGCTTGGAATAAGTGTCCCATCATCTATGGTTATTATTTTTACTTTATTTACTTTTATTACATGGAATTTTCACTAGGGCTATTACAAACTTACTATAGTGGGGTGTGACTTACTACAATGGGGTGTAACTTGTGGCAGCGGGGTGTAACCTGTAGTAGTTGGGTGTAACCTGCAGTGATCAATAAACTGAATATTCACTCATAATTAACTCATGCATGTCAGATCATAGAAAGACCCAGTTGATATTGGAGTTCAAGGACAATGTAATATCAATTGTATAATCATCTAAATGGTACTCGTGGTGTATACAATCAGAGGAAGGCCTATGAGGATTTCACAATTCATAATTGTGGAATTTCCCAATTAAATATGGGATAATTCCCAAGGGAACAACACAAGGAAATAGGAGGTTGGAAGGCAACAAAATTGGCTAAGTATTGGCTTGAGCTTGTTTGGCAAGTAGTGAGATAGATAGATATAATGTAGAGGTTGCTCAGGCTTGAGAAAAGCATTGTAATCTTCTCATATTTTCTTATTAATGCAATATACAGATAGCAAGCATTTTTAGTTAAGGCTTTCCTTGGAAAATCATTGTGTTATGTGTGATTGAATTCTTTCTCTTCTATGCTTCATGATTTTATTAATCATTTATTGTTTTTGCTAATGAGTAGAGTATATTAGAGTTAATTATTTTAGCATATTACAATTTGCAGTTTGAATCTACAAGCAATTTCTACATGGTACCAGAGCTAGATTTGTAGAAATATCTGCATGGTATCAGAGCTATATTTGTAGAAGTTTCTACATGGTATTAGGGCTAGATTTGTAGAAATTTCTACATGGTATCAGAGCTGAAATCACTATAGAATAGGAGAATACGAGTTTGTCTTTTGCAGGAGAAATCTAGTTTGCAGTATCATACCTCAGAGCTAGCAAGATGTCGTTCTACGGATTGAGGCTCGAATATGCCCTGAAGGGTAGTTCGAACTATATTTCTTGGAAGGACAAGATAGAGCCAATGTTGGAAGAGAATGGGCTTAATGAATTCATAGATAAAGATATTCCTAAGCCAGTTGATGCTTAAGATCTAGCAGAGTGGAGAAAGTGTGTGGAAAAGGCGAGAAGGATTATCCTAGAAGGAGTTCGAGATCATATTGTCTCGAACCTCCATGGTAAGGAAAATCCATTTGCAATGTGGAAGGCATTGACAAACCTATTTCAAAACAACAGTGACCATAGGAAGCTAGCACTGAAGGACAAGCTCAGAAAGATCAAGATGGACAATGGCAACTCAATATTGAAGTACTTGACCAAGTTCACCTAATGTCAGGATGAGCTTGGAAGTGTCGGTGTTATAGTTGCTAATGATGATATGGTGAGCCTACCACTTCTAGGCCTTCCCAAGAGCTAGCACAACTACCAGGACTCAATTAATGGGAGGGAGAAGCTACCAGAGTGGGAGCGTTTATGGTCCGACTTGGTGCAAGAAGAGATTTGGCAGAACACAAAAGATGGGACCTCATCCAAAGAAGTGGAAGAGGACCTTGCATTAGTCAACAAAGAAAATAAATCCAAGGGAAAACAATCTCAAGGCGAGGAGGGCAATAAGAATAAAGAATTGTCAAACATTAAGTGTTTTCACTGTCATGAGTTTGAGCACTATGCCACGAAATGCTCACAAAAAAAAGAAAGCAAGAAGGAACCTGCAGTAGCAGCAGCAGGTGAAGCTCTAGCTTCACAATTCAAACTTGATTTTACTCTCATTGCATGCATGTCAAGCAATGTAATGGGAAGCATGTGGTATCTTGACAGTCGTGCCTCGTTCCATATGACGGGGAATAAAGATCTATTCAATGACTTGGAGGAGAAAGACCTTAAGCAGAACATAGAGTTGGAGATGAAGGGAGGTATAGTGCAACCGGTATTGATAACATTTTTTTTTAGAGGGAGTCTGGCTCCCATCTCAGACTCACAGATGTGTTGTATGTTCCAGGACTAAATAAGAATCTTGTTTCCATCACGATATCATAAGACCGTGGCTACGATGTGATATTTAGAAAAGGAAAGGTTTTCCTTAAACACATTGCCATGAGTCAGGTGAAGAAAATCAGTGTGCGAGTCAAGAACATGTATACACTTGAGGTGAAATATGCATTCAAAGCCTTCAGGAGCAAGGAAAAGGTTAGATACTTGGTGGTTGAGAGGGAGCATGAATTACCTCTCAACTTGCAGCCTTAGATGCAACCTCAAAATCAGCCTCAACAAGTTGTGGAGTAGCCACAATTGGAGAAGAAGAGAGGAGACCAAGTGGAGACATCCACTCAAGTAAAGACCTCTAGTAGGGGAAGTTTTGAGCCAAGTGGGCAGAGGGAGCACATGCAGCCACACCTCAAGGTGAGATATGGGGCGGTGTGAAGCAATAGTCCCAAGAGTGAAGAAATTTGGGCAAGATCCATTGAGGTGTTTCTTTTCCCATGAATCATTACCTTACTACGGGGGTGTTATGTCGATTTATCCCTCTTACAGACAAGAGTGATCTCCCTAGAATCCAAAGAAATCTAGTAGCCAACAATCTTGAACTGCTACCTTTCTCTAGAATATGATTGACTGAAACAAATACTATGATAGAGGCCACTTACCATTTAATTGAAATGATTGATGAAGTTCCCTTCAAATCTTTTGACCATCTGCTCCTCCTTGATGCTTCAGAGATCCTCCCGTTACTTCCCATAACTTCTCCATCATGTCCTCAAGGAGATTTCTGTAGACGAAAATAAACATGAGATCAAAGCATAAATTATATAAAATAAGAGATAAATGGACTAATTAACTCAACCATGTATCATAAACTGATCAATATGCAATCACAATCTATGTAGGTGATCAATGAATCCTACAAATTGTATCAACAAAGATATAATTGAGAAAGAACAATTGACTTTATTTAATAAAATGGAGAATAGTCTTACAACCATGAAGCCTTGATGTTGCAAGTCCCTTCCCACAATATCCAACCCTCTCCTTGAATGAATAACCTTCCAACCTTATTCCTATATCATAAGCCTACTTCCAACAGTTCTCTTCAATCCTCAAGCTTGTGTTAGCTTTATAGTCCAAGGGTGGGAAGTTTGGGATGAATTTTCCAAGGGATGAGATCCGCTAATGGTGGGGTAGGGGTTCCACAAAGAGAGGGAGTAGCTCCATGATGGGAGGGATCAAACCTGAATAGGCATCCATTCGAAGCTTGTTAGTTGGGATAGATATAATTAACAATGCTTCTAGACTTTACTTTTTATTTTTACATTCGTTAAGTCATGTGCGTAGGTCACAGTGTAAGAGAGCACAAACTTATTCACAGTTCCTAATGGACTCTTCTACGCATGCACAAAGATTGACTAGGGAGCTGTACTAGAAGCCAAAAATAGGGTTTTGAACCATGGGATCTATGAAATTCACTTTCTTTGGGATAGTTTAGATTCTAGCCTTGCAAGGGATGCTTTGGAACACATTCATGGATAGTGAAAGATCCAAACTAATGGTCATTTTCCCATTGTGACAAAATGATGTGTAACTGATTGCCCCCTAAAGTGAAAAGTCAGAAAAGATGTTTGATGACTGAAGAACTTTATTATTCCAAGGTTTGCGGTAGAGACTATAGTTGGAGACCTACAACAATCAATAAAATGTTACAATGCAATATAAAATCATTATTGAGGTAGGCATTCCCATACTCAGTGTATAAATGTCTGAAAGAACTAGTACGAAAATACATCTGAAGATCCATGTCAAAAGACAACATAATATGGATGCAACCATCGATGGATCTATGTTTACAATCATGAATATTTAATAAGTCCACATAGCCTGGATGGATAAAACTAGATTTAGGGTCTTGATCCCCATCTCTCGATGTGTAGTAAAAATCTACCCATGCGAGTGAATGTCATGTAGTCGAACATGGTAGAAACCACTTGATTACCGTCAATGATGTGAACCATTAACAAGTTCAAGAGAAACCACCAATAATGACAATGTTTGTCAAGGTACTTCTAGTAAAAACTATGAAGTGTGAATAGATATGTTGATGTCAAACACTCATAGAATCATTTGATCAAAGGTCAATGATAAGAACTTCTCATCGAAGGTGAGAAACCTACCATTAAGGCATGCATGCTTTAAGGTATTGAATGCTTCTAGATCAACTTTGTTGATAGTGAGTTGAGCGACCCGTCACAACAGGGCTTACAACATGAAACTCATTTCAAGTTTTGAAGAACAACAATTTGGAGTAATCTAGGACTGACTCAGGGATGGTTGATGCAACTGAAGGCTATGAATGGCAAAGTAATTTGACTGAAGTTGGACTTCTATTGAACATATCAAAGACACGACATGGTGACTTGGCAATAATACCCAAACCAACTGAAGACTTTCAATAAGGTATGGTCAACTGAGAGCCAAATGGATTTCCCAACGCGAACACAAAAATTGACGGAATGTAATGTTCAAGAGAAACATACTACCTTTTATAAAACAAAAACAAAGGTTTTTTCTTGCTTTTCCCTTGCCATTACTGGAAAGTACCTCTTTTTTTTCTACAAGATTGAGGAGGATAACATATGCTTGTCCTATAAGCTCATCCTTCATATGAATCCTTCAAAGTATTTTTAACAAATCTTAAGAAAGAGTGGTTCGGTCTCATCATGCTTAACAAGTCCTGCACTTTTTAGATTTTACGAGTCTAGTTAAGGGGTAACTCAATGTCTTTTTCATGTTTAAAGAGTTTGAAACAACACAAAAAGAAAACTCATGCAGTTCTTTCAATGTAAATTTCAACGAGCCCGAAGAAAGTAAAGCTCACTATTTTTCAGTTTTAGGCAGTCAGGAGAAAAACATAAGTAAACTCCAAAGTGTCATTTTTCATAAATCAGGTCCCTCAAGCCCGAAAAAGGGTGAAATAATGTAGGATAGACCATGATTAATCAACATATACCTTTTTCATAAATAGTCTAGTCCAGTCCATAAAATGGGTAAACTTATACTAAATATATGGTTGTTCATTTACTTTTACAAGTTTGAACAGTCAAGTACTCGTCGATATTTTCACATTTAGGGAGTCTAAAAAGCGAGTAAAGATAAATCATTGGTTTTGCTTTTTCGTAAGTTTTAACTAGTTCAAAAAAGTGATAAAAAAATACTCAATGCCAAAATGATTTGTTTTCATAAATAACCTGTGCTCTGGACACTTAAACTCAAAAATCATATCACTGCTAAAAAATATATTGAAAAACATTATAAAGTTGGATTTTAATGGATAATAGGAAAAAATTGATATCTTAATAGGCCTAAAAACTTATAAAAACCCGGAGTGATCGGAGGGAGCGGAGCGAGAGGGTGCGGCGACTCGACGTTAGGGTTTCTGAGAAGACCTGCAACGGCAGGACCTCTGGACGGAAGCCACCAGATCTGATAGCGGCAGCGTAGTAGTCCTCAGGCTATAGGCTTTGGCAGACGGGTATAATGAACCCCCGCCAGGGGGAAGGAGGGGCGCCTCCTCCAACAAACGTTAACCAGCCAGGACACAGCGAGGGTTCAGAAAAGGAACAGGGGCATAATGAGGGGAATACCGACAAAAGTCAGCAGAAGCAGACAGAACAGGTACAGCAAGACAAGCCGAAAGTGAGCTCATCTACATGTAAGCCAGTAGCCACGTACAGGCCAAAAGTGGAGCTACCCAGTCATCAAATCAATGCCAGGATTCAATATATGAGAGATCATGCTCTCATAGGTAAATTTATAGGTATTTGGCCAAATGAGAAAGCCTTGAGAGCCTGGATCAATGTCAAATGGCATCCAAAAGGACACATATCCTTGCATCTCGGGCCGAAGGGGTTTTTTACCGCAGTCTTCAACTGCTTGGAAGATAGAAACAGAGTTTTTGAGGGAGGGTCGTATTTCTTCAACTCTGCTGGACTATTTCTCAGGGAATGGGTCGAACGATTCAACCCGGATAAGGAAGATCTAAGTTGGGCACCGGTATGGATCAGGCTGTATTCGCTGCCATGGGAGTACTGGGAAGAAGATTCGCTCAAAGCGATCGGCAAAGTATTGGGAGACTTTGTAAAGGTAGCAGAAGACACAAAAACGCAGAGATACACCTCATATGCACGGATCTGCGTCTATATGGACCTGAAGCAACCCCTGCCTGATACGGTAAGTCTCTTTCATGAAGATGTGGAATGGATCCAGTTAATTGATTATGAGCATGTACCCTTTAGGTGTAGAAAATGTCATGATCTAGGGCACCTTTATAGAGATTGCCCGTTAAACAGTAATCCCCCGGCTCAAGTTGACCAGGAAAACCAGTCATCGGACGGTTTTACAAAGGTGACAAATCGAAGAAAAGGAAATAAAAAACCTGTCGTCCCGACAAAGTTAGCTCAAAAGGATCCATCAAAGCCCTCTACGAGCAACAGCTTTGAAGTTCTGGCCAATGAAGAGCTGCAGGATCCGGATCTCTTAACCTCCAAAAGAAAAGAATCTAACCAGGAAAAGACTGAAGGATCCCAATCGAAAACAGGGGAAAAGAAGGTGGAACAAGAAGGCAACATCATCAAGACCGCGTCAAAAACCTGGAGCCTCCCAGAAATGGAGATAGATAATACGGACCCAGGCACAGGAAAAGAGAAGGAAGGAGAAGGAAGTTATCAAGAACCTCAAATCATGGAGGAGGACACGGATTCAATAGACATCGGTGAGCTAGACATACTGGGCCTAGAACAAGCATGCAAAACAGGGAATTTCGACAAAATACCTGACAGACAAGTGGACAACCTAGTGGAAGTACTCAACAAAGCCCAAAAGAAATACTCACTAGGGGTTCAAATCGGCAGTCAATGGGACGGGAAGTTCATCACCAAAGACAGTAAAAAACGAGGAAGGAAAACTACTTTAGAACGAACCATCAAGATAGGTGAAGTCTTGGTTGAATCAGGCAGATATGCTAAGCTAACCAAGTACTATAATACCAACCCCAAACCTTCCCAATGAAGTTGATATCATGGAATATTAGAGGGCTCAATGGCCCAAAGAAAGGCAGACTTTTAAAAAATATGCTAATGGAGGAAAAACCAGCAATCCTTTTTTTGCAGGAGACAAAATGTAATTTGGCAGTCTTGGAAAAAGTAGCAGCAAAGGCCTGGCCGGGGGGGTTAGTCACAGCTGTTGATGCTCAGGGAGCCTCAGGAGGACTTGCAGTGCTCTGGGATGCAAGAATGATCCAATTAAGTAACATACATGCAAATAAAAACTTCATACAAGCTATTTTTCATATAATTGGTACTAATATTTATGGTCACATAACAAATGTGTACTTTCCTCAAGAAATCCAGCACAAGGTAGAAATCCTGGAAGCTTTAACGTAGCTCAATGCAGAAAGGACTTATCCGCTATGGGTCTCAGGCGGAGATTATAATATGATCGCTTCAATGGAGGAAAAGAAGGGAGGACGATGCAAGACAAACAGGGATGGCTCAATATGAAAATATTTCATTCAAAATAATTGGTTGATAGACCTTCCTACAACCAACGGCCTCTACACCTGGAACAACAAAAGAGCAGCACCAATGCAAGTAGCCTCGCGTCTAGATCGATTCTTGATCTCTGACAATGCAGTTCATCTAGGGGGAGAATTTACAGCCTCCATCCTCCCTTACTCAGGTTCTGACCATTGGCCCATAGCCCTACACTGGAACCAGCCTGGTAACAGTATAAGGCGACCATTTCGGTTTGAGGCATTCTGGTTAACTCATCCGGAATTCCAAGAATTTATCAGGACAACTTGGCAAAATTTCAATCCAATGGATGGGACAAAAATGTCTATATTCCAAAGGAAGTTGAAGCACCTCAAAGAGGAAATAAAGTGCTGAAACAAATTCATTTTTGGCAACATTTTCAAATCAAAGGAACTCCTCACTCAAGAAATGAAAGATATCCAGCAAAGAATGATCTCTAAAGGACGCTCTGAAGTACTAGTCCAGAAGGAGCAGGTTATAGAGAACAAAATCCTCGAACGAGACCTACAGGAGGAAACTCTCTGGAGGCAGAAATCGAGAGTTAGATGGCTGAAGGAAGGTGAAAAGAATACGAAATTCTTTCACAAAACCACAGTCCAAAGAAGAATGATCAATCAAATCTCTTATGTCAACAGTGAACAGGGCATCAAAATTGAAACCCATGAAGGAATAGAACAGGAGTTTCTCAACTACTTCAAGAAGATGAATCAAGAACCCAACATAAACAGAACAGAGGCTATTGACACAATCATCGGGCAGATACCCAGATTAATTACTGAAGATCACAACACTCTTCTTCTCAAACCTGTAAGTCTTCAGGAGGTTGAAACCGCGGTGAATCAACTCAAAGCAGGGAAAGCGCCAGGACCAGATGGGTTCACTTCAAACTTTTTTCAGCACTTCTGGGAATTAATTAAATGGGAAGTCTGGCAGGTGGTGGAAGAATCGCGAACTCTTAGATGGATGTATCCAGCTCTGAACGCAACATTCATCACATTAATCCCCAAAGCAGAGGAATCCAATACTCCAGATAAGTACAGACCCATCGCTTTGTGCAATATCATATACAAGATTGTCTCCAAGGTCATAGCATTGAGACTGAAGCCCATGCTTCCCCTCATTATATCTATAGAACAATCTGGATATGTAGAAGGAAGACAGATCATGGATGGGATTATTTTAACCCATGAAATAATACATTCTCTCAAGCAGTCAAAACAACCAGGTATGTTGCTCAAAATCGACTTATCTAAGGCTTTTGACAGTATCAGTTGGGAATATTTGCAAAAAATCCTCAAAGCCTTTGGCTTCGCCCCCCCTGGATCAGATGGATCAGCAATCTTCTCTCCTCCTCGTTCTTCTCCATTCTCATTAATGGGATTCCGTCCCCCACCTTTCATCCCTCTAGAGGCATTAGACAAGGGGATCCTTTATTGCCCTTTTTGTCTGTCATCCTAGCTGAAGGCCTAGGACACAGTATAAAATCGGCCATTCTCTCCCACAGTCTAAAAGGTCTAGCTCTCCACCAAGCCTCTGCTATCTCGCACCAGCAATTTGTTGACGATAATATGTTATTCGGTCACCCCTCTGTTCAAGAAGCGCACTCTTTTAAATCCATTCTTGATAACTTTTCGAAAGCCTCAGGAGCCCTCATCAACAATGTCAAATATCAGATTTTCTTTTTTAACACTCCTCCCTCCACCCAAAGAGCTATAGCACGCATTCTCAGTTTCACCATTGCGTCCCTTCCTTCTAAATACTTAGGGGCTCCTCTAATTGCTTTGGCTCTCAAGCATTCTTCTTGGACCAGCCTATTAGAAAAATTGGAAGCCAGACTATTCCTTTGGACTCACAAAGCTCTTAACATGGCCAGTAGGATAGTGCTAATTAAAGTTGTTCTGCAATCCATGCCACTCTACCTATTCTCCATCTTGGCGGCACCGAAATGGGTACTCAAAGCCATCAAACAACTGCAGCAAAATTTCCTATGGGGAAGCTCGGGGCCAAATCGAAAGTGGGCACTAGTCAAGTGGGAGAAGGCCTGTCTTCCTAAAAAAGCAGGAGGTATTGGGCTAAGAGATCCAGAACAAAGCAATAAAACAATGGGGGCAAAAATCTGGTGGAGGTGGCTCTCAAACTCAAATACCCTATGGACAGCAAAATATGCAAGAAACTTACCCCTAGAGGAGAGAATTCGAATGTCGGAAGTCAGCAAGGGTTCGATCATTTGGAACTCAGCCATTCAACATCGAGATTTAATTCAAAAACATAGTTTCTGGGAGGTGAAAGATGGCCTTACAGCAAGGTTTTGGGAAGACTCATGGCAGCAGCTTCCAAATCTCAAAGATAGCATTCAGGGAATTTCAGAACGAGAAATAAACCAGCATGACAAGGTAAGTTACTTCTGGAAATCACATACCACCCAAGAACATAGAGAATGGAAAGAAGCTTGTCATATCTTACCTCATAGCTCGGAGCAAATTCAACTTTCTCTATCCTCAGAGCTTCAAAAACGAAAAATTCTAAAGCTGGCAGGTATGGATACACTAAGATGGGGATATGAGGAAAAGGGGACCTTCACAACCAAGGAAGCTTACAAAATCATTATCAAAGACAGAGTAATCAAAGACAAAATATGGGACAAAATATGGAACCCTCCTATTTGGCCGAAGGTTTCTACCTTTCTGTGGCTTCTTTCACACAATAGAATTCTCACATGGGACAACCTCAGGAAAAGGAACTTCTATGGACCATCTATATGTCTCAACTGCAATCAGGAAGAGGAATCAGCTCTACACCTTATGCAACACTGTCCGTTTGGAAGGAAATTGTGGGAAAAGGTCACATTCCGTTGTCAGAGGGACGGCAGAGTGATGGGGGATATTAAAGGCACCCTTCGCAATTGGACTCAAGAGCCATATCAGAGCAAGGTTTTAAACACTCTTTGGCAAATCATACCAGGATTACTGATGTGGAACATTTGGAAGGAGAGAAACAGAAGGATTTTCAAAAATCAATCAATGACACTGGAGCAGATATGGAATGGGCTACACCATAACATCAGAGAAACTCTATCTATTAAAGGCTGGTCTAAAGAGGACTTTCCATCGCAACCACAGGAGCAAGCTATATGGGACAACTGGCAGATAAAATTACAAGGTCCGACTTCTGCCAACGAAAATTCCTCCAGACATCAAGTAAACACTACAAGCTGGTCCCCGCCACCAATCAATGTGTTTCAACTTAACTTTGATGGAGCGTCGAAAGGAAATCCTGGTCAAACGGGATTTGGTGGAGTCATCAGAGATTACCAGGGTAAGCCTCTCATCACTTTCTTTGGATCGATAGGTTGGAATACCAATAATGCAGCGGAATTGGAAGGTTTATGGAGAGGGCTCATTCTAGCGCAGGATCAAAAGTTCCTCCCTCTTATAGTGGAAGGGGACTCCCAAATTCTCATCAATATGGCATTAAAAATTCAACAGGGATCCCCGGTCCATAAGGTCATTAGTAGCTGGAGAATGGCCACTAGACTGGAGCGACTACAACAATGGCTCAATTATAATCAAGTCATTTCCTTTAAGCATATCAGAAGAGAAGGGAACAAACTTGTAGATTTCCTTGCTAATTTAGGAGTGGACAGTGGGAAAGAATTCTTTGCAGGATCACTACAAGGCATAGCCTCGGAGAACCAACTTTCTACCTTCCATTCTATATTAACAAGAGATATGTAGTCAAGAGAAGAACCACACCCGGATGCGGGTGTCAACATGAGATGTTAATGCCAAAGCATGCGCAGATGGCAGCTGGCAAGTATACAAGAATGAGCAGGCGGCATAAGGTAGGCATTCAAGGTTCATTAATGCCGGCACGATCCCAAGGTACGCTAATGGAGGTGATTAGTATGGCGCGAATTCTCGAGGTCTCAATTGTTCTGGCTCGTTCTGGAAGCGTCGCGGTGCATCTGCTCTCGGCAAGCAGAGGTTTCATATGGGGGTCCTGGTCTCAGAGGAAGCTGCCATGGACTCATAACAATCCCCAGCTGCTCAGCCTGAGGTATTATACTCTGTTTCTTTGCGTCGGGGTTGGGTGTTCCAAGCCAGTTTTTGCCTGGAGTATCTGGCGTTTCAGATCACCCTTTGGCATTTCCTCTGTAAAATTCAGGTCAGTCTCTACCTCTGGTGTAGGAGCTTGGGTTGGGAACTGGGTTCTCTCGGTCGTGGCGGGGCATTGTCTGCTTGTCAGGTCTTTCTCTTGCGTGCTTAGAGTCCGGGTCTTTTATGTTACAGTTGGGTCCTCATTTCGAATTAGTTCAATCTGTGAATTGCTTATCCCTTACCCACAACCTTTGAGTTTTTGCAATTTGCTGTTTCATTCGACCATGGCCCCCCGTCGTCGTGGCATTCCCAGGAGAGGGAGCAACTCGGGATCCCGAGGAGGGCAGGGGGGAAGGGGAAGCCCTGCTCCTCGTCGTATATCCCCGTTAGCCATAGCCTCGCCTTCTTCTCCGCCCTCAGATGAGTCTAGTCCCTCTCTAAATAGTTCGTTCCACACATCCAGATTTAAATTCAAAAGCAGGCTCACCAAGCCGCTTATTTCTGCTATAATTACGGTCATCTTCTCGGAGGAAGAAGATGAGCTGTCCAGCTCAGATGAAGAATCCGGGGATCAATTACCTTCTCAGAACACCAGTGCCTCTCAGAGCAGCTTGGCGGAAGATACCCTCAAGGTCTCTGCGGCGGTGCACGAAGAGGAAGGTCAAGGTGAAGCTGGCAGTCAGTGGGACTCTCCTCAGGAGAATGTCATTGCCTGTGAGCCAGCAAATAGGTATGAAAGTGTCTTGTATCCTGTGCTTCCTCTGGGTGGCAATTTAATGGAAGTCGAAGATGAGGTAATGATCACTTGGGAGCGAGCCCCGGACAAGGCTAACGATAATGCGACTGGTGAGTCACAGCAGGCTTAATCTCTGGTGCCTTCAGTTTCAGAACAATGATTCAGTTTTTGGATTTCCAGCGCTCCTGGCGAATTCTCAGTGCGCTCGGCACCTTCCAACACTAGCTAGTAGGTGCTCAGATGCTGGGATTTTAAGTTGGACCTCCTTTTTGAAATGCTGTTAACGAGTAGTAATCAGTAATGTCCTGTCTAGTTTTGGGTCGATATAGCTGTGTTCAGGTGTTAAGTTTATGAACAATCTTTTTGTAATCCAAGAGAACAACAATATTTGCAAAGTTTTTTTGATAGAGGGATGGCTATGGCACCCTCAGAGGTTCAAACCTCTCTGTACATATTTTTTCTCTTTTTAATATAATAGAATAGTCTTTACACAAAAAAAAAAAAAATAAATAAATAAAATAAAATAAAAAATTACCATTTGTGTTTTTTACCCTTTGAGAGTGATAGAGCTCATTTTTCACCAAGAATTTCAGACGCAGACTGTGGGCAAAGTGTTGGATGAAATTGCGAGCCATCTTCTCTAGGTCAATCATCTCTCTGAGATCTTTATTTTCAGGGTTTTTATTTTAAATTTCATCTTTTATTTAGTTTTTTTGGGGAGGTTTTTCAAATTGAAAATCACCCTCGATGTGCGTAGTTCACCCTTATCGGGCCTGCGCACATCGACCAATTTTTTTACACTTAAAAATGTGATGTGCAATTTCTAAGGATATAACCACACACATCTGCACTATTTTACAAAGTCAGCTGCACACAATGCTGGTGGCATAAAAAATAAAATAGAAAACACCCTTATTTCTTGCAATTTTTACCATGATTATTTCTAATAATATTTATGTTCATTTGGAGGGTTTTTAAGCCACAAAAATGGAATGAAGAGAACATGAACATGAAGATCAAGACATAGCTACTCTAAACCATCTAGAGACCATACATGCATTGACAAACTATGGCTTGTACAAGTTTTTCACCATTCTGGGAATGAAAGCCCAATTAGACTTGCTAGAGTGGATGGTACCCAAGTGGAATGTCCAAGAAGAATGCTTCATAATTGGAGACCATAGGCTCATCATTGATGCTGATGAAATTTACTTATTGACTGGACTTCCATGCCATGGGGTGGAAATCTCTATGTATGGGAATAAGCGAGGTGGTGAAACCAATGCCACCTATCTGATACAACATTGTACTGATGGAGTTGTTCTCAAAGATGGGAGGATTGACATTAAAACCATAACAAGGATTCCTTTGAAAGTTATCGGGTTCACTATTGCATGTATATGCGGTAGTAAAACTCTGCATTTTCTCACAAAGGCTCAGATGCAAGCTGTCGTAGAGAGTTTGCAACCTACTATATTCAACTAGAGAGAGGCTATAGTTGCCAATTTGAAAGGGAAACTAACTAGAGTCACAACAGGAAAGCTCAAAAAAATTGGGTATGGTGACTTTGTCATCTCATTTTCTCTAGAGTGGATCCCTCTTCTTTCTCCACACGTAGCTATTGAGAGATGAGGACCTTAGGACCCTCACATGCGGAAATGGGTCACACTTATGGAATGCCACAAAGGTGGTGAAGGACCAACGATTCGGTATACTCCTCACTTCTTCGAGTGGATGGAAAATCAAATCATCATGATTGAATATTTTCCATACGCAGACATGGATTACACAGGTGATCCAAATATGCCATTCCCAGCTGGGATGTAGTGGGGAAATCTAGGTAAAACTTCACACTTTGGTTGTTTTTGAATTTTTTGTTATTTTTTGGCATCCAAAACTAATTGTCTGAAATGATCATGTAGATGTGGCCCCGGTGAGACTGACAAGATTACATAGATATGATAGGTGTGGTGAGCAACCAGTAGCTCCCATAGTGGCAAATCCAGATGCAGCAGAGGCATTAATTGAGTTAGAGCACAAACTTGAGAGGTTTACCCTGGACACCCTAGATATCGGGATAGATGACTTGCCTATTTGCTATCAGAGGCACATTGTGGAGGTTCCCAGACCTATTAGTCACTTGCTATGATGAGTAGCTCACGTTGTTGTATGATACCATGATCATCATGCATATTCACTAGTTTTATGGATAATTTTTTTCTTTTTGATGATGTACTGGCACATTCGAAGAACAAAGGCCATGGGGCCTCATCTCTTTGGATGACATTTTTGTAAAAGCCACAATTTTTAAAATCATTTATCTAATGAAAGCTACTACTTCTATTTTAAGTATATCTTGTACAATATATGGATGAATATTGCATTGACTTTCTTAAAGATGTTTACTAATGTCAATGCATCAGTACTCATATCTAACACAAGATAAATAGGAAAAGTAATAGAAAATTGTAAAAATATGCTCAAAAATTTGTTGCACACAAAAACATAATTACAATGTACCCAAGAATAGGCACATTCCCCCCAAGCTTTGTTTGATATGCTTAAGTAATCAATATAGGGAGATGAAATAACGTAGGTTTATTGATAAAATCACATAAAATACTCGGTTTAGAAAGGGACTTGTTTCATTTTTTAATGAGTTTGAAATAGAACTATACTGATGAATTTATTAAAATGGTTTCATTTTTATGTGAGCTTGAAATGAAAATAACTATGCTTAGATTTTGTTTCATTTTTTAGCAAGGTTGACATAACAAGAGAACCATCCTCACAGTCAATTGTTTCATTTTTTAACGAGGTTAACACAATAAAAGAAGCATCCTCTCAAATATTTGTTTCATTTTTTAATGATTTTAACACAGTAAAATAACCATCCTCATGGGTTGTTTCATGTTTATACCAGCTTGACATGAAAATAATTATCCTCATAAGAACTTGTTTCATATTTTAGCAAGGTTTACAAGGTAGAAGACCTATCCTCTTGGAACCAAGTTTAATTTTTTCATGAGGTTGACACAGTAAAAGAACCATCCTCATAATGAATTATTCATGGTTCCATTTGGAGGAAACACATGCCAAGGGATACTTCTCGACCATAGCCTCCAAGAGATCTTCATCAGAAGGAAGAATAGCTCTCTAGAAGGAATACATGTGAAGAGAATCAAAAGGGGTAAGAAAATCCCTTTCAAATTCCCCCCTAAGGTTACCTATGCCAATTACTAGATCTAAGTCATAAGAAGTTAAGAAAATAGTGAGGGGCTCACTTGCATTGATAACTGGAGACACGAGAATGGTTTTCACATAATTAACCCGTGGCGGGTAGATACCACTTGCAAATAAGGAGCATTCATGGATGGCAGATGGCTATTAGTCAAATCAAGATCAACGAATGAAAGTTGTTCAATAGTCACAATGTTTCCATTGTGAGGAAAATACATCATGCGAAAGAGTGTTGATATGATAGCTTTCATGGCATAGACATAGTCTTACCCAAGGAGAAAATTGAAATCTAAGGGACCTTCGACTACCATAAGATCAATACACACAATTTTACCTTCCAAAGTAATAGGTAACTCAGGAAGGATCCATAAAGTCTCGCTAATGATTTTGTTAAAAGCCAAAAGATTTTGTGTAACAGGAACAAGCTGAGGGGAACCCAAAGCTTACCAAGAAGATGAGGATAAATAACTTATAGAAGCACCTACATCTACATTTGTGCACCATACATTCTTACCATATGCTTTCACAATGATTTGGAAATGGGTGGAAGAAGGAAGATGAGGTCCTGTTAGTCTACTCCAATAAAAGGAAATAGCCTCATGAATTGGAGGGGGATCAATGGAAACAGGTGAAATGTCCCCATGTGTAGAAGAATCTGAAGTAACAAGAAGAACTTGAGTGGTATAAATTTTAGTCTCTAAAGGGAGAGTGGGATCAACTGAAGATAGAATTAGTTAACCACTTGATCAACCAATAGCTCATTGACTTGAGTAATATGTGTTTCACTCTCCAATAGAAGAGTGGGATTGACTGTACTTGGAATTAGATCAATCACTTCGTCAATTGACAGTAGATTGAGAGAAATTTTACGGTAACCAGTTGGAAGTTGTTGTTGTGAAATAGTAAGTTTTTCCAACAATTTTTGAGGTTTCATCCATATGAGGGAAAAGGTGACTATGATAAATCCCTTTGCATAACCTACAAGGAAACCTAACTTTGCTTTTTTCCCCAGGAACTTGACAATCATTGTGTGATGGATTAACAGTAGGTTGATAAGAACTTTTGACCATTTTTCCAAGACCTTAGGAATACAAGGACAATCAATAAGGAAGTGGTCAACCTTACAAAGCTTGAAAGGGTATATGGGCATGCGCTGCATACTAGAAGTTTATTCAACATTACGATTACCTAAACCCATGGTTGGTTGGTTGACATCTTTCTTATCTTGCTTCTTCTTCTTCTTCTCTTTCTTCTTCTTCTTAGTCAACTAGTTACTAGCATCAAGGCTTAAACCAAGCAAAGAAGAAGAAAGGGAGGAGGACATGTTGGGTGAAGAAGGTAAAGGGTCAACAAGAGGCTGGTGATGTTGAGATGATGTACTCGGTTGAGGTGAAAAACTTGGTTGAGGTGGAATAGTTTGGGTATTTTGGATCAAAGAAGTTGAAAACAACCACACCGGTAAACCTATCGTGAATCGAGGAAGTGACAATGTAGCCATATAAGGAGGATCGACATTTACAAAATCAGGGAGAGGATTAGGGTTCCCATTAAAAGGGAGGTCTTTATCGGTAACTTCCAACATTGTTTCCATTAGATTCAACTTAGATAAATTTACTATCAATATTAACAATTGAAAATCACAATCCACACCTAAGGTCTATAAAAAAGTAAAAACAAACAATTAACACACGCTAGTAAATCTAAGGATTCAAACCATGCAAACAAGATTTTCACAGCGAAATCACTAGTTGGTGATGAAACCCAATGTCGTAGAAATCAAAGTGAAAAGTGGCTATAGATAGAGTGGTTGGAACCATTTACACTAACAAATTGCTTAATGTACATGATCTGGTGCAAGTAAACTTCATTTATGCCATCTCGAATGAAGAATACCCTCCAGAAATTTCCAAGTGAGTCTAGTCAATGTCTGTTCTAGGTACAACAAAGACTTCCCCTCCACTGTCACTTCGGGTAAAAGCCCTAACATTATGGTATATAAGGTTACCACATAAAATAATTTAACTCAAGGAACAGTCGCAGATCAGATGTACATGTAAAGGTAAAGTAACAAAGCTCAATCCCCTTGAAAGTTCCTCAACATGGCTAATTTGAGGTTTACTTCCACGTGACTCCCATGTA
This sequence comes from Pinus tabuliformis, assembly GCA_031772625.1. NCBI lineage: Eukaryota > Viridiplantae > Streptophyta > Pinopsida > Pinales > Pinaceae > Pinus > Pinus tabuliformis. The sequence continues at coordinate 1,582,131,095 of CM062816.1, forward strand.
CCTTTCGAAACCATTTTTAGTACGTGTAAATCACTCTATCATAACCAATGAAGTGGGGTTGATCACTTCACCGGTTCCGATATGATCTCGTGGTTGACTCCTTTGTAAGGGGATCTTCTTAGAGTAAAATTGTAGTAAATGGATTTTCTCCCAATCGCAAGATACTAATGTTTTTTTGCGGATTTGGAAAGTTAACTCACTTCCCTATTCCAAATCCCTACAACCTGATCTAATGTAGGTGGAAAGGAGCCCGAAAATAATAAAAATGTCTACATTGATTTTAAGAGTTGTTATTTACTCAAGGTAAATGGAAGTGAAACCGATAGAATTACGACCTGACTCAGAACTTTAATGCAATCGAACATGATATTGTGATCTTTTAATTTCGATGAATTCTAGCTAACGTAAGGAAAGAGTTTCTTCTTTAAAATATTAACCCAAATATACACCACTTCTCATTTTCCAATGTAATTCAAAGCCCTAAGTGCCAAACCATGTAATGTAATCTATTCAAAATTTGCTTGAAAACTATGTAAATGTAATCTATGAGTGAGAATTCTTCAAAACAAACACAAGATGATTCCAAATCAGCTAAAGAACAACAAGGATATTTTCCTTCACCAATGTAACTAAAGAATCAATCGAGTGTAGGTAAAGGAAATTGGGTGAAAATTCTAACGATCAAAATTGAAAACACTCAAAGGTGATTAACACTTAGACACAATTCAAGCCCCCTAGCAATTGAGGGGGAAATGGTTTTGCAAAAATGAAAGAAAAAACATGCAATTTTTTTTTAAGGAACTAAGACAAACCTATGAGTAATGACCAAAGGAAATCAAATTAAGAATTTCTCAAATAATAAAATTCGAAACACTCAATCCACTTGACAGAGACTGAAAGAAGGCACCAAAAAGTGTAAATAAACAAGAAAAATCAAAATCTCTGGACTTAATGAGGATAAAACTAAAATTTTCAAAAATTCCACATATGTGTGTAGGTCATAGAGAAAACCGATGTGAATATGCATTGTTTCAGAAATAAAAGTGTGTAGAAGTGTGCTCTGTGCCTAAAGCTAAAGTGCGCATAACAAGGAATTTTGGAAAAAATAAAAAAGCAGTCAAAAACCCAAAATCAAGATTTTTAAGATTTCCAAACATTCAGAGAGGGCTTCTATATAAGTTTCAAAAGGTAAAACAAGGAAAATAATGGAGAGTGAGATGAGTCCCCAGTGGATTTGCCAATTTGTTATGTGGACTTATCCCTCTTGCGGACAAGAGCGATCTGTTATGAAACCAGCTCAAGAAAATATAGAAAAGATAGATCAACGCCTTAGAATTCAGCCTCTTCGAGGGGGAAACCTCCTTTACATTACATAAATGAACAATTCTTGGATGATACAAATGACAAAACCTCCTTTCTATATATAGGAGTCTAAGGAGTCACAATATAATCCAGCTGACCTAACAATAATAATATAAAGCCACAAAAATAACAATAGAGGGATTCTATGGGGCACATAAATAACAATATGGGGGTAATAGGGGCACAACAATATAAATAAGGGGTATAACTACAATAGTAATGGGGTAATCACTAGTATTATAGGGACCCAACATGCCCCTCTCCTTCAAAAAAGTGTTGTCCTCAACGCTTGAGTAGTTCTGGATACTTCTGCATAAAATTCTCATCCTCCCATGTGGAATCTTCAGCGGATAAGTTCTTCCACTTGATAAGATACTCTGAAATTGATCGATTTCGTAGCTGTCGAGTTCTTGTTTCTGTGAATGCTTCCGGTTCCAATATAATTTTTCCTTCCTCGTCAAGTTCTGGCAATATTGTTTGAACTGGGAGCTTGTCGCCTATAACCTTCTTTAAACATGAAACATGGAAAACTGGGTGCAATCGAGAAGCTGCAGGAAGCTCCAATTTGTATGCCATAGTACCAATCTTTTGCAACACCTTGTACGGACCATAATACTTTGGTGATAATTTATTATCCTTCTTAGCTTGCTTTAGGGACATTTGCTTATATGGTTGTAGCCGTAGGAATACCCAATCACCTACATCAAAACTTCTTTCACTGCGATGTTGATCTGCCTGTTGTTTCATTCTATTTTGTGCCAACACGAGGTTATCCTTTAAGAGTTGGAGGACTTGTTGTTGATGTTCGATGTGATGTTCCACTGCCTGAACCTTAGAATTTTCTCTTAAATATGATGTGATGGATGGTGGTTGATACCCATAAAGTGCCATAAATGGGGTCATTTTTGTTGTTGTATGGAAGGAAGTGTTATACCACCATTCAGCCAGAGGCAACCATTTGACCCATTGTGTCTGTTTATCAGATACAAAGCAACGAAGATATCCTTCCAAACATTTGTTTACTATCTCAGTTTGCCCATCAGATTGAGGATGATAAGATGAGCTATGAGCTAACTGAGTACCAAGACAAGAAAATAATTCTGTCCAAAAATTTCCAGTGAAAATGGGATCTCTGTCACTTACAATAATCTTTGGGTTTCCATGTAGCTTTTGAATTGTTTCCATAAATGCAGTAGAAACTGTACTGGCTTTAAATGGATGTGATAATGCACAAAAGTGTGCATACTTGGTAAGTCTGTCAACTACCACCATGATGACACTCTTTCCCTCAGACTTGGGTAAACCTGTGATAAAATCCATTGAAACCTCCTCCCAACGTTGGCTTGGAATGGATAAAGGTTGTAATAGACCCGGTGTCTTAATTGTTTCAACTTTATTTTGTTGGCAAACCAAACATTCCGCCACAAACTTTTGAATATCTGATTTAAGGCCATCCCAAAAAAAATCCTTCTTAACCCTGTGGTAAGTTTTTAAAAATCCTGAGTGCCCTCCTAAGGGAGAAGTGTGCAATTCCATAAGAATCTTTTGTTTTAGCTGGGAATTCTTACAGAGGTATAAGCGATCTTTGTACCATAACGAATCATTTTGCCAGCTAAATGTATCAGACGTACTGGAATCTTGTTGTAGCTTTCGAATAAGTGCCCACACTTCTTCGTCATTCTTCCATTCCTCCCTTGCTTCGTTTATCCAATCTGGTTGGATAATAGAAATGGCGCACAACAATGCTTCCACATCCTCATCCTTTCTTGAGAGTGCATCTGCCACCACATTTTGCTTCCCTTTTTTGTAGATGATTTCAAAGTCATAACCCAACATCTTTGTGACCCACTTTTGTTGCTCTTCAGAGGATAATCTTTGTTCTAAAAAGTATTTAAGGCTATCATGATCCGTTTTTACCTTGAAGTGTCTTCCCATTAGGTAGGGTCGCCATTTCTTAAGTGCATGGAGTATTGCCAACATTTCCTTCTCATAAATAGCTTTGCTTAAAAACTTTCCCTTGATTGGACGACTTTCAAAAGCAATGGGTCTTTCATCTTGCATTAGAACAGCACCAATTCCATTTCCTGAAGCATCACATTCCACAATAAAGGTTTTTGTGAAGTCCGGTGTAGCTAAGACCGGTGCTTGGCACATTGCCTCTTTAAGATGTTCAAAGGCCTTTGTTGCTTCCGGAGTCCATGAAAATGCATCTTTCTTCAATAATGTTGTTAGAGGTGCTGCTATTCTCCCATAATTCTTAACAAACTTGCGATAATACCCTGTCAACCCAAGAAATCCTCGCAGATGCTTTATGGATGTGGGGATTTTCCATTCCTTAATGGCTTTAATTTTGCTAGGGTCTACCTTAACTCCTTCATGAGATACAATATGACCCAAATATTCCACCTCCTGGACTCCAAAGAAACATTTGGATCTTTTTGCATATAATTGTTTCTCCTCCAATAGTTGTAGCACCCTGTCAACATGTTCAACATGATCCTTCCAAGACTTGCTGTAGATTAGTATATCATCAAAAAATACTAACACAAATTTTCTAAGGAATGGTTTGAAAATTGAATTCATCAAACCTTGAAAACCCTCATGAGTTCTAAATGTCGTTTTCAGAATGTCTTCAATCTTCATTCTGATTTGATGATATCCCGAACGAAGATCCAACTTGGTGAAGTAAATTGATCCATGCAATTCATCCAGTAATTCATCAATGACAGGAATGGGGAACTTATCTTTAATAGTGAGCTTGTTGAGCTCCCTATAATTCAGACACATGCACCATGATCCGTCCTTCTTGTGCACCAATACTACTGGAGAAGAGAAAGAACTTTGACTTGGTTGAATTATACCAGCCTCTAGCATTTCTGCAACCATACGTTCAATTTCACTTTTTTGGACATAGGGATATCTGTACGGCCTGATGTTTGGAGGAACACTTCCTGGAATCAGATGAATAGCATGATCATGATCACGCATAGGTGGGAGACCTTTGGGAGTCTCAAATACCTTGGAATGATTGTCCAGGACTTTTTGGAGATCTGGAGAAATAGATGATTCCAATGTGGAAACATCTAGCGAACATAATTGTGCAATTACACCTCTTTGCTCCTTTTTTAGAAGCTTTGTCATACCATTAGAGCTGATTATCTTTCCTGGTTTCCCTGCAATACCCCTTAATTCAACTTCCTTTCCTTCCGTAGAAAATTTGATGAAAAGTTCTTGAAAATTAAAAGCTATTGTACCCAAGGATTGTAGCCATTGGACTCCTAGTACAACATCAGCACCTCCCATTGGAATGGAAAGCATTGGGCTAGTCAATACATATTCTCCCATGGATAGCTTGATATTATGGCACTTTCCAGAGCAATTTATTGTTCCTCCATTTGCAATCATCACTTGACACTCTGGTGCTGGATATAGGAAGCAATTCAATTCTTTTGCTACCCTACAATGAATAAAATTGTGGGTGCTTCCTGAATCAATCAACACTATTACCTTTTTCTTCTTGATTTGTCCTTCTATCTTGATGGTTTGAGGAGTGGTAATTCCCGCCAATGCATTACAAGATATGGTCGGATTTATTTGTTCTTCATCTAGGCTTTGTTCCTGGAGTATATCTTCTTCTTTTGACCTTTCTTGCTCCTTTTCTTCTTCCTCTTCACAATCTATGTAGAATAATTTCTTCTCAGCACACTTATGACCTTTAGTGTATTTGCTATCACAACTGTAACAAAGCCCTTTTGCTCTTTTTTCTTCCAATTTTTGTGGTGTCAACCTTATAGGTTGTGGAAGACTAGGGGCAACAACACTTCCGTCTTTATAGTTGTGAGTGGTATGCTTCCTGGTTGCCATAATTTTGCTTTCCATTTTTCTTGCTAACCTGAATGCCTTCTCTAATGAATCAGGTTCCCAAAGGCGAACATCATGTTGGATATTATCCTTTAAAGACCCTATGAACACATCAATCCTATGCTCCTCTGGAATATCTTTTACCCTTATGTTCAATTTTTGGAACTCCTCAATGTGCTCCATTACTGAACCCTTTTGTTTGAGACTTATCAATTGGCTAAAAAAAGTGTTGCTTTTTGTATCTTCATAATGTGCTATCAATTCTTCCGTAAAATTGCCCAAGTGATAAATTGTTTACGAGAGCAAAGCCATTGATACCATACAAACTGATTTGGTTCCAAATATACAGTTGCCATACGTACCTTTTTTGTGTTTTTCACATTATTGAGATCAAAGAATTGCTCCATCTGTAATATCCATGTGGCGGGATCCTTGCCATCAAACTTCCTCATATCGATTTTTGGAATATGGTGGGTCTTCGATCCAACATTAGAGTCTATGGAATCATGATTAACATTTCTTTTGTTCACATCATGAGTTTCCTTTACAACATTTTCACCATTAGTAAGTATTTCTTGTAGAAAATTTGTCAAATCTGTCTTCAAATTTTCCATGTCTGTCTTCAAATCTGCCATGTCTCTCTTCAAATCTGTCTTCGAATCATCCATATTAGCTTCCATGCCCTTTATCTTAGATTCCAAGCCATTTATCTTAGATTCCACGCCATTTATCTTAGCTTCTGTTAGCTTTTGTGAGCGTGACATTTGTTGCACTTGTTCTTGTAATTTTGATATATCATGTAGCATTTCTTCCTCTTCTTCATGAGTCATGCTAGAGCTTTCAGGTTCCTTACTAGGTGTTTGCATTTTCTTTCCTCGGGGCATCATTTACCGATAATAATGCTTTACTATGCCCTTTGAATTCCATTAAAACAAGCTTACACAAAAATTTAAAAAAAACTACACACCTTTTTTCACTTTATAGAAGCCTGATATTGAATCTGATGTATCTCTGTAATTTCAAATCATCCAGTTCTAAAATTGTGACTTGTATTAGCCTTCTGTGTACTCTTTTCAATGCCACAAGTCTGACCCAAATTGGATTCTCCAAGGAAGAGTTATGTGAAATCTCCCACAGTGACTTGCTTTTAGACTAGTTCAGTAGAGCGAACTTGTACGACGTGCCACGAGTCACTGTTTCAACCTTTGGATTTGAAACACACATACAAGAAACTACAGTCCGTCCTATTTCTGTAACTTCTTACAAAATTTCAATCCAATCCCCAGAGAGAAAGTTATGATGATTTTCCCCAAGTCACCTGTTTTGAAGGTAATTGAGGAGTCTGCAAAAAGACCAAATTCCTTAGATCATATCTCCGCAAATATCGTGCGAAACATTCTGAAATTTGGACCCAAGGTTCAGCGCGATTTCTTCTCAAATGGGTTTTTTTGTGACTTCTGAAACGTCACAGAAAAAAACTTATAGCGAAAATGCCACGATGACCTGTTTAGAGCAGCGAAACCCTAGAATCCAAAGCTCTGATACCAAATGTTATGAAACCAGCTCAAGAAAAGATAGAAAAGATAGATCAACGCCTTAGAATTCAGCCTCTTCGAGGGGCAACCTCCTTTACATTACATAAATGAATAATTCTTGGATGATACAAATGACAAAACCTCATTTCTATATATAGGAGTCTAAGGAGTCACAATATAATCTAGCCGACCTAACAATAATAATATAAAGCCACAAAAATAACAATAGAAGGATTCTATGGGGCACAGAAATAACAACATGGGGGTAATAGGGGCACAAAAATATAAATAAGGGGTATAACTACAATAGTAATGGGGTAATCACTAGTATTATAGGGACCCAACACGATCTCCCTGGACTCTAAGGAAATCTAGCAACAAACAATCAGGAACTGCTACCTTTCTCTAGACTATGATTGACTTAAACAAATACTATGATAGAGGCCACTGACCATTTAATTGAAATGATTGATGAAGTTCCCTTTAAAACTTTCGACCATCTGTTCCTCTTCAATGCTTTAGAGATCCTCTTGTTACTTCCCACAACTTCTCCATGATGTCCTTAAGGAGATCTGCATAGACATAAACAAACATGAGATAAAAGCATCCAATATATAACAAAAGAGATAAATGGACTAATTAACTCAACCATGTACCATAAATTGATCAATATGCAATCACAATCTATGTAGCTGATCAATGAATCCTACAAATTTTATCAACAAAGATATAATTGAGAAAGAACAATTACGTTTTGATCCAGGTGGATATTGGTGGCCACCTGCCAAGTCCACTTGGACCCCCACCATTGTTTCTTTCAGCATTTCAGTTTCCTTAATTGTATCACAGTTTACTATTTTTAGCAGTTTTTCAGGTCCTAAACTTCCAAAGCCGTTTTGAGGCCCTAAACAACGTTTTCTGGGAAAACTAGGAGCAACATGGGTTGCTAGACCTATGTTTTTCTCTTCCCAAAGATGTAGTTCTTGGATAGATCTTTCTAGTGAGATATTGTATGTGTCAAATGGAGATTGTATGCCAAAGTTACGACCCCGGGAAGTTGATGTACCAATTTACCCAAACGGGGCCCACAGTTGGGCGTTTCATCTTCTAGGGTTAGGTTTTTGGATGTTGAGGGTTTTCCATTCTTTCTCAATAATAAATAGGCCTTCGAGCCTCATTGTAACATAGTTCAGAGGCATGTAGCCGCCACATCTCTTCTCAGAGATAAGCTACCATCGCCCTAGCTGGTCTATTCCATTGTTGTTTGTAAGAATATTTCAGTATTTTACATTAATGAAATGAACTATTATTTCTGCTACATCTTTGTGTTTATGGTTATCTCTATAATTTGTTGTGTTCCTGTTTAAATCCGGATCACCTTTGTATTAATAAAATGGACAATAGGCTTATAACCATGAAGCCTTGATGTTTCTAGTTCCTTCCCATAATCTCCAACCCTCTCCTTGAATGAATAGCCTTCCAACCTTATTCCTGCAACATAAAACTACTTCCAATATTCCTCTTCAATCCTTAGGCCTGTGTTAGCTTTATAGCCCAAGAGTGGGATGTTTGGGATCCATTTTCCAAGGGATGAGATCCACTAATGGCGGGATAGGGGTTCCACAAAGAGAGGCAATAGCTCCATGATGGGAGGGATCAGAGATGAATAGGCATCCATTCAAAGATTTTGGGTCTGGAGCCTGATTATCTTCTGTATTCAAAGGTTTCAGCCGGATGTATACCCTAAGAAGACTATACACCCCTCCATGCAGGGGGGTGCAGGGGGGACTTGTCCCCCCCTTGGGGGTCCAGGGGGGTAAATCCCCCCGGGCTGGAGTGTCTAGGGGCCAGCAGTCCCCTGGCGGGGGTTCGAGGGTAGCGCCCCTGAAGCTAAAAATAGATGTAAAATTACCTTGTAAAAGTCTAGTAATTTCTAGTCAATCTGGGCCATTCATTAGGTGAATGATCTGACAGTAGAAGTTATGTTTAATTTAGGTTTTTTTTTTGCCTTAGAAGGCACCCCCTCACTATATATGAGGGAATTGTATTGCATCTATGTATATCTGTATTCTGAGTGAGGAAAAGAGAGGAGATTGAGAGCAAAGAGGGTGTTACAGCAGATCTGTTGTAGGTTGTATCTCTTCAGTTTGCTGGATAATATAATAAAAGAAGGATTGGTTGTTTCTTCGTGGATGTAGCCCAAACTGGGTGAACCACGTATATCTGTGTCTTTCTTGTTTTATGCATTTTCTGTGTTTATATTTCTTCAATATTTTATGTGTTCCATTGCTCCGTAATATATAATGTTCTAACATCTAGTTCCTTCCCACAATCTCCAACACTCTCCTTGAATGAATAGCCTTCCAACCTTATTCCTGCAACATAAAACTACTTCCAATATTCCTCTTCAATCCTTAGGCTTGTGTTAGCTTTATAGCCCAAGAGTGGGAAGTTTGGGATCCATTTTCCAAGGGATGAGATCCACTAATGGCGGGATAGGGGTTCCACAAAGAGAGGGAGTAGCTCCAAGATGGGAGGGATCAGAGATGAATAGGCATCCATTTGAAGATTTTTAGTTGGGATAGATATGACTAATATTGCTTCTAAACTTTACTTTTTATTTTTATATTCATTAAGTCATGTGCACAGGTCATAATGTAATACAATGCACACTTATGCACAGTTCCTAATGGGCTCTTCTGCATATGTGTAGAGATTGACTAGGGAACTACATAGAAAGCCAAAAATAGGGTTTTGAACCATGGGATGTAGGAATTTCACTTTCTTAGGGATATTTTGGATTTTAGCCTTGCAAGGTGATGCTTTGGAACACATTTATGGAAAGCAAAAGATCGAAACTAATGGTCATTTGCCTAATACGACAAAATGACTTGTAACAAGGGGCCCACAGTATTCAGTAGCAGGAGGATCAATGTCAGTTAGAAACTGAGGAGTGTAGAGCAAAGTTGACAACAGAGCAAGAGGCTCAGTTGCAGAGTCAGAAGCAACACAGTTTTCCTAGTGGACAATTGCAGATTGATTCAATGATTATTTTTTATATTTGGATGCTTTTTAGTTGCATATGTTGCAGTAGCAACAACAACAGTGACAAGAGTTACATGCAAAACATTCCAAAGGTACTAGATCGAGATAGAGTTGAATTCCTTTCTTGTTGAGAGGGAGTGTTGAAAATAACAACAACAAATGTTGAAAAATAACATCAAGAAAAAAATCCTAATTTAATTTATCCTTGAATTAAATTGGAAATTAAATTGTACTTCCACATCTCATGACAACTTGTAATAGTTAACTAAGTTAATTTGACTTAGTTATCTCAGTTAATTCGACTTGAGGGTCTAACTAGAGTCATGTAGAATGTCTCCTACAATTAGGAGAACTAGTTGAGTTTATTTTGGGTTGTAATTACTTAATTTAGTCTAACTGAGTTAAATTCAGTTAAACTAGTAATGATAGATGAATTAGCGAGAGATCAGAAATAGTGGGGTGTAACCAACAACAGTGGGGTATAACCAATAGCAGTAGGGTGTAGATTATTGTAGTGGAGTGTAACTTACTGTAGTGGGGTGTGACTTATCGCAGTGGGGTGTAACCTGTAGTGATCAGTAAACTAAAGCTTCACTCATAATTAACTCATGCATGTTAGATCAGAGAGAGACAGTTGATATTGGAGTTCAGGGATAATGTGCTATCAGTTGTATAATCATCTGAATTATACAGGTGGTGCATGCAATTGGAGGAATTCCTATGAGGATTGCACAATTCATAATTGTGGTATTTCCTAATTAAATATAGGCTAATTCCCAAGGGAATGTTGCAAGGAAATAGGAGCTTAGCAAAAAGAAAAATTGGCTATTGGTTTGATCTTGTCTGGGAAATAGTGAGGTATATAGATATAGTGGAGAGGTTGCTCAATCTTGAGCAAAGCATTGTAATCTTCTCATATTTTATGATTAATGCAATATACAAATAGCAAGAGTTTTTCGCTGTGGATTTCCCTAGAAAATCATTCTGTTATGTGTAATTGAATTATTTCTCTTCTATGCTTCATGATTTCATCGACCGTTTATTATTTTCGTGGATGAGTAGAGTAGATTCAAGTCAATTGTTTTAGCATATTACAATATGCGGTTAACCAATATTAAAATAATGGTTAACTGATATGAGATTATGTCTTTGCCTAGTTAATTTTTGTTGGAGTTTATTATCGCTACACATACGAGTTATATCAATTCAAGCTTATTATAATCCCTACACAATAAAAGTTGAAATTGTTTCACAAACATTGTAAGTATGTTATGGCATAGTTAATAAGTTCCAATTGTAATTATAAAAAAATGGATAAAAAAAAATTCATTCAAGAAAAAATTGATAATTGTTATCATTCTCATTTCACCTGGTCGTTCTAACATGACCACCCTCACCCATGTCAATTCAGAGAAATATACTTCTTTATACATTCTTTTTTGTCGTCATGGATCCTATGCTACCCTCCACCAAAATTAGCCTTCTGCATTTCTCTCTATAAAGACAAAGATCTCACTTCCTATTCATTAGTAGTGATAGAATTGTTTAACAACTCTTATAAACTTTGTTTCGTATTCCTATTCAAAGTATCAACAACTACATAAGATTAGATCAGGTTAATTCCACTGTATTTTGATATGGTTTTGTGGTTGTGTGATGTTGTGTATCACAAGGAAGAGATCCATGTTGTGGAAGGATATCAACGAACATGAGAAAACCAGACAAACAATTATATTAACAAGGGCAGTTATCCACATGGCACAAAGCTGCAATAAAAACTTCAAAGTTGTGGTCCAATCAAATGTTTGAAAAATAAAATTTTCAATAATATATTTTTTTTTCAAAGTTTAACATTATAACTAGAATTGGTCAATGCTAAACTAATAATGGGATAAATAGATTGCAATAATCCTTCCTTGGCAATGACTAATAATAAAGTGAGTCTTCGTAAGTAAAAATATTAGTATATTTTTTAAATGTATATATGTTTAACTCTTATATATAAGAGATGTATATTTTATAATAGTAATAAGGTCACAGCCAAGCCAAACACCAAATTGGTGTATGAGAACCCCCTTGTTTGTGAGACAAGGGACCCGCCTCCGTGCAGTGATTTTACTGGTAAGTCTATCAAGACATACATACTCTACCCACCTCTAGTTTTGAACCTATGACTTCTTAGGAGGAAACACATGCTCTTAACCATTAGGCCCACTCAAAAATTTTTAATTTAAATTGAATGAAACAAAATAAGTGGTAACTAAAAAATAATAAAATAGGCGTACAAATGAATTATGAAGTAGTTGTTATGTTGATAGTTGGAAAATCAAGCCGTTAAAGTTATTTAACGGATTTTAGAACAGTTATGTCGGTTTTCGATGGACCTGTTTTCATCCCTCTCTACATAAAAATAGATGAATGAAGGGGGTGAGGCCAGTCATGCCACTTAGACCTCTCCTCTTTCGAATGTGTTCAGACGGTCCAAGAAACTCCTCCTTTGCTTTCTGTACGATCGTTTCAAGCAATATCGTTTGCCTGTGACTGAGGAACAGCGCACTGCAACATCAACTTTTTGTTGAATCTCGTGATTTTGCTCACATCCTTGAAATAGTGGAGGCAAAACCCTAGCGACCTTGATAATGGCAGAATCGAAGGATACTGATGCAGTCCTCGAAGTTCCTGCGAAGCGTATAAAATCAGAAGAAGAGGATACTGATGCAGTCCTCGAAGTTCCTGCGAAGCGTATAAAATTAGAAGAAAAAGTTGAAAATGAGACCGTTTCTGCTCCAGAAGCAACCGAGGAAGAAAGGCCACTTTCTGCTACCGAAGCAACTGAGGAAGAAAGGTCACTTTTGTGCCCTAAGGCTAGAGGGGGCGGGGACCTACACGGAGGGTGTATTTTGCCCGTTATAAAGGGGTGGTTTTCCCAAGTTCGAGTCAGAAAGTCACAAGGGACTGACGATAATTTGCAATATTACAACAACCCTATATGGCCTGGAGAGGCACAATCCCTGCAGGTGGAGAAAATATTATTTGAGGGCAAGTCACAATATCAAGATGTGTTGGTATTTGAGTCTGTAACCTATGGCAAAGTGCTTGTGCTGGATGGGGTAATTCAGTTGACTGAGAAAGATGAATGTGCGTACCAAGAAATGATTACTCACCTCCCTCTTTGTTCAATTCCATCTCCAAGAAAAGTATTAGTTATTGGAGGAGGTGATGGTGGAGTTCTCAGAGAAGTATCTCGCCATAGCTCAGTGCAACAAATTGATATTTGTGAAATTGATGAAATGGTCATAAATGTATCTAAGCGATTTTTCCCAGACCTTGCCGCAGGTTATGAAGATCCACGTGTCAAGCTCCATATTGGTGATGGAGCTGCTTTTCTGAGGGAAAGTGAAGCTGGAACCTATGATGCAATTATTATAGATTCTTCTGATCCAGTTGGTCCTGCTGAGGAACTTTTTGAAAAACCATTTTATGAATTAGTGGGCAGAGCTTTGAGACCTGGAGGTGTAGCTATTAGTCAGGCTGAAAGTTTGTGGTTGCATACCCATGTTATTCAAGATATTGTGTCAGCATGCAGGCAGGCTTTCAAGGGGTCTGTTCACTATGCATGGACTTCTGTTCCAACATATCCTAGTGGGATAATTGGTTTTGTGATTTCTTCAACTGAAGGACCAGCTGTGGATTTCAAAAATCCTGTGAATCCCATTGAAGAGCTGACAGATGCAACTAAGTTGAGGGGTCCTTTAAAGTTCTATAACTCAGAGATTCATGCAGCTGCATTTGCTTTACCGGCATTTATTAAGAAGGCGCTGGAACCCTTACTTGTACCAGCGTCGTGACATTTGGTGTGGAACAGATTGGTAGCTTTAATTGCAAAGAATAGGTGTTAGTTTTGTTTCTTCTATAAGACATCGTTTTGATTTCAGCATTGTAACCATCCCTACAATTTTCCCTGTGTGGGGTTAGAACTTATGAGATTTATAAGTTATAAGTTTGTTGTTTAAAAATAGAAGAAGGTGAGACTTTGAATTTAGGGTTTGTAAAATCAAGCCTTAACTAATAAATTGAAGTGTTATGAAATTATGAACCCGCTTATGATAATGTAGGTTTGAAATATATCTCATGAGTTTTATTTGGTTAGATTTTAAATTTTTGTGATTTATAATAATAATGATAATGAGATGTGTATTGTATTAAACACATTATTAAGATTTGTCGTCATTTGAATAATTTAATGTGGTTTATTTTCCATCATTTAATGTGGTTTATTGTCTAGACAAAGGTTAAAAAGATGCATTGGTTTTAGAGTTAGTGGTTATGAAGAGTTTCTAGAGTTTGGGCACCTAGAATCAATCTATGTTTAAATAATTGTGGTGCATTTAATGTGGTTCATTTGAATCATTTAATGTGGTTTATTTTCCAAACAAAGGTTAAAAAATCAATCTATGTTTAAATAGCAAAGATGCACCTAGTTCTAGCACCTAGTTCTAGAGTTAGAGTCTAAAATTGTGGTGGGCACCTAAAATCAATCTATGTTTAAATAATTGTGGTGCATTTAATGTGGTTCATTTGAATCATTTAATGTGGTTTATTTTCCAAACAAAGGTTAAAAAATCAATCTATGTTTAAATAGCAGAGATGCACCTAGTTCTAGAGTTAGAATTTAAAATTGTGGTGGGCACCTAAAATCACACCTAGTTCTAGAGTTAGAATTTAAAATTGTGGTGGGCACCTAAAATCAATTTATGTTTAAATAATTGTGAGTTAGAATCTAAAATTGTGGTGGGCACCTAAAATCATCTAGTTCTAGAGTTAGAATCTAAAATTGTAGTGGGCACCTAAAGTCAATTTATGTTTAAATAATTGTGAGTTAGAATCTAAAATTGTGGTGGGCACCTAAAATCAATTTATGTTTCTAAAATCAATTTATGTTTAAATAATTGTGGTGCATTTACTGGTTCATTTGAATCATTTAATGTGGTTTATTTTCCAAACAAAGGTTAAAAAATCAAGTCTAAAATTGTGGTGGGCACCTAAAATCAATCTATGTCTAAATAATTGTGGTGCATTTAATGTGGTTCAAAAAATCAGTCATCTTTAAATAGCAAAATAGCAATGATGGAGTTAGTGGTTATGAAGAGGCAAAGTCAATGCATGTTTATATAATTGTGGTGCATTTAATGTGGTTCAAAAGATCAATCTATGTTTAAATAGTAGAGATGGAGTTATGGAGTTAGTGGTTATGAAGAATGGAGCTAGTGGTTATGATGGAGTTAGTGGTTATGAAGAATGGGGCTAGTGGTTATGATGGAGTTAGTGATTATGAAGAATGGAGTTAGTGGTTATGAAGAATGGAGCTAGTGGTTATGATGGAGTTAGTGGTTATGAAGAATAGAGTTAGTGGTTATGAAGATTCTAGAGAGTCCAAAATTGTGGTGGACACCTAAAATCAACCTATGTTTAAATAATTGTATCCATGTTTAGAGTGGTTATGAAGAGTCTAAAATTGTGATGGACACCTAAAATCAACCTATGTTTAAATAATTGTATCCATTTCTAGAGTGGTTATGAAGAGTCTAAAATTGTGGTGGACACCTAAAATCAATCTATGTTTAAATAATTGTGGTGCATTTAATGTGGTTCATTTTCCAAAGAAAGGTGAAAAAATCAAGAAGAATTGTGGTTCATTTTAGACAAAGGTGAAAAAATCAAGAATAATTGTGGTGCATTTAATGTGGGTGGTTCATTTTCCATACAAAGGTGAAAAAATAAGTTATGAAAATTGTGGTGCACTTAATGTGGTTCATTTTCCAGACAAAGGTGAAAAAATCAAGTTATGAAAATTGTGGTGCATTTAATGTAAGTTATGAAGAATTGTGGTGGGCACCTAAAATCAATGAAAAAATCAAGAATAATTGTGGTGCATTTAATGTGGTTCATTTTAGACAAAGGTTTAAAATTCAAGTTATGAAAATTGTGGTGCATTTAATGTGGTTCATTTTTATGAAGAGTCTGGGCACCTAAAATCAAAATTTTGGTGGGCACAATTGTGGTGCATTTAATGTGGTTCATTTTCCAAACGAAGGTGAAAAAATCAAAAATCAATTTGTGTTTGAATAATTGTGGTACATTTCCAGACAAAGGTGAAAAAATCAAGTTATGAAGAGCACCAAAGGTGGAAAAATCAAGTTATGAAGAGCACAATCAAGTTATGAAGAGCACCAAAGGTGGAAAAATCAAGTTATGAAGAGCACCTAAAATCAGCTTGTGGTGTGCAGCTAAAATCAATCTGTCTTAAAATAATTGTGGTGCACCTAAAATCAAACTGTCTTAAAATAATTGTGGTGCACCTAAAACCTAAAATCAAACTGTCTTAAAATAATTGTGGTGCACCTAAAATCAAACTGTCTTAAAATAATTGTGGTGCATTTAATGTGGTTCATTTTCCAGATAAAGGTGAAAAAATCAAGTTATGAAGAATTGTGGTGGGCAATTTGTGTCATGTGGTTGGGCACCTAAAATCAATTTGCATTTAAATAATTGTGGTGCATTTCCAGACAAAGGTGAAAAAATCAAGTTATGAAGTCACCTAAAATCAGTTTGTGATGGGCACCTAAAATCAATTTGTGTTTAAATAATTGTGGCACACCTAAAATCAATTTGTGTTTAAATAATTGTGGCACATTTAATGTGGTTCATTTTCCAGAAAAAATCAAGTTATGAAGAGCACATAAAATCAGATTGTGGTGGGCACCCAAAATCAAGAGCACCCAAAATTAGATTGTGGTGGGCACCTAAAATGTCTTTAAATAATTGTGCATTTAATGTGGTTCATTTTCCAGGTGAAAAAAATCAAGTTATGAAGAATTATGGTGGGCACCTGTGCATTTAATGTGGTTCATTGTGGTTCAAAGGTGAAAAATTCAAGTTATGAAGAATTGTGGTGGGCACCTAAAATCAACTATGTTTAAATAATTGTGGGGAAAATTGTGGTGGAACCTAAAATCAACTGTGTGAGTCTAAAATTGTGGTGGGCTTGTGGTGCATTTAATTGTGGTGGGCACCTAAAATCTATTGTGGTGCATCTAGTGTGGTTCAAAAAATCAGTCATATTTAAATAGCAAAGATGGAGTTAGTGGTTATGAAGAGGCACCTAAAATCAATCCATATTTAAATAATTGTGGTTAATGTGGTTCAAAAGATCAATCTATTTTAAATAGCAGAGATGGAGTTATGGAGTTAGTGGTTATGAAGAATGGAGCTAGTGGTTATGATGGAGTTAGTGGTTATGGAGTTAGTGGATATGAAGAATGGAGTTAGTGGTTATGAAGATTCTGAAGAGTCTAAAATTGTGGTGGGCACCTAAAATAAATCTATGTTTAAATAGCAGAGTGGTTATGAAGAGTCTAAAATTGTGGTGGACACCTAAAATCAATCTATGTTTAAATAATTGTGGTCCATTTAATGTGGTTCATTTTCCAGACAAAGGTGAAAAAATCAAGTTAGAAGAGTTAAATGAAGAATTGTGGTGGGCACCTAAAATCAATTTGTATTTAAATAATTGTGGTGCATTTAATGTGGTTCATTTTCTAGACAAAGGTGAAAATTCAAGAATAATTGTGGTGCATTTAATGTGGTTCTTTTTCCAAACAAAGGGAAAAAATCAAGAATAATTGTGGTGCATTTAATGTGGTTCATTTTCCAAACAAAGGTGAAAAAATCAAGTTATGAAGATTGTGGTGCATTTAATGTGGTCAAGTTATGAACAGTTGTGGTGGGCACCTAAAATCAATATGTGTTTAAAGAATTGTGGTGCATTTAATGAGGTTCATTTTCCAGACGAAGGTGAAAAAATCAAGAATAATTGTGGTGCATTTAATGTGGTTCATTTTAGACAAAGGTTTAAAAATCAAGTTATGAAAATTGTGGTGCATTTAATGTGGTTCATTTCCCAAACAAAGGTGAAAAAGTCAAGTCATGAAAATTGTGGTGCATTTAATGTGGTTCATTTTCGAGACAAAGGTGAAAAAATTAAGAATAATTGTGGTGCATTTAATGTGGTTCATTTTCTAGACAAAGGTGAAAAAATCAAGTTATGAAGAGCACCTAAAATTAGATTGTGGTGGGCACCTAAAATCAATCTGTGTTTAAATAATTGTGGTGGATTTAATGTGGTTCATTTTCCATATAAAGGTGAAAAAATCAAGTTATGAAGAATTGTGGTGGGCACCTAAAATCAACTATGTTTAAATAATTGTGGGGAAAATTGTGGTGGAACCTAAAATCAACTGTGTGAGTCTAAAATTGTGGTGGGCTTGTGGTGCATTTAATTGTGGTGGGCACCTAAAATCTATTGTGGTGCATCTAATGTGGTTCAAAAAATCAGTCATATTTAAATAGCAAAGATGGAGTTAGTGGTTATGAAGAGGCACCTAAAATCAATCCATATTTAAATAATTGTGGTTAATGTGGTTCAAAAGATCAATCTATGTTTAAATAGCAGAGATGGAGTTATGGAGTTAGTGGTTATGAAGAATGGAGCTAGTGGTTATGATGGAGTTAGTGGTTATGGAGTTAGTGGATATGAAGAATGGAGTTAGTGGTTATAAAGATTCTGAAGAGTCTAAAATTGTGGTGGGCACCTAAAATAAATCTATGTTTAAATAGCAGAGTGGTTATGAAGAGTCTAAAATTGTGGTGGACACCTAAAATCAATCTATGTTTAAATAATTGTGGTCCATTTAATGTGGTTCATTTTCCAGACAAAGGTGAAAAAATCAAGTTAGAAGAGTTAAATGAAGAATTGTGGTGGGCACCTAAAATCAACTTGTATTTAAATAATTGTGGTGCATTTAATGTGGTTCATTTTCTAGACAAAGGTGAAAATTCAAGAATAATTGTGGTGCATTTAATGTGGTTCTTTTTCCAAACAAAGGTGAAAAAATCAGGAATAATTGTGGTGCATTTAATGTGGTTCATTTTCCAAACAAAGGTGAAAAAATCAAGTTATGAAAATTGTGGTGCATTTAATGAGGTTCATTTTCCAGACGAAGGTGAAAAAATCAAGAATAATTGTGGTGCATTTAATGTGGTTCATTTTAGACAAAGGTTTAAAAATCAAGTTATGAAAATTGTGGTGCATTTCATGTGGTTCATTTCCCAAACAAAGGTGAAAAAGTCAAGTTATGAAAATTGTGGTGCATTTAATGTGGTTCATTTTCGAGACAAAGGTGAAAAAATCAAGAATAATTGTGGTGCATTTAATGTGGTTCATTTTCTAGACAAAGGTGAAAAAATCAAGTTATGAAGAGCACCTAAAATTAGATTGTGGTGGGCACCTAAAATCAATCTGTGTTTAAATAATTGTGGTGGATTTAATGTGGTTCATTTTCCATATAAAGGTGAAAAAATCAAGTTATGAAGAATTGTGGTGGGCACCTAAAATCAACTATGTTTAAATAATTGTGGGGAAAATTGTGGTGGAACCTAAAATCAACTGTATGAGTCTAAAATTGTGGTGGGCTTGTGGTGCATTTAATTGTGGTGGGCACCTAAAATCTATTGTGGTGCATCTAATGTGGTTCAAAAAATCAGTGATATTTAAATAGCAAATATGGTGTTAGTGGTTATGAAGAGGCACCTAAAATCAATCCATATTTAAATAATTGTGGTTAATGTGGTTCAAAAGATCAATCTATGTTTAAATAGCAGAGATGGAGTTATGGAGTTAGTGGTTATAAAGAATGGAGCTAGTGGTTATGATGGAGTTAGTGGATATGAAGAATGGAGTTAGTGGTTATGAAGATTCTGAAGAGTCTAAAATTGTGGTGGGCACCTAAAATAAATCTATGTTTAAATAACAGAGTGGTTATGAAGAGTCTAAAATTGTGGTGGACACCTAAAATCAATCTATGTTTAAATAATTGTGGTCCATTTAATGTGGTTCATTTTCCAGACAAAGGTGAAAAAATCAAGTTAGAAGAGTTAAATGAAGAATTGTGGTGGGCACCTAAAATCAATTTGTATTTAAATAATTGTGGTGCATTTAATGTGGTTCATTTTCTAGACAAAGGTGAAAATTCAAGAATAATTGTGGTGCATTTAATGTGGTTCTTTTTCCAAACAAAGGGAAAAAATCAAGAATAATTGTGGTGCATTTAATGTGGTTCATTTTCCAAACAAAGGTGAAAAAATCAAGTTATGAAAATTGTGGTGCATTTAATGTGGTCAAGTTATGAAGAGTTGTGGTGGGCACCTAAAATCAATATGTGTTTAAAGAATTGTGGTGCATTTAATGAGGTTCATTTTCCAGACGAAGGTGAAAAAAACAAGAATAATTGTGGTGCATTTAATGTGGTTCATTTTAGACAAAGGTTTAAAAATCAAGTTATGAAAATTGTGGTGCATTTAATGTGGTTCATTTCCCAAACAAAGGTGAAAAAGTCAAGTGATGAAAATTGTGGTGCATTTAATGTGGTTCATTTTCGAGACAAAGGTGAAAAAATCAAGAATAATTGTGGTGCATTTAATGTGGTTCATTTTCTAGACAAAGGTGAAAAAATCAAGTTATGAAGAGCACCTAAAATTAGATTGTGGTGGGCACCTAAAATCAATCTGTGTTTAAATAATTGTGGTGGATTTAATGTGGTTCATTTTCCATATAAAGGTGAAAAAATCAAGTTATGAAGAATTGTGGTGGTCACTTGTGCATTTAATGTGGTTCATTTTCCAGATAAAGGTGAAAAAATCAAGTTATGAAGAATTGTGGTGGGCACCTGTGCATTTAATGTGGTTCATTGTGGTTCAAAGGTGAAAAATTCAAGTGATGAAGAATTGTGGTGGGCACCTAAAATCATCTGTGTTTAAATAATCAAGTTATGAAGAGTCTAAAATTGTGGTGGGCACCTAAAATCAATGTTTAAATAATTGTGGTACATTTAATGTGGTTCATTTTCGAGACAAAGGTGAAATAATCCAGTTATGAAAGAGTCTGAAGAGTCTAAAATTGTGGTGAGCACCTAAAATCAATCTGCAGTTTAAATAATTGTGGTGCATTTAATGTGGTTCATTTTCTAGACAGAGGTGAAAAAATCAATCTATGTTTAAATAATTGTGGTGGACACCTAAAATCAATATGTTTAAATAATAGTTAATGAACTAATTTTGTTTTTTGGTTATTTGTTTCGAAAAATTATGAATTAGTTTTAGTTTTTAGTTAATAAATTAATTTTAGATTTTACTTAAGTTTTGAGCATCAAGAACCTAAAATTGTGGTGGGCACATAAAATCAGTTTTCCCTCTATTTAACTGGAGCTACAACCTCCATATATTTATTTTAAACATGTATTTGTTGTTATGAAATATAAATTATACATTGTTGTTGTGCGCTCATTGTAATGCCCCATTTAAACCTTATCCTGCAAATTTTGTTAATGTTTACATTATCTGAAAATATTGAGATATATTGGTCTAATATAAAATTCATGATTTCTATTATTCAAATTCCCAACTTACCTTCTCAAATTGAATCTTAAGTAGGATATGGTATCCTTCCATTATTTCAAATAATATATATATTCATCTCACATTCCCCAATGCACCCTCACATTTCCTAGGGAGAAGACATGGTCCTCTCCATTTAATTACATCTCACATTCCCCAATGTACCTTCACACTTACTTGGGAGAAGACATGGTCCTCTCCAACTCTATATATATATATATATATATATATATATATATATATATATATATATACATCTCACATTCCCCAATGTACCCTCACACTTACTTGGGAGAAGACATAGTCCTCTCCATTTAATCATCAATTTATATATATTCATCTCACGTTCCCAAATGTATTTTCAGATTTACTTGGGAGAAGACATGGTCCTCTCCCATTAATTTCCCAATTTTATATTCATGTCACATTTCCAAATGTATTCCCATCTTTACTTGGGAGAAGAGAAGTCAACTGTAAGGATGGATGAGAAGTTAATGACATTAATGAGGGATGGTTGAGATGGAAAAGAGAATGATGGTATAAAGAGGGAAGAGGGAAGGGAGAAAATGGGATGTTGGGTCTTGCTTATGATTGTGGGGTTGGTTGTGATTTTAGGATTTGTTGTGATTTTGGAGACCTTAGGAACCTGTGGAGGTTTATTGGGTTGTTGAGAGGAGGGAAATATTGTTCATCTTGGTCTGGATCATTCATCTTGGATACACACACTACATTTTGTTGGACTTGGGCTCCGAGGGCTAGGGAACCTATGGAGGTTTCCTGGGCTAGGGATTATTTCCTAGTTGGCTGGGAGGTAAATCCAGTTGGGTCCGTCAAGAGGAGTGTTCAACAGGAGCAGCAGGTCAAAGGCATCTCCACCAACCACCGGTACATGTATTCCTCCATAGATTACTCATGTAAATTTTATTAAAATGAAATATTCACCTTAAGTTATAAGGATTTGAATGTAAATGGAAAAAATTTATTTGTTTAGAAGTCTTGTAAGTAAGTAAATTATTGCCTCTTATTCCATTTAAATTCATCAGAAATAGATCTATTAGCAAACCCTAGGATAGGGTTCTTACACATGGTATCAGAGCTTTGGTTCAAAATCTGGACCCAAAGCCCACTTTTTTTAATAGATGTTCCATAGTCAAATTTCTTACTAAATAGTTGAAAATCTAGAAAATTAGAATATCAAAAGTGTCTGGATGTTATATACCTAGGGGGATAATATGGGGTGCCAAGGGAGGTACCCAATGTAATAATGTAATAATGGGATGGGCCATAGTAATAAATAAGGTGGTTAACCCATGTCATGTAAGGGACCACAAGTAGTTAATAATAATGTAAAGGGCCCATGGTATTAGTTGATGGTATGAGGAAACCATGGTAATGATGCATGGTATTGTATGTATGAGGCCTATATAGAGGCCAGAGACTCCACATGGAGAGATATGAAATGAAGGATTATTGTATGAACAGGCATATGGCTTGTGGAGTGTTCTCCTTCCTTAAGGAGTGAATATATGGTGTTGACCTACCTTAAGGGTCTTGATATCAATAAAGAATCATTTCATATTATTTCTGGGTTTATTTGCATTATCTTATATTTTCATATCAGATCTATAATATTTCCGGGTTAGATCTACAACAATTGGTATCAGAGCACTTTCTTGGGCACAAAAGTGGAGATTTTTTTTTATTTTTTGCAGGGTTTCGGGGGCGGCGACTTTGCAGGTCAGATCTGTACATTTTGGTGCAAGATCTGTAAAATATAACTACAGATCTGGATTATTTGTGCAAAAATAGTCGAATTCAAAAAAAATAGTGGTATCAGAGCTCCGATACCAAATGTTATAGCTCTGATACCACTTGTTGTAGATCTAACCCAAGAATATTATAGATCTGATATGAAAATATAAGATAATGCAAATAAACCCAGAAATAATATGAAATGATTCTTTATTGATATCAAGACCCTTAAGGTAGGGCAACACCATACATTCACTCCTTAAGGAAGGAGAACACTCCACAAGCCATATGCCTGTTCATACAATAATCCTTCATTTCATATCTCTCCATGTGGAGTCTCTAGCCTCTATATAGGCCTAATACATACAATACCATGCATCATTACCATGGTTTCCTCATACCATCAACTAATACCATGGGCCCTTTACATTATTATTAACTACTTGTGGTCCCTTACATGACATGAGTTAACCACCTTATTTATTACTATGGCCCATCCCATTATTACATTATTACCTTGGGTACCTCCCTTGGTACCCCATATTATCCCCCCTAGGTATATAACACTAGAATGGTTATGGGTTACTCTGGAAACGGGTTCCTCCTCACGCTATGTGATCAATCAAAAGTGTCTAAACTAGGTATATGGTAGATGAGACATACTCTTGAAGTAGGAGTTAAACGGTGTTAGTCATCTTTTCTATGACATTTCCATGGATATTTTTATTGAAATAAATTTAGACACATTTTAAGGATGTTTACAATGACTATATAGCATTCACCGCATATATATATATATATATATATATATATATATATATATATATATATATATATATATATATTGCTGATTGGAAATTCGATGGTATTTTAGGTGGAGATATGTTTTGTATGTTGTTTGCGTGGTATATCATTTAAAAGCATAAGGTGAACAAACTTTGTATCTCAATTAACTTGTCTAGAGATTTGCAAATATGAAAAACAATTTTGCATTATCCTTTACTCACGAATCTTGAGAAAAGAAAAAAGAAACTGCGGTGAAAAAAACAAGAAATTGACAATTGGGTTGAGTAAGCACAGTTTTGCCAGCAAGAGAAATCTAAAAGGACCAATATGGCATACTCCTTTCTCAATATAAACTAATGTTAGGCATATAAATACTTTTACTGAACTCTAAATACCAACAGTAACATAGCTGCACTAGTATATAATAAGAATGAAGCAGTTTTGGGTAATTTTAATTAGAACTACACATAAGTTACTAATTACAAGTATCAACAATATGCCAGATAAGTAAGCAACTGATGTAACAGTTCACAAATAGCCACACACGAAGCTTGGTGGTGGTATAGATAAGAACTAAGAAACTGTTGTAATATACAGTGAAATCTAGCTCTCATCCAATTTGCCTTCACACAATGAACAAATCAAGGTTCACAATCACAAAAGTTAAAAGGAAGCTACAAAGTACAAATAAAAGGGCCACAAGGATGCTGAAATGTGTAATGTACAATAATAAAATTGTATTGTTATTTGAATATACAAAGGAAATATGATAGAAAGCAGTTTCTATAGTAGAAACAATTCCAAAAAGTGCTTGGTATCCTACTTATTTTCTGGGGCATTTTTAAAAGGATAAGAAAACTTAGGTGTAAAGACCTTCAACCTTGATCTAGACCAAAAGGATGTGTGGTGATTTGATGAAATATATTTGATAGAAAACAAAATAATTTACATATTTTCGGTCTATTATTTTGTTCACAAATCATAACCAATAGACCTTTACATCTTGCCAGGATGTTTGGACAATATAAGAAGCCAATATGGATGCAGAAGTTGTAAGACCCGCAACATGGAAATAGATGTCACGGAATATATATTTGGGTTGCTCTTAGCATTTAGACGATAGGATCTTCCATGTACCCAAAACACAATAGGGGATCATGGATGACAACAACTTTAACCTAAAGCCTAATATCCACAAATTGATTGACAAAACTTTACAGTACAATGTACACCTCTATCTAGGAATAAATTTGATATCCTCCCTGCTCGTCCCGAATGTGCCCAGGGATCTTTTCTTTTGCTTTTGGTACCAATTGCAATCAATAAATTTATTATTGTTATTATCATGCATGCCAGGAGGAATGAGGATCTCTTCTCTATTGTGCAACATGGACAAAACTATAGAGAAAACCTGTAAGGTTTTCAATTGTGATTGAAAACTAACAGAGTGCAGACCATCGGCAACTGCTGTTATTGTTAATGCGTGTCTATCTTCCCTCTCTCCCTGCAATTAACATAATGTCCAACATGAACAAAAATTTCAGATAGGGGTGACATAATGACAAAACTTCCCAGCATTTTCAAAGGGAAAAAAGGAGGAAAAAATGATATGGATGAACCATAACATAACATTGGCACTCTACATAAATTAAAATCAAAATGGTTGGTCCTAGATACAATACCTTAGAAAGCACATATAATGAATAACAATCCTCTGCCTTTGAATTGGTCTCAATTAAGTCGCTTGTCCTTCTTTGTTTCCAATCGTGAAGTAAGGTGAGTGCAGAACCCAGATCCCATCCACCACAATCACACTTGCCACCAAGTCTCCACCATTCAATCAAATGTGAAGGCCCACTTGATTTAATTTTGGGCAAACCATGTATGCCTTCTGGCACTAGAGCTGTTATCTAGGCATATCGAGATATCACTGTGTTCCATGCAACAACATCAGGTTTCACACTTGCAACTTGCATTAAATCAAATAGTTTCTTAGCATCATCACACTGTCCATTCTGCGAACACCCATCTATCATTGTAGTCCACGAGATAACATTTGGTTTGATCCCTTCTGATTCCATTTTAAGAAGGAACTCCAAGGCCTCATCATTGTTTCCATTCTGGACAAAGCCTACAATTATTGTGTTCCATGTTGTTACATTCGGCCTCCATCTAGCAAGCTGCATCTCGTGGAACAATCCCACGACCTCTTCCTCTAGGCCATTCCAAGCATAGCCGGAAAGCATAATAGTCCATGAGACAATATTCCTATCAGGCATTCCATCAACCACTTTATAGGCATCTTCTATACTCCCACATTTGGCATGAAAAGTAACAAGGGGATTCCCCATCGAGACATTTAAGCCAAATCCTATCTTGATAATGAGGGCAAAGATCTGTTTCCCAGACCGTAAATATTTGATGTCTGTGCATGCCTTGAGAACACTTGAGAAGATACATTGGTCCATCTTAATCCCTTCTCTCTACATTTGCCCAAACAGTTTCAACGCCTCTTCTCCAACCCCATCCTAGGCATATGCCATAATCAATATGATCCATGACACTATGCTTCATTCTAGCATTTCATCAAACACTCGGCATGCATTCTCTAGAAGACTGAATTTAGTATACATGTTCATAGGGTTGTTCAGCATAAAAACTTTTGGATTAATGACAGATTTTAGGTTGTGGGCATGGACCTGCTTACCCCATAAAGGGTATCTCATGCTTATGCATTCAAGCATAATAGAAACATAGGAATCCAAATCCATGGCTCGTTGATATTGGAATTAACATTCTCGAATCCTCTAGCTCCCATTCGGGTACATGTCTAATAATTTCTTTGAAACAAACTCCCATTTCCAACTTTCTCAAACTTATATGATTACCTGTAAACCCAAGTGAATTTGTACGACATGGGATTTGGATGCTAACATATCTAAAAATGCATCTGTCTACTTTGCGTTCTGCGAATCCGAGAGGACTATTAAGCTCATTACCAATATCAAATCGCAGTGCAAAGAAACCCATTTCAATTGTTTTATAGTCTTAGGGGATAATACACACAGACTTGCTGCCGGACCCTTTTGTTTGCAATTCATCATTCATTGACCCACCATTCTATTACTTTCCTTTCTAGTTTGTAAAGAAAGGGGAGATAAACATTTATTTAGATATTTACCTAATCAATCTGTAGCAGCTTATGGATTTTTTGTGTACATGAGTGGGGAGTTTTGGTATAAGGTAAACAATAACTTTTAGAGCAGTGGTAGTTTAAATATAAATTTTATAAATATATGACTGTCTTACACTATATATTTATATTTATTTATTGGTGGTAGTTTAAATATAAAATATATTTATATAAAAGTTTGTTTAGATAGGGTTACTTTTTTTTTTCTTTTTTTTTTTCTCAATGAACTAGATTCAAAATATATGTATAAATTGATTAGATTAACTAGAAAAATTTTAAATAGAAAATAGAAAGAGAAATTAAATTAATTGGATGCATATGGTAAAATACATTACTAAGTTTAGGTTTACGTTTGAATTATACATTAAAAATATATATATCTATATCTATATCTATATCTATATATATATATATATATATATATATATATATATAATACAACTTGACAAGTGGATGTGGAGAATATACATGTGTGAAGATCGATTAGTTCTTTGCTGTAAAATTGTTGAGATTGGTGGATGAAAGTATGGTCCATTGGTTTAGGATCTTGCATGAATGAGGTATGGAAACAACAAAAGTCATGAGGTTTATGATATTAGGATGAACATTGATTGGGAAGAATATCAATACCAACTAGGGAGTGTTGTGTTGCTATAGGGAGTTCTCCCATATACTAGAAAGAGAACGTATGAGCTTAAGACATTGAGATTAAACAGAAATGAGGTGTTGGTAGGCAGGTGAAATGCACACAACACTTAAATAGAGCACCAACAATGTTTTTAACCAGTGATCTAGCCTATGATAACATGTTCTAAAGTTTAAATTTGTGGTAACTTGGCATAACTTGAATTGATCTATTGCTTAGGGTTCTCTATGGACTATCTAGAGTGTGGTAGAAAATGTTAGGAATAGTGCTAATAAGTCTTAGATATCGTGTAGATTTTGAACAAATCAAAATGGTGAGGATGCGAAGAAACCAAGGGCCCGGAGAGTCTTCACAAGGACCTCCTTCAAATAACCCATTACCTTCACAATAATTGACTCTTATCTTGCGTTCCCTGGAGGTAATTAATGAAACCTTAAGAGGGCACCAAAAAAATGAAATGGAAGGGGAACACCCTTCATCAGGGTTAGGGAACCCTGAGGGATCTAGAGACTATGATAGAAGACCTCTAGTTGAGGACATTACTAGGGAGATCCAGAATATTAAGCTCCTAGAGTATGTAGGAGGTTGTGACAACGAGCATGCAAAAGCTTGGTTAGAAGGGATGAGAAGGTGTTTTGAACAAAGGGATTACAATTCCAATTCCAAAGCCAAAATAACAATATTCCAACTCAAAGATAGTGCTATGAATTGTTGGGGTAACTTGGAGCGTCAACTGCACCTCACTCCAGACACAGTTACTTGGGAATTATTTGAGGAAAGGTTCAGGAAGAAGTACCTACTAGCGTATTGTGAAGAAAAATAGGTAGGAGCCTTCCATGCCCTGATACAGGGAGGTCGTACAGTAGAAGAATATGAAATTCGATTTATGGAATTGGTCAAGTAGGTCTCTTACATGGATACTGACCAGCACCAAGCAGATAGTTTTATGTATAGATTGCGACCTAATATTGGGGAAATGGTGCGGATGTGGAAAACATCCTCAGTTGCAGAAGCTGTAGAATAGAATCGTTATGTCGAAGAACACTTAGACTTAAAGGGTGAAGGTAGGGACATCTTTCCATGACAAACAGGTTTTATGGGGAAGGCCCCTCACATCTTCCAAAGGGGAGGAAGACCGAGGCCGCCACCATATGGAAACAAGGTTATGCCTAGAATACAGATAGTAGGGATTTTAATGGTTTCTAGTGAAGCTTCACCCACAGCTTCAAGGGCACGTAAAAATCAAATTCATACGTGAGGAGCAAAAAGTGGGGGCAGGGGTTCGAGGGGAAGAAAATCTTTCCAAAGAACTCCACAAAATTTGGTTCAAGGTCCACCATGCATCACTTGTTGCGGATGCACAGGACCTCATTACCAGCGGGACTGCCCTAAGTTTCAAACTGGTAACAACAGAAGAGAGGGAAAGGAACCAATGGGGAGAGCAGGTAGCCACCACCGAATCTATGCAGCAGTTGACAATCAGCAAGTTGAACACCAGTCTGCCGTGGTAGAAACCTCAGGTATGATAAACAAAGTAAAAGTTAAAATTTTGTTTGACTCTGGTGCTACAGATAGTTTCATTTCACTAGTTGCATTAGAAAAATGTGGGTTGGCATCCTATGAACATGATGACTTTAAACAAGTTGAGATGGCTTCTAGAATAAAACAAGCAATAGGGCGTAGTGTTGACCAATGTCAGGTAAACCTCGAGGTGTGTATGACTAAGTTGAAGGCATACGTCACAACATTGGGGACGTATGATGTAATTATTGGGATGGACTGGCTAGAAGCTCATCAAGCTTTGGTAGACTGTTTCAAGAAGAAGGTGACTTGTTTAGATGATGAAGGTAGGCCAATTGAGATTTTTCGAATCAAGAGGGGAGTGTCCCTATGATTCATATCCATGATGAAGGTAAAATGTTGTCTCAGACAAGGTTGAAAACTATATTTGGTCAAGGCTGTAAGTGACCAGAAAGGACCTTCCCTAGATCAACATCTAGTTTTGATAGAATTCAGGGATGTTTTTCCAGAAGAATTGCCTAGATTACCTCTTGTAAGAGAGATTGATTTCACCATTGATCTGAAACCAAGTGCAAAACCAATATTAAGACACCCTATAGGATGACAACTCTAGAGCTTTGTGAGCTGCAGATGTAGTTAAAGGAGCTCTTAGACTTGGGATTGATTAGACCTAGTATTTTACCTTGGGGTGCACCAGTAATTTTTGTCAAGAAGAAGGATGGTTCCTTGTGGCTATGCATAGCTTATAGAGACTTAAACAGAGCCACGATAAAGAATAGGTACCCAATACCTCGAATAGATGACTTATTTGATTAAATGAAGGGGGAAGTGTTCTTCTCAAAAATTGATCTACGATCTGGGTACCACCAATTGAGGATAAAGGAGGAGTACATCTCAAAAACTGCATTTCGAACTTGGTTTGGGAACTATGAGTTCTTAGTTGTTCCATTTTGTTTAACCAATGCACTAGCAGTATTCATGAGCCTCATGAATGGTGTGTTTAGGAAGTATTTGGACCAATTTGTGCAAGTCTTCCTTGATGACATTCTTATATATTCCAAGAATGAAAAGGAGCATGAAAATCACCTAAGGTGGTATTGACTTGTTTAAGGGAAAATCAATTGTATGGGACATTGTCAAAATGTTCCTTCTTTCAGAAGAAAGTCCATTACCTTGGGCACATCATTTCAGGAGAAGGGATTTCAGTTGACCCGAAAAAGGTGAAGGCCATAATGGATTGGCCAGTACCAAAAAATTCCCATGAGGTACATAGTTTTATGGGGATAGCTAGGTATTATCGCAGGTTTGTGGAAGGGATTTCAAGGATTGCAAAACCCATCACCACATTACAGCGAAAGGGGGTTAGGTATGAATGGACAAATGAATGTGACACTACATTCACAGAGCTAAAGAGGTTACTAACTAGTGCACCGATCCTTCAAGTACCAGACATGAGAAAAGACTTCACTATCTGCATCGATGCTTCAACCCAAGGACTGGGTGCAGTATTGATGTAAGAAGGTGGAGTAATAGCTTACACTTCTAGAAAATTGAAGAAGCATGAAGAGTTATATGCTACCCATGGCTTAGAATTGGTAGCAGTGATGTTAGCCTTGAAGCTATGGAGACACTACCTCATTGGGAGAAGATTTGAGTTAAGAACAGATCATCAACTCCTGAAGCATCTCTTCACTCAAAGGGATTTGAACGCCATACAAAGGTGATGGAGCGAATTCATGAGTGAGTATGATTTTTAAATCTCATACATCAAGGGAAAGGAGAACGTAGTGGCGGATGCACTAAGCAGGAGGCCATGAACCTTCTCCCTAGTAGCCTTAAAGGTAAATTTAAGGGAGCAGATATTGGAGAAACTCTTTGAAGATAGTTGGTAACTAAGAGTCATCTCAGCCATTTAGAATAGGAAACAGATAGAATGAAAGTTTGAAGGATATGTCCTTGAACTAGATGGGCTATTGAGATTCCAAGGGAGAATGTACGTACCTAAGGAAGGGGGTATAAGAGAAACCATCCTCGGAGAGTCTCATAGAGCACTCTATTGTGCACATCCTGGGGTAAAGAAGATGTACGCAGACACAAGGAAACTCTTCATTTGGGCATGCATGAAGCATGACATAGTCCAGTTTGTCACCAAATGTCTTGAATGTCAGCGAGTAAAGGTTGATCATTGCCATCCAGCGGGACTCCTACAACCTCATGACATCCCTACATCTAAATGGGAAGTAATTTCCATAGATTTTGTGGTGGGTTTTCCACTCACTTCCCAGAGGCACAATGCTATATTGGTTATAGTTGATAAATTGACCAAAAGTGCCCATTTCATCCCAGTAAGCGACACTTATGATGTTACAGATGTGGCATGAGTGTTTGTCAATGAAGTTATTCGACTACATGGATTGCCCACAAAGATCATTTCTGATAGAGACTCCCGATTTACATCTAGGTTTTGGACAAGTGTGAAGTCAGCATTAGGGACTCAGCTGAACTTGAGCACTGCATATCATCTAGAAATAGATGGGCAGACTGAAAGAGTAAACCAGGTTCTAGAGGACATGCTTAGGATGTACGTTATGGATAATCAGACTCAATGGGAAAGGTACTTACCATTGGTAGAGTTTTCCTATAATAACAGTTATCACAGTTCAATCGAGATGCCTCCTTATCAAGCTCTACATGGAAGGCCTTGCAGGACGTCGTTGAGTTGGGAAAAGTTGGAGGAGCGAGTGATAGTTGGCGCGGAATTAGTTCAAGAAATGGAGGAATAGGTAGAGCAGGTTCGACAAGCGTTAAATGAAGCACAGGATAGATAGAAGAGTTATGCAAATTCACATAGGATTGATCGTAGTTATGAAGTAGGGGCCCAATCTTTTATTCGTATCCAGCCCAACAAAAGCACCATTCAGTTTGGGAAGGGGACGAAATTGTCACCTTGGTTTGTAGGACCTTTTAGGATCAAAGAGAAGATTGGACCAATTGCCTATCGTCTTGTACTGCTGCCTCATTTGCATAAAACTCATGATGTTTTTCATGTATCTATTTTACGACATTATGTTTCTAATGAATCTCACAAACTGGATTGGCAGGACTTGCAGGTCTCGGACATGGGAACCGTAATGGTAGAACCATTACGCATATTGGACCGTAGGGTTTTACAGCTCAGACGTCACACGGTGGACCAAGTTAAGGTCCAGTGGGACAAGTATAGCCCAGGATCTACTACCTGGGAGGATGTAGAGACTATGCGTCATGACTACCCCTCACTTTTTGAGCATCTGTGATGCCTATTTTTTACTTAGATAGCTACCTATGTTAAGGTTCTATTTTGCAGTTCCATGTTATTTATTTATGAACATTATGTAATATTAATGCATTTGGTTTGACACATAAAACTACTTATATGAATCAATTGATAGATTTGATATTAATGATAGAAATGGTTGATGTATGGACTACATGTATGGCTCACTTAGTGATGGATTATCTAGTGCGTAACTTATCATAATTATTTTAGTTCATATATCTAGCTCAAGTGGATATGATTTATTTAAATGATTGACTTAGTGAGAATTCCCGGATTGACACATGGATACTAGAATTGTTAATGTGATGATTATATGTCTTGTTGTTATATAAATGCATGAATGAGAGCTAACCCATAGGGGGAAAAGAACTATATGATAGCTGAGATCTACTCTTCCATTGAGGGAAGGACGAGACATCTCATGAGGAAGGTATAATGTACATTATTCTACTACATTTGGTATCTACTTGATATGCACTCTTATGACACGAGTAAAATACAAATGACAGGTGGCAAGATGACCCGACTGGCTTTTTTGATGACAAGTCCAACTAGCTCTGTAGTGTGGTCCATATTAGGGTATTGACCCTAGTCCTGAAGGAGGGGTGGAGGCATTTCCCACTGTGTATCCTCCGAAACCCAAAATCATGGGAGGGTTGGACACGCTCCCTTAGACATGTGATGACAATTGCCAGTTACCAGCTGGGGAAGTTAGGTCGATGTATTTGACGCTTCCACCATGTCGGTTTTATTAGTGGTTAGTATGACCGTTGCCACTGTTAAAGCAACAGAGGATGAATAAGGTGGGAACGAAAGTAGTTCAGGATGGATAGGAGGATATAGATCAGTTGGAGACTCTTGAAGGGAAGTAATGTCATTATCTGACTTATCAAATTTTAATGCTATAACTCTCTCTAATTTGTTGTGCTTTCAAACTCCTTATATCTTTTCGTTCTAACTTCTGGATGAAGTTTTTTGAAGGAGGGGTGTATGTAATGCCCCACTTAAATCTTATCCTGCAATTTTTTTTAATGTTTACATTATTTGAAAATATTGAGAAATATTGGTTTAATATAAAATTCATGATTTCTATTATTCAAATTCTCAACTTACCTTCTCAGATTGAATCTTAGGTAGGATATGGTCTCCTTCCATTATTTCAAATAATATATATATTCATCTCACATTCCCCAATGTACCCTCACATTTACTAGGGAGAAGACATGGTCCTCTCCATTTAATTACATCTCACATTCCCCAATGTACCCTCACACTTACTTGGGAGAAGACATGGTCCTCTCCAACTCATTATCAATATATATATTCATCTCACATTCCCCAATGTACCCTCACACTTACTTGGAAGAAGACATAGTCCTCTCCATTTAATTATCAATTTATATATATTCATCTCACATTCCCAAATGCACTTTCAGATTTACTTGGGAGAAGACATGGTCCTCTCCCATTAATCTCCCAATTTTATATTCATGTCACATTTCCAAATGTACTCCTAGCTTTACTTGGGAGAAGAGAAATCAACTGCAAGGATGGATGAGAAGTTAATGACATTAATGAGGAGTGGTTGAGATGGAGAAGAGAAGGAGGGTATAAAAAGGGAAGGGGGAAAGGAGAAAAGGGGATGTTGTGTCTTGCTTATGATTGTGGGGTTGGTTGTGATTTTAGGATTTGTTGTGATTTTGGAGACCTTAGGAACCTGTGGAGGTTTCTTGGGTTATTGAGAGGAGGGAAATATTGTTCATCTTGGTCTTGATCATTCGTCTTGGACACACACACTACATCTAGTTGGACTTGGGCTTGGAGGGCTAGGGAACTTGTGGAGGTTGGGACCGTCAAGAGGAGCGTTCAACAGGAGCAGCAGGTCAAAGGCATCTCCACCAGTCACCGATACAGGTATTCCTCCATAGATTACTCATGTAAATTTTATTAGAATGAAATATTCACCTTAAGTTATAAGGATTAGAATGTAAATGGAAAAATTTTATTCATTTAGAAATCAGGATTAGAATGTAAATGGAAAAATTTTATTCATTTAGAAATCTTCTAAGTAAGCTATTGCCTCTTATTCCATTTAAATTCATCAGAAATAGATTTGCTAGCAAACCCTAGGATAGGGCTCTTACACTCATTCAGAAATCTTTATTTTTATGTTTGCTGTTTTACTCTTTTTAAACTCTGTTATTTATGGTCACGAAAAAATTGTTCTTTATTTTCAGATTTACTATTCTATTGTTGTAAACTCTATTATTTATTATCATGCGATATTTGTATAAATGGTGTTATGTCCTCTACGTTTACTGCCAGAATTTTAGTAATTTTGTTATAGACTATTATGAGCCTGTCTTCTTTTTTTTAAGTCTTTCTATTTGTGGTTTAAAAGTGTAATATGGCTTTAGGAAGTAATTAATAATGATTCCATTTGACCATGTTTCAAGATCATTTAAATAATAATAAGATACATGTTCTTTGTTTATCTTAGGTTTGTTTTTTCTTAGATTCAATAATATTTTCTTAATTTTGTCAAGATAATTGATATCTTGTATTAAGGGATTATGATTTTGTTTGCATTTTCGTTGTTATGGTTAATGAACATGATGTTAAACCTGTTTTCTTATTTTTATTGGAAATAAGTTACATGGAGTTAGCTTTTAGCTTTTATTTATTTTTGAGAAATAAATTTATAAATTTCAATTTTATATATTTTATCAATAAATTTTGAGAAAATAATGAATATTTTATTAATGAAATATATGTTGGTACTTGTTCTCAAAACAATCTAACTTATTTTATATTGGGAAGATGTTAGAATTTATATATATATATATATATATATATATATATATATATATATATATATAATGGTTGCATTTCAATAAAATTTGTGTTAGAAACCTAGCCCTTTGCCATTATTAATTAAAATCTAATTTTAATATAATAAGTGTAATTAATAATCTAATTTTAATATAACAAGTGTTTTTACAGTATAGGGAGATGGAGATGGAGATGGAGATGGAGATGGAGATGAAGATGGAGATGAATATGGAATGTTCTACGATATAATAAGGAAAACGTAATAAAAATATGTATAATTATGTATTATGATTATTTTAATAAGTATAATATTTTTTAATGTTTTATAATATTTTAAATAATATTTTAGTGAAGGTAATTCTCATTTTAATTTAGGAAATATAGAAATGTAATACTTTGTAGATTTAAAAGAAATTAAAAAAACTCCAAAACTAAGAAGACAAAAAATATCATAGATTATATTAAAAAATAAAAAAATTTAACTATGTATTATTAATTTTTTAGTTATATATATCTATATATATATATATATATATATATATATATATTAAAAAATTAATAATATTTTATAATATTTTAGAGAGTATTTTAGTGAATGTAGTTCGTATTAATGTAATGCTTTTGTACACTTAAAGAATTTAAAAGAAACTCCAAAACCAAGTAGACAATAAAAATATCATAAATGGAAAGCAAATAATCAGTATTTGCAAAATTAGTATTATTTTTTATTAAATTGGAATTAAATTTTATTAATAAAATGTGTATTTTAATCATATTGATTAAATATATACTGATGATATTTCATATATATATAATTGTGAGGGGTCTTGGAGGGTGCACTCAAACTAGTTTAAACAAGATATGATTTGATAATGTTTTTAGTCTAGAAATCTAGGGGAAACTGTTCCATATATACATATAAATAATTATGTTGATAGACATGTCTATTTTATATTAATTACAAAATTTGAAATTAATTATCAATAATGAATGGTAGGTATTTAACCTCCATAGAATATGGAAATTCACGGGAAACTCCAAAAAGTATTTAAACTACTCCATATATATACATATAAGTAATTATGTTGATAGACATGGCTATTTTATATTAATTACAAAATTTGAATTTAATTATCAATAATGAATGGTAGGTATTTAACCTCCATAGAATATGGAATATTTTAGAATATCCTTTGCAGTATACTCAAATCAAAGGTCAAAGATTGAGATTGCCCTTTTTTCTTTTTATTGATTATTAAAAATAATGTTATATGAACAAGGTTCATATAAAGTGGTGGGAATAAATCTCCATGATTAAGAATTTGTTTCATGTTTTTTTAAATGTATATTTGTTTAACTTATATATTATTTATTTTTGTATTTAATAATAATTTAAATAAAATTGTAATTTAATTATTATTTGATTTGTTTAATTTTAACAAGATGTATGATGAAGTAAAAATTTTGATACTTATTAGTGATTGATGAGTGACCATAGCCATTTAATTTATGTGGTTTCTATAGCTATATATAGCACCCATATAAATTGAATGTCTAATAATCATTGATAACCATCATAACACTTACATTATGATACACCTAACATTGCCAAGATTTTAAAATCACAAAAAATAATTAAATTATAAATATTTTAAATTATTATTATTAATTATAAAAGATTAATATATAAATTAAAAATATATACATTTAAAATAACATGCAATGATTCTTATTCATGAAGATTCTATTATTATCATTAAGTTAAACATATATATGTTTAAAAAGATGTAACAAGATTATTAATTGGGGAGATTCACTCATTTATCTTGGAGATTCTTATCTTGTAAATATGCTTTCTTACAATACTATGAGGAGATTAACTACTTGATAATTATTGATACTTAAATTAAAATTCTAGAAGCCTCATTATAATGATGATGGTGGTGGTATTTATAATGTAATAATTAATAATACACACAAGAGACACACATATGATGATGATAGTGGTTGTGGTTTAATAATACACACAAGATGTAGAAATTCCTTACATATTCAAACTACATACTGTAACATGCTAAAAAAATTGACTTGAATCTACTCTACTCATCAATGAAAACAATAAACGATCAATGAAATCATGAAGCATACAAGAGAAAGAATTCAATCACACATAATAGAATGATTTTTTGGGGAAAGCCACAGCTAAAAACCCTTGCTATCTTTATATTGCATTAATCATAAAATATGAGAAGATTACAATGCTTTGCCCAAACCCGAGCAACCTGTGAACTATCTCGATCTATCTCGCTGCTTCCAAGAAAATCTTAAGCCAATACTTAGCCAATTATGCTACCTACCAAACTCCCATTTCCTTGCACACTTTCCTTGGGAATTAGACCATATTCTATCTATCTCGTTGCTTCCTAGACAATCTTAAGCCAATACTTAGCCAATTATGCTACCTACCAAGCTCCTATTTCCTTGTGCAATTTCCTTGGGAATTAGGCCATATTTAATTAGGAAATTCCATAATTATGAATTGCGCAATCCTCATAGGCCTTCCTCTGATTGCATGCACCATTTGTACAATTTAGATGATTATACAACTGATAGTACACTTTCCCTAATCTCTAATCTCAACTAGGTCTTTCTCTGATCTGACATACATGATTTAATTACAAGTGAATCTTTAGTTTACTGGTTGATCACTATAGGTTACACCCCACTTTTGGATCTCCCACTAATTCCTCCATTAGTTGGAACTAGTTTAACTAACTTTAACTCAATTAAAAAGAATTAAATAATTACAACTCAAAATAAACTCAACCAACTCAACTAGGGCTCATAAAAAGTAGGAGACACTCTACAAGTAGGAGATGTTCTACATGAGCCAACTAAGTCAAATTAACTTAGTTAAGTATTACAAGTTGTCATGATATGTGGAATTACAATTTAATTCCTAATTAACTTAGTTAAGTATTACAAGTTGTCATGAGATGTGGAATTACAATTTAATTCCTAATTAACTTAGTTAAGTATTACAAGTTATCATGAGATGTGGAATTACAATTTAATTCCTAATTAACTTAGTTAAGTATTACAAGTTGTCGTGAGATGTGGAATTACAATTTAATTCCTAATTTAGTTCAAGGACAAAATTAAATTATGATTTTCTTGTTGTGTTTTCAACACTTTCTCTCAACAAAAAAGGGATTCTCTGCTACCTCGATCCTGCCTCTGTGAAACTCGAATTTACATTTTGACAATTCCTTTGCCAAAATATTTGAATCATGCTCCTCTGTGGGAATGTACTCTAACAACATGATTCTTCTCTGCACACAATCTCGTAAATGGTGATATGAGATGTTGATATGCTTGGACTGATCATGAAAAACTAGATTCTTAGAGAGTTTGATTCAACTCTGTGAGTCACAATAAACCATTGTAGGATCCATCTACTAACCAAATAACCCAACAAGGATCTTCCTCATCCAGATAGCCTCACAAGCTGCTTGACTAGAAATCATGTACTCTACTTCTGTTGAACTGAGTGCAACTGATCTATGGATCCTACTGAAGATCCCCCCTGATGTGCTCTTCCAATCAAGTGGACTCCCTGCCCAATTTGCATATGTGAAGCCTTGAAGCTTCACTCCATCTATCCATCTATACCAAAGACCAAACTGAGTGGTGCCTCTTGTGGAGTACTAAAAAAGGTATGTTTTTATCATTTATTTTGTCATCTTTGCTTTAAAACTCATAACCTTTTTGCATCATGAACTAGGTAGATAATAAGAAATGATGACAAAATCTAAGGGATTTATATGCAACACAAAACTACTAATAATTACCATTTTCTTATGTAGGAAGAGGAAAAAACGAAAAATTGTCATCCCAAAGGAAAAGACATGGAAAAGTTAACTGCTATCCCTCTAGCAGGAACCGCATGCAAACAAGATGATCCAAATTGGAGCGTATCAGCCAGGAAAGGGAAAAGGAGATATCGAATCGGTGCAAGAGAACAAATAGATAACTGGAAATTAACAATCTGGGGAATCCCTCAAGATCCTTTGATCCTGAGGGATCGCTATCTTAACTATTTTTGCATCATTGATATCTCCGTTGTTATAAGAAGGGGCAACACTGCTAGCCCGGGGGGACGACCTGTTGTTGTTTTTATGTAATTCTCCTTTGTATTTGAAACTTTGATCATCAACTCTCATTGAGAAGTGATCCACTGTAACTCTGCTTTGATGTTTTAATATAAATCTGGTTTTCGTTTCATCTCTAATTATGGAGTAATCTCAAGCGGTGTGTCCCTGGAGGCTAAGGGCCCGGCCCTGGTGGAACACTTTCTCCTGTACCATTATCTCTAATTCGTGTGTGGTTTTCATTATCAGCTTTGTTCGGTAATCTGATGTGTTTTGTTATTTTACATCACGGTTATGTTATATTTGATTTATGTTCAATTGAGTAATGTTGTTCTCTGTGACAGGAAAGTTGTATTATTCATTCTGACTTTGTAACGCATTGCTATTCCTTTAATCATTGATATAATATTGTTGTTCCTTACATAATAGTATTGTTGTTAAATTACAGAGTAACCGTGTTGTAACATTCATAAGTTTGTATTACTGTATTCATCTATGGTTTACACTTAATCGCGATTGTTGTTCAATTGGCATTGCTGTTCCATTATGAATTACAATCGTTATTCTTTATAACTGAGATTGATACCTGTTGTATTGAATTCAGATTACTGTTTCTCTTAATATTAAGTGTACCACATGTGTTATTTATTTTGGTTCATTGTAAATTGTACATTTAACTCTATTTGTTGTTCTATATTTCATTGCCAAGTAGTTGCCGTTCTATTTCTGTTTGCTTTCCGATTTATCCTAAGAGTAGAGATTGCTATCTGATTTCTGTAGGATACGGTTGCTGCATTTATTTCCTTAGACTGAGGTTTGCTTTTCAATCTTATTTATAAGAACTAGTTGATGTTCCATTTCCTAGTTGCTGTTCCATTTCCTAGTTAATGTTCCGTTTCCTGTTATTTGTATTGTCATTACTTTGGTGTGTGGAATGATCTAAGACTGTAGTGAACGTTGACATTTGTTGCCTAGTTCCCAGGTTGATGATCTTTTCTTTGATTATCTTTAATTACATCAGTTTATAGAGGGATGAGTTATCGTTACTGTACCCTTGACTAATAAATTGCTATAGTTTTATGAGTGCATGATTTGAGTCTTAAGGTTCTTTTCTGTAAGTAGATCTTATTTCAAGCATCCGTTTACTCTTGTATTTAGAGCACTATACTACTAGCATTACTTGATAAACGATCACCTCAAACTGAGTACACTCTTTGAGACAACAAATCGTTCCTAGATTGACAAATTAATGTGAGGTAAATAGAGGTGAAAAAGACCCTTTTTACTGCTCGACATTTTGGCACCGTTGTCGAGGAAGAGTGTAGCCATTTGTTTCTTTTCCAGAGTGATGTAAGAACCTGCTAGGAGAGAACTAGGTTTTAAAAATGGAAGGTAAGAACCTACGTGCGGAGCATGTAATAGCCTTGCTCCCCTGCCCGCTTTCCTGCAAACTTGTTACTATTTTCTTTGGGTAAAAATTAGCTTTTGATTTGTGTGCATGACTAAACAAAAAAAACCTGAAAAGAATCCTAAACCTCTACCCAAGACTGACAAAGCTAAGGGGCCAGTGACCCTTGGCCGATGGACCTTTATAGACGAAATCTTTAGGAAAGCAAAATATCAACCTTCAGTAGGGCCTAGAAAAGTTACATCTAGATAGCCTACTAGTTACCTTCAAGACACAAGATCACTATCTGTAGCTTTTGTTGAGGTGCACAGTCAAACCGAAGAGCAAGATTTTCAAGAAATTGAAAATTCTAGCCCAAAATCATTGCAAGAAGGGAACCTTAGCAACCTTTGTGAAGGAAGAGGAGAAACCGGGGAAACTGAAGAACGAAGATCTCCTCTTGGGATAATTCAACTATTAAGTAGTCCAGATAAGGGAAGCACTGCAAAAATCATTTTTGAAGAAACTCAAGAATCCCCCCAGACATTAGGCACTCTCATCATCCTAGATAAAGGAATTGTTGTTAAGGCCATTCCCGTTAGAGCCATTCCCCCTCGACAACCCAGGAATACCCTCCTAGATATCCTAGAAGGTTATTGGCATATATTTGACAAAATGGCCCAGAACCAACCAAACACCCAAACCTCTACACTGCAATACCCCATTGTGGATAGTACAGCTAATGCACCTATGAAAGAAATTCCTCTTCAGCATATCCCTATATTCCATCGCCTTACATTAGAAGATCTGGATGCATTCTTATTTGAATTTGATGTGCTGTGTAGAGGATATGACTATACCACCGATCCTCATAAACTGAAATTATTTCCCTCTACATTAAAATGGGCTGCTTTAAGATGGTTTATGGGATTGGGTGGTGGTGTTATAAATAACTGGGATCAAATGAAAGAGTCTTTTCTAAAAAAATATCAGGATTATTGTAGGTCTAGAAAGTTGAAAGATGAAATATTTCAGATGGTAGCTAGACCGAATGAAACATTAGAAGAGTATGTTGAACTTTTTCAATATAATCTTCAAAAATCTCCTTATGCATCATTACCCTTACCTGATAATGTATTAAAAAAACATTAATTAACGGAATGAAGGAACAATGGATTGAAACACTAAATATTATGGGAAAATTTTACTGACATTATTAATCTATGTATCAGGAGCTCGAGAGGCAGCACAAGGCTGAAACCAGCATAACATGATCAATTTGCAAGAGATAACAGAATTTCGGCAGAAGGAGTAACTCGTGCAGAAATTGGAAATTTATTAGAAAATTTTAAAACTGACATATTAGGGACACTGACAACACAACTTGATATTATGCAGGCTAAACAAAAGTAAGCAAAGGCAGAACAGAATTTGGCAATCTTCTGTGCCAGATGCAGAAAGAAACACAGTCATAAGGAGTGTCCATTAGATGTAGTCCAAGTTTGCGCCATTTGTATGAAA
This sequence comes from Pinus tabuliformis, assembly GCA_031772625.1. Taxonomy (NCBI): domain Eukaryota; kingdom Viridiplantae; phylum Streptophyta; class Pinopsida; order Pinales; family Pinaceae; genus Pinus; species Pinus tabuliformis. The sequence continues at coordinate 1,582,173,517 of CM062816.1, forward strand.
GACCACTCTCTAGAGAGTTGTCCATCACTTCTTGGATTGAAAGCAGTATATAAGGAAGCAGAAGAAGAGCCAGAGCCGGTGTATCTACTCAATTAGCGTCATCAATGGTAGCCACGGCAATTAGGTATGATCTCAGACCCAACTTCTTCTTTTCAGCCTCCACAATATCATGCTCAACAATATAATACAATGTGGCAAAATCAACCTCCCTTCCCGAATTGGTTACAACAACAATTTCCTTCATGGCCAAATCAAGCAAGCCAACCCAATTGGCCAAATTTTCCCTACACTCCACCATATTGGAAAAATGACGTATATCCAGCACAATGGTCCCCTCCTACTTCATAGAGTCAAGCCTGGCAGACAAACTGGCAAAGACCGATGAATCAACCAATAGGAACCATTCTGCTCCCTCAACCTACACTGCCAGCATTACAACAAAATCCCCAGTCTAACTTAAGACTACAACTCCCAACCCAACCCAACCCCAATCCAAATAATAGACCGGTCCAATCTATTCAAATAATTGAAACATCAGAAATAGGAACCGATCTAAGGGAGTGTAATGACCTTCAATTAAGATCTGGGCGCATCATTGAAACAGAGGGAGATAAAACCGCTCAAGTTGAAAATCAGTTACCTATAGAACAACCGCCACAAGAAGAGGATGTGACCAGACAACAAATTCATGATCAAGCAACCACATCTTCCCCCCCATTCCCAGAACGATTAATTATATCTCGACCTATACAATATCCTAATTTTGACATTCTGGGAGAACTAAAAAATCTGTACATAAAAATCCCACTCCTCCAAGCCATTCAAGACATCCCAATATATGCAAAGACTATCAAAGAGCTATGTATAAAGAAACCAAGGAGGAAAATAACAAATAACCCAAAAGTCCAAGTAGTTGGCACTCTATCCAACCTATTATCAGGAAAAGAAACACCCATTAAATATGAAGACCCAGGAAATCCAATAGTAACCGTACTCAATGGACAAACCCTCTCAAATTCCTTAATTGATCTAGGAGCTGCAATCAATATCTTAACAACTACCACTTGCCAAAAACTGGGCATTACATCAGTAGAACCGACCTCCACTTTATTAGAACTGGCTAACCGATCTGTGGTTAGGCCAGAAGGCACACTACATGATGTCATGGTATCCGTTGACTCCTGGGAGTATCCTGCCGATTTTCTGATAATAAACCCCAAAAACCGACTTGATGGACATCCATTGATTTTAGGTAGACCTTGGCTTGCAACTACCAATGCTTATATTGGCTACCGACAAGGCAGTATGACCATAACTAGGGGGCTAATATTAAGAATCTAGCTTTATACCCTCCAGCACAGCCATGAATCACAATAATAAAAACTAACAAACATCCTGTATCACGCCTCACCGAAAATATTAGATCTCCATTAACCATAGAAGAGGCCCTTGATTTCAAAGACCAAATAGAAGATGATGCCATTAACAAATTTATTAGTCAAGTTGAATCCAGATCCCACATACAATGTCACATGATAGAAGCAGCATTTGATAATGAATTAGAAGAAGATCCTCTTAAAGATACACACGATCAAACAATACCTACTACCTCTATCTCAAATAGAAAAATTGTAGAAATTGAGCCAGGAAAGACTTTAAACATTAATGCCAACCTGACTTCCAAACAAGAAGAGAAATTCATCCAACTACTAAGGAAATATAAAGAAGCATTTGCATGGGACTATCCTGACATGAAAGGAATAGATCCCCAATTATGTACGCACCACATTTACATAGAAAAAGGTGCGAGACTTGTTCGCCAACCACAAAGGAGACTTAATCCTCATCTAAAAGAAATTGTAAAGGCTGAACTTCAAAAACTTTTAGATGTGAACTTCATCTACCCTATCTCCGATAGTAAATGGGTCTCTCCGCTTGTTGTGGTACCAAAGAATTGAAAGTAGAGGATTTGTGTAGATTATAGAGAGCTAAATAAAGCAACACAAAAAGACCACTTTCCCCTTCCATTCATTGACCAAGTATTAGACACTTTAGCAGGAAAGAAATTCTTTTATTTCTTAGATGGCTTCAGTGGATACAATCAGATTCAGATTGCCCATAAATACCAAGACAAAACTACTTTTACTTGTCCTTGGGGAACATTTTCCTACAGATTTCTACCTTTTGGCTTATGCAATGCCCCTGCCACATTTCAAAGGGCTATCCTCAGCATTTTTTCATATTTAATAAATGAAGGGCTCAAGGTATAGATGGATGATTTTACACCATACGGGGATGATTTCAACCTAGCATTAGACACACTGGAAAAAGTGCTACAGCGTTGCATTTCCACCAGGCTCTATTTGAGCCATGAAAAATGCTATATGATGATGGCAGAAGGACTTATTCTAGGCCATTATATTTCAACAACTAGAATACAGGTAGACCCAGCCAAAATTCAAATAATTTTGCTAATTCCCACTCCTACCGCTCAAGCATAGGTACGCAGTTTTCTTGGATTTTCTGGCTATTATAAAAGATTTATAGAACATTTTTCTCATATTGTTGCACCTCTATATGCACTGACAGGTAATGTTGACTTTCCTTGGAGAGAAAAATGCGACTGTGCTTTCCAGGATCTAAAAAAGCTTGTCTCAACAGCTCCAGTCCTTAGAGGTCCAAATTGGGACCTGCCATTTCAAATTTCATCAAATGCTTCAGATACAACTATTGGAGCAGTCTTGGGTAGGAAGAAGATAAAAAACCGTATGCAATTTATTATATTAGCAAGAATTTATCTCCTGCTGAATTAAACTATACTATTACCAAAAAGGAATTTTTAGCTGTAATACATGTTGTCAATAAGTTTAGGCATTACATTACTGGATATCCTGTTATCTTGTATACAGATCACTCTGCCATAAAATACTTAGCAAATAAACCAATCACAAATGGTAGAATAACCAGATGGCTGATTTTATTGCAGGAATTTGATATCACAATCAAGGACCGACCTGGAAAAGAAAATCTTATAGCTGACTTTCTCTCATGAATGCCAAAACCAATGGACGCAACAATAGTTGAAGATCAATTTTCAAATGAGCATTTGTTTGTTGTCACTGTTAAAACATCGTGGTATGCTGGTGTTGCAAATTACTTAGCAGTAGGCAAATTACCAAAACATCTGACCCCCAATGAACGAAAACAGATTATCTAGCGAAGTACTCAATTTTCTTGGATTGGGGGCTACCTGTTCCATATAGGGGCAGATATGCACATTAGGAGATGCGTCCGCGAAGATGAGATTTTTGACATTTTGAAAGCTTGTCACGATGGACCATGTGGCAGACATTTTGCCAATTGAAGAACTAGAAATAAGGTGCTGCAAACAGGGTATTATTGGCCCATGATCTTCAAAGATGCAAAGAAGTTCATTCAAGCTTGTGGCAGTTGCCAAAGAGCAGGACGCCCTGGTCAATCTGATGAAATACCCCTGAATCCACAGCTAGTTATTGAACCATTCGAGCGATGGGCCCTCGATTTTGTTGGTCCAATTAACCCATCCTTGAACCAGAAAACATATATTTTGCTAGCAACAGAATATGTCACCAAATGGGTTGAAGCAGAGGCATTACCAAGAGCTACAGAGGATTCCATCATACAGTTCTTGTTTCGTATATTTGTCTGATATTGGCTTCCAAGAGACATAATTACAGATGGTCGACCACAATTTTCTAATAACAAGATTTCTGCAACACTAAAAAAACTATCATATCCAACATAAAATTACTACTTCATACCACCCACAGGAAAATGGTCAAGTAGAAAGCAGCAATAAAATAATAGAAGCAATCCTAACAGAAACCATTACATCACATAGACGCGATTGGGCTACAAGATTACAGAAGCCTTATGGGCTTACATAACAACATGGAGAAGCACTACCAGCTATTCACCATACCAACTAGTATTTGGAAAGGAACCCATCTTTCGATAGAATTTGAAATACAAACACTATGAACAGAAGAAGAAGTCGGTCTAGATCTAAACGAGGCACGGATTAATAGATTACAACAAGTCAATGAGCTAGATGAAATCAGGCTCTCTACCCTTCAACACACTGCATTGATCCAATAGCAGCGAGCTAAATGGCATGACACCCTCATTAAAAAGAAAGTCTTCCATGAAGGAGATTGGGCGCTCCTATACGATTCCAGGTTTCAGGATTTTCTCGGAAAGCTTTAGACTTGTTGGCTGGGGCCATACGAAATCCAGAAGGTACATGATAATGGCACCCTTACTCTAATCACCATTGATGGATCTGGACATACCTTCAAGGCAAACGACCACCGAGTTCGACTATACCACAAACCACTTACTCGGGAATCCTTCTACCAGCAACTCCGCGAAGAATCCGACATCCAAATTTTGGAGGAGGAAGAGAAATCTTCCTCACCTCTGGTTCATTAAGTGATTCAACTGTTTTTACATCCTGTACATAATTCTTTTGTTTTGTTAGCATAAATTATTTTCTGTACATATTTTTTTTATATATATTTGCACTTTGTTGTTCCTTTTAGGAAGAAATAGCATTCTCACCACTTTGTTGTTCCTTTTTCAAGGAACCCTGCATTCTGTTGTTCCTTTTTGTAGGCTCACCAGTTCCATCGTTTTGTTATTCCTTTTCCCAAAGGAACAACACTTGCATTTTTTCTGTTGTTCCTTTTTTCGAAGGAATGGCACTGTCATTTTTGCTATTCATTTTTTGAAGGAACAACACTTGTGTGCACTTTTGTTTCTCTGCTGTTCCTTTTCTGAAGGAATAACACTTTCATTTTGTTATTCCTTTTCCAAAGGAACAACACATTTGGTTTTTTCTGTTCCTTTTTCCCGAAGGAACAACACTTGTATTTCTTGCTGTTCCTTTTCCAAAGGAACAACACTTTTGGTTTTTGTTGTTCCTTTTTCCCGAAGGAACAATACTTGTATTTTATGTTGTTCCTTTTCCAAAAGAATAGCACTTTTGGTTTCTGCTGTTCCTTTTTCCTGAAGGAACAACACTTGCATTTTTTGTTGTTCCTTTTCCAAAGGAATGGCACTTTCATTTTTTGCTGTTCCTTTTTCCCGAAGGAACAACACTTGTATTTTTTGCTATTCCTTTTCCAAAGGAACGACACTTGTGTTTTTTGCTATTCCTTTTTCCCGAAGGAACAACGCTTGTATTTTCTGCTATTCCTTCTCCAAAGGAATGACACTTGCGTTTTTTTGTTGTTCCTTTTTCCCGAAGGAACAACACTTGTATTTTTTTGCTGTTCTTTTTCCAAAGGAACAACGCTTGATTTTTTTTGTTGTTCCCCTTTGAAACGCCAACATTTTTGTATTCCTTTTACTTATGCTTGTTCTCCTTGCTGTTCCAATTCAAAGACACCTGTTGTTCCTGATGTTTCGAGTCTATTGGAGCACAACTATACACTTATGCAATGCATACAAAACTAGAACACACTGAAATCAGTAAATTACATAAAATCGCTATTTTTACAAGAAATTGCTTTGAATTGATAGGAGGGAAGAGGAAAGGACACAATTATTCATCACTTTGTTGTCATTATTCTACTAATACTAATATGATTGGTTATCTTTATCATGATGGTTCTTTTTGAATTCCCATAATCTTCTTTCATCATTATTAAGGAATAAGAACAAAGGGTATATTTTTCTATTGAGATGTTAAGACTTCTTCCACCATTCCTACTCTTAAGGAGTGTTGAACCACCCTTTGTGTATAAATAGGAAAGTACTTTATAAAAGAGAAAAAAGAGAAAAATGTTTATATGATATCGGTTGTCAAATGAAGGATAGGGGGTCTCATCAAGAGCTAGCCTACCATGATCATAAGGAAGAAAGTGAAGTGGCATTCCCACTATGGCCACCACACCAGGGATATGATCCAAGAGGCACATCACAAAAAAATAAGGAGTCCTTGCAAAAGGAGGTCTCATAACGAGCTGGCCTGCCCACCTTTCACCTCTTCCTGGTGAATGGCATTATGGTTTAACTAGTTACCAAGCCAGCATAATGACCTCCATTTTGAAATTGCATAGCACTTCCTAAAGCATACACAAAGGATCATGGTTCCATGGGTGAAAGAAACAACTCTGTCAAGGTTATGGATGCCTGTGGGTAACAGAGCTCTATTGATGGTATCGAAGTCACATTCCTTATACACCAATAGCAATCATCAACACCCTTCTTGGTCTTATACCTTTGTAATGGGTCAAATGAGATTATGTATATCACTTCCCCAAACCTTTAAACACATGAAAATCTATTACAACCAATCATGACAGAAAAAGTTGATAATGACCGCATCAGACTTTTTGTGCACATCAGCTGTCCTATCCTCCCAGCCTTGCATCATATCACAACATTCTCTTACTTGTTAAGCGATCCTACTATACACCTTGATTTCGGCAATCTGTTCCTTTTGTAAACATGGAATTTTGGTATACGCTGTTCCTTTATGACTCTGTACCATGGCAGTTCGATACACTGCTCTCTCATTTGACGGCCAAGGACGGCCTATTACATTGCAAGGGGGAAGCAGGTGACCTCATAATTTGCTGATATATGTGTCAGACTATTATTCGATAAAATTTTACTTGGGAATAGCAAGGCTTAATGGTATATCGTTTTTCAATGTGCATGACCTGTTGTTCCTAAGCTATTTTTGTATTATGCTCTGCAGCAATTAGTAAGTGACTCAGGATTTGAACGAGCTTGCTGTTTCATTATTTTCTCTGCACTTTTAATAGTTTGAACAACCTGTTGTTCCATTGCCGTCTCTACGTTTTTATAGTGTGCTAAAACATGGGAGGAAGATCAATTCGGAGAGAACCACAAGTATTGACAGTTTCTAATGCTGCATGGGAAATCTTAACAAGGGCAGGATGGATAGTCTATCTCAATCGGCTACAAGAATCCAACAAGACTGTAGCAATAGAATTCTTGTAGAACTTGCAAGAATATCACTCCATGGTAAGAGGGAGACACATAGCAGTCACCGATGACATAATTGCAGAGGTCTCAGGACTACCAGCCACTGGACCTATGTGGACTCTAAAGAAGGAGAGATTGTGAAAAATCATAAAAAAATTTCAAGACGAAGGCCAGAACCTGACCGTAAGAGGAAAGGGAGTTCTACCAGCAGCATTAGGAGAGTCGTGGGTAGAATTAGCGAAGATCATCTAGAGCTACATCACTTTTGAAGGCCGAAAATACGTGGTAAGACCACGACACCTTAAGCTTTTAGCCGTATTAAAACAAAAATGCTCTGTGAACTTACCTACATTTTTAAATTCCTTACTACATGATGTTGCCCGAAGCATGAAAAAATCACAACATGTAGAATCGATAGTAAGTCACCATGGGCTGATACAACTAATAGTTAGCCACAGTCTTGCTCAGCAATAGAGCAGTTGGGAAGAATTAATTTCCACGATAGATGGGGGACTGACTCTACCAGCCCCAAAACGAAAACATGCTACCAGTACATCGAATAGACCGTTGAAATGGAGGAAATCAGTTAGATTGGCATGGATCAGAGGGAGGCTGGAAAATTCCCGAGGGAATACCAGCCAACCAGTGGAGATAGATGATTCAGGGGACCCCGCAATTAGAAGGAGAGGAGAATGAGAAAGAGATGGAGGGAAATAAGGAAGGAGAAACAGAGGAAGAGACTGAGCAGTCTGGGTAGGCGGAGGAAGAGACAGAGTAATGCGAAGAGAGCCCATTGCAAAATCCATTGCAAGAGGATGAATTGGCCCAAATTTTGGCCAATATGGGCGAATATGCCCAACCTCTCATCCCCCTAGGCCTCCATATTGAAGAAGAACCAAAGGAGCATTCTGATAAGGAAAAAAATACACCCGAAGAGTTGTGAGATGAGGAAGAAGAAGAAGAGAATCATTCCGTTCATGATGAAAGTATAACTGGAGAGAAAAGTGATGAAGATACAGAAGTGGAACAATCTGTTCCCAGCCAGACTACAGGAGAAGAATTTCATGGGGAAGAAGGGGTGGAGAAAGAAGTCACCCAGGAAATAACAGAACCAACTAGGGTTTTTACTCCTGAGCAACCCAGTTAGAATAACGAAGGGAAACCCCAAGAAGAAAACCAGGAAATTGGACAAGATGACAGTCCGGGCCTAAGTAAACAGACATTTGTTCCTTCTAAGAAAACAGAAGAAATTAAAAGATTACTAAAAGAACAACAAATACTGTTGAATGTGATAGCTTACCTTTGAAAACAAATTAGGGTTTTGAAAATGGGAAAGAGAGCAAAAAGGACCTCAGGGGTAAGACATGCAACCACCCTGGCGAGACCCCTCAAGAAAAAGGTTAGGAGGACTCAAGTCCAGACTACCATTCAAAACCAAAAGGAACAACATTTAGCTGTTACCCACGTTGAAGTGAAAACAGATGATATATCGGCCTACGACAAGGAAGTTCAAACAGAGGCACAACCCTCTGAAGAAATGCGAACCATAAACATGAGGCGATGCAATAAGAAGATTCAAGTAAATCTTCCACTTACCACTACCATGTGGAACAATGATCCAAGGAAAGTAACCCTACAAGAAGGTTTGATGCAAGCTCAAAAAGCAGTAGAAAAACTTACAGAACAAATGGTTTCTCGAGAGAAGTATGAAGAATTACAACAACAACTAAGGAATGTCAATTTATCTGAAAGCCAGGCTTTTGAAGGATGGTGAAAGGAAGGAGAAAGAGTCACTAAGGTAACTCATAGATTAGATGTAGTTATCAGACAAATGGATACCTTATGCTCTTTGTACACTAACGTCCTAGCATGTAGAGCCCCTGCTAAGAATTATGCCTTGTTTTTAATGGAACGATATTTGCAATTGAAAATTAAGGCTGTCAAAGCAGGAGCCCCTATACAAATTAATACTATTGATGATTTCATAAATTGTTGTAAGCACTATGGAATAAAGGTCCAAAGATTATTGTGTGAATTCTATCTGCATAAACTTGTGCTAAATCAAGAGACAGAGTAGAACCCCGGCCATTTCATTGGGGACATCCAACTACAAGCATTTATTTCATTTGGAGTTAATCAAATCAAATGGTGTAAATCCTATAATGCCTTCCAAAGACAAGAAAAAGGATTAGAATTATGGGTAAGAGCTGAGCCTGGAGATCCATTACAGTTGTGGAATAAACATAGTAACCTCATGAGGACTCTGGGCATGATTGAAGCATTAATACCCATTCATACAGCAATCAATCGGCAAGGGATAGAATACTTCTTTACCATTAAGGACCTTGCCATTGCAGCTACTAAATTTCGATATCAGACCTCTAATCCAAATTTCCAACTCAGGGAACCATTTAATTATGAGAATTTTAAGTTAGTCACTGATCGCTTGAGCCTCTATGGTGATCTTATCTTGAGGCTAGGGCCATCTTGGTTAGGACATAGGTTTAGGAGTCCGATTATTTGGCACCCTGCACCTAGATACCAAGCCCTATATGAGATGCTTGAGGGTCAGACAGGCCATCTTTTCGAACACCTAGCTAGGCGTCATGGTTGTAGACCACCACATGAGATTCCATCTTTGGCCTACTCTCTCACCGCCTTACATGTCAACTACAATGTTTTCATGAGGGCGTGAAAAAGGGTAAGCAAGGGGGTGTGTGGAGTACAAAAAAGGTATGTTTTTATCGTCTTTTTTGTCATCTTTGCTTTAAAACTCATAACCTTTTTGCATCATGAACTAGGCAGATAATAAGAAATGATGACAAAATCTAAGGGATTTATATGCAACACAAAACTATTAATAATTGCCATTTTCTTATGCAGGAAGAGGAAAAAAAATGAAAGATTATCGTCCCAAAGGAAAAGACAGGGCAAAGTTAACTGTTGTCCCTCTAGTAAGAAACCACATTCAAACAAGACGATCCAAATGGGAGCATATCAACCAGGAAAGGGAAAAGGAGATATCGAATCGGTGCAAGAGAACAAATAGATAACTGGAAATTAACAGTCTGGCGAATCCCTCAGGATCCTTTGATCCTGAGGGATCGCTATCTTAATTATTTTTGCATCATTGATATCTCTGCTCGGCTGTTATAAGAAGGGGCAGCACTACTAGCCCAGGGGGATGACATGTTGTTGTTTTTATCTAATTCTCCTTTGTATTTGAAACTTTGATCATCGAATCTCGTTGAGAAGTGATCCACTGTAACTCTACTGTGATGTTTTAATATAGATCTGGTTGCCATTTCATCTCTGATTTTAGAGTAATCTCAAGCGGTGTGTCCCTGGAGGCTAAGGGCCCGGTCTTGGCGGAACACTTGCTCATGTACCATTATCTCTAATTCGTGAGTGGTTTTCATTATGAGTTTTGTTCGGTAATTTGATGTGTTTTGTTATTTTACATCACGGTTCTGTTATATTTGATTTATGTTCAATTGAGTAATGTTGTTCTCTGTGACAGGAAAGTTGTATTATTCATTCTGACTTTGTAACGCATTGCTATTCCTTTAATCATTGATATAGCATTGTTGTTCCTTACAGAATACTATTGCTTTTCAATTACAAAGTAACCGTGTTGTAACATTCATAAGTTGGTATTACTGTATTCATCTATGGTTTACACTTAATCGCGATTGTTGTTCAATTGGCGTTGTTGTTCCATTACGAATTACAATTGTTATTCTTTATAAATAAGATTGATACCTATTGTATCGAAGTCAGATTACTGTCTCTCTTAATATTAACTGTACCACGTGTGTTATTTATTTTTGTCCATTGTACATTGTACATTTAACTCTATTTGTTGTTCTATATTTCATTGCCGAGTAGTTGCCATTCTATTTCTGTTTGCTGTCCAATTTATCCTCAGAGTAGAGATTGCTATCTAATTTCTGTAGGATATGATTGCTGCATTTATTTCCTTAGACTGAGGTTTGCTGTTCAATATTATTTATAAGAACTAGTTGTTGTTCCATTTCCTAGTTGTTGTTCCATTTCTTGTTATTTGTATTATCATTGCTTTGGTGTGTGGAACAATCTAAGACTGAAGTGAACGTTGACATTTGTTGTCTAGTTCCCAGGTTGGTGATTTTTTCTTTGATTATCTTTAATTACATCAATTTACAGAGCGACGAGTTATCGTCACTGTATCCTTGACTGATAAATTGCTATAGTTTTCTGAGTGCATGATTTGAGTCTTAAGGTTCTTTTCTATAAGTAGATCTTATTTCAAGCATTCTTTTACTCTTCTATTTATAACACTATAATACTAGCATTACTTTGACAAATGACTGCCTCAAACTGAGTACACTCTTTGAGATAACAAATCGTTCTTAGATTGACAAGTTAATGTGAGGTAAATAGAGGTGAAAAAGACCCTTTTTACTACTCGACACCTCTTAGGTATCTCAACACATGTTTAGTTTCCTTCCAAGAAAGTTTTTTTGGCATAACCATTGCTTAACTAAGCTAGTTAATTGCAAAACACATGTCTAGTCATGTGTTCACGAAATACAAGTGAACCCACAAGCTGTTTATAAATAGTAGCCTCCATTACTTCACCTAAAGCAACATCTTCCTTCCTCCAATTACCTGCTAGAGGAGTTTCCATGGGTTTGTTGCTCTCCATGTGCAACTTCTTCAGTATCTCATTGGCATAGTAGCCTCCATTACTTCCTGCATTACTTCACCTAAAGCAACATCTTCCTTCCTCCAATTACCTATTAGAGGAGTCTCCATGGGTTTGTTGCTCTCCATGTGAAACTTCTTCAGTATCTCGTTGGCATAGTTTCCCTGAGAGATAGAGTTATTCATCTCCTTTCCATAATTCCATACCAAGAAAGTAATGCATGAGCTCAAGGTCCTTCAACTCGAATTCTCTTTTAATATCCTCTTTGCAAGATTTTATCAACTTATCATCACCTGTTAGAGTCAAATCATCGACATATAATGCTATAATGAACAATTTACCTTCAACCACAATATGGTAAAGGTTTACATCTACTTCACTTTTGGTGAAGCCCAACCCAATGAAATTATTGGCAATCCTAGTGTACCAAGCACATGGTGCTTGCTTTAGTCCAAACAATGCTCACTTGAGTCTACACACATGATACTCTCTGTTGAATATCTCAAATCCTTCCAAGTGCTCAATATACACGTATTCCTTAATCACACCATTGAGGAATGATGTCTTCACATCCATCTTATGTATCTTCCATACCATCTGCGCTGATAGTGCTAGAATAGATCTCATTGAAGAGTACCATGCTACTGGAGAAAATGTCTCATCGTAATCAATTCCCTCCACCTGAGAGAACCCTCTGGCCACTAATATGGCCTTTTATTTCTCCATACTCCCATCTGTTACTTGATTTACCTTTTAAAGCCATCTATAACTCACCATTGACTTGTCTGGTGATCTTGGGACCACTTCCCAAACACTGTTTCTGATAATGGAGTCATACTCCTCAACCATGGCATCAACCCATATTGGTTACTACATTGCTTCCTTGAATGAAGATGGTTCAACCTTTACACTCTTACTCATCATAACCATGTAGCTAGTGTACCAATCTGGTGACCTCCTCTACCTGTGCTATGATGTGGGTGATACCACATTCTCTCTAGCATCTACATCAATTTGTTAGCCTATCTGGTGCACTTGCTTCCATCTCTGGAAGTATCTGCATGAGTGGGTGCTTCCACTCTCTTCTCCTCTATATGTAGCTGCTCCACATCATCCTGAGGTTCCTCCTTTGGAGCTAAATCTCCTCATCTGCATGTAATTGAAGATCCCTCTCAAGGGAACATCTCATGGCCTTCTCTTCATCAAACTTCACATCTCTATGAACAATTTTCATCCTGTTGGATGGAAGATACACCCGATAGTTGTGAGGTGTATCAACTTACCCCAAAAGTATGCCCAAATCAGCTGTTGGCTCAGGCTTTTTCCATACATCCTTGGTAACATGACAATAGACTAATGAACTAAAGATCCCGAAGTGTGCCACATCTATTTTCTTACCTAAAAAATCTTCTTTTGGTGTACTCATCCCAAGAATTCAATGAGCGCTTCCGTTCTGCAAATAAACAACTTTGTTGCATGCTTCAACCCACAAGTACAATGGTAGGCCCTGATCATGTAACATCACCCATGAAGCTCCCACAATACTTTCGTTATTTATTTCAACCACCCCATTCTGCTATGAGTTATGAGGTGCTATTAATTTTCGCCATAGAATTTTTTGAATTCATTCAACACATGTTCTCCATTATTATTGCTTCTGAGAGCTTTAACTTTCCTTCCAGTATCTTTCACGACAAGTGCTTTAAATTCACAAAATTTAGCAAACGTCTGATCTTTCTTCTCCATGAAGAAAATATAACACTTACGAGAAAAATCATCGACAAATATTACATAATTCTTGTTCTTAGCTGTGGATGTTGTCGAGAACAATCCACGCACATATGAGTGAACTCTATCAAGGATTGATTTCATTCGACTATCTTTATCATGAAAGGAAGCTTTGGTGTACTTCCCCAATGTGCACCCTTTGCATGTGTCTCTCTGCTCTAGTTTACTCTTGGGAAGTCCTATAGAAATTTATTGCATGATATTCAAAGATCTATGGTTCAAGTGACCCAATCTTCTATGCCACAACTCACCGATGTCTCCGCTTTGCACCTTCTCTTCTTTTGTCCTCAAAGCATCACAATCTTCTACATCCAATTTGTAGAGGTTCTTTACTTGAACCCCTACCTGCTTCACCTGTCCTAAGGCTACGTGACAAAGGAAATCTTTCCCTTGCTAAATAATACATCATAGCCATGGTTCTCCAACATGGAAATTTAAACCAAATTCTTCTTCAAACTCAAAACATACATGAAATATTTTAATGTGAGAGAAGAAATAGACTCCCTCTAAAAGGTAACAGTACTGATGTCGGTCATGTTATACCTCCTATCATCTCTCATCTCAATGTGCATATGGAGGTCCTTCTCCTCCAAGTCACTAAAGAACTCTTTGTTACTAGTGATATGGAATGAGGCTCCACTATCCAAGTACCACACACTACCCATCATTGATGTCACCATGCAAGCGATGAGGGTGAAATCCAACTCAAATTTTGAAGCAAGAGCTTCACCTTTCACTCCTCTTAAGGGCTTCTTTCCAACCTTCATGTGCAGACACTTTTTGGCACAGTGTCCCAATTCGTGATAGTGAAAACATTTACTCTTTGACATGCCCTTCTTCTTTCCGCCCTAAGTGGAATATGATTTGGAATGGGATGTGTTAGAGTCAGTATTTGTATACTACCATCAGTGATCAAAATTCCTCTTTTACATCATATTAGTGTCCCATGTTGAAATTTTTATCATTCCACCTAGGTCATCATGTAAAAATTTACTCACTAATGGTAGCCCAAGTTCAAACTCCAAAGCTCCTCTCAAAAAATCAATATTTGCTGGCCCACCTTCATGTGTCTTGCTGAGCATACATTCATTTTAAAGTCTTATGTCATCATGTCTTATGTCAGTCAAGTCCACCTAAAGTTTGTTTGTTCAAGGTCCCATTAGGTCACTAGGTTTCATTCCTCCAAGGTCCAATAAAACACCATTAACTGCATAAGGCCAGCAAAAGCACGAGAGTGTAAGAAATAATATCCCTTTTTCATTCAAAGAGGATTTGCAAACATGTAACTATCATTGCCCAGGCTCTAATTTTCATTCCAAAGTATGGGTTTGGTTTTAGATTGTAATTTTATTTCAAAAAAAGGAAATGTAATATTTTTATTTATTTATGTAATTTTATGTTCATTATATGTAATAAGTTACTATTCCTAAGCTGTTCACTCAAACTCTCTTGCCAACATCATCCACCTACAAAGGAAAAAGTCATAAGTCAAAGAGCATTAGTGTGAAATTTTGAAAAGTGACATGAAACAATATAAAATGGGGTTTCAAAGCATAAATCAAACCCATTCAAGTATAAAAGCCCTCAAAGACATCAATTCAACATTCATTTGCACTCCTACACTCTCAAAGCATCCTCAGCAAAAGGGAATTTTCGAGTTTTAAATGAAATTGTGCAAAACAGGGGCAGAGGGCGCATTTTGAACTGGTGTTGCGCATTTTCCTTAAAACATTGCGTGTTTCCTAAGGGTGTTGCATTCCTGTTAAGAGTGTTGTGCGTTTGACCAGATTGTTACGCGTTTTCTCGAAAACATCTAGAGATTTCCCAAAGAGCACTACATCATCTCCAAGCTTCAAAATGTGTCACCAACATGCTCTAGCAAACAAGTAGGTTGAAATCATATCACTCCTCTCCTCCACAGTTGAATTATATGTGTTTTGGTGTCCTACTAAATTCAAAACCCTAGTAACATAATCCCATTCCTAAATTTCATTTTCTAGCATCCCACTACCATTCCTACATTTCAAAACTACCCACTGTTACCTCCCTCATATCACACATCCCCATTTTCATCTCCTCAATTTCCTCACACCATTCCATACTCCCTACTAGACCCACATTCCATTTCATCATTTCCCTAGGGTTTGGCTCCAATAACTCATGGTTGAAGAAGAGAACAGAAGTCATAGTGAGGTAGAAAGACAGGATAGGAGGCTATCTAAGAGAGGAGGGAGAATCACTAGACATGAGCCAACCAATACCAGAGAACTCATGGAATGTTCGATCACTGTGACAAGCTTTAAGCATGTGGGATGTTTTGAGTTTTGTGAGAAAGTACAAAGGATCTAATATTATCCTATGTTGACTAGATTATTCATCACCAACCTCCATGACAACCAGGTAACCCTTGCTGGCATCACCTTCATTGTATCTCCTGTGTTATGAAACCAGCTCAAGAAAAGATAGAAAAGATAGATCAACGCCTTAGAATTTAGCCTCTTCGAGGGGGCAACCTCCTTTACATTACATAAATGAACAATTATTGGATGATACAAATGACAAAACCTCCTTTATATATATAGGAGTCTAAGGAGTCACAATATAATCCAGCCGACCTAAAAACAATAATATAAAGCCACAAAAATAATAATAGAGGGATTCTATGGGGCACGGAAATAACAATATGGGGGTAATAGGGGCACAACAATATAAATAAGGGGTATAACTACAATAGTAATGGGGTAATCACTAGTATTATAGGGACCCAACATGACCCTCTCCTTCAAAAAAGTGTTGTCCTCAACGCTTGACTAGTTTGGATACTTCTGCATAAAATTCTCATCCTCCCATGTGGAATCTTCGGCGGATAAGTTCTTCCACTTGATAAGATACTCTGAAATTGATCGATTTCGTAGCTGTCGAGTTCTTGTTTTTGTGACTGCTTCCGTTCCAATATAATTTTTCCTTCCTCGTCAAGTTCTGGCAATATTGTTTGAATTGGGAGCTTGTCGCCTATAACCTTCTTTAAACATGAAACATGGAAAACTAGGTGCAATCGAGAAGCTGCAGGAAGCTCCAATTTGTATGCCATAGTACCAATATTTTGCAACACCTTGTACGGACCATAATACTTTGGTGATAATTTGTTATCCTTCTTATCTTGCTTTAGGGACATTTGCTTATATGGTTGTAGTCGTAGGAATACCCAATCACCTACATCAAAACTTCTTTCACTGCGATGTTGATTTACCTGTTGTTTCATTCTATTTTGTGCCAACACGAGGTTATCCTTTAAGAGTTGGAGGACTTGTTGTTGATGTTCGATGTGATGTTCCACTGCCTAAACCTTAGAATTTTCTCTTAAATATGATGTGATGGATGGTGGTTGATACCCATAAAGTGCCATAAATGGGGTCATTTTTGTTGCTATATGGAAGGAAGTGTTATACCACCATTTAGCCAGAGGCAACCATTTGACCCATTGTGTCTGCTTATCAGATACAAAGCAACGAAGATATCCTTCCAAACATTTCTTTACTATCTCAGTTTGCCCATCAGATTGAGGATGATAAGATGAGCTATGAGCTAACTGAGTACCAAGACAAGAAAATAATTCTGTCCAAAAATTTCCAGTGAAAATGGGATCTCTGTCACTTACAATAATCTTTGGGTTTCCATGTAGCTTTTGAACTATTTACATAAATGCAGTAGAAACTGTACTGGCTTTAAATGGATGTGATAATGCACAAAAGTGTGCATACTTGGTAAGTCTATCAACTACCACCATGATGACACTCTTTCCCTCAGAATTGGGTAAACCTATGATAAAATCCATTGAAACCTCCTCCCAACGTTGGCTTGGAATGGATAAAGGTTGTAATAGACCCGGTGTCTTAATTGTTTCAACTTTATTTTGTTGGCAAACCAAACATTCCGCCACAAACTTTTGAATATCTGATTTAAGGCCATCCCAAAAAAATTCCTTCTTAACCCTGTGGTAAGTTTTTAAAAATCCTGAGTGCCCTCCTAAGGGAGAAGTGTGCAATTCCATAAGAATCTTTTGTTTTAGCTGGGAATTCTTACAGAGGTATAAGCGATCTTTGTACCATAACGAATCATTTTGCCAGCTAAATGTATCAGAAGTACTGGAATCTTGTTGTAGCTTTCGAATAAGTGCCCACACTTCTTCGTCATTCTTCCATTCCTCCCTTGCTTCGTTTATCCATTCTGGTTGGATAATAGAAATGGCACACAACAATGCTTCCACATCCTCATCCTTTCTTGAGAGTGCATCTGCCACCACATTTTGCTTCCCTTTTTTGTAGATGATTTCAAAGTCATAACCCAACATCTTTGTGACCCACTTTTGTTGCTCTTCAGAGGATAATCTTTGTTCTAAAAAGTATTTAAGGCTATCATGATCCGTTTTTACCTTGAAGTGTCTTCCCATTAGGTAGGGTCGCCATTTCTTAAGTGCATGGAGTATTGCCAACATTTCCTTCTCATAAATAGCTTTGCTTAAAAACTTTCCCTTGATTGGACGACTTTCAAAAGCAATGGGTCTTTCATCTTGCATTAGAACAGCACCAATTCCATTTCTTGAAGCATCACATTCCACAATAAAGGTTTTTGTGAAGTCCGGTGTAGCTAAGACCGGTGCTTGGCACATTGCCTCTTTAAGATGTTCAAAGGCCTTTGTTGCTTTCGGAGTCCATGAAAATGAATCTTTCTTCAATAATGTTGTTAGAGGTGCTGCTATTCTCCCATAATTCTTAACAAACTTGCGATAATACCCTGTCAACCCAAGAAATCCTCGCAGATGCTTTATGGATGTGGGGATTTTCCATTCCTTAATGGCTTTAATTTTGCTAGGGTCTACCTTAACTCCTTCATGAGATACAATATGACCCAAATATTCCACCTCCTGGACTCCAAAGAAACATTTGGATCTTTTTGCATATAATTGTTTCTCCTCCAATAGTTGTAGCACCCTGTCAACATGTTCAACATGATCCTTCCAAGACTTGCTGTAGATTAGTATATCATCAAAAAATACTAACACAATTTTTCTAAGGAATGGTTTGAAAATTGAATTCATCAAACCTTGAAATGTTGAAGGTGCATTGGTAAGGCCAAAAGGCATGACCAAAAATTCATAATGACCCTCATGAGTTCTAAATGCCGTTTTCGGAATGTCTTCAATCTTCATTCTGATTTGATGATATCCCGAACGAAGATCCAACTTGGTGAAGTAAATTGATCCATGCAATTCATCCAGTAATTCATCAATGACAGGAATGGGGAACTTATCTTTAATAGTGAGCTTGTTGAGCTCCCTATAATCCGAACACATGCGCCATGATCCATCCTTCTTGTGCACCAATACTACTGGAGCTGAGAAAGAACTTTGACTCGGTTGAATTATACCAGCCTCTAGCATTTCTGCAACCATACGTTCAATTTCACTTTTTTGGACATAGGGATATCTGTACGGCCTGATGTTTGGAGGAACACTTCCTGGAATCAGATGAATAGCATGATCATGATCACGCATAGGTGGGAGACCTTTGGGAGTCTCAAATACCTTGGAATGATTGTCCAAGACTTTTTGGAGATCTAGAGAAATAGATGATTCCAATGTGGAAACATCTAGCGAACATAATTGTGCAATTACACCTCTTTGCTCCTTTTTTAGAAGCTTTGTCATGCCATTAGAGATGATTATCTTTCCTGGTTTCCCTGCAATACCCCTTAATTCAACTTCCTTTCCTTCCGTATAAAATTTGATGAAAAGTTCTTGAAAATTAAAAGCTATTGTACCCAAGGATTGTAGCCATTGGACTCCTAGTACAACATCAACACCTCCCATTGGAATGGAAAGCATTGGGCTAGTCAATACATATTCTCCCATGGATAGCTTGATATTATGGCACTTTCCAGAGCAATTTATTGTTCCTCCATTTGCAATCATCACTTGACACTCTGGTGCTGGATATAGGAAGCAATTCAATTCTTTTGCTACCCTACAATAAAATTGTGGGTGCTTCCTAAATCAATCAACACTATTACCTTTTTCTTCTTGATTTGTCCTTCTATCTTGATGGTTTGAGGAGTGGTAATTCCCGCCAATGCATTACAAGATATGGTCGGATTTATTTGTTCTTCATCTAGGCTTTGTTCCTGGAGTATATCCTCTTCTTTTGACCTTTCTTGCTCCTTTTCTTCTTCCTCTTCACAATCTATGTAGAATAATTTCTTCTCAGCACACTTATGACCTTTTGTGTATTTGCTATCACAATTGTAACAAAGCCCTTTTGCTCTTTTTTCTTCCAATTGTTGTGGTTTCAACCTTGTACGTTGTGGAAGACTAGGGGAAACAACACTTCCGTCTTTATATTTGTGAATGGTATGCTTCCTAGTTGCCATAATTTTTCTTTCCATTTTCCTTGCTAACCTGAATGCCTTCTCTAATGAATCAGGTTCCCAAAGGCGAACATCATGTTGGATATTATCCTTTAAAGAACCTATGAAAACATCAATCCTATGCTCCTCTGGAATATCTTTTGCCCTTATGTTCAATTTTTTGAACTCCTCAATGTGCTCCATTATTGAACCCTTTTGTTTGAGACTTATCAATTGGCTAAAAAAAGTGTTTCTTTTTGTATCCTCATAATGTGCTATCAATTCTTCCGTAAAAATTGCCCAAGTGATAAATTGTTTACGATAACAAAGCCATTGATACCATACAAACTGATTTGGTTCCAAATATACAGTTGCCATACGTACCTTTTGTGCGTTTTGCACATTATTGAGATCAAAGAATTGCTCCATCTGTAATATCCATGTGGCGAGATCCTTGCCATCAAACTTCCTCATATTGATTTTTGAAATATGGTGATTCTTTGATCCAACATTAGCGTCTATGGAATCATGATTAACTTTTCTTTTGTTCTCATCATGAGTTTCCTTTACTACCTTTTCACCATTAGTAAGTATTTCTTGTAGAAAATTTGTCAAATCTGTCTTCAAATCTGCCATGCCTGTCTTCAAATTTGTGTTCAAATCTATCTTCAAATTGTCCATCTTAGCTTCCATGCCATTCATCTTAGCTTCCATGACATTTATTTTAGCTTCTGTTAACTTTTGTGAGCGTGACATTTGTTGCACTTGTTCTTGTAATTTTGATATATCATGTAGCATTTCTTCCTCTTCTTCATGAGTCATGCTAGAGATTTCAGGTTCCTTACTAAGTGCTTGCATTTTCTTTCCTCGGGGCATCAGTTACCAATAATAATTCTCTACTATGCCCTTTGAATTCCTTCAAAATAAATTTTCAAACCAAGCTTAAGCAAAAATTTAAAAAAAATCTACACACCTTTTTTCACTTTGTAGGAGCTTGATATTGCCTCTGATGTATCTCTGTACTTTCCAATCATCTAGTTCTAAATTTGTGACCTGTAGTAGCTCTCTATGTCCTCTTTCCAATGCCACCAGTTTGATCCAAATTGGATTCTCCAAGAAAGAGTTATGCACAATCTCCCAAGATGACCTGATTATAGACCTTTCCAGAAGAGCGAACTTGTATGAAGTTCCACGTGTACACTTTTCTATCTTTGGTTCTGAAAAAGATATGCAAGAAACTACAGTCCGTTCTCTTTCTGTACCTTCTTACGAAATTTCAATCTGATTCCCAGAGAGAAAGTTATGACGATTTTCCCCAGGTCACCTGTTTTGAATGTAATTCAGGAGTCTGCAAAAAAACCAACTTCCTCAGATCATATCTCCGCAAATATCACGCAAAAAGCTCTGAAATTCGGACCCCTGGTTCAACGTGATTCTTTCTCAAATGGGTTTTTTTTAGACTTCTGAAACGTCACAGAAATAAAGTTATAGTGAAAATTCCACGATGACCTGTTTGGAGCAGCGAAACCCTAGAATCCAAAGCTCTAATACCAAATGTTATGAAACCAGCTCAAGAAAAGATAGATCAACGCCTTAGAATTCAGCCTCTTCGAGGGGGAAACCTCCTTTACATTACATAAATGAACAATTATTGGATGATACAAATGACAAAACCTCCTTTCTATATATAGGAGTCTAAGGAGTCACAATACAATCCAGCCGACCTAACAACAATAATATAAAGCCACAAAAATAATAATAGAGGGATTCTATGGGGCACAGAAATAACAATATGGGGGTAATAGGGGCACAACAATATAAATAAGGGGTATAACTACAATAGTAATGGGGTAATCACTAGTATTATAGGGACCCAACATCTTGCTATCATATCAGTTGTCTCTGGGATCCCAAATGTTGGGGGAAAATGGTTTAAATAAGGAGAATTGGATCATTTCTATTATGAGCCATATCTTAAACCAAGGTAAAAGAATGAGAGAAAGAGGATTTTTCCTTTCTCTTACCTCCTAGACAGATATTTTCCGATGATGAAAATCATCATGAGATACTTCACTTGTGAAGGAAGGTTCTCTAGGCTTTATCCCTATCATATTTGGCTACTCATGCATTTCACAAGAGTCAAAACACTCAATATGACCTACTATCTTTACTGGAGCATTGACAAGATGTCATTCCTTGCCAAAAAGAAAGATTATGATCATCAAATGAAAAGTATCTTTTACCACTCCTTCACCAAGATGATAGTCCTTCATTACCTTGATTAGTTAACATTGCATGGGACGCCTTTATATCCAATGAGATTTTCATTGTCCTACCTATTTAGCATGGCCAAGAAGCACATTCATCATCTTATCCTTCCACATCCATTCCTCCACCTCAGCCTATAGTTCATACATCATCACGAAATCAATCTCTTTCACCCCCCTCACCACCATCATCACCATTTCATGACCACATTGAGTCACCTAGCAGATCTGAGATCAGTGAGCCTGAGTAGACTAAGTAGGTTGATGTCATCAAGCCTAAGAGGGCTGATTTGGGCATGTTTCCACATACTTATCAGAGAGGTCATAGGAAGGTGTTTTTCCAATGGATTGTGGGAGGGGACCTTCCTTCTTCAGGTACACAAAGGCAAAGAAAAAATGATAGAGGCAGAGCTCAAGCATGAGGTGGAGGACCTCCATGAGACATAACAGGATTTTGACCTTGTTGACCTAGATGAACATAACAATAATGAGGACATTAGCATAGTCATCAAGGAAAAGGATGCATACATCAAGGAGCTCCATACCAACTTAGAGAGGTCTAAATTTATTATTTCATATTATGACCAAGAAAACCAATAGCTTTAAGCCAAGCATGATGTCATTGAGATTTGGCTCATCAAGGAAAAAAATAAGAAATGAAAGACAAGGCATTGCTTGATGAGGCCTATGACAGGTATGGTGAACATGAACCTGAACAAGAACCAAAAATAAGACCTAAGACTAGAGGGCTAAAGAGATCTCTAGAACTAGAGAGACAAAAGGACGCTAAAATTGCTAATCAGCTCACCCTAAATGAACAGTTTGCCAAAATGATGAATGAGAATCAGGAGTATTGGCTCAAGAGGGTAAATGGTCATCTTGAGAAACTCCTATTAAAGGCAAAAATGGATAATGAAATTCATAAGAAGATGGCTAAACAGTATGCCTGTAGAGAAAGGATTTCCAGGGAAAAACTCAAAGTTGCAAAGGAGAAGATTAAAGCCTTGACCAAGCAAGAGGAGAAAATGAGGCTATACATTCTTTCGGAGGCATCACTCCATGCCTCAAACACATGATCAGCCATCATCCCACCAATTTTGACAAGTTTTGAGCAAATTTTGCAAGTTGTGAATTTATGTGTTTTTTGAGGCATTTTTAGCACAGTAAAAAGGTCAAACGCGCAGCACCTAGGGTGTTGCACTCTTTTTTGGGGCATCTAATGAGCAAAAGGTCAACATAATTGGATTAAGAGTGATGAGGACATGCACCCTGTGCATTTTCTAGGCATTTTGAGACAAATGGGTTATTCAAAAAGGTCAAAAACCACCAAAAAAAACCATGCTTTTGCCTCATTTTTGGCTTGGGCGTTGTGTGTTTACCAGTCTTGGGAGATTGAGTTTTTGATAAGGCAAATGAGCTCAAATTTGAAAACTGAAGACATGTCTAGAAAGTAGACTTGAAGGGCTTTCAAACAAGCCATCTTGGAGCAAATTTGGACACTGGGAAGGCACCCAAAAGTAGTCCTGAACTTGGAGGGCGTGTTTGACAAAGAGAGGGCGTGTTTGACAAAGAGAGAGCACGTTTGATAGTCTTCTCCAATTTTCTAATTTTCTCTCATGTTTTGATTTTGACCTTGGAAAATGATGATTTTACCTATGTAAATGATCAAATTGGATGTAATTATCATGTTTTTACTATTACCTAGGATGAATGCATTAGGTAAATCAAGCAGATAAGGTATAATGAATAAGTTCACTTAAGATAGGAATGAGTCACTTGGACCATCCTACAATTTAACTATCAGTTCAGATTTTTGTGTAATATCTTCCTCACCCCAAGGATTTGGCCCCTGAGGATGAGGGTAAGTGGTTTTCATGTCTATTTAGTCCCTTTCTTCACCATAGACAAGGGTTGGACTCAGTTGGATGTTGTACTATTGATCAGAGACACTAGTGTAATTAGTATTTGGTAGAATTTAATGAATGAGTTGCAGCTATTTTGGTGGAATACATGTGGTATGAAATTTTGACTTAGTTTCTTCTTATGTTGAATATGTTTGAATGTTTTGTACTCCCATGTTTCATTTCACTTCTATGATATGTTGACTTTCAAATTGATGAACATAATACATCTTACATGCTCTGTTTTGGGGAAATCTTCATATTTTTTCCATTTTCTTCAGTTTAGAAATAATACATGGTTGTCTTGCTCTTTCTATCACCTCACCAGACTTATCCATCTCACTTTATAACCTTAAAGTGTTTGAGTTCCTAACTACCTTGCTCCATCAGATGTCTGCAATCATACCCTTATTTTCTCTGACCTAGTCTCTTTGACCTAATCCTCTTCCAACAACCCCACCAAATCAAATCAAGCAACCTCTGCACGTCATACCTAGCCTAAAACCCTAATCCATTCAGCCCTCTTAGTTGTGATCCTTTGGAAGGAGCCCTCTCTGGCCTGGTAGGGCTAGCTACCAAGTCAAAAGATTGGTCTGTGGTTACCTCAACTGGATTCTTCCTTAGCCTTGGAGATTCGAAGGAGTGATAATAGGATGACTTCCCCTTCCATTTCTTCGCCTTTATAGCTAAGGCACAATTCTCATTATCATGCTTGTATGAGGATCCATCTCTAGTGTTCCATTGAATCTCTTCTTGTACCAATTCGGACCACAATTTCTCCCACTCTAGTAGCTTCTCCCTCCCATTAATCGAGTCCTCGTAGTTGTTCCGGATCTTGGGAAGGCCTAGAAGTGCTAGGATCACCATATCGTCTTCAAAAAACATAATGCTGGCACTTCCAAGCTCATCTTGATATTGGGTGAACTTGGTAAAATACTTCGGTTTTGAGTCGCCCTTCTCCATCTTGATCTTTCTGAGCTTGTCCTTCAACGTGAGCTTCTGGTGGTCACTGTTATTTTGAAATAAGTTTGTCAAGTCCTTCCACATTTTAAATCAAGTTTCCTTATTATGGAGGTTCAAGACAATATGATTTCGAACTCCTTCTAGGATAATCATTCTCTCCTTTTCCACACATTTTCTCCACTCTGCTAGATATCAAGCATAAGCTGGCTTAGGAATATCTTTGTCTATAAATTCCTTAATCCTTCTATCTTTGAACACTACCTCCATCCTGTCCTTCCAAGAAATATAGTTTGAACTTCCCTCAAGGGCATATTTGAGTCTCAATCTATAGAACGACATCCTACTGGCTCTGAAGTGTGATACTGCAAATTCAATTTCTCCTGCAAAAGACAAACTCGTATTCTCCTCTTCTATAGTGATTTCAGCTCTCATACCATGTAGAAATTCCTTATAGATTCAAATTGCAGATTGTAATATGCTAAAAAAATTAACTTGAATCTACTCTAATCGTCAGTGGAAATAATAAATGACCAATGAAATCACGAATCATACAAGAGAAAGAATTTAATCACATATAACACGAAGTTTTTCTCAGGGAAGCCACAGGTAAAAACCCCTGCTATCTATATATTTCATTAATAAAAAAATATGAGAATATTCTCAAACCCAAGCAACCTCTACATTATCTCTATCTATCTCACTTCTTCCTAGACAAACTCAAGCCAATACTTAGCCATTTCTGATGTCTGCCAAGCTTTCTTTCCTTGCACAATTTCCTTAGGAATTAGCCCATATTTAATTGGTAAATTCCACAATTATGGATTGTGAATCCTCATAGGCCTTCCTCTGATTGCATGCACCATTTGTACAATTAAAATGATTATACAACTAATAGTACATTGTTCCTGAAATCCAATCTCAATTGGGTCTTTCTCTGAGCTCACATGCACAAGTTAATTATGAGTGAATCTTTAGTTTATTGGTTGATCACTGCAAGTTACACCCCACTACTGCAGGTTACACCCCACTGTTGGATCTCCCATTCATTCCTCCATCAGTTGGAACTAGTTTAACTGACTTTAACTCGGTTAATCTGAATTAAATAATTACAATTCAAAATAAACTCAACTAGGGATCCTAAAAAGTAGGAGACACTCTACATGACTCAAGATAGACCCTCAACTCGAATTAACTGATCCGATTAAGTCAAATTAACTTTGTTAACTATTACAAGTTGTCGTGAGATGTAGAATTACAATTTAATTCCTAATTTAATTCAAGGACAGAAATAAATTAGGATTCCCTTGTTTCATTTTCAACACAAGACACACAAATATGATGATAGTGGTGGTTATCATTTCTAGAAATAGTGGAAATTTACTTGCTTTTCTTTAAAAAAATATTTACGTGTTTAAAAAAATTAAGGAACAAATTCCTAAATCACAATAGTTTTGAAAAAGTAAAATTTTAGTAAGACATTCCAAAAGAAAATTATTTATCTTCTACCCTCTTAGTGCCAAAATGGAAACAAATTCTTTTAAAAGGTAACTCTAGCAATGTTCAAGTCCCTTTCCATTAGAGAACTTGTGAATTTTTAATCTTATTTATGACAAATTCTTCTAACCCATTCTACCTATTATCCAACACCCTTTTTGGAAATGGTGATTTTCTTATCCTCTTAAAATTAAATAAGATTCTAACCCATTCTACCTATTATCCAACACTCTTTTTGGAAATGGTGATTTTCTTATTCTCTTAAAATAAAAGAGATAATTCATCCTTCTAGATTGGGGTTGGTCACTTTCCTATAGTATCTTAGTTTTCTCTTTCTTATTCCACAAATTCTTCTTAGATTAATATATAATAAATTTAAGTAATTGTAGACTTCCACAATTATTCATATTGTTGTTGGATATTTTTGAAACAGAACTATGTATTATTTTTAACAAATCAAAAATATTACGCAGTTCTATTTCTGAAATCTCCAACAACAATATAAAACTTTTTTTATTTATATGTCACCCTTGATATTCGAGTGATATGTCTAATACATGACACCTTTATACTAACCATAGTTGAGTTTTAGGTAGCTTTGACTATATTTTGACGCAGTATTAGGAAGCGCCTTATTTTGTCATATTGTTTATCATGTTCTCTTAGCTAGTCATAGCTATGATTTCAACGTGGTAAAGAATTGATTCTATAAATATGATATGATAATGTGTAATTCTTTTATTTTAAGGCTATTAGTTATTAAATTAATGTAGATGGCTAAAATTCATATGTTGGTTACTTGATAAAGCCCTTTGAGTATACCCCTTAAACATGAACTAAATTTGGAAATGAGGACTATAAAATGGTGGAAATATATAAGTATGGGGTAAATATGGGGTAAAAATGGTTTCTTTTTATTGCAAAAAAGTGACAATTTAGACTCATCATCTCCCCACATCTAAGCCATTACATGTCCTCGTGTAGAAAACTCCTATAAAAAGGGATCCCTTCCCAACATTTGACAAAATTTTTCCCCCGTCCTCTTTTTTTCCTTAATCAGGTTGTTGATGTTAGATGTGGAGCCTGACCTTGCTTGTTGAACATTATTTTTCGATTGCACGAGATTAATTTTTAACCATTTTTGATGTTGTATCCACAATAGTCATAGATCATACCACCTCCTAATTTTTAGAAACAAGTTTTTGTAATTAAAGACTAGTTGTTCATGTCTTTTATTTAGTTGAACTCTCCTCCCTTCAAAATCTCATTGCCACCTTTAATATGCCCATACAATAACTCATACTCTTCAACTTCCTATTTGTGTTTCCTAATCTTCCTATTCTTCCTTTTAGTCTTCATGAATGAAGAAAGTGCATAGGTCTAGGATGGACTATTTCTTGACAACATTATACTTATCAAACTATGTAAATTCAAAGTGAGGGGTATATAGAATAGTGTCTTCTATTAGGGGCATTAGCCATTTCACTAGATCCATTAATACATATTTCATTAAATTTGGAATTATTTGGTGGATCAATAATTTAAAGTTTTAATTATACTGAGTTTTCCAAAAGAAGTAATTAGAAAATAACTTAGTTCACTACTTTGAATATAGTCAATCACCATTTTTTGTGATAAAATTATTATGACAAACTATTTTGGAGAATAAGGATAGTATTAAAACATAATTTTAATATAATCCTTGTAATATACTTTTCCTAAATTTAATAAATTTTTTCTCATAATATAGGTGAATAAAGAATATCCTTGGAGGAATAATAAGTATTTAAATGGCACTTAATGAAATCAACCTCATCTTGTTTCTACTCACATTCCTGAAGTATTTTTCTTGCTTAACTCCTTGTAACCTTGGTCTGCTTATATGGTCCATTAGCAGGCTACCGAGTTTTCCTTGCTATCCATCTATAACTTTACCCATTTTCTTAACATTGCAAAACTATATATATCTAGTGTATTGTTCAAATATTTTGTATGAGCTCCTTTTACTTTAGATTGCTTCCTCCTAATATCACTAGAATTTATAATGTGTTAACCATAAATTTTTCTGATGGATTCCTATACTCTATCTTTCCTTGTTCTTTGATCAAGCCAGCTAGTTGTATTGGGTGTATCATCCAAAGTTTCTATCTGGAGTTCCTCTACTCTAGGTTTCCTTACTCTTTGAGTAACCCTACAGCTAGTTGTTTCTAGTGTACCAATAAAAGTTTATGTATGAGATTCCTCTACTTATGTTATTGCTATTTTAATTGTAATCTTAATTTTTTTGTTGGGGTGCAATTGGTCCTTTTATGAGAATCTACTATTCTTTCAAAACTAGGGTTTTCGATTGAGGAAGAGTCTTCTTGAATCCAATTTTGGACAAAATGTGATCCCATGTCTTATCTTTCCTCTTCAATTTCTCTACAATGAGTAATTTAGTGAACAGGTGGTGGAGTATTCATTTTATTTCCTTGAAAATGTAAAAGGAAACATATATAATATAAGGATGTGATGGAATTTTTTCCATCACATGTAATGAACCTATGCAAAGTCATCAAAATTTCTCTCCATTATACATTTATCCATATTCATGGGATACCCTTGCTCTAGTTAATGTTTTTATGATATGGAAACAAACAACATTTCCAATTCTATACTTTAATCTTCATAGCTTAAACTTTTTGAGAAATCCTGAGGGAAATGGTTAGGATAATTTATTTTTACTTGATAACTGCTTGTGATATATTTTTACATTTTTCTTAATTATTAGCTTCTTCTCTTATTATTATGTTTGTTCTTATAATAAAAAAATTACCAAAACAAGAAGAATAATAGTACAAAAGAACACAAGATATAGGTTGCAATCCAGGGCCAAAACCTCTCCACTTGAGAGGAAAACTAGTAAATCTCATATCTTCTTATATATTCTTCAATTGAAGAATTCCAAGACCTATAGACCAAGACTAATACCCTTCCAATACCAATTCTGACCTTCTTGATGACGTGCTTCACTTTTCCAAGTCAAACCCAGTCAAATCTCTTCCAATAGCACAACTTCGACTGCCAACTACAAAATTTCAGCCTATATTACAGGTCTAAAATTTTTGGCCCCCTGCAGTAGCTACTGTATCCACATGTGTGAGTGAAATTTAGCCTTCCAAGGCCTACCAACAAATTTTCTTTGCTTGCTTCCTTTTCTAGGGTTAGAAGGTGACCTAATAGATTCTTCTTCCAACAACTTCAATCTTCTTCCAACAACTTGAGATTTTTTCGCTTGAAGCAGTAAACCCTAGCTCTTTGCATGTGTGAGAGAGAATTAGCCCAAAAAATCATTCCTTCGTCCTTCTTGTTCTTCACTAGCCTTATTTTTCTTCTACTTCACTTAGATGATGAGAAGTGAATGCGTGTCCAAGGGAGGTCAAGTTCCTTCCTTTAAAGTTTATATAGGGTTATAAGGTGGAGGAGGCTCCTAAAAATAGGTCGACTTCGTAGAAGGAAGGCTAACTTGGCCTTGCAAGGTATTCTGACACTTTTAAATACAAAAATAATTCTTTTTACAAGTTACAACATGCCCGATTGGGTCTTCAACATATGACAATGACTCTTTTGACTTCTTGATCTAGGAAAAACCATAGAAGCACTTAATGGGTGCTTAACGTCTAAAATAAAATACCTTGAACATGAAACCCATGCTCCAAAAATAATATTAATAAATTTTCTTTTATTTTACAATATACAAGAATAAGAAAGCACATTTCATATTTATGAAGACCGAACCTAGTTACACATTTTTCAACACTCCCTCTTAAATAGGGGTGTATTCATAAATGGTACATGGACATTCTCAATCTGAAGAGATCTCATAAGAAGAGTTGACTTGGTAACCCATCTATTTAGCATCATAAAGACTATCATTGTCACATAGCAAGGTCTTTAATAACAACCCTATATCTCCACAAGATCAGAGCACAATGCTCACGAGAACAATGATTTGTAGACACCTTCATCATTGTCTCTCAAGGTACATACCCAACCTAGGTGTTCATGGGGTGTGACCTTCCAGGACTATTCTTACCTTGGATTCCCATTCCTCAAATAATATCGGTCCTCTACGACTGCTCTTACCTTGGATTCCCTACCTCATCCTCAAAGAGTATCAGAAGCCAAATGCTTACCCAATCCTCCATTATTTCTTCCCAAGTGAAGAAAAAAATGATGTGTCTGTCTTTCCCTCTCGACTAGGGAAGATATATCGACTAATCCAAGCTTGTCTCTCAAATACAAACACTTCTTATTAGGAAGGGATTTTTTCAATATGTCAGCCACTTGTTTATTAGTGGAGATATATCGTATCTACAACACACCATCCTGCACCAAATTTCGGATGTAGTGATACTTATTGTTTATATGCTTTTTCTTTTCATGAAACATTAGGGCTTTAGACAACCTTATACAACTAGTGTTGTCACAATGTATCACAGTAGGGTCCATTGGTCCTTCAAGCAAATCCGACAACAATTTCCTCAACTAGATAGATTCTCTACTTACTTCAGATGTTGTAATTTCCTCATGTAGTGCTTATTCCATCCTACTCACTTCCTCCCTAGTTGAAATTTGTATATCTAATCAAGTGGACATCATTCCTCCTGTAGTGCTTCTTCCATCCTGCTCACTTCCTCCCCAATTGAAATTTCTATATCTAATCAACTAGACATCATTCCTCATCTCATACTTCAGGCAATAGTGGATTGTTCCTCGCAGATATCTTAGTATGTGCTTGGCTACTATCTAATGATCATATTTTGGCTCAACTTAGAACTAATTAAGAACATTCATTGAAAAGCATATGTTTGTTCAAGTATTCACTAAGTACATTAGTGATCCAATCAATTGTTTATACTTGCTTGGATCCACTTGGTTCAATTTGGAATTCAACCTTTTCATGTTTGTGATCACGGGGGTTGTCATAGGTTTGCAATCCATCATGTCAAACCTCTTCAGCATCTCGATCACATACTTTCCTTGACCTAGATAAATCTCATCAGGTCCCTTCCAAACTTCCAGTCCTAGATAGTAGTGCATCATCCTAGATCCTTCATGTTGAATTTTGTTGCTAGTTTCTTCTTACACTCTTAGATTTGACCTTCCAAACCCATCAAGAGAAGATAATACACATACAAAATAATGATTACATGCTCATTCTTCACAACCCTGATATAGAGATTCAGATCAGTAAAACTCTATATGAAGCCCAATTTTTGTAGGCATGCATCCATCCTTACATACCATGCCCTTGGTGCTTTCTTAGGGCGATATGATCCCTTATTCAACCTACAAATATAAGACTCTTTATATTTGACTTCAAATCCCAATGGTTTCTCTATACATACTTCTTCATCAATCGTTCCATTCAGGAATGCAATATTGACATCCATTTGATGAATTTTCCATTCCATCAATCGTATCAAAGGGACCAGTGAACATATAGTTGTATACCCTCTTGTAGGAGAAAATGTATCTTCATAATTGATGCCTTCTTATTGAGATAACTCCCTAGCCACAAATCTTTCCTTATACTTATCAATACTTCCATCTGCCACATGTTTAATCTTGTAGAGCCATTTGGAAGTTAACATGGATTCATCTTCAGGCCTAGGTACGATCTCCCAAAATCCATTTTTCATTATCAATTGATACTCTTAATTCATGGAATCCTTCCATTCTTGATGTTTGACATCTTTTTCAAAGGTGGATGGATCAACATCTATCAACTTCGTCATATATTCCGCATATCCAAAATATCTTTTGGGCCTCTTACTTTCCTTGAATGTGCCCTGGACTTCTTCGTGTCCTTATGCATATAATAGGGTAGACTTCAACCAATTAGGTCTCTTTCTAGTTTCTAGTATGACCATCGGTTGCACTAGTTCACTGGGGCCTTCATCTTCATGATTTGGTTCTTCTCCTTCCCTTTTACCTTCCTCATCAAATACAGTAAATTATTTATCATCAAAATCCATTGGGAGATCCTTTGATTTCTTGAATGCAATAATTTCATCAAATATCACATCTTTAATAACTTCTATTCGGTGTCATTATTTTATGTATATCCTATATGCCTTTGAAGTATTACTGTAGCCAACAAATGCTCCTTTCATGCCTGAAGGATCCAATTTCTTTCTCTTTTCTTTTGGTATATGAATATAAATAGGAGAGACCAAAATTCAGAGATGGTCCACACTTGGTTTCTTCCTAGTGAATGCTTCTTCAGGAGTCATGTTATCTAGTGACCTGTGGGGACTTCGAATTTGAATGTATACGACAGTATTAGTTTCTTCACCCCACAAAATTTTAACAAATCTTGATCATGTTTTTTGGCTTTTACACTTTCTTCAATAGATTGATTCTTTCATTCTGCAATTCCATTTTTGAAATAGGTGGATATTGGTGGCCACCTGCCTATTCCACCTAGACCTCCAGTCAATTTCATCAGTTTCGTTGTTTATAAGAGCATTACTATTTTTAGCAATTTCTTGGGTCCTGAACTTATGGAGTTCTTTTGACCCCCTAAATGATGTTTTGTGAGGTCTGCAACAAGCCCATAGCCATGGCAAGGGCTCATGTAAAATCTTGTAGTACTCGAAGAGATATTTCCAATGAGGTATAGTACACGCCAAATGGAGATAATACGACCAAGTTATGACCCTGGGAAGTTGGTTGCCCAACAAACCCCAAAGAAACCCACAAACTCTTCGTGTTCCATCTCTTGGGGTTATGGTTTTGGTTGTTTAGGATTTTCCCTTATTGTTCAATAATAAAAAGGCCATTAAGCCTCATGTAACATAATTCAGAGGCATGTAGTTGCCACATCTCTTCTTAGAGATAAGCTACCATCACCCGAGCTAGTTTATTCCATTTTTGTATGTAAGCATATTTCAGTTCCTTGATATTAATGAAATGAAGTTTTATTTCTGCTACATCTCAGTGTTTTTTTGTATATCTGTATTTTGTTGCATTCCTACATAAGTCTATATCATTGGTATCAGAGTGGTCTACTCTTTCTTCGTTTTTCTTTGCATGTCTCCAACAATGTCAAGGTATAAGGAGTTAGGGATCAAACTGGTTGAACCTTTGCAAGACCAACATTGCAAACCCTGATGACCTCCCATGGTGGAAGAAAAGAAAGACAAGGGGATAGGAGATCCTTTCAAAATATTGGTCGCGAAAGCCCTCGAGCAACAAAGGAATGTGACAATGGATAATGTTTCCCAGATCCTTCGGCAACTACCCATAGGAGATGCATCTTCATCTAGCATCCACTCTGGAGGAACCACTACTTTTAAGGTACAAGTTAAGTTTGACATTTCCATATTTGAAGGCCAGATAGATACAAACACCATAGATAGATGGTTAAATCTGTTGGAAGGATATTTTTCAGTTCATGACTTTTCCAATCGGGAAAAAAATATTTTGTACTCCTCAAAGCTGCCCCACATGTCAACGACTGGTGGGAAACCTGCTATGAACAAAAGAACGAGAGGGAATCCTCATTGTTTTTAGCATACCCACTTGGAATTCTTTTTGAGACCCCATCAAGGAATAATATTACCCTTTTGGGAGATATGAAGATAAATACATAAAGTGGACCACACTGTGGCAAGGAAGGGACAAAGATGTGTCGAAGTTCACAAATTTTTTCCATACCCTTCGCACAAAGCTGGGTATCAATGATTTTGAGCGGCGTTTGGTACTCAAGTACCCTGACTGTATACACAAGTACATCCAAGATGAGATGGAGTTCTTGGTCTTCTCCGTGCTTAGCGTTGCCTATTAATATGGTGTCAAGATCGAGCAAAATTTTAAATAGAAGAAGTGAGACTTTGGATCTGTGAATCTAAGGCAAGGGAAAGGCACCCCCAAACTGCAAAACAAACGACAAATCCAAAGCGAGGAGACCCAGGACAACCTGCCAAAGCTGCAATAAAAGAGCACCATGAAGACAAAGAAGGACACAAGGAAATGGTGTGAGTTCCATAAGAATCCCACTCACAACACAAGTGAGTGTCGAGCCAAGCAGTCACTGGTGGCCATGTTAAAGGCTTCCAGATCATATGCATGTTCTGAATCTAAGTCAAAAACCAACAAGGGGACTGACAAAGGGAAGCAGATTATAGATGCAGAGCCTAGAGCTATTGTTTCCACCACCAAGCTCTAGAAGAATGAGCTCGAAGATTCAGAGGAGGGGGAACGACTCTTCCACTCACAGATGTGGGTGAAGGGTTCTCCGTTGGAGCTCATTGTTGATACTAGGAGCCAAAAGAACCTCATTTCAGTAGAGGTCGTGAAGCGGTTGGGCCTACTAACCACACCACACCCACAGTTGTACACCATCGGATGGCTTCACCAAGGGCGAGATCTTCACATCAGCGAATGGTGTCGCCTTTCCTACAAAATCAATCCCTTCATATATGAGGTACTATGTGATGTTTCTCCTCTTGAAGTTTGTGATGTATTATTAGGCCAACCATACTTGTGGAAGCGAAATATTGTGTATGAGTCTAGGCCTCACACTATTATTATTACTTTGGGAAATAAGTTGTACATGATACCAAAGGTAGCATCGCTTACGACTATTTCTTTGACCACTACAAAGCAATGCAGTAAGTTCATTTCTCAGATTGCGAAATTTATTTTCCTTATGGTTCGTCCTTAGGGAAAGAATAATATTTTGGTCACAACCTCTAGACAAGGCTCCTCTGCACAACAACAACAAATGGACAAGGTTGTGGAGGAGTACATGGTCATCTTCACCTCACCCACAGGTGTACCTCTACACTGTCAGGTCAAGTACTCCATTGATCTAACCTTGGGCGTGCTACTACCCAATGGACCGATCTATCGATGCTCTGTTATGGAGAACGACAAAATCAAGAGGCAAATTCAAGAGTTGGTGCAGAAAGGACACGTCAAGCCAAGTTCATCATCATGTGGGATCCTAATCAAGTTAGTACAAAATAAGGATGAGACTTGGAGACTCTGTATTAACTATCAGGCATTGAACAAGATCACTGTCCAGAATACATATCTAATCCCATGTATTGATGACCTTCTGGACTAGCTCAAGGGGCCATAAATTTTAACAAGATTGACTTGAATTCCAGTTATCACTAGGTACCAATCGAACCCTTCGATGTGTGGAAGACTACCTTCAAACCAAAGGAGGGCCTTTTTCAATGGCTAGCCATGCCTTTCAGGTTGACAAATGCCCCCACAAATTTTATTGATTCAATTGATTGAAGCTACATGATTAAATAGACTTAAAATTACAAAGAATAGAGATGATAATACTAGCTCACACATGCATGACTAAATATACCTAAATTTAAATTGTATGTAAATTGCTTGAAACTAAAAGCTCACTAAATGTAACTAAGAGTAATTATCTCCAACAAATGTTATGATAAACTATTCTTAACCAAGGGAGGAGCTAAACTAATCATTTCCTTCTCTTATATTTATTTTCTTTTCTTTTTTACCATAAGTAGTATATATAGAAAAAATATCTTCTAAATCGAGCATATGTAGAAAACCTTCTAACTTTTCCACAAATGTATTAATGGTTTTCATGAAGTGCACTCTTGTAATTCTAATTGAAATGAATATTTGCAAAATGAGTGTTGCATAATCTTATTTACATTAGTTTAATCTTTTTTTCAAAAAAAAAGAGAAAGAAAGAAAAAAAACCAATTTATTGGAGTGAAGCACCATTCAATAGGGATGAGTTCTTTAAGCTTTTATGAACAATCTTCCCATGTTTTGCCAAATAGATAGAAAGAAAGAAAGACCAATTTATCGAAATAAAGCACCATTTAATAGAGATGAATTTTTTATGCTTTTAATCCACCAATGATAAAGTTGTTAAAATTTCAAAGCATTCAAAATGGGATGTTATGCATTAAAATGCAATATAATTTTTGGTTTTCAACCTGAAAATATATATTATTTCCATTTGTATAATGATTTGAAAAGATGAACTCTTTCTCATCCCTATAAATGTCAAATGTAAATTAAATATAAGTAAATCATTCGTAAAACAAACATATGAAAAACATTTAAATCGTTCAAATAAAACTTATTTGATTATGTGCAAAATCAGCGAAAGATGAAAAATAAAAACATAAGATTAAAACAAATTTAAGTATGTACGAAAAGCATAATAAGAAAATGTATATGTTTTATATAACTCTAGAAATAAGTTAAGTAAAGTCCCCGATCGGGGTGATTTTGACCGGGGTGATTTTGACGGTGTACAGAGTAATAAATCCAAATCAGGTGAGAAGGAAGGACAGGACAGAGGAGGGTCAAATAATTATGAATAAGGATAGAGAGATCATCAGAAGAGAACGCATCTCAAGGAGGAACATTGATGGAGTGGTGACGGAGGGAGGTGGAAATGACATAATGTCAGAAAGCAAACATGAGAATGACAATACGAAGGAAGGACGAAAGGACGCAGGCAGTGAAGGAGGTAACAAGTGGCAAGTAGAACGGACAAAGGAAGAAACGAGAAATTGGAAGAGACAAAGACATAAAAAAGGAAAGCGGGATAAAGGAAAGCAAACACGAAAGGAAACATTAGAGAACTGGCGAAGAGGTAGGGTGGCGAGGGCTCGGACCAAGATAACAGGAGGAAAGAGGAGCTGGAAAATCCAAACAGACAATGCAGAAGGTAAGGGTCTAATGGCGACAAGAAGAAGGTCGAGGAACGATGGGAGTGAAGCCTATGGAGAACGAAGCAACCAGAACAAGAAATGAAAAGGAATAGTGGAAGAAGAAATGACTGAGGACATCCTAAATGTCCGGGAAGATTCAGAGGATAACATAGAGATGTTTGATTCGGACCAGGACAGAGGGGAGCAGGCATGAGAGAAGATTGGGAGGGTAGTAAAGCCTAGGACGAATGACAAGCAGGAGACCAGGGAAGAGGAAGAATGGAGAGGTCAAGGGCGAGAAGGAGGTCATGATTTTGGTAGTGGCTCGGGCACGAAGAGTCGGGGAGACAGAGGAAATTACCGGAATAGAGGAGGCACAGGAGGGAGACGGAGACAACGTGGAAGGGGAAGGGGAAGAGCAGGAGGCTACTGGGAAGAACATGCAACTACACCTGCTAGAAAATCTAGAAGGTATATAGGAAAAAAGATTCAGTTCGCGGAGAGAGCCTATTGTGAGAACACCAACAAGGACATTAGAAGGATAATACAAGCAACTGGAAGAGGAAGCAACTCAAGGACAATCAGACTCTGAAATGGAAGACTGGAATATCTCCTCCCAGATCCAGGAAACACGAGAGGTCGTATGGCTCTGTATAAGCAGGCTCTACACGTACACTGGGTAATGAAAAGGTTGCTAGCTAAGGCAATGGAGCAAGTAGCTATGGAAATGGCAGAGCTCTCTCAAGGAATTCCAAATCTAAGGAAAGAACTGAAGAATATCTAGATTACTCTGTTAATGCAGGACAAAAAATGGATAAAATACAGCAGCAGATAAAGGACTGCTACCCAGACATCAAGAAAGAAGTGGAGCAGCAGACAGGCATGGAGGCACAATAATGGAAGACATGTATATATGCTGGTTTCAAGAAATTGTTAGATAGTAGAGTGGAATATTTAGTTCCTTTTTGACGTTTAGAATGCAGACATGAATCAATAGAAATCTTTATGATTGTTTAGTATATCTAGCTTGGACAAGAAGAATTAGAACTTTCTATTTTTGGATGGTTGTTAAAAATTTCAGGTGGCCAATAAACCCAGTTTCCCCTTGGGGCGGGTTGAGGCCACCACAAGCATGTAGTGGTTTTGATTCGCAGTAATAGAAAAAGAAAAGTCCTTCCACAGTTTACAAAAAAAAAAAGTTAAATAATAAAATAAAATAAATTAATGTAGAGTGTTTTTATTTTAATTTTTCGTAAATAAATGGACGTTGTTATTGTGGATTTAATAGAAATTTATTAAAAACAAAATTAAAAGCAAAAAAAAATATATATATATATATATATATATATAAAATTTAGTGTTGAATGCAAATGAAAAAAACACAATTGACCTATAAACATTTCGATATATAATGTACATACACATAAAGTGATAATTGAATTTTTGTTGCTAAATTATTGAATCAACATGAGGTCATGATTTTCTTGTTATCTAGAAGGTTGATATAAAATTAAATCTTAAATTACATTAGGACATTGATAATATATAGTCATTACATCAATTAATGTACAATAATTTAACTTGATGGTTAAATTAATATTAATTATTATTCAATTTTATGTGATTTGTTTGATTTACATTATAGAATTTTTTTTTTTAATGATTTTATAAGGAATTACTAATATGCCATGCCAGTGATTAGATGATCCTAGATTCCATCAATGACAATATTTCTGGTTCACTTATTTTATTTTCACCCAGATGGAAACTCACCCCCTTGATCTTTTTCTTCAATCTTATGGTTCATGTTATGTCAAGGTTATCCAAGTTGAATAATTTTTAAAATTTATTTAGTTCTCGATTTCATTAATCTTTAATTGGTAAAGACCATTATCAATTATATTTACCACACTATCAATTATATTTTCCATGTGAAAGACCATTAAATTTTCATGTGTAAAGAAGATTAATGGAGAGAACTACAATGATGATGTTGCATTTAGTTATTTACCACACTATCAATTATATTTTCCATGTGAAAGACCATTAAATTTTCATGTGTAAAGAAGATTAATGGAGAGAACTACAATGATGATGTTGCATTTAGTTTGAAGACATATAAGTAACTAGTGGATGAAAGGGTGCATAATAGAGAAAGTTCATGTGAGGTGAAAAGTGGGAAGCATAAATCCAAAGAGAGAGAAATTTGTTAGAAAATTATAATAAATAAAGATAATGAAAGGAAGGGAGTCTAAGAAATTAAAGAATAGAAAGAGGAAATATGAAAATAATAAAATATAGAGAATAGAAGGAAGATAGATGAGAAAAAAGAAATAAGAAAAGAATAGAAATACATAAAACAAGAAAGGAAATGAAGGATGATAACATATGGTAGAAGGGATAGAGAATGTGGACGCAAAGAAAACCAGGTCCATACAAAATTTGAACATAAGTTTTATTGTGTTTTTTTTGTGAACTTATATGTAAGCCTAGTTATGAGTAAGACCAACCAATACAGATAAATAGATAAAGGGTGTGAAAAAACAGTCATATTTTTAGTTTTGAATTCTTAATAAAGCATTTAAAATGATTATAATTTTGAGATTCAGTGAATTTAAAGTGGAATTTTATTAAGTTATTATAAATGTAATTTTAGTAAAATTTCTAAAAATTAATGGATATCTAATTGAACTAGTTTATTGCGTGAATTTCTTTGTATTTATTTTTAACCTTTACATGTATTTGATTTTGTTGTTTCTTTGAACAATTGTTTATGTAATTTAATGCCTAGAGATACTATGGATGTATGAAATGGTGTTTAAGTCCATACACATTATAGTGATGGGTTACATGGTCCAAATATTTGTAAAGAGGATTGGAATC
This sequence comes from Pinus tabuliformis, assembly GCA_031772625.1. Taxonomy (NCBI): domain Eukaryota; kingdom Viridiplantae; phylum Streptophyta; class Pinopsida; order Pinales; family Pinaceae; genus Pinus; species Pinus tabuliformis. The sequence continues at coordinate 1,582,213,610 of CM062816.1, forward strand.
CATATTTATTTATTCTCTCTTATGTAAAGATAATGAAGTTATAATATCCTTAGGACCACTATATGAGTTTGGAAATATTCGCGTCATAACTATGTTTTTTTTTTAACCTTGGTGGGACTAAATCTTCATCATGTCCAATATATTACTCCGATTAGGGTGGGGAATTGAACCAGTGACTTCACATCAAGGAGTGTCTTAACAAAAGACCCAATTACCACATCACAACGTCGTGAATGTGTCATGAATAAAAATATATTTTATTGATTAATATGTAGAAATAGTCTAAACTGTTTGGTGCCCAGACACAATTATAAACTGCATAGAGTTCATAGAAATTGTTTCTTTGTTTGAATGGCTTTGGAAAATACCATTACTTTACGGATGTCATCTTTCTTCAAGGGGCATCTGTTGGATTATGTAGGCATTTTAACTGGCAAAATCCTATCATCTCTACTATGCATCCATTGGAATTTGTTATATTTATCATCTCTACTTTTCTATGGCTTTCAATGACAATAATTGCTTGTGATGACAGCAAAATGACGTGGAGATCATGGCAGCAATAGAAGAAGAATTGAATTGGGAATCGAAAAAATCATCATTGACATACCTCATTGCGTGCTGCTGTAGGATAAAGGTCTAGAAGTGTCACGACATTTTCTTGGAAAAACACTGGGACAACATCACTGCAAATTGGGGATCGATGTTGGGATTACTAACCCAAAGTTGTGCGCAGAGACACAGGTAAAAACTAGATTTACTTTATTGAAAATATTTCATGAATTCTTATTCGTAGAGGCAAACGATCAACTATATTTACTTTGTTGAAAATATTTGATGAATTCTTGTATTAAATTCTTGGAAAATTTTCCATCAATCCTTGTGTGCAGAAACATAGGTTAACTATTTCTATTTTTCTTTGAAAATATTGCATGGTTTTGTGGATAGAAAGATAAATTTACTGTGTTAATATTTTGGAAAAATATACATGTTTCTTGTGTTAACCTCTTGAAAAGATGGTTGCATGGTTTTTGTTTGTAAAATGAAAAGTTAACTAAGTTATTTTTTTTAATATTTTTATATGCTTTTTATGCGAAAAGTTAATCATGTTATTTTTTTAAAATGATTTGCATATGGTTTTTGTGCATAAAAGTTAACCATGTTATTTTCTTGAAAAAGATTGCCAATAAGTCATGTGCATAAAAGGATAAGTTATTACATTATTTTTGTGCATAGAAAGATAATTTAACTATGCTAAATTCTTTGAAAAGACTGCATGGTTAATTTTGTTAAAATGATTTCTTCATTAATGGTTAAATATTATAAATTGTCTCTAAAGTATTGTGGTCCATTTATAACCTTGAAGAACAAATTGATGTGGCCACGTGTAGATTACAAATACCAACACCATAAGAAGATGCATCTATTTTCCATTTTATTCTCTTAAAGGAGACCAAGACCATTTCTATATTTGTTCATAGAATTTCCAACACTTGTGCATGCTTAAGGGTTGGGTAGTTAGCACAAAAACAATTTAACTTTATGATAATCCTATTACGAAAAGAATACCATTAAGCAATGTACTAAATTGAAATACAATGAGCCTTATGGTGGGTGTAAAGCACCCCTTGGAAATTTATTGATAGAGGTGGATATTAGTGGCCACTCGCCTATTCCACTTGGACCCCCAACATTGTTTCTTTCAGTTTCCTTAATTGTAGCAAAATTTACTATTTTTGGCAATTTTTCAGGTGCTGAAATTCTAGAGCAATTTTGAGACCCTAAACGACGTTTTTTTCGAAAACGAGAAAACTTGTGCCAAACAATAGGAGTTTGCAGTTGAATGTTAGTCCTCGAATAGATATTTCTAACGAGATTTCGTACCCATCAAATGAAGGTCGTATGCCCAAGTTACAACCCCGGGAAGTTGATGTACCAATTTACCCCAACGAGGCCCACAAAAATTTGGCACTTCATCTCCTAGGGTTAGGTTTTTGGATGTTTAGGATTCTCCATTATTTTTCAATAATAAATAGACCTTCAGGCCTCATTGTAACACAGTTCGGAAGGCATATAACCACCACATCTCTTCTCAGAGATAAGCTACCATCACCCAAGCTAGTTTATTTCCATTCTGAAAGTAAAAATTTTCAGTACTCTGTTATTAATGAATTGAAGTTTTATTTTCACTGTAGCTCTATGTTTTGTTTATATCTGTATTTCATTGTGTTCCTTCATAAATTTGGATCAATGGTATCAGAGTGGTCTTCTCTTTCTCTATTTCTCTATGCATGTCCCCAATGAAGTCGAGGTATAAGGAGTTGGGACTTGAACTGGTTGAGATTTTGCAAGACCATTCCCGCCAACAGTGACAACCTACCATGGTAGAAGAAAAGAAAGATGAGGGAGTAGGAGATCCTATCAAACTATTTCTTGAAGAATCTTTTTCCCAGATCCTTTGGAGGATGCCCACATGCGACACATCTTTATCCAATAGTCACTTTGGAGGCATCACCCCCTTCAAGTATAAGTTAATTTCAATATCCATATTTTTGAAGGTAAAATATATGCAGATGTGGTAGATAAATGGTTTAATCCGCTGGAAGGTTATTTTTCGGTCCATAGTTTTTCTGATATGGAAAATATTACTTTTCCACTATGTAAGGCCACCCCCCATGTCAAGGATTGATAAGAAACTTATTGTGAGAAAAGGGTCAAGGAATTGTCTTTTTTTATAGACACACCCTTTTAGAAATCTTTTCATGATGATGTTGAGGAATAATATTACCCTATGGGAAGCTATGAGGACAAGTACATATAATGGACCAAACTATGGCAAGAAAGGGACCAAGATGTGCATCAGTTCACAAATATTTTTCATACTCTATGCACAAAGCTAGGTATGAAAGACTCTAAGTGACATCTAGTGCTCAAGTACCATAGTTGTATACAAAAAAAAATTCAGGAAGAAATGGAGTTCTTGCACATCTCCTTGATTGGTGCAGTAAACTTATATATGGCCAAGATTGAACAAAAATCTAAACAAAAAAAGTGTGAATTTGGATTTGTGAATCAAAAGTAGGGAAAAGCACCCCCAAACTATAGAACAAAGGATAGAACCAATGTGGAGCGGCCCAGGACAACCCATCAGAGTTACAAACAAAGAATTGAACCACGAAGATGAAGAAGGACACAAGAAAGTGGTGTGAGTTCCACAAGAGCCCCACTCACACACAAATGAGTGTCATGCCAAGCAATCATTGGTGACTGAGGTACAATATTTTGAGTCTGATGCATGTTTTGATTATGAGCCATAACTCGACAAGGGAAATGACAAGCGGAAGTTTTTCATGGTACTGGATCCACCAACATTCAGGGGATCACCTCGGTATGAAGTCCCAACTATACCTCACACCATTTGGTGTGGGATTCCCATCCGGTATGATGGCCCGATTGCCATTATCTTAAGTATTTGCCTCAAATCTTGTTTGTCAACACAGGAGAGTGGTTTGATTTGCCTTCGAGAAGTGAGGTTCGTGTGTCTGGTGAGTGCTGGTGTACTCATGTCAATGGTTCTTTCACTGTAAAGGGAGAGGGTGAGAGTGAGTCCTAAGTTGGTTGGGATGAAATCCCAACTTGACTAGGAACACATAACACAATAGGACATGCATAGATTTTGAAGGAGCAGTCCACACTAATGCAGCATTCACAACATAAAAGGTAAGATAACACGTGAAGCACGCAACGGATGAGTCCAAATGAGTGCAATGGTTGTTACAACAATTTTTACATGAAAGGTTTGTCTAATGTCTAGGAGAGTAGTCTACACGAGAAATAAATCGTTAACAACATATACAACACATTTCCATTAATAGATTATGTATTACAACAAGTGAAATAGTTCAAATGTAGAACACAAGTTAAAGCAACATGCATTACAAGTGTTAAAAATTAGTCTTACAACAGATACAATACATGTGTGAAAATGTGTTGGCATGTTAGCACGCTTTCGAATTAAATAAAAGTTCCAAGACACATCATTACACCATACATCACTAGTCTCGAGTGCAAGGCATTAGAGCGACCACTTACTCCTCAAAGAAAAGATTACATACTCTCTTGGCTATGTGGGAGGAGTTGAGGTGAAAAACTCCTTTGCATGTACAAATGAGGGGGTATTTATAGCCAAGGGTGAAACTAACCCTTGTCGCTGTTCGACTACCCTCATGATTGTTTGACTTCCCTGACTCTTTGTACAACAATTGGGTCTCTTGGACTTCCATGTTTCGTTACATTGATTGACAACATAGCCCATAGTAGAGATGTGGGCGACATGACTCATGACATGACTTGACATGACAATGTTGGTACACTCGTGTTGCTGTTGGAGTGCATGTCGAGCTACAGTGTTGTTGGGTGATGGATGTCTTCATGGTGTGTCACAGCTTCACCTCCGCATGGCAAAGTGCGCGAAGTCTTCGATGGTCTTTGGTTCACTTGATGAAGCTTTGGCATGTTGTTCCTTGCTTGCATGTTGGAATACTTGATAGACTCATCTATTCGGGAAAGGTGCATGTTCATCCATTCGTCCGTTTGTGAGAACATCTTGCATGTTTGCTAGTCCGTCTGTTCACGAACATATCTTTGTATGATCATCCATTTGCAAGCACATCTCTTCACATGCATCCTTCGTTCGTCTGTTGGTGAACCTGTCCTTGTGCTCCCTTTGTTCATGCCATTCATCGTCGCGCCATGATTATTGGTGTACCTCTACATGCCGTCACTCATGAAGAGATGACATCAAATTCAAACCACCTAGTCTACCATGACACATGATCATTTCGGATGCAGGTGACTGGGAGGGGCAGCAAGGTTGTGAAGTGGGATGATGGCTCCAGGCATTGTTGATGAAAACTGTGCAAGAGTCACTAAGTGATGGAGATGGGAAATCCAAGTCGACTATGACTTTCTGCGAGGTCTGACTCAGCTGGAAGGAAAAATTGCACAATTTTTGGGAGGAAGAGTCTAGGCTGCAGGAAGGAAAGGTAGGAAGGATCTGCACAGTTTCCAGAATGAGAGGGTAGCAAGGGTTGGAAGGCCAAATTTGCGCAATTTTCTGGAGGAACAGGCCGGGCTGCAAGGAGGGTCAGTAGGAAGAGACTGCACAGTTTTTGGGCAGAACTTCCCGGGAGCCTGGCAACCAAAACTGCGCAATTCCAAGAGGGAACTGATAGTTGTTTGTTGGTTCACTGGCAGCAAAAACTGCATAATTCCTGGAGGGAACTGGAAGTCTGCTACTAGGAGCTGTTGGCGAGGGAAATTGCACTAAGGCTGGGAGGGCGGCCTGCTGATCATCTCTGCGTAATTTCTGAGTTGAGAGGACTATTGGGTAGTAGCTTGCTCATGAAAACTCTGCAATTTTTGGGATGAGCAGCCGATCGACTATCAGGATGACTGACTGGAAAAACTGCGTCATTTTCTAAGGGAGACAGGGACGGAACTTGGTGTCTATCTGGCCTGTCTATGCAATTTCCTCAATTAGCTGAACGAGTAAGGTCAGTGGCCTCTACACAATTTTTTAGGGGAGTAAGTCCCAGGGTGACTGTCGGGTCTGATTGTCCAAGTGGTCAACATGGAAGTTGATTGAATTGCTTGTGGGCAGCGCAGCTTGAAAAGACTTGCTTGGTGCTTCTGCACTGTTCAAGGTGGCAGTCGATCGAGTCGATGGTAGGGTGATGGTTCAGAATTCGGAAGGGAGTCTAGTCCTAAGAACTTTTAGAAAAATGACTAAGTGTGTGAATGTGCAAAAGATGCATAGATGATGATGCAAACACACACTCTCTGGACTTGACGACAAGACAACTCAAACCATCCAAACACGCATGCTCAACATGACTGACCGACGGTGCAAGGGACAAGCACTACACTCATGATTGAACATTAATTGATCAAGACGATGCTTGCACAATAGTGAATGTGACTCTATGTGTGAGTGTGATAGATTCTTTCATAGCAAACACAACAAGCACATACGAAGCGAAGACTTTGAGCATAAACAAAACATGGTCGCAAACATGACTTAGACACTAGCATACATAAACTTGAATGAAATGAACAAGCAAGGCGGATGCAAGGACTCACTTGAGCTCACGGAGTGAACCCGAGTGTGTGCAGTCATCAAGTGAAACTCTCAAGGGAGGCTCTAAAATTAGGTGCAGGCCAAAATTTTAGAGAGTGGTTGTAGCTGCTACAACACTTGGCAACACACTGGTAGAACTCCAACTTCTTTGTTTTAGTTCATTGCTAGCATAGGGCCTTGTTATTTCGGGGAGTATTGAATCATTATGCAGGTTACTTTAGCTTCCCTACTTACCCCATGGACATACATGGCTTACCCTTTGCCAACTCAGTCAAACACAATCAAAAGATTAGCTTGATCATAGTGTTTCAAATCGAGAAGGGTAGTTTAGCTCGTGAGTTGAAGATTTTCAAAGTATAAGTTTTCATCTCTGGTGTTGCTCCGTTTCCAACAGGCTTGGATAGTACCCCAGCAGAGTCACGCAGAAACACACACATTGCTCCACTTCCAGTGAGCCTGGTCAGTACCCCAGTGGAGTTGCATGCTACACCTCTCCACGTAGGAAGCCTTTCTCTTATTTCTCCTTTGTATTTTTCTCAAGAGGATTGTGCATAATTATTTATTTTTGGGGTGGAAGAGGGATCCCGACTTATTGGGAGTAGAAGAGGTTGTTCCTTCAGAGAAGCATGTAAGACCTCTGACATAGGTTTACTCGTTTAGATTTTCCCCTTCTCTATTTCTACTAGTTGGATGAACTTGAACACACAGAGCATAAGGTTGAGTATAGGCATGGGGCTTCCCAATGTGGACATAGGTTCATGCTTAGACCAAAACTTCCCTTGCAAACGATTCATATTTTCCGTCAAGACTTCATCAGCTGAAAGTTATAACCAAGCACAGACAAGATGGGCACAAGACTGGCCAAGTGCTGTAGTGTCACGAGTTTCCTCAAATTTCATCCACATACTCTATTCAGAAGCTAGAACATATTAGTTGGTAGCACTTATTTCTGGAAACAAAAATAGTAATATGTCAAACAAACAAAATGAATGTGAACAAAAATAGTAAGAAGAATCAAAGAAAGAAAGAACAAAGATAATAAGCAAAACAAACAAGATGAAAGCAACAAGCAACAAGCAAACTATGTACATGGCATGGGCGTGGCCCGGCCTACTGAAAGTAATGCTTGAGATCTTGGCCGTTGACAGGAAGGTTGTCAATCCTCTCGTCAAGTGAATGCAAATGATATGTGTGTGGGCCAAGGTTCTCAGGGACTGTATACGGACCAATCCACAGGGACTGGAACTTCATATGTTTTCCTTTGTCTTCATGGGGCTTATCCCATTTCAGAACTAAGTCACCAACATCGAAGTTAGATTTCCTCGCAAACTTCTTATCGAACCATCTCTTGATACAGTTCTGGTGGAGTGTAAATTTTCCTTTTACTTTCATCCTTTCTTCTTGAAGCTTATGGGGAGCATCCATGCTATGCTAAACTAGCTCTCAAGGCTTGCCTTGGGATTCTTGGGAAAGTTGCAGTGTAGGCAAGTAGATATTTTACAGAAGGATAGCTTCTTTACCATAAACTAGGAAGTATGGCGAGGTATTCAGAGAGGGCTTGGGTGTTACATGGTCATAATGCATTCATCAGGTCAGTATGCTAGTTACACTACTCAGATAAACCGGTATTTTTGAGTATACGGATGAGGTTTTCATTCGTGGATTCTGCTAGACCATTTCCTTGCGAGTAGTAGTTATATGAATGCTTTAGCACAATAAGATTCTGTAATGAAAAGTCATAGAGTTTCAAAGACAAAAAATAAGTTTCATTATCAAAAACAAGTGAAACGAAAACGTCGAAGCGTGAGATGATGTTCTGCTAGAGGAAGCTGATGACCTCCTGGTTGTTCACTTGTTTGAGCGGAACTACTTCTGTCCAGTGCGTGAAGTAGTCAACCACTATTAGTATATTCAGGTGTTGTTTTGACGAATGAGGGAAAATTTCCCCAATGATGTCCAAGCCCCACTGTTGGAATGGTTCGGTCACTACAACAGGGTGCAGTGGGGCTACCTATCTTTGTGTTTTGTCGGCGCATTCTGACAAACCGGGCACTTGCGGGCATAGGCATGTGCATCCTTAAATAATGTGGGCCAGTGAAAACCAGCTCGCATAAACTTGTGTGTAGTGGTATTTCCTGCAAAGTGACCCCCAGCAGGTCTATCATGCAAATATTGAAGTAACTTCTCTGATTCATGTGCCTCCAGGTACCTGAGAAAAACTCCATTATTGTGATTTATGTAAAGCACTCCATGCACCGACTGATATGCTAAGGCTTTCAGGTGCAATTCCCTCTTATGTCTGATAGAAAAGTGAAAGGGTATGGTGTCGTGCTCAAGGTACTAGCACACATCTGCGTACCAAGAGGTTTTGTCTTCAGTGGTTGTTACTCACCTTATGTCATACATCTCAATCTCCTACTCCCAACCAACAAGCTCTTATTCATTCTCCAGAGCATGCACTGCTTCAGCTACAAGTTTACAGAGCCCATGTCCTTTGATCATGTGCACTAGATTTATTTCAAGATCATATCATTGCAAGCCTATCATCTAGTTCACATGTCATTCACCCAGTTCCTATTATACAAGCAATGTGCAAACTGCTGAGTGGGGGACGAAGACTATTCAATAGTTCTTCAGCAAGTAGGGCCTGAAGTGTTTCTCCACCTTGTAAACTGCATAATCTTGCTTGTCAATGGTGGGGTAGTTGAGCTTTGGTCCTTGCATGCTTTCACTCATGAAAAATGGTATGATGTTCATCATTAGCTTCGTCCTTCTAAGTGAGTACTACATCTAGTGAGTTATCAGAAGCGAAGGTGTATAGCAGGAAATATTTCTTCAAATATGGGTTGTAGAGCATAGGTGCTTCTGCAATGGCCTACTTGATCTATGCGAATGCACACTTTTCCTTCTTACCCCAGCTATAAACCACATATTTCTTGATCATGTCCTGCATGGGCTTAACTATTTGCGCATAATCCGAGATGAACTTCTAGAGGAAGTTTATCTTTCCCATGAAGGATTGCATGGCTTTCTTGTTGCTTGGGTAAGGAATCTGTGTAATGGCTTGCATCGGGTCTAGATCCACCTTGATCCCACTCTTGGCAATAATGTGTCCAAGGAGTTTCACCTCCAACACGGCAAATACACTCTTTTTGGGATTCAAGGAAATCTCGTATCTCCGACATCGCTCAAATATTTTCTTCAGATGGCATATGTGGCCTTCTCGTCTTCTTGAGAACACAATCACATCAACGAGGTATCACCACACTCTGTCCAATGAGTCTGCGAAAGGCGATGTCCATAGCACGCTAAAATGTTGTGCTTGCATTTACAAGCCCAAAAAACATTCATCTATAAGCAAATGTACCCCACTTGGTACAGAAAGTAGTTTTGAGTCTGTTAGGTTCTGCTACCAGAACCTGATTGTATCCTAAGAAACCATCAAGGAGAGAAAACATTTGTGCACCAGATATTTTGTGCAAAATATGGTCCATGGACGACACAAGGTAGTTGTATTTTTCCGAGGCATGGTTTACTTTCCAGAAATCGACACATAAGCGGATTTCCCCGCACTTCTTTCATACAGGAACAAGGTTGGAGGCCCATGTGGAATGTCAAACTTTGTATATGATCCGTGCATCCAACAGCTTAGTAAGCTCTTTCTGTATGAGGGGTTCAAGCGATAGATGTAATTTCCTTAGCTTCTGTTGCTATGACTTGCGCCCTTATTTGATTGGGATGATATGTTGGATGATCCACGTGTCATAAGTTTTTAGATCATCATACGTCCATGCGAACACATCTCGGTATTGTTTGAACAAGCAGATAAAGGCTTGCCACTCTTGCTATGTACAACATGTACCAAGATTGACAAACTTTGGATCCTGTTCTGTTCCCAAGTTTATCAGTTCGTGCCTCATGGTGGAACTGTGGGTCTTGTTGTTCCTTGGCCCTTGGAACTGTTCTTGCAAGTCATATAGCTTTTCCAATGATGCCACACCTTTTGTGATAATGTGGCCTTTCATGTTACTAGCTTCCGCTTGCAAAGAGCGCTCGTGCTCATCATCATCTATCGCTGCATCTTTGAAGATGTCAGCATTGGCCATGAAATGCAGTATCTATTGATCATCATTAAACATGCGTAAGTTAGTTATGTTGTCCGGGATAGATGGTTTGTACAAAATTTCAATAGTAAATCTATCCCTAATCGGTGACATTCTCGAGGCTGCATTTGCCAGTGCATTGGCAGCTGCATTACACGTACGTGGTACAACAATGATATTAAATTCTTGGAAGTTTGAGATTAGTTGCCATACCTCTTGTTGGTAACTTTTGAGATGCATGATAAACAATGAATGGTGTTACGTACCTTTCGTACCACTATCTCTCAATCACCTACCACTTTGAATATGACCACGTTGAAGTTGATGGCTTTCTGCAAGCCCAACATGAGTGCTTCATACTATGCTGCATTGTTCGTGCACTCGAACTCCAACGAACTGGTTGGTGCTTGATGAGCTGCTTTCCTATCTCTACCTAGGCAAGTGACTGCTTGCAAATGTGATCGTTTTACGTTGTTTGAGTTCGTACATTTCAGTAGTCAAGCTCTTGACAAGACGAGTGAGGGTCTCAATATCAGTTGCTTCCTTCTCTCTACCCTTTCTCGCCGTTTCTTGAGACTTCCTTCTCACATCCTTGGAGTCCTTCATTCATTCGTCATCCTTGATGAATCCAACTACATGCAGGTCTTTCTCAACAATGATAGGCTCTTCACTGTTTCCCAACAGTGTTGGTTTCGTTGCTTGCTTGACAAACTACACAGTGTTGGTTGGCAGTGTGGACATGTTGTAATCAATGGTGATGGAGTCATGAGGTTTAGTGTCTGCTATGAACTTGTTCAATATATGTGTAAACCTCTAATTGAAATCTTTCACTTTCTATTTTCCCTCCATCTTGAGGCTTCCCAACTCTTTCAGTAGCATGGCTAGGGTCTTGTCATCAACGAACTTCTCAAGGAACATGTGTTTGAATGCAACCCAATTTTGTATAGAGTTCGGTGGAAGGTTGTGATACCAAGAAGTTGCGCGACCATCCAAGGTACATGGGAACAATCTACATGCTACATCATCATAACATACCTCAAGGGTCTACATTTGTAGGTAGAAGTTGTCTAAGTGGTCTTCCGTCTTCACCATGCTCTTAAGGTTGAACTTGATGTTCATTCTCTCCACTCATCTCGACATCTTATGCACAATGGTCGAGAGAGCCAATGGTCCCTAAGTCATCCATTCGAGATCTGGGTCAGCCATCTCTTCTTCTTCTTCATCCTCTTCCTCTCCTTTGGAGTCTGATGGTTCCCGACTCTAAGTCTGCTGGTTCATCTCCACCTCTGCCTCCTCCACTGCCTTCCCCTCTGCCTCCTACATCGAATTCTGATCCCAAGATCACAAGATTGTCTTGTTTTCCTTGCTAGAAGATCAGAGGTTCCTCTCTATCTTCAATAGCTTCTTCTAGACCTTCAAGTGTGGCAAGGACTTCTTATTTCACCGATAATACAAAAACTCCTGTGGGAGTGGCTTTTGGATCCCTAGATGTGCATGGAAGATGTTGTGTGTCTGGGATCAGTTCGACTGCTTTCGCGAACAGGTGAGTGATGGGGCGGATAGAATGAAGGTGTTGATATGGAGTCTCTTGTTTAATACTAGGAGGTGAGGAGTAACCAATTGCAGAATTGCATGTAGGTGAGAGGACGTGCGAGTTACTACCCTGACCAGATGGTTGATGATGAGTGTGAGGGGATATTCAACCATATACAACTGGCTACCCTCCTTCTAGTGCCATAAATGTCGACGGTGTTGGATCCACCAACATTCAGGGGATCACCCCGATGTGAAGTCCCAACTAGACCTCACACCATTTGGTGTGGGTGTTTTGGGAAGTTTTAGTGTCTACGGATAAAAGCTTAAACCCCTAAACTAGTAGCTAAGTCTAAAACAACAATGCAAAGCATTCTCTACTTTTTCTTATTAGAAAATTATATATTATGGAGCAATGGAACACATAAAATATTGCAGAAATATAAACACAGAAAACGCATAAAACAAGAGAGACACAGATATACGTGGTTCACCTAGTTTGGGCTACGTCCATGGAGAAACAACCAGTCCTTCCTTTTATTATATTATCCAGCAAACTGAAGAGATACAACCTACAGCAGATCCGTTGTAACACCCTCTTTTCTCTCAATCTCCTCTCTCTTCTTCACTCAGAATACAGATATGCATAGACGCAATACAATTCCCTCATATATAGTGAGGGGTTTCCTTTTAGGGAAAAAAACACTAAATTAAACATAAATTCTACCGTCAGATCATCCGCCTAATGAATGACCCAGATTGACTAGCAATTACTAGACTTTTACAAGGAAATTTTACATCTACTTTTAGCTTCGAGGGCGATGCCCCCGAACCCCCCGCCGAGGGACTACTGGCCCTCGAACCCCCCAGTCAGGGGGGATTAGCCCCCTTGGACCCCCGTAGGGGGGGACAAGTCCCCCCCGTACCCTCCACAAGGGGGACAATTCCCCCCTGCACCCTCCTGCGTGGAGGGGTGTACAGTCTTCCTGGGGTATACATCCAGTTCAAACCTTTGAATACAAAAGATAATTAGGCTCCACACCCAACAATCTCCCACTTGGAGACTGATTATAGCAAACTCCACCACCGCTTCATTTGCTAGACAATGACTCCACTTTGGACCTGGCGGTTTCTCATCTTCTTCATCATACTTGAAGACCAATTGAAACTGAGCATATTCTCAGTTTCTCCCTGGTTACAACTCTTGTTAACATATCTGCAGGATTTCTGGCTAGTGTGTATCTTTTCTAGCTTCAACTGTCCATCTTCCAATGCTGATCGTATGAAATGGTACTTGAGCTATATATGTTTCGTCTTGGAATGAAATGTAGAGTTCTTTGCAAGATGTATGGCACTCTGGCTGTCACTGTATAACCTGCCCAACTCCTGCTTCTTACCCAATTCATCCAGAAACCTTTCTAACCAAATCATTTCTTTACTAGCCTCTGTAGCAGCAACATATTCTGCTTTTGTTGTTGAGAGTGCAAAAACACTTTGTAGTTTTGAGACCCAATTGACAACTGTTCCACCTATAGTAAACACATATCCTGTAGTGCTCCTCCTGTTATCTCTGTCACCTACCATATCTGCATCAACATATCCCTGTAGAGCAATGTTTGAACCACCAAAGCATAATTCCTGATTTGTGGTACCTCTCAAATACCTGAGAATCCACTTCACTGCCATCCAATGTTCTCTTCCTGGATTGTTCATGTACCTGCTTGCAACTCCCACTGCATGTGCAATATCAGGCCTTGTGTAGACCACTGCATACATTAAGCTTCCAACTGCTGATGCATATGGAACTTTAGACATATGAGACATTTCTTCCTGAGTCTTGGGACATGCCTCCTTACTTAATTTGAAATGGCTAGCCAAAGGTATACTAACTGGTTTTGCATTCTACATATTAAACCTTTTCAACACCTTTTCTATGTACTCACTTTGAGACAATGTTAATTTGCAATTCTTCCTGTCTCTAGTTATTCTCATACCAAGGATTTGTTTTGCAACACCCAAATCCTTCATTGCAAATGGGTTTTCCAATTTCCTTTTGAGCACATTTATTTCCTGCATGTTAGAACCTACAACAAGCATGTCATCTACATACAATAACAATATAATATAGCTGCTATCATTTTGCCTTTTGAGATAAACATAATGATCAGAGTGACATCTAGTATAACCTTGTTCAAACATAAACCTGTCAAATTTTAGATACCACTGCCTTGGAGCCTATTTTAAGCCATATAAGATCTTCTTCAACTTGCACACTAGTTTCTCCTTCCATTTTACCTCATATCCTTGTGGCTGCTGCATATATATCTCTTCCTCCAAATCCCCATGGAGAAAGGTTGTCTTTACATCTAACTGCTCAAGAGGCAAATCTTCAACTACTATTAGAGTTAAAATAGTTATGATTGAAGTCATTTTAACAACAGGAGAAAATATTTCATCAAAATCAATACCTTTCTTCTGTGCAAACCCCCTCACCACAAGTCTAGCTTTGTACCTCTGTTTTCCTCCATCTTCTTCCTTCAGCCTGTAAACCCATTTATTCTGCACTTCTATTTTACCTGCAGGCAACCTGACTAAGTTCCAAGTTTGGTAGTTTACCTTCTTACCTGTCCATGCCTCCTCTAGAATACCACCATCCAAGGAACTTGAAGGCCCTCTGTTTATTAGAGAAATAGCAATGTCTACAGCATCTACCCAAAATTATAAAGGCAATCCTGCATGCAATCTCATGCACCTTGCATGCTCCATGATTGTCCTGTTCATCCTTTCTGACACACCATTTTCTTGTGGTGTTCCTAGAACTGTGTTCTCTCTACGATTTCCATTCTCTGAACAATACCTATCAAACTCTTTGCTGCAATATTCACCTCCATTATCTGATCTGAGACACTTCAACCTTTTCCCTATCTCATTTTCAACCAAAGCTTTCCATTTCTTGAAAGTATCAAATACATCAGATTTATTTCGAATACAATAAATCCATGTTTTTTTGGTTGCATCATCAATAAAAGTAACATAATAATGAGAGCCACCAAGAGATGATAACTGAGCAGGTCCCCATACATCTGTATGCACAAGCTCTAATTTTTTTCTCTTCTTTTCTTTCCCAACTCTAAGGAATCTAACCCTCTTCTATTTTCCATAAACACAATTCTCACAGAATTTTAAATCAACATGCTTCAAACCTAGAAACAAATTTCTTGAGTGAAGAATCTACATCCCCTTCTCACTCATGTGCCCGAGCCTATGATTCCACAATGTTGTATCTTCTCCTATAGAGGTTAAATCATTAATAGAATTAGAAATACCATTGCATAAATACAATGTACCAACCTTTTCTCCTTTCGCTATTACCAAGGATCCTTTAGTGATCTTCTAGGTTTTATCTATGAAAGTAGTTATGCAACCTTCACCTCCCAACTACCCTGTTGAAATCAGATTTTTCTTTAGATCTAGAACATGCCTTACCTTCTTCAATAGCCATTGATTTCCATTTTTTTGTTTTATGAAAACTGTACCCATTCCAACGATTTTACAGGGTTTATCATCACCCAATCAAACTTGTCCAAAATCTCCTTGAACATAATCATGAAAATGTTTCTTATCAGGTGTGGCATGGAATGAGGCCCCTGAATCTATCACCCAGGCATCAATAATATTTTCTAGTGAAAGAATCAAAGCATCTTCCAACACATCACCTGTTACATTCGCTTCATGATTGTTTTCTTGTTGCGCGTCTCTTTATTTTCCCTTCCGAGACTTGCATTCTTTCTTCAGATGTCCTTTCTTCCCACATTTCCAGCACACTATCCCCGATCTAGACTTGGATCTGCCTTTTCTTGACTTACTACGATATCCTGGGCTTTTTCCTCTTTCCATTTTTCTTCCCCTAGTCTCTACAGTCAAAGCATTACCAGATGTCTCACCGGAGCTTTTCCATTGCATTTCCTCGCTAAAGATTGCACTGACGACATCATCAAACTTTAAAGTACCAGATCCAGAGACAGAGTTACTAATGGCCATAACTAAGCCATTCCAACTTTCTGGCAATGAGCATAGAAATAACAGAGCCCTAACTTCATCATCAAAATTTACCCCTACAGAACTTAACTGTCTTGTAACTGTATTAAACTCATTTAAATGGTCTACACAGATCCACCTTCCGACATCTTCATATTAAATAAGTGATTCATAAGAAATACCTTATTTGAGGCCAAGGGTTTTTCATATAGTTTGGCCAATGCCGACATTAAACCCTATGTTGTCATTTCCTTTGAAATATTAAACGCTACCGATGCTGCTAGGCACAGCCGTATTGTTCCAAGTGCCTTTCTGTCCAGAATATCCCATTCTGTGTCTGTCATACTCGTCAACTTCTTTGTCTTTCCGCTCAATTGTAGGTACAAATCTCTCTGATACAGATAATATTCCATCTGCATCTTCCATAGCTGGTAATTTTGGCCGTTGAAATTTTCGACCCTAAACCTACCATATTCCGCCATTGCTCCCACTCGAACCAGAACCCTTCTCTCCTACGAGTTTATCAGCCAAATAGACCTTCGGCTCTGATACCAGTTGTTAGAAAATTATATATTACGGATCAATGGAACACATAAAATATTGCAGAAATATAAACACAGAAAACGCATAAAACAAGAGAGACACAGATATACGTGCTTCACCCAGTTTGGGCTACGTCCACGGAGAAGCAACCAATCCTTCCTTTTATTATATTATCCAGCAAACTAAAGAGATACAACCTACAACAGATCTATTGTAACACCCTCTTTGCTCTCAATCTCCTCTCCCTTCTTCACTTAGAATACAGATGTGCATAGACGCAATACAATTCCCTCATATATAGTGAGGGGTTGCCTTCTAGGAAAAAAAAACCCTAAATTAAACATAACTTCTACCATCAGATCATCTGCCTAATGAACGACCCATATTGAATAGAAATTACTAGACTTTTACAAGGCAATTTTACATCTATTTTTAGCTTCGAGGGTGCTGCCCCCGAACCCCCGCCGAGGGACCGCTGGCCCCGGACCCCCGTGGAGGGGTGTACAGTCTTCCTGGGGTATACATCTAGTTGAAACCTTTGAATACAGAAGATAATCAGGATCCACACCCAACATTTCTATGACCAATAGATTAAATAAGAGGTAAAGAAGCCTACCTGAAGCTTTCACTTACTCCTTATCTCCCTTGACCAATTCTTTTGCTCCTTTCTGTACTTAATCTGCTTGAAGAGTACTTGCACATAGACAGAAGACAAAAACCGATCAAAGCATATGATAATGATCTATTGATTAAACATAGCATGGAATCAAGTACATAGTACACATATGAAAGCATTAATCAATAACACAAGCATATGGAAAAAGCTTTGAACATTTTATTATTAAAAGGAAGAGCTACAACCCAATTTTCTTGATTCGGTATCACTCCTCCAGTTCAATCCCATCCTCTCCTCATAACAAGAAAGAAATTTTGGCATCATTATAATACTTGAAAGCAAATCAACTCTCATACTAACAACATCTCCCTATAATTCAATGATTTCCAGCCCTTGATCACTTAGATGAGTGGTCCTTTTATAGGTGAATGAAGGAAGTTATGCCATATATGGTGATAATGAATGCCCTCCCAACCTTAGGATGTAGTTCCATGGAGGAAGGGATAAAGGGATTGATGTTCCTTAACTCCCTACCTCATCCAAATTCGAGCTCAAAGGAGTAGATAAATTTGGGAATCTTCTAGATGCATCCAATGGATAAGAATATTCCCAAACCCCAATGAAATTTCACTCAAATTCACCCAACACAGGCCTAAGAGGGCTCAAGTGCGCTGCATAGCACCCTAGCAGTGTTCTAGATTGCACTGCAGTGCACCCTAATGAAGGCCTGCCTACGTTGATCTTCTTAGAGGCAGTTTTTGGATGATTTCAATCATGGAACTTCTTGGGAAGCTAGGAATTCTGATGGTTGACTTCTTTAGGGCATGTAACAACTGAATTAGGGTTGGTGGGCCCTAATAGTATTGATCTATAAGTCGAGGTTGATGTGCCCAAATGGATCTGTAATAGTTGCCCCCTAAAGCATGAAGTCATAAATATGTATGTCTAGTGAAATGCTTTATCATGTGGAGAGGAGGTTTCGAAGCAGAAGGTGACCTACATCGATTACAACACATATATCATGATAATTTGATTTTTCCTCATGAACTTGCTGAGGGAAGGCATACCCATGCTCAGCTTATAAACTTTCATTACATGTACAAATATAGTCGTCTACAGATATAGGCCCATGAATGGATGACCATGAATGTAATGCCATTGTACATTTGATTTAGTACTCCTAAAAATATCGTAGCCTGGATGGATGAAACTAGATCCGGGATCTTCAATCCCGTTCAATCTTTCGCTCAAGTACAAGTCTAACCATGTGAGTAGATGATCTGAAGTCAAACATGGGAAGACATCGTCTGATTACTAACCAATGATGTAAGCTGTTAACAGACGCGAGAGGAATCATCAATAATGATAATGACCCTAAAGGTACTACAGTGCATTTCACATGGCGTGAACAAATTATTTGATGTTGAACACCATACAAATTCTTTCGGTCGAAGGCTAGTGATGTCAACCTATCACCGGAAGCGAGAAATCTGCCATTGATGTATGCAAGCCTCAAGGTACCGAAAGGGTGTTTCTAAGTTGACTTCTTGGATAATGTGTTGATGTCGACAAGAAGCGACTCATCGTAGGAGGGCCTTGATGTATCCCACATCAAAGACACAAAACAAGGTAAATGATTTTGGAGATGAAAAATTGACTGACGACGGAAGGTTCAGGAATGGCGGTCATGAAAATGAAGGTTTATGGTATTGCAAAGGATGAAGTTTGAACTGAATGACTTCTATTGAACATGTCGGCGACACTAAGATGAATTGGTAGCATTGACCCAAAAAAAAGTAATGGATGGTATGATAGACCAATGGTGTGATAACCATCAAGCTAAATGACCCAACCCACATAGTCACGGTGATGAAGTGAAAGTGTCATGTTCAAGAGCGACTTGCTACCATAAACTGTTTTCCCCCTTTTCCAATTTTCCCCAGTAATTGTTGACCAGTACCTCTTTATTTTTATCAAGATTGAGGAGGATAACATATGCTTGTTGTATAATTCCACCCTTTGGGTGAATCCATCACTATTTGATGTTTTAATGAGTCTAGCAAAGGTGAAACTCGGTCTTGTCTAGATGGACAAGTTTGTCGCTATTGATGTTTTTAATGAGTTTAATGACGAAGATAACTCGATCCTTTTCATTTTTAGAGATTTTGAAAAGGGACAAAAAGGAAACTCCAAAAGTTCTTTTTCATAGATTAATCTCTCAAGTCCGAAAAAACGTAAAATAATACAAGAGAGATATCATTTCTGATCCGTTAATGAGCTGGAAAGGACAAGCGCCCGGATATCTTTTCATGTTTATAGAGTCTGAAAAGAGCTTAAAGAGGACTCCATTTTGAGGAATGAGTGGTGTCTAAGATAGCATCTGGTTCCAATGATGTTGGAACTTCTCAAAACATGTTGATTGATGTGAAGAGGTTGGCTAATAAGACCACTCATTGCAACTGTCCCTCAAAAAGGGTAAAACAACTAAGTGAAAGCGTAAAATCGACCAAAGGGATGCTGGAGATGGGATGAAAACAAACAAGGCTCATCTGGCAGAAAAGGCTGATAGAATAGCAATCACGAGGGTTAAAATGGAAATAGCTTCATTTTTACACAAGCTTGAACCATAGGGAACCATGCTTGGATTCAGTTTCATGTTTACACAAGCTTGAAACAAAAAACTATGCTTGGATTTAGTTTCATTTTTACACAAGCTTAAAATGAAAAACTATCCTTGGATTCAGTTTCATTTTTACACAAGCTTAAAACAAAAAACTATTGTTGGATTCAGTTTCATTTTTACATAAGCTTGAAATGAAGAACTATGCTTGAGATTG
Organism: Pinus tabuliformis; assembly: GCA_031772625.1. Taxonomy (NCBI): domain Eukaryota; kingdom Viridiplantae; phylum Streptophyta; class Pinopsida; order Pinales; family Pinaceae; genus Pinus; species Pinus tabuliformis. The sequence goes on from CM062816.1 coordinate 1,582,233,419, forward strand.
GTTTACATGCCCCCAGCATGATGAAAGGGAGAGTCTCCTGTAACTAGATGGAAGACGCTGCGGTGAAGCAGGACGATTATACGACACCTTTTTGGCTTCGTCCAGATAGGGACAAAGGTGAATGGGGTGATTCCCTTCACATAACCTATAGGGAAACTTAATTTTACCATTAGGTGCATGCCCCCTAAGCTTCATTACACAAGATCAAGTGAAAGACTTGACTGGGATTTTATGAGATCTACTCAAAGAATCAACTTGGAACTTTGCTCCAGGGGTCCTTGTTTCATTTTTTAACGAGCTTGACACAAGACAAGGAACTCTTCTCATACCATTTGTTTCATTTTTTAACAAGGTTGACATAAAACAATGAACTATCCTGATATCCTTGGTTTCATTTTTTAATGAGGTTGACACAAGACAAGGAACAATCCTCATGCATCTATTTCACTTTTTAATGAGGTTGACACAGTAAAAGAGATATCTTCATATCGTTGGTTTCATTTTTTAACGAGGTTGACACAAGACAAGGAACAATCCTCATGGATCTGTTTCATTTTTTAATGAGTTTGACATAGTAAAATAACTATCCTCATGTTCCTTTGATCACAACACATAAGGGGTTATGAATGAGAGATCTGGTTCCAATGCCCCCAGTACATGATGTACAACATCACTGAAATGATTGTCAGTTGATGTAGTTATGGAATGGCTTACCACATAATTAACTCGTGGCAGGGAAGATACCATTGGTACAAATGAACCATTTAGGGAAGATGGTTGACTAGGAGCCATATTTGGACTGGGAAATGAAAGATGGTTAACGGTGACAATTTTGCCTTCATGCGGGAAACAAATCACTCGAAAGAGTGTTGAAACAATAGCTCCCATGTCATAAACATAGTCGCACCCAAGAGGTAAATTGTAGTCAAAATGGCCTGGGACTACCATCACATTCAAACAAACGATTTTTCCTTCCAAAGTAATAGGTAACTGAGGGAGGATCCCTAATGGTTAACTGGTTCCTCTTTTAAAAGCCAAAAAATTATGGGTAACAGGCATAAGCGGTGGCGAATCGAGCGCTTGCCAAGAAGTTAAGGAAATGATACTCACAGATGCACCTTCATCTATAATAGTGCTAGATACAATCATATTACAAACCTGTACTATGATCTGGAAAGGCACATAAGGAGGAAGACGAAATCCTTCCAATCAATTCCAATCAAAGGAAGTGACTAGACGACTTAGAGGGGGTACCATAGAAATGGGAAAATTAACCCCTCGAGTTATGAGAACGGGAGGATTTTCCTCCTGTCTTGATGGAACAGGTGGATTTCCCCCAAGCTCATTTGAATCTGAAGAAACAAAAAGAACCCGAGTGGTATCATATTCACTCTCTTCGGGAAGGGTACTATTTACTGAAGGTGAAATTGGGTCAACTGTTACCTTGACTCGTTGATTTGGGTCAGGTATAGACTCACAGGATTCACTTTTAGAGAGAGTGAATTTGACCGATGGTTGATTTTGGTCAGTCAATTCATCAACTAGTGAATGATTTAGGGAGAGTTTCCTGTAACCAGATGGAAGTCGCTGTGGTAAAGTAGGATGGTTATCCAACACTTTCCTGGCTTCATCCAAATATGGACAAAGGTGAATGGGGTGATTCCCTTCTCATAACCTACATGGAAACTTAACTTTTCCCTTATTTCCATGAACTTTACTACCACTAGTTGATGGTGTGTCATCAGCATGATCTCTGGAAGTTGATGACACAGGATGATGTGAACGAGAAGACCAATATTCTAAGATTTGAGGAATATTAGGAGAATTTCGAAGAAGATGGTCTCCCGCACAAAGTTTGCATGGATATCGAACTTTGTGAGGCTTGATGGATGGTTTCTCATCATATGTTGCATTCAAAGCAATGGTTTCTTGATTGCCCCTTTACTGAATTTGCTTCTTCTTCTTCTTCTTCTTCCCTTTCTTCTTCTTCTTAGCCACCTAGTTAATAGTACCAAAACTTTCACTAGGTGAAGAGGAAGAAGGGGAGGAAGAAACAACCGAGGAAGAAGGCAAAGGGTCAACTTTAGGATCAACTAGAGGTTGATTTTGTCCAGTTGGAGGTATACTCGATTGTGGAGAAATCACAAAATTTTGAATCAAGGAGGTTGAAAACAACCATACTAGCAACCCAATGGTAAATCCCGAAAGGGATAATGTAGCCATGTACAGAGCACCAATATTTTCGAAAGAAGGAAAAGGACTAGGATTCCCATCAAAAGGAATTCCTTGATCGGTGGACTCTGAATTTGTCGCCAGATGTTTCAACCTAAGATAAAGTAAGGATCGAGCATGGAGGATGTTATCCATGGTCAATTAATTTATTTTAATCAAAGTAACATAACAAAACAAAAGAGGGATAATCTAGGCAAAAGGTTTACCAAGCAATTGTGAACTACAGAATACCTCATGGTGAACCATGAAGTACGGGCAGGAAATCTCCCCGAATGTTGTGTTCGGTGTATCACAGTGTACAAGGCAGCTGACTCAATTACCTAAGGATGGATAGCAACCTAGTGTTTTCCTCCCATATATACCCGAAAGTACGTGGAGACTCAATCCGTATAAGCATTGTCTAATGCAAAACCACACAGTGAGAGCATTCCCATATACTTTACGTATTGTAACATTGCCCTATATACCTGAAGGTACAGGAATGAGCTATGATATACTCACGTACGTGGAATGAGGTATCACACTCAGGATGTATTGCAAACAAGTTAATGATAGTTGCTTTGTTTTACGACGCCAGAACACATCTCTAGCCTAGACCTCTAAATGTTTTTCGTTAGGTGACAATGCTCCATTAGGAAAATTCATATAAATTTTAAGTTGATCTTCTTTAGAATTTTCCTTTCAAGGTTCACCACTTGATGTATGTTTTCAATTCCTAAATTGCAACTAATATGATAAGCATTCTTTCCATTCAATTTAGCAATGAAGATACTTAACTAGTAGGGCTAGAGCAATCAGATCTTTGACAAAGAGCAAAGAGCACATCTAATGTAATTCCCCTAGCTATTCGGTTCAAGAATTCACAAACATTTTCAATGCAACATGCATGTATTTCTTTTCAATTTCCCTTAATTTGAAAGAACAAAAAGGAAAACTAATGCACAATTGATCAATAATCTCTTTTCATAAAAATGACGATTTTGCAACAATTTCTTTTCAAGGAAAGGAAGACTTTACGACACTTTCGTTTTCAAAGAAATGAATAATTACGACACTTTCAACGAAAAGAATAATCATATGCACACATCAATCAATTGATCTTTCATGAATGAAGACTTTACCACAATTCAATTTTCGAAGGAAAAGATGATTTTACAACACTTTCTTTCGACAAAGATGAATCGATAAAAAAACTAACTTTCGACTATAGATTGAAAATGACAACGTAAATACATAAGAAACATTTATCAATCCTAGTCTAATTAGGGCTAGCTAAGGAGATGAACATGACATCCATTTACAATTAACAACAAGCAATCAAAAGAATTTTGTCAAAAAAATTAATTCCAAGGGTGGGAATCTAACCCTAGGAAGATCAACACAGGCCAAAGAGGGAGTAACTGCATTACAATGCACTATCTCTAATTGGAGGGTGCATTGGAGTGCACTGTCTCTCAGGCTAGCCTACGCTGATTCCTGTGAGGCCACTCAAGAGTCATCTAACCTAAAATTGGACTAAAATTCAATGCAAAAGGCTGAATTACAACAAATAAAGTATGTCAAGGTGTCTAAGGAGGTGGATTAGCTACTAGGAAAGATGATTCACTCCCCAACGGATTCGCAAATTTGTTTTGGGAAGTTTTAGTGTCTACGGATAAACGCTTAAACCCCTAGAGTAGTAGCTAAGTCTAGAACAACAATGCAAAGCATTCTATACTTTTTCTACGACTAATAGATTAAATAAGAGGTAAAGAAGCCTACCTGAAGCTTTCGCTTAATCCTTATCTCCCTTGACCAATTCTATCGCTCCTTTCCATACTTAATCTACTTGAAGAGTACCTACACACAGACAGAAGACAAAAATCGATCAAAGCATATCATAATCATCTATTGATTAAACATAGCATGGAATCAAGTACATAGTACACATATGAAAGCATAAATGAATAACACAAGCATATGGAAAAAGCTTTGAACACTTTATTAGTAAAAGGAAGAGTTACAACCCAATTTGCTTGATTTAGTATCACTCCTCCAATTTAATCCCATCCTCTCCTCATAACAAGCAAGACATTTTGGCATCATTACAATACTTGAAAGCAACTCAAGTCTCATACTAACAACATCTCCCTATAATTCAATGATTTCCAGCCCCTGATCATTTAGATGAGTGGTATTTTTATAGGTGAATGAAGGAAGTTATGCCATAAATGGTGACAATGAATGCCTTCCCAAACTTAGGATTTAGTTCCATGGAGGAAGGGATAAAGGGATTGATGTTCTTTAACTCCCTACTTAATCCAAATTCGAGCTCAAAGGAGTGCATAAACTTGGGAAACTTCTAGATGCATCCAATGGATAAGAATATTCCCAAACCCCAATGCAATTTCGCTCAAATTCGCCCAGCACAGGCCAAAGACTCAAGAGGGCTCAAGTGCGCTGCATAGTGCCCTAACAGTGTACTGGACTGCACTGTAGTGCACCGTAATGAAGGTCTGCCTGCGCTGATCTTCTTAGAGGTAGTTTTTGGATGATTTCAGTCATGGAACTTCTTGGGAAGCTAGGCATTCTGATGGTTGACTTCTTTAGGGCATGTAACAACTGAATTAGCATTTAATGGGCCCTAATAGTACTGATATGTAAGTTGGGGTTGATGTGCCCAAATGGATCTATAATAGTGGGAGTCCCATCCGATATGATGGCCCGGTTGCCATTTTATTAAGGATTTGCCTCAACTCTTGTTTTCTAGCATAGGAGAGTGGTCTGCCTTGCCTTCGAGAAGTGAGGTTCGCGTGCCTCATGAGTGCTAGTGTACCAGTGTCAATGGTTCTTTTACTGTAAAGGGAGAGGGTGAGAGTGAGTCCCAAGTTGGTTGGGATGAAGTCTCAACTCGGTTAGGAACACACAACACAATAGGACGTGCACAACTTCTGGAGGAGCAGTCCACACGGATTCGGCAGTCACAACATACAAGGTAAGATAACACGTGCAACTCTCAACAAATGAGTCCGAACGAGTGCAATGGTTGTTACAACAAGTTTTATGTGAAAGGTTTGTCTGATATCTCAGAGAGTAGTCTACATGGGAAAGACAACATTAACAACATATAAAAGACATTTCCATTAATAGATTATGTATTACAACAAGTGAAATAGTTTAGCTGTAGAACACAAGCTAAAGCAACATGCATTAAAAGTGTTAAATATTAGTCTTACAACAGATACAATACATGTGTGAAAATGTGTAGGCCTATTAGCAGGCTTCTGAATTCAGTGAAAGTTCCAAGACACATCGTTACACCATACATCACTAACCCTGAGTGCGGGGCATTAGAGCAAATACTTACTCCTCAAAGAAAATATTGCAGACTCTCTTCGCTGTGTGGCTGGAGTTCAGGTGAAAAAGTCATTTTCATGTACAAATGAGGGGGTATTTATAGCCAAGGGTGAAACTGACCCTTGTGGCTGTTCGACTACCCTCATGATTGTTTGACTTCCCTGACTCTTTGTACAACAAGTGGGTCTCTTGGACTTCCACATTTCGTCACATTGATTGACAACATATCCCATAGTAGAGATGTGGGTGACATAACTCATAACATGACTCGACATGATAGTGCTGGTACGCTCGTGATACTGTTGGAGTGCATGTCGAGCTACAGTGTTGTTGGGTGATGGATGTCTTTATGGTGTGTCACATCTTCACCTTCGCATGGCGAAGTGCGCAAATTCTTCGATGGTATTTAGTTCGCTTGATGAAGCTTTGGCATGTTGTTCCTTTCTTGCATGTTGGAAGACTTGACAGGCTCGTCTGTTCGCAAAAGGTGCATGTTTGTCCATTTGTGAGCACACCTTCCATATTTACTCTTGTGTCTGTTTGCAAACATATCTTTGTATGATCATCCGTACGTGAGCACATCTCTTCACATGTATCGTCCATCCGTTTGTTGGTGAACCTATCCTTCTGCATGTTCTCCCTTCATTCATCTCATTCATCGTCGCGCCATGTTTGTTGGTGTACCTGTACTCATAGTCACTCATGACGAGATGACATCAAATCCAAACCTCCTAGTCTACCGTGACACATGATCATTTTATATGTAGGTGATCGGTAGAGGCAGCAAGGTTGTGAAGTGGGATGATGGCTCTGGGCACTGCTAATGAAAATTGCGTAAGAGTTATTGAGTGATGGAGATGGGAAATCCAAGTTGACAGTGACTATCTGCGAGGTATGGCTCGACTAGAAGGAAAAATTGTGCAAATTTTGGGAGGGACAGTCCATACTATAGGAAGGCAATGTAGGTAGGATCTGTGCAGTTTCCAGAACGAGCGGGAAGCAGGGGCTGGAAGGCAAAATTTGCGCAATTTTCTGGAGGAATAGGCCAAGGTGCAAGGAGGGTTAGCAGGCAAAGATTGTGCAGTTTTTGGGAGGAACTGCCCGGCATCCTGGCAGCCAAAACTATGCAATTCCCAAAGGGAACTAGAAGTTGGCTACAGGGTCACTAGCAGCAGAAACTACGCAATTCCTGGAGGGAACTAACAGTCTACTACTAGGAGTTGCTGGTGCGGGAAACTGCATTGAGGCTAGGAGGTCAGCCTGCTAATCATATTTGTGCAATTTTTGAGTTGAGTGGACTGCTAGGCAGCAAAAGGCCTACTCATGAAAGCTACACAATTTCTGGGATGAGCAGTTGGTCGACTGTTGGGATGACTGACTGGAAAAACTGCATAATTTTCTGAGGGAGATAGAGACAGGCACTTGGTGTTTATCTAGCCTATTTGCATAATTTCCTCAGTCATCTGAGTGAGTAAGGTCAGTTCCCTCTACATAATTTTTTAGGGGAGTCAGTCCGAGGGTGACTGCTAGGATTGACTGTTAAGGTGGGTAACATGGAAGTTAATTGAATTACTTGCGGGCACCGTAGCTTGAAAATACTTTCTTAGTGCTTCTGCATTGTTCTGGGTGGTAGTCGATCGAGTCGATGGTGGGGTGATGGTCTAGCTATCAGAGGGGAGTTCGGTCATTTGAACTTTCATCAAAATGAATAAGTGTGTGAATGAGTGAAAGATGCATAGGTGAACATCCAAACACACACTCTCCGGACTTGATGACGAGATCACTCAAACCATCCAAACACACATGCTCAAGTACATGACTGACGATGGTGCAAGCGACAAGCGTGACACTCATGATTGACCATTCATTGATCGAGACGATGCTTGCGTGACAGGGAATGTGACTCTGTGTGTGAGTGCGACAGATGCTTTCATAGCGACACAATAAGCACATATGAAGCGAAGACTTTGAGCTTAACCAAAACATGGCCACAAGCAAGAATTAGACACCATCATGAAAAAAACTAAATGAAATGAATAAGCAAGGTGTATGCAAAGACTCAATTGAGCTCATGGAGTGAACCTGAGTGTTTGCATTCATCAAGTGAAACTCTCAAGGGAGGCTCTGACATTAGGTGCAGGCCAAAATTTTGGAGGGTGGTTGTAGCCGCTACAACACTTGGCGACACACTGGTAGAACTCCAGCTTCTCTATTTCAGTTCATTGCTAGCACAGGGCCTTGGTCTTTTGGGGAGTATTGAATCGATGTGTGGGTTACTTCAGCTTCCCCACTTACCCCATGAAGATACATGGTTTACCCTTTTCCAGCTTAGTCAAACATAATCAAAAGTTCAGCTTGATCACAGTGTTTCAAATCCAGGAAGGGTAGTTTAGCTTGTGATTTGAAGATTTTCAGAGTATAAGTTTTCATCTCTGGTGTTGCTCCATTATCGGCAGGCCTAGATAGTACCCCAGCAGAGACACGTAGGAACACATACATTGATCAACTGCCAGCGAGCCTGGTCAGTACCTCGGTGGAGTTGCATGCTTCACCTATCTACGCAAGAAGCCTTTCTCTTCTTTTTCCTTTGTATTTTTTTCAAGAGGAATGTGCATAGGAACTTATTTATTTTTGGGGCAGAAGAGGGATCCCGACTTATTCGGAGCATACAAGGTTGTTCCTTCAGAGAGGCATGTAAGACCTCTGACATAGGTTTGCTCGTTTATATTTTCCCCTTCTCTGTTTCTACTAGTTGGATGAGCTTGAACACACGGAGTAGAAGGATGAGTATAGTAATGGGGCTTCCCAGTGTGGACATAGGTTCATGGTTGGTCCAAAACTTCCCTTGCAGAAGGTTCGTATTTTCCATCAAGACTTCATCGGCCAAAAGTTATAACCAAGAAGAGAGAATACAGACACAATACTGGCCAAGTGCTATAGTGTCACGATTTTCAGCCACATACTCTATTCAGAAGCTAGAACGTAGTAGTTGGTAGTACTTATTTCTAGAAACAAAAATAGTAATATATCAAACAAACAAAACGAACGTGAATAAAAATAGTAAGAAAAATAAAAAAAACCACAGACAAAGATAATAAGAAAAACAAACAAGATGAAAGCAACAAGCAGAAAGCAAACTACGTACATGGCACGGCCGTAGCTTGACCTACTGAAAATAATGCTTGAGATCTTGGCCGTTGACAGGAATGTTTTCAATCCTCTAGTCAAGTGATTGCAAACAATACATGTGTGGGCCAAGATTCTCGTGGACTGTCTACAGACCAATCCATAGGGATTGGAACTTTGTATGTTTTCCTTTGTCTTCGTGGGGCTTATCCCATTACAAAACTAAGTCACCAACATCAAAGTTAGCTTTCCCTATAGACTTCTTATCGAACCATCTCTTGATACAATTATGGTGGAGTGTAAATTTTTATTTTGCTTTCATCCTTTCTTCCTGAAGCTTATGGAGAGCATCCATCCTACACTAAACTAGATGGCAAGGCTTGCCTTGGGATTCTTGGGAAAGCTAAAGTGCAAGCAAGTAGATGTTTGGCGGAAGGATGGCTTCTTTACCATAAGCTAGGAAGTACGGTAAGGTATTCAGAGAGGGCTTCGGTGTTACACGGTCAACCCATAATGCATTCGTCAGGGAGGTAGGCCAATTGCATTGCTCAGAGAAAATGGTCTTCTCGATTATACGAATGAGGTTTTTATTCATAGATTCTGCTAGACCGTCTCCTTTCGGGTAGTAGTTAGATGAATTATTGAGCACAATACCACTCTGTAATGCAAATTCATAGAGTTTCAAAGACGAAAAATAAGTTGCATTATCAAAAACAAGTGATACTAGAACGTCGAAGCGTGAGATGATGTTATGCTGGAGGAAGCTGATGACCCCCTGGTGGGTCACTTATTTGAGCAGAACTTCTTTTGTCCACCGTGTGAAGTAGTCAGTCATTGTTAGGATATAGTAGTGTTGTTTTGATGAATGAAGGAAAACTTCCCCAATGATGTCTAGGCCCCATTATTAGAATGGTTCAGTCACTGCAACAGGGTGCAGTGGGGTTGTTGATCTTCGTGTTCTGTTGGCGCATCGCTGAGAGACTGGGCACTTGCGGGCATAGGCATGTGCATCCTTGAATTATGTGGGCCAGTAAAAACTAGCTTACATAACCTTGTGTGTAGTGTTATTTCTCGCAAAGTGACCCTCGATGGGTCCGTCATGTAGATCTTCAAGTACCTTCTATGATTCATGTGCCTCTAGGTACCTAAGCAAAACTCCATTACTGTGCTTTCTGTAAAGCACTTTGTGCACCGACTGATATGCTAAGGCTTTCAGGCACAATGCCCTCTTCTATCTCATAGAAAAGTGAGATGGTATGGTGTCATACTCAAGGTACTAGTGCACATATATGTAACAAGAGGTTCTATCTTCAGTGGGTGTTTCTCGCCTTATGTCATACATCTCAATCTCCTACGCCCAACTGACGAGCTCTTCTTCATTCTCCAGAGTGTGCACTGCTTCACCTGCAAGTTTTCAGAGCCCATGTCCATTGATCACGTACACTAGCTTGATTTCAAGTTCATATCCTTGCAATCTTGTCATCCAGTTCGCACATCGTTCACCAAGTTCTTATTGTACATGCAATGTGCAGACTGCTGGGTGGGGGACGAGGACTATGCAGTAGTTCTTCAGCAAGTAGGTCCTGAAGTGTTTCACCACCTTGTAAAATTCATAAGCTTTCTTTTCAATGGAGGGTAGTTGAGATCTGGTCCCTATATGCTTTCACTCATGAAGGAGATGAGACGTTCATCATTAGCTTCATCCTTTTGAGTGAGTATTGCAACTAGTGAGTTATCGGAAGTGAAGGTGTATAACAATAAATCTTTCTTGAAATATGGGTTGTAGAGTGTAGGTGATTCTGCAATGGCCTTCTTGATCCAGGTGAATGCACGCTTTTCCTTCTTACCCCAGCTGTAATATACATCTTTCTTGATCATGTCCTGCATGGGCTTAACTATCTGTGCATAATCCAAGATGAAATTCCGAAGGAATTTTATCTTGTCTAAGAAGTATTGCACAGCTTTCTTGTTGACTCAGTAAGGAATCTGTGTAATGGCTTGGACCCAGTCTAGATCCACCTTGATCCCACTCTTGGCAATAATGTGTTCGAGGAGGTTTCCCTCCAACACAGCAAATACACTCTTTTTCGGATTCAAGGAAATCCTGTATCTCTAGCATCACTCAATGATTTTCTTTAGATGGCATATGTGGTCTTCTCGTCTTCTTGAGAACACAGTCACATCATCGAGGTATACCACCACACTCTGTCTAATGAGTCTGCGAAAGACGATGTCCATAGCAACACTAAAATGTTGCGCCTGCATTTACAATCCCAAACGACATTTGTCTATAAGAGAATGTACCCCACTTGGTACGTAAAGTAGTTTTGAATATGTTAGGTTCTACTACCAGAACCTGATTATATCCTAAGAAACCATCAAGGAGAGAAAACATCTAGACCCCAAATACTGTTTGCAAAATATGGTCCATGGACAACACGGGGTAGTTGTCTTTGTCCAAGGCACAATTTGTGTTCCGTAAATTGACACACAAGGGGATTAACCTGGAATTCTTTCATACAGGAACAAGGTTGGAGACCCATGTGGAATGTCGAACTTTATATATGATCCGTGCATCCAATAGCTTAGTAAGCTCTTTCTGTATGAGGGGTTTAAGCGATAGATATAATTTCCTTAACTTCTATTGATATGGCTTGAGCCCTTCTTTGATTGGGATGATATGTTCGATGATCTACATGTCATAAGTTTTCAGATCATCATATGTCCACATGAACGCATCTTGGTATTGTTTCAACAAGTGGATAAAGGCCTGCCACTCTTGTTGTGTACAACATGTACCAAGGTTGACAAATTTCGGATCTTTTTCTATTCCCAGGTTTATCATTTCGTGCCTAATGGTGGAACTGTGGGTCTTGTTGTTCCTTGGCCCTTGAAACTGTTCTTGCAAATCATATAGCTTTTCCAATGATGCCACATCTTTTGTGATAATGTGGCCTTTCATGTTACTAGCTTCTGCTTGTAGAGAGTGCTCATGCTCATCATCATCTATCACTGCATCTTTGAAGATGTCAGTGTTGGCCATGAAATGCAGTATCTATTGATCATCATTAAACACACGTAAGTTAGTTATGTTGTCTGGGGTAAATGGTTTGTACAAAATTTCAATAGTAAATCTATCCCTAATCGGTGACATTCTTGAGGCTACATTTTCCAGTGCATTGGCAGCTGCATTATGCGTACGTGGTACATAAATGATATTAAATGCTTGGAAGATTGAGATTAGTCACCATACCTCTTGTTGGTAACTTTTGATATGCGGTGATAAACAGTGAATGTCATTATGTACCTATCGTACCACTATATTTGAATCACCTACCACTTTGAATATGACCACGTTGAGGCTGATCGCTTTTTGCAAGCCCAACACAAGTGCTTCATATTTTGCTACATTGTTAGTGCACTCGAACTCCAAGCGATGTGATACCAAATACTTCCTGTTGGAAGGATCGATCATAACACACCCGGCTCCTGAGTCATCCTATGTCTTGGATCCGTCCAAGTACATGGTCCACAACTTGTTTGTACATGGACCACTTGATGTTCTAGTACTATTGTTACTACTGTTGCTGCTACTACTGCTACTATTAGTACAATGTGTTGTACAATTTTCATTATCATTAGTTGGGCAAGGAAGGAGTCCCAACTGCTTGTCTAGTGGGGTTGGAGTTGTTCGTGCAGGATAACACCCCAGTGTTGTCTCAAGGAGGCAGTTAATGAACATGAGTTCTGCGAAGGCCAACTGTTCATTCTCGCCATTGAGGGGAGTGACATTATGTTTCATTTACCTCTCGGATTCTACTCGGATTTGGTTGCACTTGTGCTTGTATGAAAGCCACATGTGAGACCAGTCTATAGAAAAATATCCATCTAGCTTGCTGGACTAGTCTTTATTGAGTAATAGGCCATATGCTTCAGGTATGTCCTCAACAACTATGTTGATGCATTGGTGGACTCGACTATCAATGGATAGTCAGATGATTACGTTTCGCGATTCGCCAAAATCTGGTACCATTGTTCAATCAAGTTGGATGATTTGCACGGATGTCTCTCTCCATTGTGCATTGATCTTCTTGGCAATGGAGAGCAGCATGATGTTGGCTATCGCGCCAGAATCAACCAAAAAGTTGTGAACATTGCAGTTGAAAACTTCAAATGAAAGTAGGAATGGAGGGAAACCTGAGTTTTCTTCTTCCATCCAGAGTGTATTGAATATTGTGGAAAGTGATCCAAGAGGCGTGCTTGCTCCCTTTCTAGTAGAGGTTGCACTATCTATCACGGTCTATCCCAATGTGTGCAACAGGATATCTCTCTGACTCTAGATCATGGCCAACTCGAAAAAACTGATGTTTGCTCGAGTTTTCTTCATGTCATCAACAATGTTGTAATCCAGAGGTGGTAGACTCACCAAGATGTCTAGGGTAGAACGAGTGTTTGTGTTGTCCAGCGAACTGTTTTTCAACTTTCTTCTCATGGATGAGCTTTTGTCCATCGTTGTCTTCTCAGACTTTCTTTGTGTTTTCTACTTTGGGTCAACCGACGGATTGACCTTCCTTATCAACAATCTAATCTTTTCTTGCATCTCCCCAAGTGTAGGGGGAGACCCTTTACTCCTAATATTGTAATGATTAGTTTTCTTTCTTGGATGCTTCTTGGTGCTCATCTTTGACATCATTTGCGAGCACTGATACGCATTCACCACATGCCAAGAGCTTGATGGCTCATCAAGTGGAACCTCTTCGTCATCATCAGTGTCTTCTAGCTTCTCCTACATATTTCTTCCCACATCAAGTGTATGACTGTAGAAAGAATTTGTGACTCACTTCTAGCCTGAAAAAGAGTTATCAGGGTGATGTTCTTCGTGGAAAGAAAAAAAATTTGGATCTGCACACTATTTGAGCTGGAAAACAGGCTTTTGCATAGTTTTTGAAACAAGCTGGTTGGTGCTTGATGAGCTGCTTGGCTGTCTCTGCCTAGGTGGGTGACTACTTGCAAATGTGTATGTTTTATGTTGTTTGAGTTCAAATATTTCAGTGGTGAAGCTCTTGAAAGATGAGTGAGGGTCTCATTATTGGTTGGTTCCTTGTCTCTACCCTTGCTCACCATTGCTTGGGACTTCTTGCTCACATCCTTGGAGTCCTTTGCTGATTTTACATCCTCGATGGCTCCAACTGCATGTAGGTGTTTCTCAACAGTGATAACCTCTTCACATTTTTCCAACAGTGTTGGTTTCATAGCTGGCTTGATGAACTGTGGAATGCTAGTCGGTAGTGCGGACGTGTAGTAATCAATTGTGATGGAGTTATGAGGTTTAGTGTCTGTTGTGAAATTGTTCAATATACGTGTAAGCCTCTAATTGAAGTCTTTCACTTTCTCTTTTCCCTCCATCTTTAGGCTTCCAAACTCTTTGAGTAGCATGGCTAGGATCTTTTCATCAGTGTGTTAGAGCCTAGATTTGCCTCAGGCTGAAAAGGCAAGGTTCTAGGTCCACATCAAACCACGCTCAGCCTCGTAGCTAGCCCTACGAGGACAGGAGAGGGCTCTCTCCAGGTCAATCTCAGCGAAATATAATCGATGGGGCTTGAGATGACTGATTTAACAACTGATATTAGGCTAGGTATGAAGTGCAAGGATTTGATTTGAGTTTTTAAGGGTTTTGTTGGAAAAAAGGGACAGGCAAATTTTGGGTCCGAGGATGAGGCCTAGTTTTTGAAGAGTTTTGATTGGGGCAAGGAAGGCAATCGTTTTGATGCTTTGGATTGAATGAATGGATGGATCAGACCGGTGAGGGGATAAGGAGGGAAAAAATGTCTCAAGCTTCCTCCTCAAATAGATGAAAACATGTAAAATTAAACAAAATTTCAAGGCAGAGCACAACAGTCCAATGAATTCTACCTCAATCACTCATTTATTTAATTTCAGAAGAAAAGAGAAGGGAAAATGATACACATAAACATCACTAAACTTAAAATTACTTAGAAAAACACCATCAAAACACAGAGCCACATGGATCCCAACAAGTGCTGCAAAACCTTGGTCTTTCCTTTGCCAAAATTGCAGAAATGAAATGTACAATGAAGTGCCAAGCAATCCCAAGTATCCAACCCTGAAAATGACTGAGAAATTACATGATATAGACAAGCCTAACTCCTTCCCATGCCTCTAGGGGTCGAGCTCATCATTCTAGGAGCTGTTTGAACCAATTCTAAACAAGGAACTGAAATCTAGGTAATCAAACAACTTGCCCCTATATGCTAGGAAACTGATTCATTCATTTAATTTTCACTTTTTAGTGAATGAATCCTCTAGAACAAGTAAAAATGTGCCAATATTACATCATGGTTATCAAATTACATCATGAAAGGTCAAGTGTAACATCAAAAAGCAAAACTGGTCAAAACTGGGCGAATTTCTGAGCTGAACAGTGAAAAATAGGCAAAAATCCTCTATGCGCCGCGCCTGATTCTCTATGTGTCGCACCACTTTGGATCTAATCTTGAGGCCCTTCTCAAAGTCCAAGTTGAGCCCAAGATAGCTTGTTGGAAAGCCCTACCTATCTACTTTCCAACCCAAGTGGAATTTCTGAATTTGGATGTAATTTGCCCCTCGAAAACTTCAATCTCCCACGACTACTTCCTGTATGTCAAAATAGGGGCAGTGAGGTCATTTTTTGAGTGTTTTTGGCCTCTTGAGGACTCAAAACCTGCCCAAATTTCTTGGCCACGCACCAACAACCATAATTTATCATGAAAAATCCAAAAAATGCAAAGTTTTTTGGATTTGGTGTTATAAAATTATATATTACGGAGCAATGGAACACATAAAATATTGCAGAAATATAAACACAAAAAATGCATAAAACAAGAGAGACACAGATATACGTGGTTCACCTAGTTTGGGCTACGTCCACCCCAAACAACCAGTCCTTCCTTTCTATTATCCAGCAAAATGAAGAGACACAACCTACAGCAGATCCGCTATAATTTCCTCTGTTTTCTCTCACAGTCTCACCACTCTGTTTCTCGCTCACAGTCTACACATCTATTACACAACCTCAAATACAATGCCCTCATATAAAGAGAGGGGTTTCCTTCTAGGGAAAAAAACACTAAACTAAACATAAGTTCTACCGTCAGATCATCCGCCTAATGAACAGCCTAGATTGACTAGAAATTACTATACTTTTACAAGGCAATTTTACATATGTTTTTAGCTTCAGGGGCGCTGCCCCCGAGCCCCTGCCGAGGGACCGCTGGCCCCCGAACCCCCCAGCTAGGGGGGATCGGCCCCCCCGGACCCCCAGCCCCCCGCGTGGAGGGGTGTACAAACTTCCTGGGGTATACATTCAGCTGTAACAAAGACCTCTGAACAATCATGCTCCACACACAACAATCTCCCACTTGGAGAATGATTGTAGCAACTCCACTGCTGCTTCATTTGCTGGACAATGACTCCTCTTTGGACCTGGCTATTTCTCATCTTCATCATCATCCTTGAAGACCAATTGAAACTGAGCATATTCTCAGTTTCTCCCTGGTTACAACTTTTGTTAGCATATCTGCAGGATTCTGGCTAGTGTGTATCTTTTCCAGCTTCAACTCTCCATCTTCCAACACTGATCGTATGAAATGGTACTTGAGCTATATGTGTTTAGTCCTAGAATGAAATGTTGAGTTCTTTGCAAGATGAATGGAACTTTTGCTATCACTGTATAACGTGCCCATATCATGCTCCTTACCCAATTCACCCATAAACCTTTGTAACCAAATCATTTCTTTACTAGCCTCTGTAGCAGCAACATACTCTGCTTCTGTTGTTGAAAGTGCAACAACACTTTGGATTTTTGAAACCCAACTGACAGCTGTTCCACCAATAGTAAATACATATCCTGTAGTGCTCCTCCTATTATCTCTGTCACCTGCCATATCTGCATCAACATATCCCTGTAGAGAAATGTTTGCACCACCAAAGCATAATGCTTGATTTGTGGTACCTTTCAAATATCTAAGAATTCATTTCACTGCCATCCAATGTTCCTTTCCTGGATTGTTTATGTACCTGCTTACAACTCCCACTGCATGTGCAATATCAGGCCTTGTGCAGACCATTGCATACATTAAGCTTCCAACTGCTGATGCATATGGAACTTTAGACATATAATCCATGTCTTGTTGGGTCTTTGGGCACATTTCCTTACTAAGTTTGAAATGGCTAGCAAAAGGTGTACTAACTGGTTTTTCATTGTGCATATTAAATCTTTTCAACACCTTTTGTATGTACTCATTCTGAGACAATGTTAATTTGCGATTTTTCCTGTCTCTAGTGATTCTCATACCAAGGATTTGTTTTGCAGCTCCCAAATCCTTCATTGCAAATGAATTTGCCAATTTTCTTTTGAGCACATTTATTTCCTACATGTTAGACCCTGCAACAAGCATGTCATCTACATACAATAACAATATAATATAGCTGCCATCATTTTGCTTTTTCAAATAAATGCAATGATCAGAGTGGCATCTAGTATAACCTTGTTCAGACATAAACTTGTCAAATTTTAGATACCACTTCCTTGGAGCCTGTTTTAAGCCATACAAGCTCTTCTTCAACTTGCACACTAGTTTCTCCTTCCCTTTCACCTCATATCCTTGTGGCTGCTGCATATATATCTCTTCCTCCAAATCCCCATGGAGAAAGGCTGTCTTTACATCTAACTGCTCAAGATGAAAATCTTCACCTGCTACTAGACTTAAAATAGTTCTAATTGAAGTCATTTTAACAACTGGAGAAAATATTTCATCAAAATCAATACCTTTCTTCTGCGCAAACCCCTTCACCACAAGTCTAGCTTTGTACCTCTATTTTCCTCCATCTTCTTCCTTTAGCTTGTAAACCCATTTATTCTTCAATGTAGTTTTTCCTGTAGGCAACCTGACTAAGTCCCAAGTCTGGTTATGCATTAAGGAGTCCATCTCTTCTTCCATGGCTACCTCCCACTTCTTCCTGCTTTCAACCTGCATTGCTTCTTCATAACATTCGGGTTCACCAGAATCAGTCAACAATAAATAATATAATGAAGGAGGGTATCGTTCAGGGGGTCTACTTATCCTGGTAGATCTTCTAACACCACTTTCAGGTGTTCGGGGTGCCTATTGCTGTTGCGGTGGTTTGTTGTTGTTGATTATTATTATTTTTAGGCACCTTTACTTTTTCAGTGATTTCATCAAGAACTACGTATTCCTTGTTTTATTTTTCTTGTTTCTTTTCCTGCAACTGATTTTTATACAAGACCTTCTCATTGAATATTACATCTCTGCTCCTAATGATTTTGTGATTTTCGTAATCATATAAGCGATAACCAAAATCATTAACACCATATCCAATAAAGGTACATTTCTTTGACTTTGCCTCAAGCTTTGTTCTATTTTCTTTATCAATATGGACAAAGGCCTCACAACGAAAAGGCTTTAAAAAAGAGTAGTTTACCTTTTTTCCTGTCCATGCTTCCTCTGGAACACCACCATCCAAGGAACTTGAAGGCCCTCTATTTATTAGATAAACAACAGTATCTACAGCGTCTGCCCAAAACTGTAAAGGCAATCCTGCATGCAATCTCATGCACCTTGCATGCTCCATGATTGTTCTGTTCATCGAACTGTCTTCTCTCTGCGAATTCCATGCTCTGAACAGTACCTATCAAACTCTTTGTTGCAATATTCACCTCCATTGTCTGATCTAATACACTTCAATTTCTTTCCTGTCTCAATCTCAACCAAAGCTTTCCATTTCTTGAAAGTATCAAATACATCAGATTTATTCTTAATACAATAAATCCAAGTTTTTCTAGTTGTATCATCAATAAAAGTAACATAATAACAAGAGCCACCGAGAGATGATACCTGAGTAGGTCCCCATACATCTGTATGCACAAGCTCTAATTTTTCGTTCTTCTTTTCTTTCCCAACTCTGAGAAATCTGACTCTCTTCTGTTTTCCATAAATGCAATTCTCACAGAAGTCAAAATCAACATTCTTCAAACCCGGCAACAAATTCCTTGAGTGAAGAATCTTCATCCCTTTTTCACTCATGTGTCCGAGCCTATGATGCCATAATGCTACATCTGCTCCTTTGGAAGTTAAAGCATTAACAGAGTTAGAAATACCATTGCATAAATACAATGTACCAGCCTTTTCACCTTTTGCTATTACTAGGGCTCCTTTGGTGACCTTCCAAGCTTTATCTGTGAAAGTTGTCACACAACCTTCACCGCCTAACTGCCCTGTTGAAATCAGATTTTTCTTTAGATCTGGAACATGCCTTACCTCCTTTAGTAGCCATTGGTTTCCATTTTGCTATTTTACAAGAACCTTACCCATTCCAACAATTTTACAGGGTTTATCATCACCCAAACGAACTTGTCCAAAATCTCCTTGAACATAGTCATGAAAGTATTTCTTATCAGGTGTGGCATGGAATGAGGCCCCTAAATCTACCACCCAGGAATCAGTGATATTTTCGAAAGAAAGAATCAAAGCATCTTGTAACACCTCACCTGTCACATTTGCTTCATGATTGTTTTCTTGTTGTTCATCTCCTTCTTTTCCCTTCCGAGATCTACAGTCTTTCTTTAGGTGTCCTTTCTTTCCACATTTCCAGCACACTATCCCCGATCTAGACTTGGATCTGCCTTTCCTTGATTTACTGCGATATCCTGAGCTCTTTCCTCTTTCCATTTTTCTTCCCCTAGACTCTGCACTCAAAGCATTACTGATGTCTCACTGGAGCTTTTTCGTCGCATTTCCTCGCTAAGGATAGCACCGACAACATCATCAAACTTTAAAGTACTAGATCCAGAGATAGAGTTACTAATGGCCATTACTAAACCATTCCAACTTTCTGGTAATGAGCACAAGAATAACAGAGCTCTAACTTCATCTTCAAAGTTTACCCCTACAGAACTTAACTGACTTGTAACTGTATTAAAATAATTTAAATGATCTGCAACAGATCCACCTTCCGACATCTTCATATTAAATAACCGTTTCATAAGAAATACCTTGTTTGAGGCCGAGGGTTTTTCATATAGTTTCGACAACGCCTAAATCAAACCCTCTGTCATTGTTTCCTTCGAAATGTTGAAGGCGACTGATGCAGCGAGGCACAACCGTATTGTTCCAAGTGCCTTTCTATCGAGAAGTTTCCATTCTTCATCTATCATAGCCATCGACTTCTTTGTTTTTCCGCTCAATGGTAGGTACATATCTTTCTGATACAGATAATCATCCATCTGCATCTTCCATAGTAAGAAGTTTTGGCCGTTAAATTTCTCAACCCTAAAATTACCATCTTCCGCCATTACTCCCACTCGAACAAGGGACCCTTCTTTCCTGCAAGTTTATCAGCCAAATAGATCTTCGGCTCTGATACCAGTTGTTATAAAATTATATATTACGGAGCAATGGAACACATAAAATATTGTAGAAATATAAAGACATAAAACAAGAGAGACACAGATATACGTGGTTCACCCAGTTTGGGCTACGTCCACCCCGAACAGCCAATCCTTCCTTTCTATTATCTAGCAAAATGAAGAGACACAACCTACAATAGATCCGCTGTAATATCCTTTGTTTTCTCTCACAGTCTCACCACTCTGTTTCTCACTCATAGTCTACACATCTATTACACAACCTCAAATACAATGCCCTAATACAAAGAGAGGGGTTGCCTTCTAGGGCAAAAAACCCTAAACTAAACATAAGTTCTACCATCAGATCATCTGCCTAATGAACGGCCCAGATTGACTAGAAATTACTATACTTTTACAAGGCAATTTTACATTTTTTTTTAGCTTTGGGGGCGTTGGGGGAACGCTGGCCCCCGGACCCCCCAGCTGGGGGGGATCGGCCCCCCCGTACCCCCACCCCTCCCCGTGGAGGGGTGTACAAAATTCCTGGGGTATACATTCAGCTGAAACAAAGACCTCTGAGCAATCATGCTCCACACACAACATTTGGAGCCCTCTAGCAAAAGCAAGCACCACGTGGCGTAGCGCATAGGGAGGCAAAACCTGTTTTTTAGTGCAAAAAATTTGAAAATGCCAAAAATTGCTCCAAATTTCTTGAAATTTGGGCTGGACCTTCTCTATCAAGTGTCATGATGGGCTAAGGAGGCTTCGGCCAATATCTGAAGATGATCATGCTCCTTTTGCCTCTTTTGCTTTCTTATTGCCTTCATTAATTTTGCCTTTAGATTCCTTATCCATGCCTTGCAAACCTTGTTCCATGCCATGTAATGGAAAGCCATGTGCCTCAGCAATGCTTTGTCCCTGTCGACCTTGTCCAGGAGTCCCTCTAAGTGGATGTTGACTCTTTCGAGCCAAGACTCCCAATCATCATTAATCTCTTGCTCCAATGAAGTGAATTCAATCCTCCTCCTTTGGGCAGCTTGACGATTCTCCCTGATGTTTTGTAATTCCATAATCGCCTGCTAATCTTCAAGCTGCTTATTCCTTTGCTCCAAGTATTTTATATTCCACTTAGCCCTCTCCAAGTCGAGGGAAAAGGCTTTGATCTCTGTCTGTTGCTCCTGGATGATATCTCTAAGGTTGGAACTTTGCGAGCCCATGTCTGTATCGTCATCAAGAATGAGAATGAAGTCGATCTCTCATTCACCTGAAGGCCCCTCATCCTGCATTGGCCTCTTGCCTTTTTCCTGTGGTGTTGATGTCGGAAGCGAGGCCCCTTCCACACCCGATGGAGATAACACTCGCTTAGTTGCCGCAAACAACTACCTGGTACACTTCTGATAAGTAATGAAAACCGGTATAGTAGCAGTGTGTGGGTCATGGCCTTCATGCTGATGAGAAGGTCCACTTGTCTCATGCCCAGCCTCTGAAGGCCCCTGTGAAGCTCTGAAGAAGTCACGGGAGAAGAAATCATCCCAAGTGATGCCCTGTAATCCAAGCTGATGAACCACCACAATCTTGATGAGATCAAAATGATAAACACTTTTAAGTTGCTGCTGAGGGGTCTTGTGCTGCACAAGGGTTGTCATCCTCTCTATGTTCTGGCATATGAAATAAGGAATGTTCATCATCCATACCCGGGTGAAATGCATGAGCAACCTTATGTGATAAGCATATAAACGAGAGAACCGTACCTCACAGCTGAAATACTTCATGATTAATTTCATTAGTGGAGCATTTTCATCTTTAAGATATCCGAATGGAAACAATCTCTTGAGCTGCCTCAAGAAACCGGTTTTAATATATGGCTCATAATGCTTTCATTCAATCTTCTTCCTCTTGTTCCATGGTTCTCCAATGTTGGGTATGCTGGTTGCCAATGAAATGGTTTCTGGTGTTAGAGTGAAAGTGGCACCAGCTAAGGTAGCTTTATCTCCATGTAAATGCAGCACAAATAGACGAGCCAACTCATGATGAAATTGAACATTAGCCACCTTCTCACAAAACTCATAACATGTCTGATGCTGAAAACAAGAGATGGCTAGAGGGCGGGCCTGTAATTCAGTGAGGGTGATTGGTTCTTCTCTGATATGTCTGCCACCTCTATGAGGCCTCCGGGGTGCATGTTCCTCCATGGGTGAGTCACTTTGGGTCTCCACTTCATAATCAGATGAATGCTCGGATGCCATAACTACTGTACAAAATGACTTGGAGAAAACTGATTGCTGATGTATGAAAATTTTGTTGGGCTGCTCTTTAGTAATGTGCCTAACCTTTGCCACCAAGGGAAAATAGTGAAATAGGGACTGTTAGGAGAGAAGAAAATAGTGAGGGATTAGGGGCTATTGGGATGGATTTTGTTAGGGAAATATGGGAGAGGGTTTGGGATTTTATGTATGGGATTAGGGTTTAGGGTTTTACATTTGGAAATTTGGGAAAGGGAATTCGGGATAGGGTTTTAGTGGTTTTAGGGGGTAGGGAACAATGAAATCAGGGGAAAATGGAATAAGGGAGAAAAGAAAATGATGGGAAGAGAAAAAACTTGGTGGAAAACAGTTGTTGAAACCCTAGGTAGCCATTTTTATGTGAGGGCTTTGACAAGGTAGGGTTTGATTATATGTTTAGACCATTACCATCCATAAAACACCATAGCATATCACAAAATTGGATGAAACATCAAGATGGAGGCTCTACCTAGCAAATCTGTGCGAGTTCTTGGCAATTTGGAGGAATTGTGAGCAGTTTCGGCCTTTTGCTGTGTGCACCGCGCAGATCGCCCAATGCGTTGTTCCTTCCCAGTGCGCCGCGCCCATGCAAAAATACACTGCGCGTTTGCTCCCAGTGCGCTGAGCCTTCTACCCAGTGCGCTGCACGCACTCTAAACATAGTCTTGGCTTTGAAAATTATAGTTTCGCCTTCTCACCACTAAACTTCGACCTTCTTTGATCTCTTGGATGCAAATGACATTGATACACATAGAGATATCTTTATAAAGACATGGCTTTGATTTTGTCTTTGTAAAGACCCACTTTTGTAATTTTTTAAAATTGGCATTTCTTCACTTTAATACAAACCCTGTTCTTTTGTTTCCTCTTTGATTATCTGACTTGAATGAAGAATCTTTTGGCTATTTTTGCAGGGATAGTGGCATGTCTTGACAAAGGAAGACCAAGGTTGTGCCTAGAGAATTCAACAACTGAAAAACTTTTGACAATTACATGGCAATTTATTACAAAACGAAATGACGAATTTTCTTCAAAACATAGTTTTGAAGAAAAGTCATAGTCTAGCAATATGACGATGAAAATATTTGAAATGAAAACTTATTGAAGACATCCTCATGACCTGTGGGCATTATTTGACATTCTGAAGACCAAACCCTAGACCTAGAAACTGAAAGACTCTTTTTGACCAAAACACCTTCTATGACTGTAAATGACTGAAATCAACTTTGATGATCTTTGAAAAATTTTGACCAACCCAGCAGGTGCAACCATGAGGGAAATAGGTGAAGAGACCCTTCTATCAGACATTGGTATGACCCTAATGGAATGCAAATGAAAGAGCTGAATGAGACACCTAAAATGAAATGCAATAAGAGAAATGATCTCTGACGGAGGGATGACCAGGCCGACTCTAACATTGTTGGCTCCAATGGGGATGGCAGCTCCAAGGAGGTGCCAAGAACGGTAGATCTCTGGAAGAGCTAGACAGTTCCTTCATCCATTGGGCTATGGAATCATTATTTTGACAAACAACACAAGACTTTGACTCATTTACTAACTGAAACTTGATTCAAACTGACTCGATTATGAAACCAACATGAGTGAAAAACTAACTCGACGAACTGAACCCAAAACTGAAATCTTTCTTCAGAATTATAGCCTTCACTTCGGGCCCCAAACTGAAGAAAAGATCACAGCACACACTTGCAATGAAACTGAAATAAAATGGTATTTATAGTGACAATGTAAACAACAGAAACAACTCAGAAATGATACCGCTTGAGCAGCTGACCATTGACCGGCCCTCCTAGACAGTCTTCCTTGTTCATCTCCTTTAGAAGAAAGGCATTCTGACCTCGATATGCTGTAATCTTAAAGGGACCTTTCCAGAGATTTTCAAACTTACCGTGCTTGCCCTTTTCCTCATTCCTTGCATCCCACTTCAGCACCACGTCATCCAACTGAAATTTGTCCGCCTTTGCTTTTCTGTCATAAATTTTCTTAATTCTCTCCTGCAACTTGAACATGTTTTGAAAATCTTCTTCCCGTGTCTGCTGCAAATGGATCATTTGATTTAGTCTTCTCTGCATTGGATCATCTTCACTGCCAGCCTCCTGAAGAAGTTTGACTACTGGAGCTATGAGAGAGGTAGGAAACACTGTATCAACTCCATAAACTAGCTCAAAGGGCGACATACCAATGGATTTCTTCTGACTCACTCGATCTTCCCAAAGAGCATGGACTAACTTCTTATGCCAACTTTTCTTGTTTATTTCCAGCACCTTTTTAATGATGTTAACCAAAGATTTGTTGGAAGACTCCACCAATCCATTGCCTTGTGGATGATAGGCGGTTGAGTGCCCCAAAGTAATGTGATATTTATGACAAAACTCAACCATCCTCTTTGATTTGAAAGCTGCTGCGTTATCAATGATTAGCTTATTCGGGCAACCAAAACAAGACAAAATATTATTCTCAATGAATGAAATTATTATCACATCCATAGCTTGTCTAGTGGGAATTGCTTCGATCCACTTCGTGAAATAATCTATCGCTGTGAGGATCCATCTATGCTGACCTGAAGAAGTAGGATGAATTTCACCAATGAAATCCAACCCCCACTGCTGAAAAGGGGCACTCACCTCAATGGGCTTAAGCGGCAAAGGCTGTAATTTCTACCTTCCTTCAAAAATTTGACAGTTATGATAGCTCTTGACAGTCTTGAACACATCAGCAAACAATGTCAGCCAATAGTATCTGGCTCTCAGAATTTTATTTGTTGTTGTTTTCCAAAAAAGGTGACCGCCACAATCTCCTTTATGGAAATCTTCCATGACCTGCTTCGCTTCTTCTTCCACCAAACAATTTAACAAAACACCACCGGGATCTTTCCAATAAAGCACAGAATTCAAAATAAAAAACTTAGCAGCCTTTAACTTAAGAGTTCTAGCTTTGTTTCTAGCCATACCAGGTGGTTGGGACAAATTCTGAAGCACATATATGATATCTGAATACCGCGGAGAAAGAACAAATATTTCAGATACCTAAATTGATGGACTTTCCTCATTTTCATCGGACATAGGAGCAATCAGATTTATGTCTAAGACGTGCAGATTTGATTCAGCCATTAACTTTTCCAATCCCTGTCCTTTAACAAGCTTTGTGGGCTTTAGCTCCACATCATACTCCAGCAACGCTGCAATCCACTTGCCTCGTCTTCCTTTTGGATCTGTTTGTACCAAAATATATTTGACAGCAACATTAGGAACATAAGCTAAAATATGGGAATGCAGAATATATACGCGGAAATCTTTCAATGCTTTTACAAGTGCAAGGGCTTGCTTTTCAATGATGTTGTACTTAAAGGCTGCATCTCTTATAGTTCGGCTAAAGAAAGAAATTGGTCTTTCATGCTCATCTTTTTTCTGCATTAATACAACTGCCATAGTATGCTTCGAAGCAAATGAAAATAGTATAAAATCCTGAGTGTAATCCGGGCTGATTAGAACCGGGGCGGAAGAAAGAGCCAATTTTACTAGATTGAAAGATTTTACAGCCTCTTCTGTCCACTTCACTTGGTTGTCCTTCTTAAGCATGTTTGTAATCTCTCTTAGGTGTTCAGCAAGATTAGCCACAAAGCGGCGTAAAAAATTCATCTTACCATTAAAAGATTGAATGTCCATCTTGTTCCGGGGAAGGTCAATTTGGTGAATCGCTTCTACACGTGCTGGATCAATACGAATGCCATCTTTTGAAATAATGTGTCCAAGTAGTTTGCCCTCATCCATGGAAAACAAGCTCTTCTTCGGATTCAGTGACACACCATATTTTCTTCACTTTTGAAAGACAATTTTCAAATGATACATGTGTTCTTCATCTAAATTGGAAAACACCGTCAAATCATCAAGGTACACCACCAAAAAGACATCCTTCTCATTTACGAAAGCCATATCCATTGCCCGCTGAAATGTGGCACCTACGTTCTTCAAACCAAAAGGAATTTTAGCGTAATGAAAAGTCCCCCACGGAGTGGTGAACGCTGTTTTGTCTCGATCGTCTTCATGGACCAAAATTTGGTTATATCCAGAATAACCATCGAGTAGTGACA
This sequence comes from Pinus tabuliformis, assembly GCA_031772625.1. Lineage (NCBI taxonomy): Eukaryota > Viridiplantae > Streptophyta > Pinopsida > Pinales > Pinaceae > Pinus > Pinus tabuliformis. Next base: position 1,582,259,928 of record CM062816.1, read on the forward strand.
TACGAGATGCTCCAACTACTCGCTGAAGTATGTGATCCATTTTTGGCAATGGATAATTATCCTTCAATGAAACTTTATTGAGATTCCTAAAATCAATACACAAACAAATCTCACTTGTCTTCTTTCGTACGGGCACCAAATTAGATATCCAATCAGAAAATCTGATGGGAACGATGATTCCTGATTTGTACAACCTATTTACCTCCTCAATTGATGGCAGCAATTTTGAATTAAGCCTTCTTAACTTCTGTCTGAAAGGTTTCTGATTAGGCTTAATAGGAATAGTGTGCTGAATTATACTGGTATCATATGTCTTCAAGTCGGAATAGTCCCAAGCAAACACATCAGCAAAGGATGACAACAAACTGATATATTTGGCCTTTGCCTTTTGTGGCAATGCTTTGGATAGCTTTACCATCTTCGGATGTTCAGCTGTTCCAATATTCACCTCTTCAACTCCCTTCTCTATTGGCTGCAATGTTGGTTTGCGGGCTACGTCATCATGATCAAAGAGTTCTTCTAGAGGTATCAAGCCTTTAGGAATAACATTATCCTTGAGCTACAACACTTCCATTTGATTGATCTCCACATCATCTTTGCCATCATCATGTTCTACATCAATTGAGGTATCTTTGAACTTACCTTTGTTTTGTAGAAAATCATTAATCTCCTCGTCATCTTGGAAAACTTTCCAATCTCTCTGATTGTCCGGGACAGTCGAACGATGTTTCACATAGATTTCAAATTTGTTACTTGAGTTCATAAGAATCTTCAAATTACTCACTGCCTTAGCGAGTGCATCTGCAATACTATTTTGAATACGAGGCACACATGTTAGGGTATAATCTGAAAAAAACTTGAGGATATCTAGAACAGCATTTTAGTACGCTCGCATCCGAGGATGTTTTGCTTGATATTCTCCTTTGACTTGCTTAATCACCAATTCGGAGTCGCCATATACAACAATCCTCTTAGCATTTAGTTTTCTTAGAATTTTTAGGCCAGCAATCAAAGCTTCGTACTCAGCCTCATTGTTTGAGCAATCAAAAGAAAGCTTGTAAGAACATACCCGCACATTACTACGCACTTTGTTCGGATCAGAAAGAGGACTGCGTACCCAAATACCAATTCCAACATCATCATTTTCCACCGCTCCATCGAAATCCATGGTCCACAGACCATCTTCCTCTTCTTCTAAGTGTTGAAACTCTATTTGCTGTATTTTTTCTACTTGCTGTCCATTATCTTTTTCTGATCACTGAATGATATTGTCCGGTTCTTGTCTTTCTTTCTTCAAAACTTCTCTGAAATTTTCTACTATTTCTGAAATATCATCTGCTACAACTAACTGACTATCAATATCATTGAAACTATCTGAATACAAAACAAAATACTCTAAATATGTATGTACATAATTAATTGAATGATTAATTGGTTTCTCCTTGCTTGTAATCATGTATTTCATTTTTTGTTCCCAATAAAGTTTTCTCATTTGACCAAACACAAGAATCTTTGCATAGGAGAAATCAAGTTGCATTGTTCCTTTAATCTTTGCTCCCCAAGATCTAGAAAGAAGCATGCCAAATCTAGGAGGTATATTCGCCACCACCACATCCATCAAAACATTTTTAGCTAGAATCTGATCCAAACTGACCACCAAGTCTTTAATGAGCCCAATACATCTCACCCTACTAGAATGAAATGAATAAAGATCATGGTATTTCCTAGTGATGTCCAAACCCAACTTCTCCATGATAGCCTTCGGCATAATATTGTGGGAAGTTCCAGAACCAAACATAGCATTATGCAACACAAACTCATGCACTCTCAGACTGATATAAAAAGGAGGCACATCACTGTCTGGAGACTCAGCATTTAATGCTGGCCCAAAAATCAGTTCAGGTTGATCATCTTCCACACTCACCATATCAGACGTTGGATCAAAATTCAAAATTTTGGAGGCTTGACCTCTATAACTGTTGTTCCTCATTAACTCAGTCAAGGGAATGGATACCTTTAATTTAGAAATTTCATTTTCTAAACTAAAAGCATAAGTCTTTTCTACCTCTTTGGCTGGAACATCTTTCTTTTCAACTTTATCTTTTGATACAATAGGCTGATTTACTTTTTCATTTGCTGGTGGAGACTTGCTAGGAGTAGGATCAACAATTCCTTTTCCTTTATTTGGTACAACAGGTGGCTCATTCTTAGATGCTGGAACTTCCTTTCTCTTCTAGATTGGATTGATGGGGACATTTCTATTTCTAAGTGAATACTGATGTTGCTGGGTGGACAAAGCATGCATATAACCTCTCTGATACTCATCTGACTCCTCTTCAAGAGATATGCCATTTGCCAAGATAAAATCTGCATCCTTCTGTACAGCTAAACTTTCTACATACTCATCATCTTCAGCGATAAAAGTGGGCATATCGTCAGGAGTAAAGAAGTGATTTTCTTCTCCTACTACATTGTCTTCATCATCAGATTCAGGACCAACAAAATTCTGCTGAAGAGGTGTCTTTACTTGTTGCTGTTGTGATGCCGGTTCTTGTGCTCGCTGCTCACACTGTTTGATCCTGAATTGAGGTTGTTGCTGGCCACGAAAATTAGGATTCCAAATTTGCAGTTCAGGCTTATCAAGTGTTAACCTTTCAATAATCTTTTCTACCTTGCGGAGCACTTGGTCTGAGGTAGAAGCTTCTTCCTTTATTGAGACTCTCTTCTCGGCTTTCAATCTAGCTCTCTTGTCATTCAAATTTGCCTCCACACTAACAGCGATTTTCTGCATTTCTTCTAAGGTAGCTGGATCTCTCTCTCTTAATTGATAAGCCATGTTCGGGTCAAAACCATCCGGGAACTTGAGCAAAGCTAACTTTCTAGATGGCCTTAAATCATCAGGAATTGCATTATAAACCGCATTGAATCTAATACAATAGTCTTGCACGGACTCACCAGCATTCCTCTTGATCTTGGTATATTCAGAAGTGATTTGAAGAGGATCTTTCTTTACTTCCCAGTGATCCAAGAACTGTCTTTGAAGCTCTTCTAATGTGGGAATACTTCTAGCTGCCAAAGCTCTGAACCATTTTCTTACCTCACCGCCGAAAGTCTGCACGAATAATCTCATGGTCACGTTTTCTGCATTGATCTCATGAAGATCGAAGAAATTCGTCATTTTGTCCACATGTTGCTGAGCTGTGGTACCATGAGGAGTGCCATCAAACAAAGGAATTTTACTCTGATAATCTGCGGGCATGTTATCCAAAACTTGAGGTAGCGCGAGAGGTGAAAACCGAGCAGCCATTGCTCTTAGTGGATTTGCAATCGGTCTTGGTGAAGTTGGGGGAGTGGGTGCAGCTGATGTGTGAGGTGTGTGAGGAGGTGTATGCGGAGGTGAAGCAATCTTGGGTATTTTAGGAGTAGAAAGAGTAGACGGAGGTGATACGACTGCAGATTTTTTATTAGAAATAGCAGGCTGCGAGGGAAAGGTGGGAATAAAGGGAGGTTCGGTGGGAATTCTTGAACTAGATGCAATTGCGGATGACCCAAGGGTTGCAGAAGCAGTCTCTAAGAAATCAGCAATATTAGAAGCCGTAATTGAAGTTTGGAGCTGGTTCAAAATGTAATCATCAATGGATTTATTAGCCCTTTTAGTTTCAAGATTTCGAACAAACTTAGGATTTAAGACAGTGGAAGTGACATCACTTTCAGATTTGGTTCCAAACAGAGACAACTCAAACTGCTCATCAAATTCTTGATCCTCAAGATACTCAAAATTGATAGGACAGGACTGAGCTTTGAACACGGGAATGATGGAACTTCCTTGGTGAAAAATTGTTGGAATCATATTGGGATTTTCATAGGCAGGAGGGGGATCAGGATCCGGATTTGCTCTGGTATGTCTTCTGGAAGCCAGTGTGTTATTATTTCAAGAAATCAAAGGGACATAAACAACTTGTTCAGCCTATCAAATTCTAAACTTATCATCCAAAAGCTTAGAATTTTTAGATGTACTAGGGTGATTTGCAAGTCAAGTGTCACGATTACAAGCTAGACCGGAGATTGACTGAAGTAGCGTTTATCTACTTCTGCTAATGCAAAGCAAAAGCGTTTTGAAGGCTACCTGGCATAACTTCAGGCTCCATCTGTAGCTTATAAAACAAATGACGTCAACAAGCAAACCGTTTTCTTCCCCAGTATGGTTGCCACTATGTTAGAGCCTAGATTTGCCTCAGGCTGAAAAGGCAAGGTTTTAGGTCCACATCAAACCACGCTCAGCCTCATAGCTAGCCCTATGAGGATAGGAGAGGGCTCTCTTCGAGTCAATCTCAGCGAAAGATAATCGATGGGGCTTGAGATGACTGATTTAACAACTGATCTTAGGCTAGGTATGAAGTGCAAGGATTTGATTTGAGTTTTTAAGGGTTTTGTTAGAAAAAAGGGATAGGCAAATTTTGGATCCAGGGATGAGACCTAGTTTTTGCAGAGTTCTGATTGGGGCAAGGAAGGCAATCGCTTTGATGCTTTGGATTGAATGAGTGGATGGATTATACTGGTGAGGGGCTAAGGAGGGAAAAAATTTCTCAAGAGACCTCCTCAAGCAGATGAAAACATGTAAAATTAAACAAAATTTCAAGGCAGAGCACAACAGTCCAATGAATTCTACCTCAATCACTCATTTGTTTAATTTCAGAAGAAAAGAGAAGGGAAAATGATACACATAAACATCAGTAAACTTACAATTACTTAGAGAAAAACACCATCAAAACACAGAGCCACATGGATCCCAACAAGTGTTGCAAAACCCTGGTCTTTCCTTTGCCAAAATTGCAGAAATGAAATGTACAATGAAGTGCCAAGCAATCCCAAGTATCCAACCCTGAAAATGAATGAGAAATTACATGATATAGATAAGCCTAACTCCTTCCCATGCCTCTAGGGTTCGAGCTCATCATTCTAGGAGCTGTTTGAACCAATTCTAAACAAGGAACTGAAATCTAGGTAATCAAACAACCTGCCCCTATATGCTAGGAAACTGATTCATTCATTTAATTTTCACTTTTTAGTGAATGAATCCTCTAGAACAAGTAAAAATGTGCCAATATTACATAATGGTTATCAAATTACATCATGAAAGGTCAAGTGTAACATCAAAAAGCAAAACTGGTCAAAACTGGGTGAATTTATGAGCTGAACAGTGAAAAATAGGCAAAAATCCTCTATGCGCCGCCCCTGATTCTCTATGCATCGTGCCACTTTGGAGTTGATCTTGAGACCCTTCCTAGAGTCCAAATTTATCCCAAGATAGCTTGTTGGAAATCCCTACCTGTCTACCTTCCAACCCAAGTAGAATTTCTGAATTTGGATGTCATTTGCCCCTCCAAAACTTCAATCTCCCAAGACTGCTTCCTGTATGTCAAAATAGGGGCAGTGAGGTCATTTTTTGAGTGTTTTTGGCCACTTGAGGACTCAAAACCTGCCAAAATTTCTTGGCCATGCACTAGAAACCACAATTTATCATGAAAAATCTAGAAATACAAATTTTTTTGGATTTGGAGCCCTCTAGCAAAAGTGAGCGCCACGTCGCGCGGCACATAGGGAGGCAAAACCTATTTTTTAGTGCAAAAAATTTCAAAATGCCAAAATTGCTCGAAATTTCTTGAAATTTGGGCTGGACCTTCTTTATCAAGTGTCATGCTGGGCTAAAGAGGCTTTGGCTAATTTCCAAAGATGATCATGCTCCTTTTGCCTCTTTGGCTTCCTTATTGCCTTCTTTAATTTTGCCTTTAGATTCCTTATTCGTGCCTTGCAAACCTTGTTCCGTGCCATGTAGTGGAAAGCCATGTGTCTCAGCAATGCTTTGTCCTTGTCGGCCTTGTCTAGCAGTCCCTCTAAGTGGATGTTGACTCTTTCGATCCAAGACTCCCGATCATCATTAATCTCTTGCTCCAATGAAGTGAATTCAATCCTCCTCCTTTGGGCAGCTTGACGATTCTCCCTGATGTTCTGTAATTTCATAATTGCCTGCTGATCTTCAAGCTACTTATTCCTTTGCTCCAAGTATTTTATATTCCACTTAGCCCTCTCCAAGTCGAGGGACAAGGCTTTGATCTCTATCTGCTGCTCCTGGATGATATCTCTAAGGTTGGCACTTTGCGAGCCCATGTCTGTATCGTCATCCTGAATGAGAATGAAGTCGGTCTCTCGTTCACCTGAAGGCCCCTCATCCTGCATTGGCCTCTTGCCTTTGTCCTGTACCTATGGTGCTAATGTCAGAAGCAAGGCCCCTTCCACACCCGGTGGAGATAACACTCGCTTAGCTGCCGCAAACAACTACCTGGTACCCTTCTAATAAGTAATGAAAACCGGTATAGTAGCGGTGTGTGGGTCATGGCCTTCATGCTAATGAGAAGGTCCACCTGTCTCATGCCCAACCTCTGAAGGCCCCTGTGAAGCTCTGAAGAGGTCACGGGAGATGAAATCATCTCAAGTGATGCCTTGTAATCCAAGCTGATGAACCACCACAATCTTGATGAGAGCAAAATGATAAACACTGTTAAGTTGCTGCTGAGGGGTCTTGTGCTGCACAAGGGTGGTCATCCTCTCTATGTTCCGGCATATGAAATAAGGAATGTTCATCATCCGTACCTGAGTGAAATGCATGAGCAACCTTATGTGATAAGCATATAAACGAGAGAATCGTCCCTCACAGCTGAAATACTTCATGATTAATTTCATTAGTGGAGCATATTCATCTTTAAGATATCTGAATGGAAACACTCTCTTGAGCTGCCTCAAGAAACTAGTTTTAATATATGGCTCATAATGTTGCCGGTCAATCTTCTTCCTCTTGTTCCATGGTTCTCCAATGTTGGGTATGCTGGTTGCCAATGAAATGGTTTCTGGTGTTAGTGTGAAAGTGACACCAGCTAAGGTAGCCTGATCTCCATGTAAATGCAGCACAAATAGACGAGCCAACTCATGATGAAATTGAACATTAGCCACCTTCTCACAAAACTCATAACATGACTGATGCTGAAAACAGGAGATGGCTAGAGGGCAGGCCTGTAATTCAGTGAGGGTGATTGGTTCTTCTCTGATATGTCTGCCACCTCTATGAGGCCTCCGGGGTGCATGTTCCTCCATGGGTGAGTCACTTTGGGTCTCCACTTCATAATCAGATGAATGCTCGGATGCCATAACTGCTGTACAAAATGCCTTGGAGAAAACTGATTGCTGATGTATGAAAACTGTGTTGGGCTGCTCTTTAGTAATGTGCCTAACCTCTGCCACCAAGGGGAAAATAGTGAAACAGGGACTGTTTCGAGAGAAGAAAATAGTGAGGGATTAGGGGCTATTGGGATGGATTTTGTTAGGGAAATATGGGAGAGGGTTTGGGATTTTATGTATGGGATTAGGGTTTAGGGTTTTACATTTGGAAATTTGGGAAAGGGAATTTTGGATAGGGGTTTAGTGGTTTTAGGGGGTAGGGAACAATGAAATCGGGGAAAATGGAATAAGGGAGAAAAGAAAATGATGGGAAGAGAAAAAACTTGGTGGCAAACAGTTGTTGAAACCCTAGGCAGCCATTTTTATGTGAGGGCTTTGACAAGGTAGGGTTTGATTATATGTTTAGACCATTACCATCCATAAACCACCATAGCATATCACAAAATTGGATGAAACATCAAGATGGAGGCTCTACCTGGAAAATCCATGCTAGTTCTTGGCAATTTGGGGGAATTGTGAGCAGTTTCAGGCCTTTTGTCGTGTGTGTCGCGCAGCTCGCCCAATGTGCTGCGCCTTCCCAGTGCGCCACGCCCGTGCAAAAATACACTGCGCGTTTGCTCCCAGTGTGCCGCGCGCACTCTCAACAAATTCTTGGCTTTGAAAATTATAGTTTCGCCCTCTCACCACTAAACTTTGACCTTCTTTAATCTCTTGGATGCAAATGACATTGATACACATAGAGATATCTTTATAAAGACATGGCTTTGATTTTGTCTTTGTAAAAGACCCACTTTTGTAATGTTTTAAAATTGGCATTTCTTCACTTTAATACAAACCCTGTTCTTTTGCTTCCTCTTTGATTATCTGACTTGAATGATGAATCTTTTGGCTATTTTTGTAGGGATAGTGGCATGTCTTGACAAAGGAAGACCAAGGCTGCGCCTGGAGAATTCAACAATTGAAAAACTTTTGACAATTACATGGCAATTTATTACAAAACGAAATGACGAATTTCTTCAAAACAGAGTTTTGAAGAAAAGTCATAGTCCAGCAATATGACAATGAAAATATTTTAAATGAAAACTTATTGAAGACATCCTCATGACCTGTGTGCATTATTTGACATTCTGAAGACCAAACCCTAGACCTAGAAACTGAAAGACTCTTTTTGACCAAAACACCATCTATGACTGTAAATGAATGAAATCAACTTTGATGATCTTTGAGAAATTTTGACCAACCCAGCAGGTGCAACCATGAGGGAAACAGGTGAAGAGACCCTTCCGTCAGACATTGGTATGACCCTAATGGAATGCAAATGAATGAGATGAATGAGACACCTAAAATGAAATGCAATAAGAGAAATGATCTCTGACGGAGGGATGACCAGACCGACTCTAACACAACGAACTTCTCAAGGAACATGCATTTGAATACAACCCAGTTCTATATAAAGTTTAGTGGAAGGCTATGATACCAAGCAGCTGCGTGACCATCCAAGGTACATGGGAACAATATACATTCTACATCGTCATAACCTACCTCAAGGGTTTTTCGTTGTAGGCAGAAGTTGTCTAAGTGGTCTTCCACATTCACCATGTTGTTAGGGTCAAACTTGATGTTCATTCTCTCCACTCATCTCAACATCTCGTGCAGAACGGTTGGGAGAGCCAATGGTCCCTGACTCATCCATTCAATATTTGGTCACCCATCTCTTCTTCTTCTTTTTCCTCTTCCTCTCCTTTGAAGTCTAATTGTTCTAACTCTGAGTCTATTGGTTCGTCTCCACCTCTGCTTCCTTTGCTACCTTCCCCTCCACCTCCTACACCGAAGTCTGATCCCAAGATCACAAGAGTGTCTTGTTCACCTTGCCGGAAGATCAGAGGTTCCTCTCCGTCTTCAATAGATTCTTCTAGACCTTCAAGTATGGCAAGGAATTATTCTTCCACTGATAATACAACAACTCCTGTGGGAGTGGCTTTTGGCTCCCTAGATGCGCATGGAAGATGATGTCTCTCTAGGCTCAGTCTGACTGCTTTCGTGAACTGGCGAGTGATGGGACGAACAGAGGGTAGGTGTTGATATGGAGTCTCATGTTCAATACTAGAGGCAAGGAGTAACCAACTACAGAGTCACGTGTAGGTGAGAGGGAGTGCGAGTAAATGCCTTGACCAGATGGTTGATGAATGAGTGTGAGGGGATATTCAGCCATATACAACTAGCTACCCTCCTTCTAGTGCTAGAAATGTTGACGATGCTGGATTTGCCAACATTCAGGGGATCACCCTGATATGAAGTCCCAACTATACCTCACACTATTTGGTGTGGGAGTCCCATCCAGTATGATGGCTCAGTTGTCATTGTCTTAAGGATTTGCCTCAAATCTTGCTTTTTAGCACAGGAAAGTGGTCTATTTTTCCTTCGAGAAGTGAGGTTCGCATGCCTGGTGAGTGCTAGTGTACTCGTGTCAATGGTGCTTTCACTATAAAGGGAGAGGGTGAGAGTGAGTCCCAAGTTGGTTGGGATGAATTCCCAACTCGGTTAGGAACACACAACACAACACGATGTGCACAGCTTCCAGAGGAATAGTCCACACAGATGTGGCAGTCACAACATACAAGCTAAGATAACACGTGCAGCACTCAATGGATGAGTCTGAATGAGTGTAAAAATTGTTACAAGAAGTTTTATGTGAAAGGCCTATCTGATGTCCTGGAGAGTAGTCTACATAGGCAAGACAATGTTAACAACATATACAACACATTTCCATTAATAGATTATGTATTACAACAACTGAAATAGTTCATATGTAGAAAAAAGGTTAAAGTAACATGCATTACAACTGTTAAAGATTAGTCTTACAACAAATAAAATACATGTGCAAAAATGTGTTGACCTATTAGTAGGATTTTGCAAAAGTTCCAAGACACATTGTTACACCATACATCACTAACCCCGAGTGTGGGGCGTTGGAGCCACTACTTACTCCTCAAAGAAAATATTATAGACTCTCTTGTCTATGTGGGAGGAGTTGAGGTGAAAAGGTCCTTTGCATGTACAAATGAGAGGGTATTTATAACCAAGGGTAAAATTGACCCTTGTGGTTGTTCGACTACCCTCATGACTGTTTGACTTCCCTGACTCTTTGTACAACAAGGGGGTCTCTTGTACTTCCACGTTTCATTACATTGATTGAAAACATAGCCCATAGTAGAGATGTGGATGATATGACTCATGACATGACTCGACAAGACAGTGCTGGTACGCTTGTGTTTCTGTTGGAGTGCATGTTAAGCTACAATGTTGTTGGGTGATGGATGTATTCATGGTGTGTCATAGCTTAACCTCTGCTTGCCGCAGTGCGTGGATTCTTTGATGGTCATTGGATTGCTTGATGAAGCTTTGGCATGTTGTTCCTTGCTTGCATGTTGGAAGACTTGACAGGCTCATCTGTTCGCAAAAGGTGAATGTTCATCCATTTGTCCGTTTGTCGATACATCTTGCATGTTTGCTCGTCTGTCCATCCGTGAACGTACCTTTGTATGATCATCTGTTCGCGAGCACATATCTTCACATGCATCGTTCGTTCGCCCATTGGTGAACCTGTCCTTCTGCATGTGCTCACTTCATTCATCCCATTCATTGTCGTGCCATGTTTGTTGGTGTACCTATACCTACAGTCACTCATGATGATACGACATCAAATCCAAACCTCCTAGTCTACCATGACACATGATCATTTCAGATGCAGGTGATCGGGAGAGGTAGCAAGGCTCCAAGCACTGCTGATGAAAATTGTGCAAGAGTCACTGAGTGATGGAGATGGGCAATCCAAGTTGATAGTGACTATCTTCGAGGTCTGGCTCTGCTAGAAGGCAAAATTGCGCAAATTTTGGGAGGGACAGTTTGGGCTACAGGAAGGCAAGGTGGGCAAGATCTGTGCAGTTTCTGGAATGAGCGAGAAACAGGGGCTGGAAGGTCAAATTTGTGCAATTTCCTAGAGGAACAGGCGGGCTACATGGAGGGTCAATAGGCAAAGATTGTGTAGTTTTTGGGAGGAACTTCCCAGGAGCCTGGCAGCTAAAACTATGTAATTCCGAGAGGGAACTGGCAATTAGGTGCTACGTCACTGGCAGCAAAAGCCAGTGACGTAGCACCTTCTCACAAAACTCATAACATGACTGATGCTGAAAACAGGAGATGGCTAGAGGGCAGGCCTGTAATTCAGTGAGGGTGATTGGTTCTTCTCTAATATGTCTGCCACCTCTATGAGGCCTCCGGGGTGCATGTTCCTCCATGGGTGAGTCACTTTGGGTCTCCACTTCATAATCAGATGAATGCTCAGATGCCATAACTACTGTACAAAATGCCTTGGAGAAAACTGATTGCTGATGTATGAAAACTGTGTTGGGCTGCTCTTTAGTAATGTGCCTAACCTCTGCCACCAAGGGGAAAACAGTGAAACAGGGACTGTTGGGAGAGAAGAAAATAGTGAGGGATTAGGGGCTATTGGGATGGATTTTGTTAGGGAAATATGGGAGAGGGTTTGGGATTTTATGTATGGGATTAGGGTTTAGGGTTTTACATTTGGAAATTTGGGAAAGGGAATTTTGGATAGGGGTTTAGTGGTTTTAGGGGGTAGGGAACAATGAAATCAGGGGAAAATGGAATAAGGGAGAAAAGAAAATGATGGGAAGAGAAAAAACTTGGTGGCAAATAGTTGTTGAAACCCTAGGCAGCCATTTTTATGTGAGGGCTTTGACAAGGTAGGGTTTGATTATATGTTTAGACCATTACCATCCATAAACCACCATAGCATATCACAAAATTGGATGAAACATCAAGATGGAGGCTCTACCTAGAAAATCCATTCGAGTTCTTGGCAATTTGGAGGAATTGTGAGCAGTTTCAGGCCTTTTGTCGTGTGCGTCGCGCAGCTCGCCCAATGCGCTGCGCCTTCCCAGTGCGCCGCGCCCGTGCAAAAATACACTGCGCGTTTGCTCCCAGTGCGCCGCGCGCACTCTCAACAAATTCTTGGCTTTGAAAATTATAGTTTCGCCCTCTCACCACTAAACTTTGACCTTCTTTAATCTCTTGGATGCAAATGACATTGATACACATAGAGATATCTTTATAAAGACATGGCTTTGATTTTGTCTTTGTAAAGACCCACTTTTGTAATGTTTTAAAATTGGCATTTCTTCACTTTAATACAAACCCTGTTCTTTTGTTTCCTCTTTGATTATCTGACTTGAATGATGAATCTTTTGGCTATTTTTGCAGGGATAGTGGCATGTCTTGACAAAGGAAGACCAGGGCTGCGCCTGGAGAATTCAACAACTGAAAAACTTTTGACAATTACATGGCAATTTATTACAAAACGAAATGACGAATTTTCTTCAAAACAGAGTTTTGAAGAAAAGTCATAGTCCAGCAATATGACAATGAAAATATTTGAAATGAAAACTTATTGAAGACATCCTCATGACCTGTGTGCATTATTTGACATTCTGAAGACCAAACCCTAGACCTAGAAACTGAAAGACTCTTTTTGACCAAAACACCATCTATGACTGTAAATGAATGAAATCAACTTTGATGATCTTTGAGAAATTTTGACCAACCCAGCAGGTGCAACCATGAGGGAAACAGGTGAAGAGACCCTTCCGTCAGAGATTGGTATGACCCTAATGGAATGCAAATGAATGAGATGAATGAGACACCTAAAATGAAATGCAATAAGAGAAATGATCTCTGACGGAGGGATGACCAGACCGACTCTAGCACAACGAACTTCTCAAGGAACATGCATTTGAATACAACCCAGTTCTATATAAAGTTTAGTGGAAGGCTGTGATACCAAGCAGCTGCATGACCATCCAAGGTACATGGGAACAATATACATTCTACATCGTCATAACCTACCTCAAGGGTTTTTAGTTGTAGGCAGAAGTTGTCTAAGTGGTCTTCCACATTCACCATGTTGTTAGGGTCAAACTTGATGTTCATTCTCTCCACTCATCTCAACATCTCGTGCAGAACGGTTGGGAGAGCCAATGGTCCCTGACTCATCCATTCAATATTTGGTCAGCCATCTCTTCTTCTTCTTTTTCCTCTTCCTCTCCTTTGGAGTCTAATGGTTCTAACTCTGAGTCTATTGGTTCGTCTCCACCTCTGCTTCCTTTGCTACCTTCCCCTCCACCTCCTACACCGAAGTCTGATCCCAAGATCACAAGAGTGTCTTGTTCACCTTGCCGGAAGATCAGAGGTTCCTCTCTGTCTTCAATAGATTCTTCTAGACCTTCAAGTATGGCAAGGACTTATTCTTCCACTGATAATACAACAACTCCTGTGGGAGTGGCTTTTGGCTCCCTAGATGCGCATGGAAGATGATGTCTCTCTAGGCTCAATCTGACTGCTTTCGTGAACTGGCGAGTGATGGGACGAACAGAGGGTAGGTGTTGATATGGAGTCTCATGTTCAATACTAGAGGCAAGGAGTAACCAACTACAGAGTCACGTGTAGGTGAGAGGGAGTGCGAGTAAATGCCTTGACCAGATGGTTGATGAATGAGTGTGAGGGGATATTCAGCCATATACAACTAGCTACCCTCCTTCTAGTGCTAGAAATGTTGACGATGCTGGATTTGCCAACATTCAAGGGATCACCCTGATATGAAGTCCCAACTATACCTCACATTATTTGGTGTGGGAGTCCCATCCAGTATGATGGCTCAGTTGTCATTGTCTTAAGGATTTGCCTCAAATCTTGCTTTTTAGCACATGAGAGTGGTCTATTTTTCCTTCGAGAAGTGAGGTTCGCATGCCTGGTGAGTGCTAGTGTACTCTTGTCAATGGTGCTTTCACTATAAAGGGAGAGGGTGAGAGTGAGTCCCAAGTTGGTTGGGATGAATTCCCAACTCAGCTAGGAACACACAACACAACACGATGTGCACAGCTTCCAGAGGAATAGTCCACACAGATGTGGCAGTCACAACATACAAGCTAAGATAACACGTGCAGCACTCAATGGATGAGTCTGAATGAGTGCAACAATTGTTACAAGAAGTTTTATGTGAAAGGCCTATCTGATGTCCTGGAGAGTAGTCTACATAGGTAAGGCAATGTTACCAACATATACAACACATTTCCATTAATAGATTATGTATTACAACAACTGAAATAGTTCATATGTAGAAAAAAGGTTAAAGTAACATGCATTACAACTGTTAAAGATTAGTCTTACAACAAATAAAATACATGTGCAAAAACGTGCTGACCTGTTAGCAGGATTTTGCAAAAGTTCCAAGACACATTGTTACACCATACATCACTAACCCTGAGTGTGGGGCGTTGGAGCCACTACTTACTCCTCAAAGAAAATATTATAGACTCTCTTGTCTATGTGGGAGGAGCTGAGGTGAAAAGGTCCTTTGCATGTACAAATGAGAGGGTATTTATAGCCAAGGGTAAAATTGACCCTTGTGGTTGTTCGACTACCCTCATGACTGTTTGACTTCCCTGACTCTTTGTACAACAAGGGGGTCTCTTGTACTTCCACGTTTCATTACATTGATTGAAAACATAGCCCATAGTAGAGATGTGGATGATATGACTCATGACATGACTCGACAAGACAGTGCTGGTACGCTTGTGTTTCTGTTGGAGTGCATGTCAAGCTACAATGTTGCTGGGTGATGGATGTATTCATGGTGTGTCATAGCTTAACCTCTGCTTGCCGTAGTGCGTGGATTCTTTGATGGTCATTGGATTGCTTGATGAAGCTTTGGCATGTTGTTCCTTGCTTGCATGTTGGAAGACTTGACAGGCTCATCTGTTCGCGAAAGGTGAATGTTCATCCATTTGTCCGTTTGTCGATACATCTTGCATGTTTGCTCGTCTGTCCATCCGTGAACGTACCTTTGTATGATCATTTGTTCGCGAGCACATATCTTCGCATGCATCGTTCATTCGCCCATTGGTGAACCTGTCCTTCTGCATGTGCTCACTTCATTCATCCCATTCATTGCCGTGCCATGTTTTTTGGTGTACCTATACCTACAGTCACTCATGATGATACGACATCAAATCCAAACCTCCTAGTCTACCATGACGCATGATCATTTCAGATGCAGGTGATCGGGAGAGGTAGCAAGGCTCCAAGCACTGTTGATGAAAATTGTGCAAGAGTAACTGAGTGATGGAGATGGGCAATCCAAGTCGATAGTGACTATCTTCGAGGTCTGGCTCTGCTAGAAGGAAAAATTGCGCAAATTTTGGGAGGGACATTTTGGGCTACAGGAAGGCAAGGTGGGCAAGATCTGTGCAGTTTCTGGAATGAGCGAGAAACAGGGGCTGGAAGGCCAAATTTGTGCAATTTCCTAGAGGAACAGGCGGGCTACATGGAGGGTCAATAGGCAGAGATTGTGTAGTTTTTGGGAGGAACTTCCCAGGAGCCTGGCAGCCAAAACTATGTAATTCTGAGAAGGAACTGGCAGTTAGGTGCTACGTCACTGGCAGCAAAAACTGCACAATTCTTGGAGGGAACTGGCAGTCTACTGCTAGGAGCTAATGGTGAGGGAAACTGCACTGAGGCTGGGAGGTTGGCTTGCTGATCATCTCTGCATAATTTTTGAGTTGAATGGACTACTAGGCAGCAGAAGGTCTGCTCATGAAAACTATGCAATTTCTGGGATGAGTAGCCTGTCGACTGTCAGGATGACTGACTGGGAAAATTGTTTAATTTTTTGAGGGAGAGAAGGACGGGCACTTGGTGTCTGTCTGACCTGTCTGCACAATTTCCTTAGTCAGCTGAGTGATTAAGGTTAGTGGCCTCTACGTAATTTTTGAGGGGAGTCATTCCCGAGGTGACTGTCAGGTCCGACTGTCTGGGTGGTCAGCATGGAAGTTGATTGAATTGCTTGCGGAAGTGCAACTTGAAAATACTTGCTTGGTGCCTCTGAATTGTTCTGGGTGGCAGTCGATCGAGTCGATGGTGGGGTGATGGTCCGGTTGTCAGAGGGGAGTTCAGTCGTTAGAAATTTTAGCAAAATGACTAAGTGTGTGAATGAGCAAAAGATGCATGGGTGATCATGCAAACACACACTCTTCAGACTTGATGATGAGATGACTCAAACCATCCAAACACACATGCTCAACATGACTAACCGATGGTGCAAGAAACAAGCGTGACACTCGTGAATGATCATTCATTGATCGATATGACGTTTGTGCGACAGTGAATGTGACTCCATGTGTGAGTGCGAGAGATGAAAGCATAGCAAACACAACAAGCACACAAGAAGTGAAGACTTTGACCATAACCAGAACATGGTCGTAAACATGACTTAGACACCAGCATGCAAAAACTTGAATGAAATGAACAAGCAAGGCAGATGCATGGACTCACTCAAGCTCACAAAGTGAACCTGAGTGTGTGCAGTCATCAAGTGAAACTCTCAAGGGAGGCTCCGAAATTGGGTGCAGGCCAAAATTTTGGAGGGTGGTTGTAGCCACTACAAGAAAAGTATATTATTGGCATAGAACCTAGCACCACTATTACCACCACTAAGGTCCAAAAGAACAAGCTCTAAGATTGAGAAGGGGATCATCTCTTCCACTCATAGATGTGGAGGAAGGGTTCTCCGCTGCAGTTCACTGTCGATGGTGAGAGCCATAAGAATCTCATTTTAGTATAGGTTGTTAATAATTTTATCCTACTAAACACACCACACCTGCAAACTTACACCATCGGGTGGCTTCACTAAGGATGAGATCTCTGCGTCAGCTAGGAGTGCTACCTTCCCTACCACATCAAGCCCTTCATGGATGAGGTACTATGTGATGTTTCTCCTCTTGAAGTTTATGATTTGTTTTTAGGCCAACCATACTTTTGGAAGTGTCATGTTGTGCATGAGTCTATACCTCACATTGTTATTATTACTTTGGTCAATAATTTATACAAGATACCGAAGGTAGCCCTACCTATTTCTATCTCTTTTATCTCTGCTAAGAAATGTAGTAAGATCATCTCCTAGACCGAGAAATTTGTTTTCTTTTTAATTCAATCTCAAAGTAAGGGTAAGATAGTGGGCACATCCATGGCCCCCAAGAAGGGTTTCCCCATGCAGTAGAAGTAGGTGGATAAGATCGTGGAAGAATATAGGGACATCTTATCCTCATCCATAGGGGTGCCTTTGCATTGTTAGGTCAAGCATTTGATCGATTTGACTCTCAGAGCACCTCTACCTAATGGGTCAATATACCACTGCTCCATTATGGAAAGTGAAGAAATCAAGTGGAAGATCTAGGAATCGCTACAAAAAGGGAACATCTTTCCAAGTTCCTCACCTTGTGGGAGCCTGATTATACTTGTAAATAAGGAGGATGGAACCTAGAGGCTCTACATTGATTATCAGGAACTACAAAAAATCACTGTTAGGAACAGGTACATAATCCCATAGATTTATGACCTTATTGACCAACTAAAGGGATCTAAGTATTTTAGCGAGATTGATTTTAAGTCTGGTTATCACTGGATTCCAATAGACCCCACAGATGTATGGAAAACCACCTTCAAATCCAAGGAGGTCCTTTTCGAGTGGTTGGTCATGCCTTTTACATTGACACATGCCCCTGAAAATTTTATGAGGCTTATGGATGACATATTGAGGCCCATCACCAACTTGTTCTTCATTGTATATCTAGATAAAATCCTCATCTCCAGCAATATTTGGGAAGAGAACTTGCAACACATTCAATGGGTCCTTCAAACTCTACAACAACACAAACTATGTGCCAACTTGGATAAATGCAAATTTGGCATGAGTGATTTCTAATATTTGGGCTACATCCTTAATGATAAAAACATGCATGTGGATTTGGCTAAGATCCAAATCATTCAGGATTGGCCAGCCACAACCACTCTAACAAATTTAGGTTACCAAGGGTAGAGTGAAAGTAATTTTTTCCTAGTCTAAGACCCAACATAAGGTATTCATTAAGATGAAGCACTGTGATCTACTCTGTACTAATACTCACATTGTCAAACTCGTAACAACCGTTTGAAATTGAGGCAAACACCTCCGACTATGTTATTGGAGCAGTTCTCAGCCAGTAAGGGCATCTGGTGGCCTATCATAGTGAGACACTCTCCAGTACAATTCGAAAATACCCCACCTATGATAAAAGGATGTATTCTATTATGAAGGCATGTTAAAAATGGAAACATTACATTTTGGAGAAGGATACGTTCATCCACATAGATCACCAACCTCTTTACTTTATATAGACACAAGGGAAATCACAAAATGATTGACATTAGAAATGGTCTACATATCTTCGACAATTCCAATCGAACATTAAATAAAAGAAGGGAATCACAAATCATGCTGCAAATTTATAAGTCTGCCCCCAATTGCATCACTTAATATTGTTCTTAACTCTAGTGGCCACGACACCTCAGGATGGCTGCAAATGTACAAAAATGATATAGAGTGTAACAACCCTAGGCTAAAATTTCATGTAATAAAGTTAATAAAGGAAAAATCATACCAAGGTCATGGGACACATTCCAAATTAAATGTTGGGAAAATAATTCTATTGGGTTATTGTTTATTATGGGTAAGGCGAAATTGGAAAAGGCAATGGGAAAGGCTTTGAAAAATAAAAAATGAATTATTGGTATTTTATTTATGAAAATAAATGAAATTAGGATAAAAGGGAGATGAAAGGTCATATGTTGCATGTGAGGAGGAAATTGAAGGAAATTAGAGGGAAAATGAAGAAATTAGAGGCATCAATAATAAAAAGGATTTTGAGGATTTGTTCACAACTTTTGTCAATAGTTTTTATTGGTTTATCCTTTGTCAGTTCAATTTTGGAATTGGTTTTAGAGAGGAGAAGAGAACCAAGAGGAGGAGGAAAGCGAGAAACTAAAGTAAGGACAAGGAAAGCAAGGATCAAGCAAGGAAGAGTTGGATCAAGTAAGTTCAACAAGAATACTTGGAGGTAACATAATGCATGTATGATTTCCTAGCTGGTTTTGGCATGCATGGTATATGCATGAGTGTATTTGGTTTATTTGCTATCAGTGGCATGGGTTTTTTTAGGTTGTGATAGTGGTTTCAAATTTTCATTGCCATTTCCATATAGCCATGGTGTGATGGGCTTCATTCTTGGTTGAGCTTTGGATTGTTGGAAGGTTTTCAATCTGGTGAGGTGGTTTTAGGAAAATCCCAAGGGTTTGGGTTGGAGATGGTTTTATTTGAGAATCCCTCAATAGGTGGGTGGAGACAAGAAAATTCCTTAAGGGATGGTGAAGGAATACTAAGGCATCCAAGCTTGGTTTGGTTTTGTGATCTGAAGACCGATTTAGGTTAGATCACGGTAGTGTGAGGGTGGAGGTTTTTTAACAATTGGACTCTCTTAGTTGTTTATGGATTGTCTTATCCCACGATATCCCACTTTCATGCTTGAAATATGAAACATGGGTGATTGGCTGAAAGAAAGATTTGGTTCATCCCAATCTATGGTCAGGTGGTACGTGGAAGTCCTTGACTTGGTTGGATTTTGCACATGTTAATAAGAGCTAAGTTCCTCTTGTATTTTATGAGTAAATGTAATTTTTATTATATGGCTTTAATGGTTGTTCTATCATTGTTATTTATCTGGTTATATGTTGGTTATAAGCATGGTTTCATAACAAATTCAAGTCATGGCTCTTAACATGTTTGTACTTGTAAATGACTAGTTAATGAATGCATGACCTAATATGTTATTACAACTATTGTGAGAGGGCATTAATCCTTCTTGGTGAACTTCAAATAAGTTTCATATCTCTATGATGAGATATGAATTCATGACTTGTAGGTCTCATGTTATCATTGTGTTTGATGGAATGACTATCATGGTTAGACTGATTTAGGTCAAGTCCTCATCTAAGTTTTTTGTTAAAATCTTTTTATGTGTGTCATTCATCATTCTTGAAAGTCTCATCAAGTTTTGGATAGCGATATGATGACTAGCCTTGAAAAAGTGGCTTAGATCTCATAGTCATTGGCACAAGACTGGGTAAAAAGGTCTGCAATCACTCCCTTGAAGGCTCATGCATGCGACTGGAGGATTACAGTCAAATTTAGACAATGTTATTCCAACCTTTGGGCGCCTATATTAGTGAAAAAACATGTTAACTCAGGGTTTGGGCACCTGGAGGGGTGGTTTAGCTCTTGGGAGTCCTGTAGCACCTGAGGGAAGTCAATAAAGTCTTGGTTTATTGAACCCATTTCCTTAAGCTGATATAGGAGGTTGATTCATGTCATAGTAGCCCTTAGCTCATGTTTACCCTGGGCAAGCCAGTGAAAGTGGATAGATATGAGAGGTGGTGTTACATAGAGTTTGCCACCACATACCAAATGTTAGTGGATGAAAAGAAAGTTCTAGATTTCCAGTTGTAGGATGCATTATTATGCTACCTAGGCCACCTTTTTGTTCCCTCCAGTGACTGTGCCAATCTGATTTGGGAGGCACATTACGATCAGGTCGCATGACAATTTGGTACGGAGAAAACTATGGTCCTCCTATAAAAGTATTTTTGTTGTCCAAAACTCTAACAAGACATTGGAAAATATATAAAATCCTACATTGCCTCTACCAGCGCCAAGAAAACCATCAAGAAGCAAGGCATGTACACTCCTATGCCTACTCCCAGCCAACCCTGGGAATCCATATCCATGGACTATCTGTCGGCCCTCCCTTCAATGAAGCATGTTAATGACTATTTATTTGTGGTCGTGGAATTTTTTTCTAAGATGGCTATATTGGTGGTTTGCAAGAAGAGTATCACAATAGATGACATTGCTAAACTTTTCCTTGAATGAGTGTGGGTAAATTTTTGGATCTCACAGACCATTATATCATATCGGGATAGTGGGTTCCTCAACACATTTTAGTCGAGCCTCTGGACATTATTAGACACCAAGTTCACCAAGTCGGCTGCATTCCATCCCCAAACTAATGTCCAGACAAAGGTCGTCAACATAATGATAGTGAACATAATACACATGTGCAACTCCAAGCATCCACAAACCTGGAATGAGAGCCTTCCTTAGGTGTAGCACAATTATAACAATGCTCTTCATAGATCAACTGATTGTAGTCCCTTTCAAGTGGGTTTGGGATTTCAACCATTGTCTCTGATTGATGTTTCCATCCCTCATGCTACCACACAAACATAATCCGCACATGTATAGTCTGAGACTGATAAAGCAACTAGGTTTATTGAATGCATCTAGCACATCTTCCAACAGATGAATGACAAGTTGGATAAGTCCAATGGAAAGTACAAGTAGTGGCATGATCAACATTGGGTGCCACGTAAGCTTGAGGTGGGTGACAAATTTTGGTTGCATTTGCAGAAAGAACGCCTTGCTAAATCCCATCGAAAACTTCAACCACTCTGATACGAGCCTTACACCATCACTAAGGCTATGGGAGACAATGATTTTGAGCTCAACATTCCCCTATTCGTCGGCCTGCACCTATTATTCAATGTAGACCACCTCTGACCATACTTTCCACCATTACCAGACACATCAGACATTGTAGAACAACTAACACCAACATAGCTCAACCCAAATTGCATGGCACTGACAACAGTTGATTGGATCATGTACAAAAAAGTCAAGAACACTTGCCAACAAAATATCCAACTGTATCGAGTTGTCAAAGTTGACCAACTCCTGCACCAGGGCAAGTGGCTCACTAGGGACCAAGTTTAGCAAAAGTTTCCCCATCTCATAGAGGCACTCAACGCAATGGGGACTATTGATTCCTAAGGGGGGAGGACTGATCTAGGTGGATATTGGTGGCCACCTTCCTATTCCACTTATAGCCCTAACATGATTCCTTTCACTTTCCTTAATTGTAGCAAAATTTACTATTTTTTGTAGTTTTTCGTGTCCTGAACTTTCAGAGACATTTTGAGGCCCCTTAAACAACATTTTTTTTGGAGAATGAGCAAATCCATTGCATTCAAGAGGGGTTTTTATTCATTAGTTTTAGTCATTGGATATATATTTTTAATGAGGTATTGTACATGTCAAATCGAGATTGTATGTCAAAGTTACAACCCCCAGAAGTTGATGTACCAATTTACCCCAATAGGGTCTATTGAATTTTGGGGCTTCATCTCCTAGGGGTAATTTTTTGGATGTTTAGGGTTTTCCATTGTTTCTCAATAATAAATAGGTCTTCGAGCCTCATTTTAACATAGTTTATAAGGCATGTAGCCACCACATATCTTCTTAGAGATAAGCTACCATCGCCTGAGCTAGTTTATTCTCATTCTTCATGTAACAATTTTCAAGTATTTTGTTATTAATGATTTGAAGTTATATTTTCATTGTAGATTTTTGTTTCTGTTTATATCTATATTTCATTTCCTTCCTTCATAAATCTAGATCATTTATGGTAAACATTAATGCCTCTTAAAATGTTTGGATACGGTCATTTTAAAGCATGGCATGGAGAATGGTTACCTAGTATGCATGCCTTGCATTGGAGGTTGATAACATATATGTAGGTTGCACATGATAATATATTGCATTAGGGAAATACATTAGTGTTGTGATCATTTTTGCATTTATAAATAAAGTTGACACCTTGAAAAATGCATTCACCATTTTATAAATGTATTACATTTGAAATATGTATAGGAAAGCATGGTTTTATAATTTTATGCATGCATGTGAGTTGTTATTAAGAAGGCATGCTCTTACAATCTTTATGAATTTATTAAATGCATGTGGAAGAAAGATGCATAAGCATGTTTTTATAATCTTTGGCATTTATATAAGGTAGGCAAAACAATGGGTAAATAGGCATGGTTTTCTAATTGTATACATTTATTTAATGCAACTGAAATATGGGAGGAATAGACATACACTTATAATTGTGTGCACTTGTATTATACTTTGGGAATAAAGATAACAATACAAACACTAATTTATATTATTAACCTATATCATTCCAACAGTAATAACAATATTGGTTTTGTAGTAGAATAAACAAGTAGAATATTAGCCACGGTTTTGAAACAAGAAGGATAACTGGAAAACAACATCATGACTATGAAAATATATTTACATAGCTTTGTATTTAGATTAAATGCATTAAAAATATGGCTTTTCATACAATAGTTAAGCTATTGTAAGTGTTAAATAGTTATGGTCATGCATGTAAAAGTAGGAGATTAGTTATGGAGATAACTTTTACTTTTACATGTGCAAGAAAGTGTTTTCTTGAAAAGAGACATAATGTGTAGAATATTATTAGTAGTTCTGACATAGAAATGTGAACCAGTAGAAATTGAACATGTGATGAAAAAGGTCAGAATCTTATGGGTTTTGATAATCTTGATATTGGATTTTACTGACGACAGTCACTGTAGGAAATAATTATGGCTATTGCAATGGATAGAGAGATAGTTTTCTAAACTAACCTCTTTTGCAATGATCAAAAGATGGATTGTAACTAATATTATTGCAGGTGGTGAGGTCAGTATGTATAATTATTATTACATGCAGAGTGGAAGATCATCAAACACAATTTACAAGGGATAATCTACTATAAAAAACAACCATCTCATGAAGGCATTGTGCTCGAAGAAACGTGGGTTAAAATGTTTGAGAAACATGATATCATGTTCAATGTATTAGCCTCTACATAATTGTGTTTAAAATAAATATTATATTTCTTTCTAAAATTTAAACAATGGACAAGCGATGGACTCCCTTATTGCTATTGAGTAAGGAGTGAACTTCCTCATGAAACGTTTAATAAAAAAAATGTTTGTTGGTTTTTTCCTTTGTGGTTTCCAAGGTATATCAGTGTTCACTTATGTGCTTTCCTATTCTGTTATTTTAATGATATTGCTAATTTGCATAACGTTGGAAATTACATCATTCAAAGTGTTGTTTACAATGATCGTTAAATGACCAATGTTAATGATGAAAAAAAAAGCAAAGAATTATGTTAACAAGTTGCATTAATGTTTATTACTTTATGAGATTTTATATTCTTTTTCTAAGGTTACTTCCCTTAATGATCATGATTATATCATTTGATTACCAGTTAAGAAGTCTAGGATAGGTCATTGGAAATATTATATGTTGGTAAAAATCTCTAACATTGTGGATTTTGTATGAGATATACTAGGGGATGTTACAGAAGCCATGGATGAAAGAGAGATTTTGAAAGAAAATTTTACATTATATATAGCCAAGTCACTTAAACATAAAATTATGAGAATGATTTGATGAAAGATAGAATTTGAAAGAAAAGTTTACATTAGATATAGCCAAGTCAATTAAACATGAAATTATGGGAATGTTTTCTAATATCACACATCTTCTAGTAATAGATTGCATAGTTAAAATATTCGTAAAGAAAATTGAAATCCATATTTCTTTGCTCTCTCTTAGGTAAAGATAATAAAACCTTAAGTGAAAGACAAAAAAAAAGGAAACATAAAACTATATAATTACAGAGTAAAATACATACGAAAATATTTCCAATAATAAAATATATACACAAATATTATGAAATTAATATAATTATTATACAGATAGTTTATACGCATTGGAAAAAAATTATTTTATATATTTATAAAATATCATGTTGAATTGATTAAATCAATATATAAAACATCTATTTATTTTAAATATTTAATTCATGTCTTCAATGAATTTCGGGAGAAAGAATCAGTAGGGTCGAAAAATAGAATTCTACAATGTTTCTAAATTTACTTTTTAAAATAACAAACTACATTTGTGGAAATTAATCAATCATAGGAACGTAATAAAAGTAATTCGAAATGATAATTTAGTGTAGTTTGCTCTGGTTATTGGTAAGTGTTTCTAAAATTACATTAATTTATTTTGCTCTGGTTATTGGTAAGTGTTTCTAAAATTACATTAATTTATTTTTATATTTTAATTTTATAATTATAATTATAAAATATTTTTATTTTTATTTTATAATTTTCAGAAATAATTTTATTATCAATTTTTTAAATATTTTAATAATTTTATTATTATATAAAATTTATTATATTTTAAAATTGTATTGAGTGTTTTTTCCAATCTATGTAAAGTACCCATGAGTTACACTCTACAAAAATCCAAATGCCACAACAATTGTATTATTAATATTTTTGTCGCAGTGCTTCTAACCGTTACTATTTATAAAGAAATCTATAACGGAAAGAAATTATTAATGTTTTTGTCACAGTGCTTCTAACCATTACCATTTATAAAGGAATCTATAACAGAAAAAAATAAAAACATAAGTTTATAGACGAGAAAACAATAATAATAGACTGGAGTATGAATCAAATCTGAAGAAAAGGGATTAATTTGAAGAAAAGGGTTATATTTCAATCTTAAAGATTAATTTCATTTTAGATAAGTTAAAATAAGTTATCGTTTTCCTATGAAAATGATGAATAATTTTAAATTTCATATATATCTCACATATCACAATTTCTAATGTGTCAATTTGTGTAGACTTTCACAATTTCTAATGTGTCAATTTGTGTAGACTTTGAATAAAGAATTCTATATACATACACGAATGAGTATACATAGGGGGCATTGGTTGACTAGTAATAACATCATTTATTCACACTATATATTAATCATAGGGAGAAAATTCAATTGGACCAATTATTTATAATTAATATAAAAATTATATGGGGGAATTTAATACATAGATTTACTCATTCATCTAGAGACATAGTTTTTCAAATACAACAGAATTATTTTTCTTTCTTATAGGGTAAGTGGCCCAATTGTTTAGAAAATTGTAATGAACTTTTAAAGGAAATCAAAATAAATCTCCAATAACATAAATTCTATAAAAGAAATTTAAATTTCAAGAATTTTTTACCATAAAAATTATAGGCCTAATTATTAGCACATGTGTGCATTGGGATGCATGATACCATTGGGAAATAACACTATCTCAATGCTAAATAATAATTAGTATGAACCACATTTGTTGGTTTGAAACCTCGACAAAAACTCAATAATGTGATTAATGGGAAAAACAATCTCATTATCAACGCTATCTTTTGTCAAAAAAAAAGAGTAAATATTATTTAGTATTTAATATTGAAGTTTTGATCATAAGAAATCACACTTGCATTAAATCAATATCATCTAGAAAATAACACATAAATAATATTATCTCTAGTCAACGAATTAAAGCATACTAATTATTATTAGCATTGAAATCATATTTACATTGAATCAATTTTGATCCCTAGTTCCTATTGTCATGTCTTATTAAATATGCATAAACATGCAAGAAAAAAAAGTAGTAGTAAAAGTAGCCAATCTATATAGACAGTAAATAAAAGCAAGTGAAGTAACAAGTAACAATATGGGTAGGAAGAGCCATTGTGGATTTCTAGGTACCATTTGTAAATCCTAACACCAAGAGGGTGAGGAGCTTATTCTAATTGAAATTTTATCTCCTTTGTGAGTAACAAAACGATTCACTACAACAAAAGCTTTTGATCTTCAATGCCCATTACTAATCTATAATTTCAATAGATAGATGATACATGGATGCATGAGCGTATAATTTCAATAGATAGATGATACATGGATGCATGAACTCCATAACAATAGGATTTTATGGTATAAAAATGATTGCATTATTTTCTGAATCTTCGTCATGTGTAATATATCACTTGGTGGGAGGGGAATTGAACCAATGACTTCACATCAAAGAGTGTCTTAACCAAGCACCCCATCACTATCTATCCAAAACCTCATAGACAATATTATTTGTTTTTTAAATATTATATTAAATATAAAAATAATTAATAAAGGAGAAAATTTTTAAAATGATAACAAGTAGAACCTATTAGAAAAACTTATTTTTCTTTCGATTAAAAATAAATAAAAACAATTTCTAATTTAAATCTGACAAGTAATTTTTTGTTTTATATTTGAAATAAATTGTTATTTAAATTTTCATTTACATGGGAAACAGTTTTCTGTATGTCCCATATAATAATTTTATGACAACTTCACATTTGAATGACAACCTCAATTTTGAACCATGGATCAGGAAATAATCCAACAATAAGGTTACCTAAAATCTGTAGTGTTAGTGTTTTCGGCCTATCCCATAGGCTGTGGAAGAGTTAAGGGAATGTTACAGAACGAGGGTAACACCAGCGAAAAAACTGACACCGAAAAGGAAAAAGCAGAATGGAATTTGATGTCAGGATCAGAAAGATTTTCCTTCTTATCTAATCCTCCACAATATAAAATCCAAGCTTCTGCAACTACTGAAATAAGATTTTATTTATCTGTCGATACATTTTCTCAAAGTTAACAAAGTTGAAAGTTTAAGTTGATCAGAAACAATTCTGATGGCTTTCTACTGCGTTCGAACTATGAATTATGTTCTTTATACCATTGCACGCATTATAATTTTCATGCAATCAACTTTTATAGGTGATAAATAGCAAGTAAATTCATTACTGATATATTTTCTGTTCTTTTAAGCTTGGTCTGTTTAACTGTTTTAGATGATCAAAACATAATTTCTAGCTTTTAAACTTCACAGCAATTGTATTTTTCTTTTGTAGATGCCGAGTCCATTGGATTTTGCTACGGCAGAGTTGTTGATAATCTGTCTTCGCCCTACAATAAAACGAATTTTAGTTAAAAACTAAAGCAAAATGAATTGGATTAGAACCATGATAGATTCATCTTAAATATGGATTTAATATGATTTTTTTATTGGCAAATTAAATTTTTTTATAGGAGGATATTATTTTTGTATAGTTAGTTTTTCTTAGATTTTTTAAAATTTTTATTTTGGTTCGACATGAACAAAAATTCAACTTTGTTGATAGACAGACACTTCTACACATTATACTTAGTTGTAAAATAAACTCGCAACTTAAAAATTTACCTTCTCCATACTTATAAAACTACTATATACCTGCCTGAGGCGATCGGCGGGCTAGGGTTTGCAGGTGGAATAGCAGGGAGGGCTGAAAGAAGCGAGCGCAGGGGAAAGGAGCAGGGGAAGTCAGGGCGGAGCGGAAGGAATAACAAGAAACCTCGTGCAGGAGCATAAAGTTCTCAGGCAGCTGGTGCTGAGGGCAAAAAATGGAGAGCCGGCAAGGGAGGGGAGAGATCCCCTCCTATAAAAACATAGTTGCAGGAGAGGCAAGCGGCAGCGGCATCCAGAATGAGGCCAGGGAGAATAATAAAGAAGCACCAGTGATGGGCAAGTTGTGGCAAATGAAGACCGGAGGAAAGTGCTTACCTAGGGCACAGAAGAAACCCAGATACGTCATACCCAACAACAAGCTGGAGGAGTACAACAGTTATATGAAAGATCATGCACTGATCTGCAAGTTCGTAGGGTATTGGCCTACTGAAAAAGAACTATACAGGTGGATTTACCAAAGGTGGAGACCAAAAGGGCATGTAGAGTTGAAACTGGGAGCAAAAGGGTTTTTTACAGCAATATTTGCGAATCTGGGGGATAAAGAAAGGGTTTTTGAGGAAGGGCCATATTTCATGAACAACGCAGGATTGTTCATGAAATACTGGGAAGAAAGATATAATCCTGACAATGAAAAGATGTTGGAAGCCCCGATCTGGGTCAGATTGTTTGGATTACCAGTGGAATTTTGGGACCCTGAGATTATGGAAGGGATAGGTAACACGATCGGTGCCTTTGTCAAGGTAGCGGAAGCAACGAAGAAAGGTAAGTATACATCTTACGCAAGATTGTGTGTATACATGAATATAGCTGAACCTCTGCCGGAATACATAGAACTGGAATACCACGATGAAGTTTGGCAACAGCCATTAGATTATGAGCATATTCCCTTCAGGTGCAGAAGATGTCATGAGTATGGTCACCTATATAGACAATGTCCTTTAAACAAGGAGGAAGAATACACAAGGAAAAGAGAAGAACAGCAAAGGGAAGCAGAGAGAACCGAGGAAACAGACAAGGGTTTCCAACAGGTTACCAGAAAGAAGAAAGCAGGTAAAGAGGGAATAAGAGCGCAGACACAAACGGAATCATTGAGCATTGAAAGTCAGAACAAGTTCAAAATCCTCCAGGAAAACAGTGAAGAGGGCGAGGACAAAGTGATAGAGGAAGAAGATCCAGAAAATGAACCCATGGAAATAATCAAGGACACCAGAGAAAAAGACACAGGACCAAGAGAAATGAATGAAAGGCAAACAGCTGAAAAGATAGAAATACTAACGGACCAAACCCAAATGGAGATGGAAAGTCAGAAGGAAAACGAGGCAGAGGAAGAAAGAATTATGAGACAATTAATTCAGGAATGGAAAAACTTGGACGAAAGATTCATACCAGACAGCCAAAAACAACTATATAAGGAGGCTTTTCAAAAATATAAAGAAAGGAATGGGGAAAATATGGAAACACAGGATACCACATCAGGAGAACAGGAAAAAGGTCAGATTGGAATAGGCGGGGCTGGCAAAAGCAGTAGGAAAAGAGGGAGGAAAACAATGAATGAAACGATTCAAACAGTTGGAGAAATATTGATAAACTCAGGTAAAGTGATACCTCTGTCAGAGGTATTTTTCCACTCCTCCAAGAGTTTAAAATGATTGTTATCAGCTGGAATATTAGGGGTCTGAATAGTAAGGGTAAGCAGAGATATATGAAAGAGAAATTAAAAAAAGACAGGCCAAGCATCATGATCCTACAAGAGACTAAGATCACCATGCAGCAGATGGAAGGAATAATAACAAATAGTAAACTACAATATGAAGTCATGGGACAGGATGCAATCGGTTCAGCTGGAGGCATTGAAATATTGTGGAACCCAAATGAGATAAGTTTTGAGAGTTGAACCAGCATGACAAGAATCCTTACAGGCATGGGAAGAATAGCGGGAACGAAGGAAAGGGTCATCATCTCAGGGGTGTATGGTCCTCATACTCCGGGTGACAGAGAAAACTTCATTAAAAATTTGCAAGCAACTCGAAGACTACACCCGGAGACAACATGGATTGTAGGAGGAGATTTCAATGTAATCCGGTCCCTAAAAGAGAAAAAGGGAGGTATAAGGAAAACAGACCAGTTTATGGAAATGTTCAATGATATGATAGATGGTCTGAGGCTGGTTGATTTACCAACTATGAACGGGGTCTACACATGGAATAATAGGAGAGGGAGAAAGAACCAGATAGCATCCAGATTAGATCGGTTCTTAGTATGAGAAACAATTATGAACAGAGATGTATTCATAGAAGCAAATATCATGCCATCCCTGGGCTCTGATCACTGGCCGATCAGACTGGAAGTGGATATTAAGGCTAATCTTGGCAAAAAGCCCTTCAGATTTGAAGCCTTTTGGCTTAGACACCCGGAATTCTTAGAAAAAATGGAAGAATGGTGGACGCAAAGCACAATACAGGGGAAAGGTAAAATGCATACCTTCCAACTTAAACTTAAGGAGCTAAAAGGAAGGATAAAGAAATGGAACAAGGAAGAATTTGGAAATATCATGGAGGAAAAGCAGAAGCTGGAAGAAGAAATGGAAGCTTTGCAACAAAAGATAATAAATGAAGGGAGAACAGAGGAAAGCAGGAGAGAAGAAGGGATAATTTTAGGAAAACTGGAGGAGAGGAGGAAGCAGGAAGAAGTCTTATGGAAACAGAAATCTAGAATAAAATGGCTCAGGGAGGGGGAAAGGAACACTAGATTTTTTCATCAAGCAATGGTACAACACAGGCAAAGGAACAGAATATTTTCTATCAAAAACGAGAGTGGAGAAAGGATTGTTGATCAGGAAGGGATTGAAAAAGTTTTGATGGAATATCACAAAGGAATATTGACTGAACCACAAATAGACAGGTCTGAAGCTATAAAGGAAGTCTGCACGGCCATTCCCAGGGTTGTAACTGAAGACCAAAATAGAGCCCTAATGAGAGCTGCTAGTTTGGAAGAGGTGGAGGAAGTAGTGATGAGCATGAAGAAGGGAACAACGCCAGAACCGGACGGCTTTACGGTAGATTTCTATCAAGCGGACTGGCACTTTATGGGAAAGGAAATTCTGGAATTGATAGAAGAATCTCGTATAAACCAAAAGGTATGGCCAACACTTAACTCCACTTTTTTCACTTTGATTCCTAAAAATGATAATTCAGAGGATGCTAAGGGATTTAGACCCATTGCCCTATGTAATGTTATCTAAAAAATAATTGCATCTCTGATGGCCAAAAGACTGAAACCCCTGTTAGACAGTCTGATATCTCCTGAACAAACTGGCTTCGTAGAAGGTAGACAAATTCTAGATGGTCTAGTGGTCACTCAAGAAGTAATTCATTCTCTGAAGGCAAAGAAGCAAAAAGGAATGATGATTAAATTAGACTTGTCGAAAGCTTATGATAGAATCAATTGGCAATACTTGGAAGAAATTTTGGGAAGTTTCGGTTTTGGTAATAGGTGGATAAAGTGGGTTCACAGTCTTATATCAACTCCAAACTTCTCAATATTAGTCAATGGAACCCCCTCGAAAACCTTTAAGGCTTCTAGAGGGATAAGACAAGGCGATCCCCTATCTCCTTTCCTATTTATTCTTGCAGCAGAAGGTCTGGGCAGATATCTTAAAAAAGAGAGAGCAGCAAATAAAATCAAAGGGCTAAGACTATGGGGTAATGAATTGCCAATAACCCATCAACAATTCGTTGATGATATCATGTTATTTGGGGAGCCAACCGTAAAAGAAGTGAGAAATCTGAAGAAGGTTTTGGACCTATTTGCGGAAGCATCTGGGATGGAAATCAATAAGGAAAAATCTTGCACTTTTATATTCAATACCATAGAGTCAGTTAAAAGCCACTTGACCAGGATGCTAGGTTTTAAGCAAGGGGAACTCCCAACGAAATACTTGGGAAACGTATTGGATTTCAACTCTAAAATACAGAAAAACTGGCAAGGAGTCCTAAAGAAATTAAAAAACAGAGTGGCTAACTGGGCCTTCAAAACCCTAAACATTGCTGGGAGGATTGTTCTAGTGAAATCAGAGTTGCAGGCAATCCCCATATATCCACTATCGATTATGGCAGTGCCTCAAGGGGTTTGCACTAAGATCAAAGAAATCTTGAGGAAGTTCATATGGGGAGGTTCGTCCCAATAGAAAAAGTGGGCCCTAGTATCATGGAAACATCTGACGAAACGAAAGGAGGAGGGAGGCTTGGGTCTGCGCGATCCAGATAAACTCAACAAGGTGCTCGGTGCAAAACTCTGGTGGCGATGGCTGAGAGGGGGCAACGACCTATGGAAACAACTATGGAGGCACAAGTATAACATGCGAGATACTACAGAGAATATTTACCGAATGCAGGAAACCCCGAAGGGATCGACAATCTGGGATCTAGCCCATCAAAATCGAGATATAGTAGATAAGAACGTTTTCTGGGAAATTAGAGGAGGAGGGGAGGCCAAATTCTGGGACGAGAAATGGCAACAAAGGGGGAAAATGAGCAGAATACAAAAAATCCAGAATATACAGGATAAGCTAGGAGACAGCCATATATATGTCAAAGATTATTGGAAAGAAAACGAACTGGATGGAATATGGCGGAAATGGTCAACACCAGAGGAATGGGGCATTGAGATAGATCAAGAACAACAAGAAGCGTTCATGGAAGAGGTAGAGTCTAGGAAAGTAAAAGCACAAACAGGCAGGGATATCCTCAGATGGGGGAAGTCAATGAAAGGATCCTTTACGGTCAAGGAGGCATATTATCTGACAGACCAACAGGGAACCACTGAAGAAAACCGAGACTGGAAGGTCATCTGGGGTAAAAACTGGTGGCCGAAAATTACCCTTTTCGCATGGCTAGTAGCTAAGGACAAGATCCTGACGTGGGATAAACTACAAAAGAAAGGTTTCAGTGGGCCTTCAAAATGCTATTTGTGTAATAAGGAAGTGGAAACTCAAGAGCATCTGTTAATCAAGTGCGTATATGCCAGGAACCTATGGATGGAAACCGGGAAACTATTCCAGAAACCTGAGAGATCTCCGAGAGAAACAAAGGAAGTGATTTTCCTTTGGCAGAAAGAAAAATTTCAATGTAAAGTAGTCCGAAAGGCCTGGGATCTCATTGTCAGGTTTGTGATTTGGATGTTATGGAAAGAAAGGAACCGCAGAGTTTTCCAAGACAAATCTAAAAACACGTTAACAATATGGAACAGAGTAGTGAACTTAACTAGGGAATCAATTCTGGTAGAGAAGTGGGATGCGGAAGACTGGAAAGCAGATCAGGGAGAGGAGCAAATTCTAAAGAACCTAAATTTGAAGTATGAAATGGTGCATAACAAAAAAATCGTTAGATTTAGTACGAGACCTCAAAGCCATGACAAGTTTGCATACCCCAAAAACAACTTTACGAAGTTAAACTTTGACGGGGCATCGAAGGGGAACCCAGGTAATGCCGGATTCGGAGGAATCTTCCGAGACAGTCAGAGTAACACCAGATGGATTTATGCAGAGTGGGGTGGCGAGATGACAAACAATGAGGCCGAATTATGGGCGATTCACCAAGGTTTGAGAATTGCGATTCGAAACGGCTATAGAAATCTGGAAATAGAAGGAGATTCTCAGATTGCAATTGAAATCCTAAAGAAACTGAATAATGGGAAGAACTGGGAGCAGGTCACTAATAGTTGGCGAACGGCAGGAATCGTTCAAGAAATAGCGGATCTTCTAAAAAGAATTGAATATAAAATCTTCAATCATGTGAAAAGGAGTGGAAATCGAGCGGTAGATTTCCTTGCAAATTGGGGTTGCAAGGGTCGAAACGGCAAGATTGACAATCAGTGGAGAGCGCTGCGGCCCAACAGAGAGTGGGAGGAATTGGCCAGTATTATCAATTATGACCATGAACAAGCAACGAATGAAAATAATGAGCAAGCAACAAACGAGAATCATAGAATTCGTGCGACGGACAGGTGAAATGGATCGGCAAGCCCAGACATTTAATGAATGTCAGATAAGGCGGAGAAAGGATATAATGGACAGGCATGCTGTAGTACAGCGTAAGTGTGCGGCGACAGGAATGAAGAAACCACTCTGCAGCAAGACAATTAACGCAAGTGATCGGAGAGGAGGAAAAAGAGGTATGTCAGAATCCATAAATGGAAATGAGGGAAGTCGGATAATTGATAGGAAAGGCGGAGGGCAAGGCAACAGGTGGCAGCGGAAGGTCAAGTTGACAGGTAAGCGGATTAGAGTAAGAAGGATTATAAATGGGCGGCAACAAAGGATTCGTCAACGAGAAAATTGCTTAGGAACTCAGAGAGCGAGGAGAGGTAAGGTGGTGGAGAGCTGCTACAGAGAGAAGGTGCGTCGAAAACTTACTGAGATCGCCATGGAAACCAGGAAGAGAGCAAGGGTAGCAGAAGAAATGGAAGCCGAGGAACGCAGAGACAGGGACAGAAAAGGCAAGGCGGTAGCGAAGGAAGAGACAGTTGAGGAGATATATGAAATTTACGATGATTCTGAGGAGGAAGAGGACCGGCAAGATAAGTGCAGGCGGGGTAAGGAGCGAAGCCGAACTGTTGAAGGCTGGGAGAACCAGCAAACCAGCGACGAGCAGCTAGGACAACAGGGAGGAAGGGTAAGGCAGAGCGGCAGACAGAGGGGTAGAGGACGTGCGAGAAGCGGGATGGAACCGAGCAGCACGAGAGGCAGAGGAACGAGCGGATACCGAGGAGATAGGGGAGGACGACGAGGGCAGAGGGGGAGACCGGGAAAAAAGACAAGCCGGTCGCTGGATAGGAAAATTCAGCAAGCAGAGAAGGCATATAACCAGAACACGAACCCAAGAATTAGAAGAATTATCCAGAATATGGAGGAAGATGCCATTCAAGCTCAGTCTGAATCCGAGATGGAGGATTGGGAGTTCCTTCTCCACGACCCTGGTAACACTAAGGGTAGAATGTCCTTATTTAAACAGTCCTTACATATATACTGGGTAATGAAAATATTGCTGGCTAAAGCTCTGGAGCAAGCTGCAACAGAGATGGCTGAACTTGCGCAAGGAGCTCCCAATCTGAGGAGGGAGCTCAGAATTATTCATATTACTTTGGAGATGCAGGAAAAGAAGCTGGAGGAGATCCAACAACTGATAAAGGAAGGAAACCAGAATGCAAATACGGAGGCTACCCAGCGTCCAGAGGCAGAAGATGATTAATTATAGATATGTATTAATTTTGATGAAACTGCATAGCATAGATAATTTCAGTTTGTTTCAAATAGTAGAAGTAGAAAATTGTTATATGCAAGCAAGTAGGATTAGAAACCTGAAAGACTGTTTAGTGTATTTAGCTTGGATAATCAGACTATGGATCTTTTATTTCTGGTCGGCTATTAAGAACTTTAGGTGGTGTAAATACTCGGTTTCCCCAAGAGGGCGAGTTGAAGCCAACCTTACTTTTTATGTGTATTTTGATTTGAAGTAATAGAAAAAAGAGAGCAACACCTTAGCCTACAAAAAAAAAAAAAAAATAACTACTATATACCTGCCTAATATACAAAACTAATAATAATAATTAATAACATTCCACAATATTTACTATTTTAATAATTCAATTTTATCATACTATTTAAAGAAAGTCAAAGAAGAGCTGTCATTTAAAGTTTAGGTCATGTAAAATTAAAAAGTAAACGATTTCACGTTGTGCTGTGTTACAAAGTAAACCTTCAAACTTTCTCACACTTTTTTTCCTGTATTTTACTATGAATCATAGTAAAATACAGAATTTGGACGATTGGAAAAGACAAAGTGAAGTGCCATAACCAGATTTTGAGAGACGTTTCAAGGCATGGAAAACATATTCAAGACAGGTGTCATGCATTATTTATATATATAGATAGATATTATTTTATTTTATTATATTTCTTTTACTGGAAAAATCGTAATCTTTCATTATATTGAAAAATTACATATTGTAGATGATTGATGCATATGCTGTTGTGTCTGTCAGCCTTCTGAGGGCTCAGTATATGATCAAAAATATCATAATAAAAACCAGAAACATCACGCGGGATGTTTGTTTTAGTTCTTCTATTTATATGTACATATTTGCCACGCAGGGCCTGTAGAAATTTTCTGTCCACTATATACATAAAACTGTTCAAAAATATCAAAAATATATCAGATATTCAGTTCAAGGGCTATCCGCCCTATGGTAATGTGGGTCTATGTAAGGTCGGTGATAGTATTGGAATGCATTTGACCCACGCTGCTCCTGGATCAACCACTTTCCTCGGGGAAGTGTCGTGGCCGCCTTGGATAGTTCGTCGACACTGCTGTTGTGCTCCCTGTAGATATGATTGCAAGCAATGTCATTAAAATGAGCCTTCAATATATTTATTTCATCCAATATATTACTGAGTGTATGTGTGTGGAAAACAGTAATATTATTAAACCAATCTATAATGATCTTCGAATCTCCAAAAATATGAATGTTCATGCAGTTATGTCCCAATGAGAAATGCATGAGATGATGAAGAGTGATGAGTTCAACGAAGTTGTTTGAGCCAATCCCCAAGCCCATCCAGACTTTAAAGAAATGTTGATCGCTGATGTATAAGATGAAACCACCCCTGCATCCCTGTTGCTGGGATGCACCATCAAAAAAATCCCAAGGAGTATTTTTATCGATATGCGGAGGGTCGCGGGGCCTTCGGGTGCGAGGTTGGGGAGGCTAAAGCATCTCATATAAGCCGATATTATAAGTGCTGAAAGATGCGGCCAGCTCATAGGTTTGTTATCAAAGATGTTATGGTTCTGTGCCAACCAGAGATACCAACTGATAATTAAAGGGAGGCTCTGAAGTTTAGATCCTTTATGCCGGTGATACCACATTTCCCAAACTCTGTTTAAATCATCGCCTTCCCAAGAGCCCGTGAAATGTATAGATGTGGAGATGATTTTCCACAAGTTCATCAAGGCTATACAGTTCAAGAAAAGGTGTGGAATCAATTCTGCTGCACTTTTACATAGTGTGCACCAGGTGGGCTCGTAGATAGCTCTGTGCATGAGGTTTTCACCTGTGGGAACTGTACCTTTTAGTATGAACCAAAAAAAGAGTTTGGTCTGAGGAGGCACAGTAAGTTTCCATATTTCCTTCCACTAAAAAGTAATCAAATCCGGTACCTTATGTGAGAACAGCGCTGAGTAGCCTACCTTTGGGGTGTAGATACCATTATCAGATTGATGCCATATGAGTTCATCCGGCCCTTGTTTGATCCTAATGTGCGATTATAAAAGAGCATTTATATAATCATTCCATTCTTGGTGCCAGCAAAGTGGTAGATTAATCTGGAGTGTCGATTTCTATCATTGTGAAAATATGGTAGTATTGAGGGGATCCGCGATGTCAGCAAGGACCTTAATCTCGTGAGACTTTAGATGGTGTATGAGGGTCTTGGATAATACATGTCTACCGCCACTCCCATTCCATGGGTCTATTCCAATGCGTGCCAAATATCCATCGTTAAGTTTCCAAACCAGGTTTTCGCTAATGAGGGGTAGTGAATTTAGAAGTGCTTTCCATACAGATGAAATGCCGAATTTGGGCCAATTTGGAAGTCGGATCCATTCCATGATGTTCAAAGGAAAAATATATTTGTGATATGTGATGTTGGCCCAAAGATTATGTCCTGTGAGTAATGTCCACCCCATTTTAGTAGCTAGAGCCTATGCAAACAGGGGCAGGTCTTTGAGTCCCCAGCCTCCCCATTTTTTGGGCAGCGCAATCTTCTTCCATCCCACCCATGCAAAAATCCACTTGTCCTGGTTCCCATTCCATAGATATCTGTTACAAATTTGGTGTAACCTAGCCAAGATGCTTCTCGGAATCCAAGCAAGAGCCATCCAATAGACCAGCGTAGCCTCTAGTACAGATTTAACCAATACAAGTCTACCGGCTCTGTATAAATATCAGTGACTCCATATGTTAAGCCGTTTTTCCAGTTTTGAGACGAGCCAAGTCTAGTCAACTATCTTCTAGCTGACAGGCTTGATCCAGAAGCCTAGATATTTAAGGCCGCGATCTAGGGGATTAATGCAGTATGGAAACAGTTGATGAGCATATTGAGACTCATGGATGGAAGTTCGAGTAAAAGTGATGGTTGATTTTGAATGGTTTGCAAGCATCCCAGTGGCAGGTGAGAAAAGGAAGAGTATTTTCGAAAAAGAGTGGGAATCCCTGATACTGCCATCAAGAAAAATAATGACATCATCCACAAACCGAAGATGGGTGAGAAAATAGTCATCGGATATCTTGAGCCCACAAAGGTCCCCATCTCTCTTGGCTGAAGCAATCAATCGACTAAGACTATCCATGACAATAAAAAAAAGTAGAGGAGACAGGGGACAACCCTATCTGAGACCTCTTTCAGAGTGGAAAAAATGAGATGCAGACCCATTGATCAGTACACTAAAAGTAGGAGTGGTGATACAGGCCATGATCCAGGTGATGAACATATTGGGAAAGCCCAGATGGATAAGGAGCATCTTGATATAGAGCCAACTAACACGATCAAAAGCCTTTTCCAAATCAATCTTTAGGGTGATGGCCTTAAGGTGTTGGTCCAGATGGAGTGAATGGCTTCCTGGGCTGAGCCAATAGCTTCATGGATCTGAGGATGTTCTAGGAAAGCAAATTGTTGAGGGGCAATGTGACTAGACAGGATAGGACAGAGGTGGTTTGCAATGATCTTGGAGATGATCTTATAAAGACA
Organism: Pinus tabuliformis; assembly: GCA_031772625.1. Taxonomy (NCBI): domain Eukaryota; kingdom Viridiplantae; phylum Streptophyta; class Pinopsida; order Pinales; family Pinaceae; genus Pinus; species Pinus tabuliformis. The sequence continues at coordinate 1,582,299,000 of CM062816.1, forward strand.
GTTACACAGAGAAATGGGTCAGTAATCATCGAAGGAGGAAGGGGAGTCTGATTTGGGAATAAAGGCGATGAAAGTCGAGTTGATGGCATTATACATAGACCCAGATACTCGGCATTCCTCCACTACCCTTAGTAGATCAAGGCTGAGAAGCTCATAGAAGGCAAGGTAAAATTCTATGGTCCAACCGTCCGAGCTCGGGCTTCTATCCTTTTTGAACCATTTTAAAGTGCCCTCAGGCTCCCCAGGTGTCACGGGGTCGGATAGTGCTGCGGCCTCATCCTCATTTAAAAACCTGGGGAAATGTCTTGCGATGTTGATAATGTCAGCAATAGTCGAGCCAGGAGGTTGTTTATAGAGGTTCCTGAAGTGAGTAGATCCCAGGTGGGAGAGCTTGTTGAAGGTATCAGCCACTCCACCCTCTGGCAATGGAATGTTCCATATGGTATTTGTGACCTTTCTGCCTTTTGAATAGTTATGGAAGAAACGAGTGTTGTCATCTCCTGCTTTTAACCATATGGCTCTGCTTCGAAGACGAATGGATTCCTCTCTATCTTTTAGTATCTTTGACTTCTGGTTTTCTAGCTCCACCAGGTGGGATTTATCTTCCGCAACGATAAACCCCAAGCCTTGCTCATCCAATAAGGAGCAGAGTTCAGATTCTATGTGTAGGAGAGTTGAGTTCTCCCTCTGGTGCTTTTCTCTGGCCCATTTGATAGAGAGGTGCTTGAGCTAGGATAGATTGGAGCAGAAACCTTTTGCCAATGATTTAGATTGATCAATCAGATTTGCAGCCGAAAATTCCTTAACCATATTAATATATTATGGATCCTGAAGCCAGCCGTGATTGAACTTGAAAGGGGCTTTTTGCTTTTGGTGAGGTCCCAAGATCTCTAGGTATATTGGGTAGTGATCCAAAATGCCTCCAGTTCCAACCCATTGTTTGTAAAAATGTAGCTGCTGTATAAGGGACCCTTTCATGATGAACTTGTCCAGTCTGTGAGCTAGGGCGGGCTCACCAACTCTTATGTTCCTCCATGTGGGGAGTGGTTTGTTCATAGGGACATCAATCAGGTTATATCTCTCCAGCAAATCTGTCATATAGCTTGTGATTGAGTCCACTTGTGCCATGGATCCCCAAGATTCTCCATATCCCAGGGAGAAGTTTAGGTCACCCCCAATAATGATATTATCAGCAGGGAAGATGGAGAGCCCCAGCAGATGTCACCAAAAATGCTCCCTTTGTTGACAGGGGCCATAGATGTTAATAACCCGAAGGCTGGTCCCTAGGTCTACCGAGAAGAGATCTATACCCATAAACCCCTGACCTCCCCAGGAGGCTTGTGCTTTGATGGTTGAAGGATTGTAGCCAATCGCAAGGCCCCCAAATCTCCCAATAGAATCCATGGCTAGAAAAATCAACCTCGGAGATATGGAGGTTAAAGAAACTAAGACAGGATCAGCCGGGCCAAGGGTTTCTTGGAGGAGTATAATGTCGACAGGTACAGTCTCAAAGAATCTACACAGGGCTAGCTTCTTAGAGGCACTAGCCATGACCCTGCAATTAAAGGATAGACACTTCATGGAGGGAGGCTGCCAAGGGTGTTCGCTTCTCTAAGAACCCCGTCAAGAGTGGATTGGTGACTAGAGACTACTTCTGCTCCAGCACGCCTGATAGCTTTAGACAAGTATGATTTCTCCCCCGAGATGTCATGGGGGGCGACCCGGAAATGGCAAGACCCAAACCAACAATATTTAGAGGGGATCCACGAGTGTGAATACGAGGGCAAAGATTATAATGATGTGGTTTTGACCCCCGTGATGAAGATGGAGAAGAGGAGGGGGAGGATAGAGTATGCAGAGAGGGAACCGATGGTGCATAGATAGGAGAGGTGGGCAAAGTGTAATATGCAACAGATATGGATGAAATATGCATGGAGGAGCAAGGAGAAATATAAGATAAAGGAGGAGAGAGAGATGTACCCGTAGTAATAGCGGCTTTAGCAGCTGCTCGTGATCTGGTGACTGGCGGTGAGAGAGTTCTACGAGCATTGTCTGTTGCCTTTAGAGGATTGCTGACAGATGGTCCCTGCGCAGGTGAACGCAGGATGGCCGGCGAGACAGTCCTAGAAGGTGCATTTGATGATAAATGGGCATCTTCAGGTTTCTTGTTAAGGAGGCAGTCCTTGAATATGGGCCCCACCTTGTGACAGCGGTGACATTGAAATGGAACCCCTTCGTAGTCCAATTTCTATACACTTGAAAATTTCCCCCAATGCAGGGTAATCTTCTACTCCAAACCCTCACGAGTATCTAAGTATACCAAGATGCGCGCAAGGGTTCTTTTCCTTGAATCTATGAAGGTTCGATCATGGTCAAGACCCCAGAGCATTCCCAATACAGATGAAGACCTCCTCACACTAGTACTGAAGAGGGAGCTTAGGCAGACGGACCCACAGTGGACTGGCCCCAGTTTGTTCTCTCTCCAGATCAAGGAGAGGACTCCATCTCCTTAATAGAACCAGCGCCATCTCAATGTGCCAGTATCTGGCGAGCACCAAGTCTGTGTAGTTCTCTTTTGCAAAATGGAGGGCAAACCAACCTCTAGGTAAAACTTGTACCTCAGGTTATTATTTGAGAACGCCTCCCTAGATTTCCTTTACGCATTGGGTGAGCCGAGTGGCCGAATACGCCCTTCCATGAACATGTCCAACGAGAATGGTACTAGCCATGACAACTTCTTCCCCGATAGCAGAGGTCTCGCCGAAACGGATCAAGATATCCTTTGAGGTCGCTTTCACACACTTTGTTCTTTTCTTCCCTGTACGTGCTGCAGATGGGTGGTCCGCTAAGGGGTCTGGGGAGCTGTCCAGAGGGATGGATTTAGCAAACTTAACTCGAACTGCCGGAGTCTCGAAACATCCCGATGGCGAGTGAAGGGAAGCAGATGGGTTTGTTGCTACCAAAGGATGAGGACCAGTAGACGTCGCGGCGAAGAAAGATGAAATAGGCGGATGCGGATCAAAAGAGGGCGACGGAGGCGTGATAGTCGACAGAAAATGGAGGGTCCTAGGGGACAGAGGGGGAAGGTCCAGAGTAGGGGAACCCCGAGGGGAATTTCCGTCAGAAGGAGGAGCAGAGCGGTGATCCGACAAGACAACCACCAAAGAGGAAATAGGCGAAAACGGTTTGGATGGGAGGCTAGGGCCAGCTTTAGCAGATGAGAAATTAGGGCACCCAAAAATAACACGTTCAGGATGCGGGTCTTCAGAATAATCCACCTCCTCCTCCGTTTCCATTAAATCTCCTAATGGCTGCATTCATTAACAAGCTGAGTGGTGACTTTCCTTGCTCAAGTCTCTGTGCCTGCAAATTACAAATAAGCAGGAATTTCAAATTTGAAATAAATTTCAAATGATCCGAGCGGGAGCACATCTTGAGAGAATGATGCAAGGCCATTTGAAATTAAGCATGGGACTGTGAAATTTTGAAATATAGTGCCCTCCTCGATCAATCTTCGCCTCTCAATTCATATTCCAATGCCTCCAGAGACATCCAAGCCCTCGCTTTATGCTCTGAGGTCCGAACAAAATCTAAAATTCCTATTGAAACCAATAATTCCATTCAAGGCATGGGGTCAAATACAAGATGGCCCTCCTTCGCTTTTGACAGACTCCAATCTGGTAAATAGGAATATGAGAAGGAGGTCTTGGGTTTGAAATGGAAAAGCGATCGATAGAGGTCTGCATAGTCTCTGTCAGGGGTCTCAAGTGTAGCAATCCCCTGTGCAAGCTCTATTTTATTATATTAAAAAAAAATTATTGGTTTTATATATATTATTTTATTTTATTTTTTTTGTTTAATTATTTCAACAAAATATAAAGAAATAAATAAATAAATTATAATGTTAAATATAAAATAAATATATGTAAATTAATGAAAATATTTGTTTAAATATCATTTATTTAATTATTTATAAAAAAAAATAGTGAAGATTATATATATAACTCAAAATAATAAAATAAAAATTTTAATGTAGGGTGTTTTTATTTTTGTTAAAAATTAAAGAAAATGGTATCCAGAATTCAATAAGAGTTTATGGAAATTTTAAAAGTATATGTAAATTATTAAAAAAAATAATCAAAATGTTTGTTTAAATACCATTCATTTAATTACTTATGAAAAATAGTGAAAGATTATATATATATATATATATATATATATATATATATAAAACTCAAAATAAATAATTAAAAAAAAATTAATGTAAGGTGTTTTTGTTTTTTTGGTTAAAACTTAAGGAAAATGGTATGGAGAATTCAATAAGAGTTTATGGAAATTTTAAAAGTAATGAAATGAGTGAAGAAGAAAAGAAAGAAATATTCTTTATTTGGCATGTAGGGTTTGAACTAAAATGAAAAGAAAGCTAATTTTATTTTTGAACATTTTGATTTAATATGCATTATTATTTCATTTTATTTTTGAACATTTTGATTTAATATGCATTATTATTTCATTAATTATATTAAAGTTAAGATTAATAATTATAAAAAATTAAGATTATTGATTTCAATATATTTTTTATTTTTTGTTTTTATTTTTAATTTTCAAATATATTTTAAGCCCTATGAAATTATTAATATTAGATATTCATTATTAATGTAAAATAATTCAATATGGAAGCTAATAATCCTAGTTATTAATTAATTTTCTACAATGTTTTTGATTTGCATTATCATTTTTTATTTTTTTTGGGAATGATTTTATTAGAGAATTACTAATATGCATTGCTAGTGATTATATAATCGTTGCATGGATGTTATATCAAATTCCTTTGAAAGAACGAAGCAGAGGCAGCTGGACTAGGGTTTGAAACACGGTGTCACGGAACCAAACTGGTAACCATGGAGGGACAAGGAGGAGGGAGCTCCACTCCCTCCTATAGTAACGTGGTCTCAAACAAAGACAAAGGGACAAGTCGGAACAAACTAAAAAATTCCATGGAGAAAGAGACAAAAACCACTGACACAAGAGCTGGACGACAGCAAACCCCAGGAGGAGAAAGGGACCCATGAGGAGGCTCGAGAAGAAGCGAAAGCAGGAGACAGAGGTCAAAGGCTGGAGAGCAGAACTACAACGGGACCCTGCAAGCCCAAGTCTAATATTAAACCACGGGTGGTCCTAAATGATCTAGCTCTGCAGGAGCACAGAGATCACATGGCAACCTATGCGGTCATATGCAAGTTCATGGGCATTTGGCCCGCAGAGAAAGCACTATACACTTGGATAAGAAGCACTTGGAAACCAAAAGGAGAAATAACTATACATCTGGGATCCAAGGGTTTCTTCACCGTGGTTTTCATGAACATGGATGACAAAGACAGAATATTTGAAGGAGGACCTTCTTTTCCACCACAGGCCTCTACATGAGACCTTGGATGATGAACTTTGTACCGAAGCGAGAAATGTTCACATTGGTTCTGGTATGGATCAGATTATATTCCTTACCTTTGGATTACTGGCTGCCGGAATCTTTAAAAGCTATAGGTAATAAACTAGGACATTTTATAAAGATATCAAAGGCAACTTTGACAAGTAAATATACTTCCTTCGCATGTATATGTGTGGAAATGGACTTATCGGGAGCACTCCCAGATGAGGTTATCCTGGAAGTATATGATGAGGAATGGGTTCAGGCAGTTGACTATGAACACATCCCGTTCAGATGCCGCAAATGTCATGAACATGGGCATCTCTTCAGAGAATGCCCACTCAACAAAAGAGAGGACAATCTGAAAGGCAACATTGGTAAAGACCCTGAAGGCTACACCAAAGTGGCCAGCAAGGGGAAAGGAGGGAAAAATTACCATATGAAACCCAATGAGAACAATCTGCCAAGTCACAACAGTTTTGAGATACTAGAAGAGGAGGGGAAAGAAAATTAAAAGAGTAAGGATCTAGGGAACACTACTACAGAAAGGGAAAGAGAGGATAACATGGACATCATACAGGAAGACAAATAGAGGAAGGGGGACCTACTCAACAATACATGATTTGGAGGAGACCAGGACATGACCCCAAGCAAAGGAGGAACAAAGGACCAAGACCTACAGGAGATCCTTGAGAGGGAAAACCTAGAACTAGAGCAGTTTCTAGAACAAGGAAAAAACAAAGGGATTGGCTCTCTACCATAAGAGAAGTTTGATAGAGTGCAACAACTCTACCTTAGAAGATCTCAAACAAAGGCTACAGGAATCAAACAGAACTATGATAGCCAAGAGAATAAATGAGTCAAACAGATGGAGATTACACCAGGATACTCCACCAAAATCCTAGGAAAGAAAAGAGGAAGAAGGAGATAGAATGATCTCCTATCAGAATGTGGGAAAATCCTGATTAATTCAGGTAAGATGAAAGATCTTACCAGATAATCTTTTACAAATACTTCATCATGAAGCTCACAACCTGGAACATTAAGGGGCTAGGTAGTAAAAGAAAGTAAAGGAATCTTAGTAATAGAATAAAGGAAGAAAAACCAGACATGGTTTTCATACAGGAAACCAAATGATCAGTAGAGAAGATCAAGGACCTTCACTGCAAATGGCTCAATAACTATGAGTACCTGGAGGTCAAAGCAAATGACACAGTGGGGGGAATTCTTACCCTGTGGAATCCTCAAAAATTTGAGATCATAGACGCAGAAGCATCCAGAAATCACCTTTCAATGGTAATACAACCTTTGGGGGATAAAGATAGTTACTTGACCACAAATGTCTATGGTCCTTAGCTGCTAGATGACAAACTAAAACTCCTCACCTCACTAGAGGAACTAAGAGAAAGACATCCAAACATCCCCTGGATTTTGGGAGGGGACTTCAATATGATCAGATCACTCTCGAAAAAAAAGGGGGAAGCAGAATGTTGGGACGAGACTCACTCACATTCCAAAACTTCTTAGAAAACATGAGACTAGTGAGCATGGAAACAATCAATGGCATCTTCACTTGGAATAACAGGAGAGGGGGAACTGCCCAGGTTGCATCGAAATTAGATCGATTCATAATCTTGGAGGATCTTCTTCTTATAGGTCACTCTATAACTGTCTGGAATCTTCTGTTCAGTGGCTCGGATCACTGGCCTGTACAGCTAGAAGCTTATTGCATTGGAACCCCAAGAAACAAACCTTTTAGGTTCGAAAATGCATGGCTCACTCATCCAAACTTCACCAATAATATTAGAAATTGGTGGGTGGAAGACATGCCCACTCAGGGCACAAAAATGTTCGTCCTGCATCAGAGACTCAAACATATCAAACAAAGACTCAAAGAGTGGAATAGAAATGAGTTTGGCAACATTTTTGAAGCCAAAAGAGAAGTGGAAAGAAGATTACAAGAAACTAATCAAATTCTCATCAAGGAAGGATTCACAGAGGAAAGAAAGGTACTGGCAGACTCTTTACAACAAGAATGGGACAATAGATGTCAGCAGGAGGAGATCTTCTAGAAACAGAAATCTAGAGTAAAGTGCATCAAAGAAGGAGAGAGAAATACAAGATTCTTCCACAAATTCACCATAAAACACAGGGCTCATAATAGAATCACAAAACTACTAGATCTACAAGGAAAGGAGTTGAACACTCACAATGAAATGGAATCGGTGTTGGTTCAACACTTCAAAAGCATAGTAGAGGAAACCTTGGCAGATAGATCTCAATCCATCAAGAACTTCACTAAGAATATTCCCAAATTGGTGACTAGGGAAGACAACTACAATCTCAATAGGCAAGTAACGGAGGAAGAGGTCAATGAAGTGATCAAAGAGATACACAATGGGAAAGGTCTAGGCCCGGATGGTTTCAATGTAGACTTCTTCAAAGCATGCTGGGAAATAGTCAAATATGACATTCTTGATGTGGTGGAGGACTAGAGAAAATCAAGAAAAGTTCTCAGAGCGATTAATGAATCTTTCATAGCATTAATCCCTAAACAAGAAAAAGCCACGACACTAGAGAGATTTAGACCAATAGCTCTATGCAATGTGGTGTACAAAATCATTTCCAAAGTTATTGCTAACAGACTCAAACCTCTACTTCCATCGCTAGTATCAGAGGAGCAAACTGGATATGTGGAAGGCAGACAAATTCTCAATAACATCATCCAAGCGCATGAAGTGATTCACTCCCTCAAGACTAATAAGCAAGCAGGAATGATAATACAGCTAGACATAGTGAAGGCCTATGATAAACTAAGCTGGAACTATATAAAGGAAATCCTTAAAGCTTATGGCTTTGACTTCAACTGGATTAAGTGGGTCATGGCACTGGTAACCACAACAAGTTGCTCTATCCTTCTCAATGGCTCACCCTCCAGCACCTTTAGGCCTTCAAGAGGCCTTCAGTAAGGCGATCCTCTTTCTCCATTCCTCTTCATTCTCATGATGGAAGGATTAGGCAGAATGATCACTTCAGCCAAGAAGGAAGGAAGAATCAAGGGGCTAAAACTAACTCAGAATGGGGAAGCTTTGACTCATCAACAATTTGTGGATGATACTATGCTGCAGGGCACACCCACTGTCAAGGAAGCCAAAGCCTTCAAACAAATCCTGAATGATTTTGCAAATGCTGCTGGCACAGAGGTAAGCCTTTCAAAATCCAAAGTTTTCTTTTTCAATACAGACATTTCTATCCAAAGACATCTCTCTAGAATTCTTGGTTTTCAACGAGAGAATCTTCCCTCTAAATATTTGGGCATGCCTCTCACTGACAAACCATTGAGCAAGGAAGTATGGGAGTGAGTTACAAGTAAGTTGAAGGACAAAGTCACCAACTGGACTTATAGATCATTGAATTTAGCGGGAAGACTAGTTCTTACAATGGCTATCCTTCAGACCATACCAATTTACATGTTCTATGCCCTTCCAGTCCCTAAAGGAGTTTTACAGTAAATCAGGAACATTCAAAGAAACTTCCTTTGGGGTAAAGGGGAAGAGAATAAGAAATGGGCCCTGGTAGCATGGGACAAGCTCTACAAACCCAAAAATCATGGAGGTTTAGGTCTTCACAACCAGGACACCCTAAGAAAGGTCTTGGGGAAAAACTTTGGTGGAGATGGCTAAAGGAATCCAACAATTCATGGACCAAGTTATGGAAACAAAAGTACGTAGCAAATTGGCAAGAAAAGGACCACATTCAGATGTCGAGGCACATCAGGGATTCTCATATATGGAACAAGGCTTGGGGGAACATAACATTAGTTCAAGATCACAGCTTTTGGGAGATCAGAAATGGGAATCTAGCCTGGTTTAGGTCTTCATGACCCGGACACCCTAAGAAAGGTCTAGGGGGAAAAACTTTGGTGGAGATGGCTAAAGGAATCCAACAATCCATGTACCAAGTTATGGAAACAAAAGTATGCAACAAATTGGCAAGAAAAGGACCACATTCAGATGTTGGGACACATCAAGGGTTCTCATATATGGAACAAGGCTTGGGGGAACAGAACAATAGTTCAGGATCACAGCTTCTGGGAGATCAAAAATGGAAATCTGGCCTAGTTCTAGGAGGACAACTGGCACCAGGAACAAAATCTATGCAGAGAAAGTCTAGACATCATCGAAACTAATACCCTTAATAAGGGTCTCAAAAGGGTAAGTGACTTTTGGGATCAGTCAAGAGAGGAAGGGAAGTGGAGATTCTAGAAGGTACCAAATTACAATGCAGAGGTCCCTTTGAGAACCCAGGCTAAAATTCTTGAAGAGATCTTGGAAAAGAGACAGATTTTAACATCAACTACGGATGATCTTTTCAGATGGGGCAGAAATAATGAGGGAAATTTCAACCTCAAAGAAGCCAAAAGAATAATCATAGGATTTTACTATAAAAATCCTGACAAGACTTGGAAAAACCTTTGGAGCAACCCTCATTGGATGAAAATCAAAATATTCATATGGCTAGTGCATCATAAAAAGATTCTAACCTTGGAAAACCTCAGAAAGAGAGGTTTTGTAGGGCCTTCTAAGTGTCAATTATGTGGTTTATAGGAGGAGACCATGGATCACCTTCTCAGCATGTGCGAGTTCACCTCCTCCATATGGAACTGGGTAGCATCTATATTCACCCAAACAGACAGAAAGGAAAATGACATTACAGAAACATTAAAGAACTGGAGGAAAGACTTCTCGGAAAATGAAACAGTCAATGCAGCTTGGACACTGATCCCAGGCTTCTTGATTTGGGATGTGTGGAAAGAACGCAACAACAGGATCTTCAATAATAAATCAGGCTCAACTCAAGGAATTGTGGCTTAGATTCTAAATCAGCTCAGAGAAATAGTTAAAGTCTTTATGAAGCAACCTCCTAAGAAACCCCCTGTTCAAAGAGACATCCACATCCTTGAATAGTTGGGATTTTAGTCTTATGGTCCTGTAGACACCACTAAGAAAGCAAGGCACAGATCAGTTAGCAAGGCCTTTTGGCAACCCCCCCCTCAAGGTTTCTTGAAACTCAACATTGATGGTGCTTCAAAAGGGAACCCTGGGAATGTTGGTTATGGAGGTGCCATAAGAGATGTTGAGGGTAATATCCAAGTCATTTTTCACAGTCATCTGGGGAGGGCTACCAACAATATGGCAGAACTCACGGCCATAGAGAAAGGCTTAGAAATCCTGAAAGGACACAATCTACACAATACAATCATAGAGGCAGACTCAGAGTTAATGATTAATTTGGTTAAAAGAATAAGCATTGGCTCAACACCAGATAAAGTTTCAAGGCACTGGAAACTTTCGCAAGTGTTTCAGCGAATTCAATCTCACCTCAGAACACTTAGAACTCTGAGCTTTGTTCATGTGCGCAGAGAAGCCAACAGAGTGGCGGATAGGCTAGCCAATGAAGGAGTGATTCACACAAGAGAAAACAAGTGCCTCTTATGGGAGTCTGTATAGTTAGGACAGCTTCACGAGGACTGCAGCACTCTGGCACGAGAAGACAGGGAACATTACCAAAACTCCAAGGGGAAACAGCCAGCTAAAATCTCAGATGACGAAAGTTATGGGATCACATTACAGGCAGAGTAAGTTCTGGGTCTTGCAAAGGAATGGAAGGTAGAGGAATGGAAAGCAGAGAAGAAAGAGTGTAAAACTAGAAAATGGCTCTAGAGCTTCTCCTCAAAATAGGGTGGTTTTACAGCCATTACCAGAGTCATCAGAAGCATGATGGAGCCAGAAGCGGTTTCTCTAAAAATCCTCCGATTCCACAAAAGGAGTTACACGTGGATCTCAGCTGGAAGAGAATACTGCCTTCATCGGGTGGGTATCTCCCACGCATCTCTTTAGCTTGATAACCTTGACAGCCGTAAGATCGGGTGGTAGCAGATCTAGGGCTGAGGATGGTCATGCTTGTTGGTGATGGGACCATGGCGGTTTTACCTCAGTTTCCTGGGTTATCGAGCATCCTCAACACCATAATCGAATTTTCGGAAATGCCTTCGATTTCATTGTTCATGTGACACGTGGCTCTAGACAAATTAGTAATACCACCTTCATTGGGTGGGTAATCATTGTGCATTTAGACCGGCTAATATCCATCACCGCTGTCAGATCGGATGGCAACAGATCGAGGGCTAAGGTTGATCGGGCTAGTTGGTTGTGGGACTGAGAAGAATTTGCTACTGTCTCCTGGGTAACTGGGCATCCGCTTAACCACGAGCGAATTTTTGGAAAAGCATCCGAGGCCATTGACCATGCAACACGTGGCTCCAGGTATAATGAGAATACCACCCACATCAGGCAGGTAATCCTTGTGCATATAGGTCGACCGACATCCTGCTCATCCGTTGATTTCTATGGATGGGGATCAATGGCTCTGATTTGTTGTGCATGTTTTATCCGTATTTCTAAGGGAGGCACTCCTTAGCATTGTTGGTTGTAAGGTGTGCTAGACCCTTAGTCGGGTGAGTGCACATGTGGCTTAAGCCATCATGTATATTATGTACCCTCTTTGTAGTTTTTTTTGAATAGAATGTCTGATTCTTGCTTGAGCAAAAAAAGATTATACAATCATTGCATGGCTAACAATATTTCTAATTTACTTATCTTACACTCACCAAGATGGAAACTCAACCACTTGATCCTATGGTTCATGTGATGTATCTATCGGATTAGGGGTTATACATTATAAGTGGAATATAACTAGCATAGATTCATTTGAAGTACGGATCTAACATGAGACGAAAGGGATAAAATTTCTTCAGGTGCAAACTTATTTTAGAGTGCAAAAAAAATGTGTAATTTTTGATTGTTTAAATTCTATTTTTGATACAACTAATTAAACATGTATAACACATTCTTTGTTATTATAGTCGACATTTATTTTCTATTTAGAGAATATTTTATTTATATTTTAAAAGAGGCACATGTCAAGTCCAAATTGAACATGAACGTACTTATATGCCTTCACACTGAACTAAAAATTGAGCCTTTTGGCTCAACAATTTTTAATTCTTAAAATTAATTTAATTTTTTTCTTTCTATGCACTTCAATTTATACATTATATGTGGAATATAATAATTTTTAATTTTTAAAATTAATTTTCTTTTTTCCTTGTCATGTACTTCAATTTTCCAAGACAAAACTAATAATTATCTCAATTTTTTTTTTAATGAAATAACAATATATTATTATTTCGTGGGAAACATTATCATTTTTTGCTTACCTATAATTCATAATTATTTTTTAAATGGTAACAATTATTTCTTATTGCATATAGGCAAACTTCTTAATTGGTTAAGGTTTTCCTAGAAATCTTTCTCGAATTACTATTAATACCAAACTTATTTTGCTCAAGTTTACTAAACTCCTTTTTCCTAAGCTTTTGAAGTTACCCCACTTAAGCTTAGATTATGATTGAAACTTTTATATTAAAAAAATGTGTTTCTATTAAACATTAATATAGATTCTTGGTTTGTCTAACATGTATATAATTATACTTATAACAAGGGCTCATTCCATAACTTGACACAATGACAGGACAGGGATTGTCATGATGGTTCTAACAATATACCCTTGGTACTATTTGGATATGGTTTTGGTTATGAATGTTAAAACTTGTCACCATGGTTCTAACATTATACCCTTGGTACTATTTGGATATGGTTTTGGTTATGAATGTTAAAACTTGTCACCATGGTTCTAACACTATACCCTTGGTACTATTTGGATATGGTTTCGGTTATGAATGTTAAAACCTTCCTTGAGGTCTTAGTTAACATTGAATGGTATGCTATTATTCTACCACATGCCTCGGCCATGGGGTCTATGAGTGCTTGAATGACTTAGATCTATTGCAAGGGTTTCAATGGTGGAGATTTTCTCAAAGGGAAATTAGGGTAACTGACCTCACCCTACCGACCCCCCTTGTCTACAACTCCATTTTCATTTGCTTCGACTACTCTGGAACTCTAAGCTCTAGTCTCTTTGAGGGTTTGTTTATTGTTGGTGTAAGTTTGGAATTTACAAGATTTTAATTCCCCTTCTCTCATGTATTGCAACTCAATCTACGCCGTGACATTGGAAAATCTCTTAATGTAGCTTCTTCTCTGAGGGTTTATTGATTATAGGTACATTCATGCTTAAATCCTTTGTGCCTTCAAGGATTATTTACTTGTTACAACATTTTACTCAATTTTTTACTTAATTTACTATAGGGTTCACATGTAACCACCTTGCTCCGAATTTTCTTAGAGAGATTTGGGAATTTTCCTTCCCGGGTATTTATTTTTCTCTTGAAGATTACTTAAGAAGATCTTAGGGTTTGTTTAGGAACTTCAAAAGAGGATTTCATTTTTCTTCTAGGTTTACTATTTTCTTGGTTTCTCTGTTGATGGTAGTAGCTCTGCACTAGGTTTCAAGCTCATTCTTCTTTAGGTTGTAGCTCACAGGTAAATACCCTTGGGGTGCTTTCCCGAAAAATAATTTTCCTATTCTATTAATATACTAGGGTTCATGGTTTATTTTTTGTCCATTTTTCTTCTAATGAAACCCCCTATTATTCTGTTATGCTTGGGGTTTCATTTGTATCGAGATTTTATGTCAAGATTTCTTAGGATGTGTATGTCTCAATGTGTTTCATCTAGAGTATGAAGTTTAATACAATGTGTCTTTGTATATCTTGGAAAAATTATTCCATTTTTTCTTTATAGTTTTCTTTAATCTTATTCTTGGGTAATATTTATCCATAGGTTAAGGTTTGACAAAATATGGGTCATAAACTAAGGTATTTATTCATCCACTGTGTTATATTCTTTCTTTTCGAATGGGTATAAATTTCATGGTTATGTTTGGACCCCTTTTGACATAGTTTTGTTGTGTACTACAAGTTTGCACCTATTCCTTCCTGGGTTTTACCTCCCCTGGCATTATGTTTAGGGATCAAACATTTACTAGATATCAAGGTTTATCTAACCCTGACCCCTTCATCTTTGCAAGGTTTCTTCTATCACAAGCAATCAATGCTTATAAATCCATAACAATTGTGGCTATGGTTATTAATTTTTACAATTTTTTTTCTAGTTCTTCCAAATTTTCTCTCAAAATAAGTTGAACCATTTGAGGTTCACTTGTGTATTAATTCAATATGGTTAAAGTTTTAAATGAAAAACCTCCCTTTGGAACACCTTGTTCCAATTATATTGTCTTAATGACTAGTAGATACTATAATTTGTAACAATATGCTAGGACACTAGGTTTTTTATCAAAACTTATTTTATTTGAACTCCTTAGTTATAATGTTTAATTTATAAATGGCTAACCTACATCCTATAGCAAGGTATTTACACAAAAAATTGGATGATTATTATGGTATTGTTTCCATCCCGATTTTGTGTTTTAAATATTGATATCTTCCATTTTATGAGAAGAATAATTGTAAACTTTGTATATATGGATGACACATTCTAGAATTATTAATTCCTCCTGAAACATGAATAAGGCCTCCATGCCTATTTTGTAACTTTTGTGTTAATATTTGTCTTCCTGTAAATTTTGTTAACTGTTAACATAAGGACCAGTATTCCTGAGATGTTGTTATGTATACGATTGATTTTCTTACTTGGTAATTACTTGTGAGAGTTAAAATTCTTTTATTATTTAATATTCTTTCTTCATCAAGAAATTATAGAAAATTTTTACTTCCAAGATCACAAAGCAAGAGACACAAAAAAATAGGCTTTCAAGCTAGGGAAAAACCCCACAAGGGGGAAAACCCAACAATCCTCTTCTTATTTAATCAAGTCAAAACGAGATATCCAACCCAAAGACAAAACTAGTCCGCCACCAAAAGACTAGGTAAAATCCTTCTTCAAGTCACCTTCAGAAGTTAAATTCAATATTTCCAAGTCACTTCAAAAAAATTATATTCAAATCTATCTTCAACCTTTTTATGACTCAAAGATCTTGGTTCTACAATATTAAGGTTGAAAAATAGGTTTGTCTTAGCTGTTGTGGTTTGGTCTCTATTACAAAAGGTTGTGATCTATTACATGTTTGGTCACTTTATCACAGAGGAGTGTGAAATTTATAAATTGTTAAATTTGTTAAATTTATTGGCTCTTACTTTGTTTTCCCTCCTTTAATTTCTTATACCTTCGCTTGATCGGATCTTCACTTGTTTGATGGATAAGAGAGCTCCCAAGGATGTTTGAACTAGCCTTATGTATGCTCATCAAGATGTGGAACTCAAAGTGTTGATGCGGACTTATACAAGGTGATTTGACGGGATGACTTGAGCCCCTCTAGAGCCATTTTTGACTAAAACATAAATCTCTTGTTCTTCTCTTTTAATTTGTCCAAATGGAAAAGAAATAAATACAAATTTTATTAATTTCTTTTTTATTCTAATGAGCATGAAGAACATGCAAGACCAAAAGATAAAATAAAAAGTAAATTAAATAATATTTTTTCTTTCATTATGAAGACCGACACTAGTTATATATATATTTAGAAGTTTTGAGTACAAGACTCTTGGTTATCGGGTTTCAGTACTTAAAACTTCTAAGGGTTTCCCATATTATGACAGGGACTACCTAATGTGAAATAACTTGAGAACCTTATATATAGTAAACTCATAGAAATGCTAACCATGACCTTCATAATTATATGTACTAACTTTATATAAAGTTATCTATAAAAAAATTCCTACTTAGTTCATAATTTCCGAGACAGGTTTACTTTCAAAGCTAACTATATTTTACATAACAAACAACCTTTTTCAAAAAATAATTATGATAGGAATGAAACCCTTCTTGACAGTAGGCCACATAGTTATTAAACCCTTGAATTTATTCCTCTCCCATAAAGAATAGCATGATAGTAGACCACATAGTTATTAACCCCTTGAATTTAGTCCTCTCCCATAAAGAATAACATAAGCAAACATTGGGATTCAAATAAACAAAACAAAACAAAAAAAACTAGTCACTTATTTGTGTTCTTTTGAAAATATAAAAGGAGGTACCACATTCCTCCCAATTTTTTAACTAATGTCTCAAAAGTTCCCCATGATCTTTAGACTCCTCCTCTATCAGGAAACAAATCAGTAACTTTCATAGTTTCACCTCCTCAAGCCCTAGAAACATCCTTCTAAATCTTGGTTGAAATCTTTAACTATGCAAGAATTCCAGTATTTATCTCCCATAGGTACCTCATTATTTCTATATTACCTTTGTCTCTTGAAATATTATTTTCTAAATCATCTTTCACCCATGAAATTTTTCTCCATTCATGATAATTCTGGTGGTAAGGAAAAATCATCCTCTAAAATACTAATGATTTTTCCTTTCCTCTGGCAATTGTGCTTTCTTGGATCATATCTTATTTCTAATTGTTTCTTAACACATGGGAGTCTAAATACTCATGTGGTGGCTCCTCTCATATTTTCAAAATAACAATAAGTACAGTGACAAAATTTCATTATAGTAATAAATATTTTCATTCTCATCAAAAAAATTCAACTTTACTTTTTATTCTCATGACCATCATCTTTACTTATGAAAATAAAAATCATAAAAGTTTGATTAGAGTTAATTTGATTAGGGGCACTACATCTCCTCTCCCCTTAAAGGAAACATTGTCATTGTTGTTTTCTTGCACTAATTCCTTTGGGAACAAAATCGGAAAATCCTTTTTCATTTCTTCCTCCATATCCTAGGTGTCCTCTTTAGGCCCAAGTGCTTTCGTTGCACTTCAACTGAGGAGATGGCTTAATTCTATAGTATAATTTCCCTCTGGTCTAAGATTTGTAGAGGCTTGACAAGGAAAAATCACCCTTTGGTTCGACATGTACAACATTCCAATCAATAACATGAGTTGGATCACGAATGTGCTTTTTTAAAAGAAACATATGAATACACTATGAGTCTTAGTATGAGGTGGTAATACTAGATGGTAGGCCTCTAGCCCTACTCTTTCTTGTATTTTAAACAATCCACAAAAATGAGGTGATAACTTAACATAGTTTCCTAGTTTTAGGGTAATTTTCTATTGTTTGACTTTAATGTATACATGTTCCACTACTTGAAATTATTTTTTTGTCCTTTTCAAGCATGCATAACTCTTCTACTTGTTCTAAGCTAATTTAAGTTATGTTTTACTTTCTTAAAAATTTGTTCCATTTCGTAAAAAATATATAGTCCTAAAAAATTCATATTTTTAGGTTGACTCCTACTCAAGGGAGTATGGCACTTTCACGCATACATACCTTTGAAGTGTTGGACAATTGCCATTGTTTGCATGGCTAGTGGTAGCAAGTTTGTTGGCATTGATTTAAATGAATTTAGCATTGATGTTGGTGGAAACAAATGTGTTGGCATTGATGATAACTAGGCTAGCGTTGGTCTGCATGGTGTTTCAAGCTCATGGGGAGTCCTATGGTTGCTGCAGTCTTAGGTAGAGAACCATCATAGTAGAAGAATATGAAAATAAGCTATAAATTCTTATAGCTAGGATGGTTAGGGAGTCCTAAGATTTGGAGGAGATTTTTCCTCAAGAGGTCAGCTCAAATGCCCCTAGAAGTGGCATAGTTAGATAGTGCTTGGAAAGTGATTTCATGTTGAAGTCTACAAATGGCCTCTTAGATCAAGAGTTATTTCCTGCAAAGTTGAGGTGCCCAAAGTCAAAATGGCAAAGTTAAATGTGGCTTAAGGTCGAAGTGGAGACCAAGTTTGGTAGATATACATAGTTGGTGGAGCCTTTTACAAAGTGGTTAAGTGTTAGACTAGGCAAACATGACCTGAAAATGTTGTAACAGGGAGTGTTTTCATTGGCTAGCATTGGATCTCATCACACAACTCATCCCCATGAGCTTACTTCGTAAGATTAAAAGGTGTGTGCAAAAATAATGGAAGGGATGATGCATGCCAATAATGTCATCCCAACGTATGTACCTCGAAAGGTTCAAATAAGGTGCAAATTCTTAATGATAGGGATGACTAAGTAGTGGGCTTGTGTGGACAGTCCACACAATAGCGGAGTAGGCACAATTGATTAGCTAGCAGAGGTCCCACTTGACAGTTAATCTTGGCAAGAGTACCTCAAAGGTTTTACTAAGAGAATGAAGGTTAATGATAGGGATGGTAAGCATCGAGAAACATGGAAGTAACACAACAATGAAGAGTGGGGTAGAGTTAAAGAAATGGTCGGGACTCTTGAAAAAATTAACAAAGGAGTTTTTTGCAAAACACAAGGGTCATGACCCTTCCCTCTCTCCTCATGGAAGCCATGTAGTAGCATTATATTGGTTGTCAATAACCTCAGCATGAAATGAGTACACAAGACACATGGTAGGAATATTCGACATTTTTGGGTGGCTTAGTGCGCCAAATCTGGTTTACACATGTCACCACTTCGGAGTATCCATGTGGCACTACTGACGAGAACATGACATAATCTCGCATCTATGACCTTGGAAGGTTTGAAAGGTGCACAAAGAAGGGTTGTAGGATGATAGATCATCGGGATGATTTAGCAGATTTATGGAAGAGTAGCAACAAATGAGAGTGAAGGCAGGCAGCCGAACGGGACAAATCATCCCTCAAGGCTCATCCCGAAAGAATTATAAAGGCGCAAAGGAGAACCATCGATAGGATAATGTTGTGACACGTCAACAAGAAAACACAATAGCCGAGGGAAAATGAGAGACAAGTAAGGGTGGTCCCACTGGATATGTAATCCGTAAGGCTTACCATGGAAGAAAACAAATGCGTGCAAGGAGAAGTTTGGGTTGTTGGAGTACTGTGACAAATAGGAGATTGAGTTGTCATCAGAAGCTCATCCCAATAGGATTTTGATTGGTTGATGGCTGTAACAGGTGGACCCACAGCACATGGCATCCCATAAGGTAGAACCTGAAGGGATTTAAAGGGCATAGAAGAAAAGCGTTAGGATAAATCGAGCCAGAGGCTACAGTAAATCATCAAGACACGTTTCTATGGGGGGATTGTGACCAATGATGCAGAAGGATTAATGTGTGATGTTTAAACCCTCAGGACTATAGTTCAAAGAAGTACCCAGGTCTCAGTTTTGCAATGATTATGTGTGTTACTGAGAATATGGGCCTTCATGCTAAATACAAGACAAAGGATTCATTGTGGGGCATATGTTTAGAAGAGAATTTGGACTATATGTAAAGCACTTTGGGCCATGATTTTAGGCCTTCATGTTAATCTAAAAGAAAATAATTATGGTCTAAAATTGTATAGCACCATGACTATAAATGAAATGAAAAAGTCGATACCTATAAATTTTGATGAAGTCAATGGCAATTTCCAAGAGCTCTGATCTAAGACAGAGAGGGCCACAATCTGTAGAATGAATTAATGGGGCTTGGCTCAAACAAGAACAACTCTCCTCTGGTCTTCCTTGAACACTAAGAAGAAGTAAATGGAAGATACTTTTGGGAGAAAAATATTTGATTACAAATAAAGTATGCCATGCCTAGGGTACATGTTGAGCTTGTGAGCAGTTAATAATAATAATAATAATAATAATGGAGCACCTTGTTGAAGTGTAAATTTTTGACTAAGAATTAATTCTCATTATGGAGAAATGCTCAAAATCCCATTAGAGTGTTTAATGTTTTTTCAGTGGCCAAGAAATATAAAGTAATGGAAACATGGACAACCATGTGTTTGAGTACTCTCTTCGGTAGAGTGGATGAAAAAATGACTTTCAAAACAACATTGTTCCCTATGTAACAAAGGAATAAAACCAAGGATTGCAATTGTGCAATTTGGTAGTATGTAGCATTGTTGAGTAAGACGAAAGGATAGTGTTGTGTGTGAGTACTGCTAAGAAGAGGCCAAGTGTGCATGGGTTATAAAGAGAGTCCGAGAGTGTCTGGAACTAGTACAAAATGGCTAATTAATTACTAAAACAACAACTAAAATTTACATATAAACGCCCATTTTTCAGTCGGTGACAAATAGTAGCTAATTCAAAGTATCTTATAACGTGACCAACTTTTAGTCGTTTTTAGCTTAATAATTAATTAGTTGTCTCAATTTCATCATGTAGTAGTATATTTAGTCATTAATTCGGTCATTAGTTCGGTCATTAATTTCCATAATTTATGCCCAAATATAGCACAAATATACTACCATATGATTACCCAAAAAGAGTCAAAAAATATGACCAAAATGTTGGTCGTGTTATAAGATACTGTAAATTAGTTACTGATAGTCATATATATGCAAATTTTAGCCATCATTTGAAACTAATTAATGACCAAATAAATATGACCAAAATTTTGGTCGTGTTATAAGATACTGTAAATTAGCTACTAATAGTCGAATATATGCAAATTTTAGTCATCATTTAAAACTAATTAATGACCAAAAAAGTATGACTAAATTTTATTCATGTTATAAGATACTATATATTAGCTACTAATAGTCATATATATGCGAAATTTAGTCATTATTTGTAATCACAAATTTATTATTTGCAATATTCATTTATCTGTTTTTGGTAAAATGACTAATTTAGTAGTTTCTATTCATTTCATTTAATTTCATTCATAATCATTTTAAATGACTAATTTAGTCATATATTCATTTTATTTGTGTTCACCGTTAATCAATATAAACTACTAATTTAGTAGTTTTAGATTGATTTTATGTGTTCAATATTAATCAACATAAATTAATTAGTATGATTTTGCGACTAAAATAAAAAATAAAAAATAAAATAAAAAAATGTCATACAATGTGCATGCTCATCTAATATGATAGTGCAAAGTTACATATATTAATTACAACACTAAATAATATAAAGTGTAAATAAAAATGATTTCAACCACAAATTTTATTATATAAAATGTTAAGTATTACAATATGAGTTTCCAACTTAATATTGGTTGGACTACAATTTACACATGAAATATTGTTTCATCATTTCAAAACATTATCACTGTGTTGCCAAGGCATTGCAAGTGAATTAACCAACTCTAAAGACTTGACCATCAATCTCTATGTATGTATCTTATGCAAGATATTGCTTTAAGGGTATCACTAGACTGGTTCTCTTCTCTCTCTCATTTTTCATTTGTCACTCTAGTGTTATTGTTCTCATCTTTCTTCAATTCCTGCTTCTTACCATCAATATTGAGTTCCTCTCCTGAAAATGAAAGAAGATACAATGTGAAGTATAAGACATGAAAGACGATGAATACTTGAATATAAACTAAAGTATACTATAAAAGATTTATATGACATATACCTCAACATCAACAATGTCAATGTCATTTTCCCCCATAAAAGCAAGAAAATCAAACAAGTTTTCTTCAATTGGGGATAGTGGTCATAATGTGGCCAAATGACCTGTATAAACAAAGAAAATAAAACATCACCATAGAAGAGAACACCTTAGTAACTTAGTTATATTCAACCTTCAGAGAAAGCTTAGGCATAATCATGCCAACTAAGTTACATGTTAAAAAACTCAAGTTGTAGATACCTTGTTAAAACAAATAATCTAAGGTGTGATGTTTAACCCTTGTCATTTTATTTGCAACAAAATTTCATTCTCTAACACATGAACTTGGTCAAGTATATAGACAACCTGTGCTCAAATAACAACATGAAAGTAAACTTTTTTAATAGCCATGAAAATATTTTAACACAAAACAACTAAAAGGATTTCAATTAATATCCTATAATACTAAACTCATATTCAAGCTTGGGATGTTTTTTAGATGGACATGATACCAAGTACTTTTAATTTCATAGTTAAAAGACAAATTAAAATCAAAAGAAACATTCAAAATACAATCAAACAATAAAGAGAGGATATCAGGGAATGCACATTGAAATTATAAGAAATTTGTTTACCTATCCACCAATGTCTTGTGTAGCATTCTTAAAACATTTTCTTGCCCATAATAACCATGAGGTGAGAAAATCACAACATTAAAAACCATAGGAATCCCTACTAGAAACTACTCCAAATTCAATGGCTCATGTGCCAAAAGGATCTCCAACAACAAATGAGTCATATTTGAGACATTATCTACATTGTCTTCCCATCCTTTTTTCCAATCCCAATTCCTGTAATCTTCCCAATTCCATTTCCTATAACCTTCACACACCAGTGTCAAGTAACAATCAAATGAAGGCATTTACATTTTTTTTAATCTTTTATATCTATAAAATTTGAATCAGATTTGTTTTAGGAACATATTAATTCATATTTAAATCCTTGATGTCATGAGAAGGTGTCAATCAAGTAGGACATTTGAAAAAGCAACCTTAATGAGGTCCTCAAACAATTCATACAATATCAATATTTTTCTTGTTGTGATATCTTGGGAAGAAAAAATAACATATCTGCAAAAGAAAAATCCATATATTACTTGTGTTCAAACTTTGTATATGGTGTATTAGTAGGCATATTTTTAAGATGTTTTTCCTTACCAAAGTAGATTGTAGCTTGGTTAAACTCTATATCCTTTCATTCAATATCAATTTCTACAAGATAAATGTCACACATTATTCTTTTCCATTTCTCAACATGCTACAAATGATAAATTGAAAGTCATATAAAACCAAGAGAAAACCCTTTTTCTAACCAAAACAAAGAAACAAATAGTGCCTCTAATAAAACTTCACACCTCAAAAATTACTCTTCCACGTGATTCTGTGAACCATCTTTAGGTCATACTTAATGGGGTATTTGTATGTTTACCGTGATGTCAATTTGGTGTTAAAAGCAATATATAAATCCAGGGTATTATCAGTGAAATTCAAGTATAATTAAAAAAATAACGTCATTGCAAGGTAGTGGAGACAGAAACATCGTCATAATTAGGCTTCTCTATTTTAGTTTGATTTGAATTGAGTTCGTATTTGAATATATAATTTTATCTAAAGAAGTGAAATAGAAAAATGAGAATCGAAATGGCCCAGACAATCCCAAACCTTCCTTTCTTGGCTATCCATACCTATCTCCTAGCCTTGTTAAAACAATGTGCTTTAAATTATTCAAAGAGTAGAGTGAATTTTCTACAAAAAAAAAGTGTTGTCATCATGATATTAATTATAAGTTCCACAAAGAAAGTTTTCAATTGGGTTTATCTCTGGTGGTTGTGAGGAATGATTGTTATCCTTCCCACCCAGTTTTGGTTTCCATAAGTGACATGTTGAGCTCACAACAAGCATATTATAAAATGATAGCACACTTCCAATGAAATTGACCTTTCTGTAAGGTGCAAGATCTGAGGAGAATTGGATTCTATCACATTTGATGTATGGAATGTGATTGTAATTAATAAGACCAAAAAGAAAATTGATGATATCATAGTTCATAAATAAACTAAAAATGTCATTCCTTTTATATCCAATTCTTTAAAAATAGCTTTCTTACCAATTTCATCCATCTGAAAGGCATCAGAAAGCTTGTCACATTTAGTTTTCAACCGTGCTTCAATCTCAAGAACCAGTGACATTTGATAGCTAGTACTATCCTGAAAAAGAACAATTAATATTCAAAAAAGTAAATAATGACCCTATGAGACACAAGTGCTTCAATAATTTTGTAGGATATTTTATTCAAATAAATTATATAGAAGCTCTTTGTTGTTTATCAATCTTTCCTAATGTAGAAAATGTGATTACAACTATTCATAAATTATATATTCCACCTTGGCCCCTCCTTTCTAGGAAAATCTAGTTCCCCATAACTTCATTAAAGTTTGAGATTAAGAGCTTAAATTTCTTTGAGGAGGCTATCATCAAAAGTGTAGACTGAAAAAAAATTGAGTGATGCCATTGGATATGGAACTAATCAGAAATCATAGATTACACCCCTGCCCCTTCCTTTCCAGTAAAAATCCAGTTTACCATAACTCCATCAAACTTTGGACTTAAGAGCATAAATTTCTTTAAGGAGGCTATCATTGGAAGTATAGACTAGAAAATTTTGAGTCATGCCACTGCCTATGGATGAATCAACACTATGATGAATCTCAAAATGTAGGAGACATTTCAGAATATATGAAAACAAGGAAATTTGTCCATTACTAAGTTATTCAAGGTGCAATTTTCAATCATCAAGCACCCTAATTAGCACCAATAGGTTTATGTTGGATACCATTTATGAAATGCAAGGAAGTACCTGGTGGTTTTCCTATGAGATCTTACTTGGAAAAAAGAAATAATGTGAATCAATAAACTAAAAATATTTAGATGGAAAGAGGGAAAGGTACCACATGTGGCTATGATTTCCACACCAACAATCAAGTGCCAAACCAAGATTTTTTGGTCACCGCCATGGCATCTCCAACAGATTCAAGTTTTGAACATGAAAGCATTGGTGATCCTAGCCCTCATAATGAGGTCTCATCACATGGAACTCATCCTAGACATAATAATGATTGCTTTGTGAGGAAACTTTTAGAAGTCTCAGAAGTTAAAATCTTCAATCCATCCCTAAGGAAACCCTAATGCAAAAGGCCTCTCCCTCTACAAAGAAAAAAATGATAAGGAAATTTATAGCATAATTGCAAAGTTATGGATTTTTTGAGCTCTCGAGAAGAATATCAACTTCCAAAAATTACGGGTCATAAAATTTCTCCCCTTATGGCCAAAATTATACAGCCTCTTTATTAAAGGAAGACAAATATTTGATCTCTCATAACAGCCATGTTGAAAATTATCTAAGGGACACTACCTAGAGACAATACTATACCCATTTCCACTGCAATCCTAGTCAAAGATACCATAGCTTTCAAACTTTGCCCAATTATTATAACCTCTCCCAAGGCCTAGTTTAAAAGAAAGATTATATGAACTTGAAAGAAACAGGGCAGCTCTAGCACTACACCTCCAAAGATATCCATTAGCTAGCACCATCAAAGAAACCTAATTATCTCTAATGACCTAATTTTTCTCACAGGTTTGGGCTTTGGAGATGACTTAACATCATCAACATATTTAATTTTATGACAAATTTCTAGCGGTGAGAAAGACTTCCCTTCAAAGAGATTGACATTCTTAATGATTCATACACACTGAAGTAAGAAGAGATGATTCTTCCCATTTCCACTTACTTCCAAATAAGCTAACAATTTTTTTCCCATACTTCTTTAATGAAGGAGAAATCCATCAAAATGTGCCATGCAAATTCAACAATGCCTTCCACCACCAATAGGCTTCTCCTTGTTATTCTAAAAAACTTGTTGAATACCTAATGTTGGTTGTGTAGTCTCCATTAGCAGGAATTTTGGACCATATCAGTGTATCTTTTTTCAGACTCAACCTCATAAAACTACTCTAAAATTATTGAATGAAGAGATTCCATTGCTCAGCTTTATGTCCATCTAAATCCAAAAATCCCTCATTATTCCCACATTGCTGCCATAATTAATTGTGACCTAGAACTATTAGTAGCTACATCTTCTAAGATTATAATATCTTGTTGCAACTTGCCTTAGAAACTAAATCAAATATTCTAACAATTTGTGTTGGCCATTACATCCCACCCAAGGCTCTATACTCAAATCAAATACTTCTCTCATTTCCAACTTTCCAACATAAACAATTCTCTGCAATGGGGAATTCCAAGACTAGTGCTCTCCAAATGATAGGCGCATTGCGTAGGTTTATTGGAAATTTTATCCAATCTTCTATGGAAAGAGAAACAATGTATTTGGTATGCATTACTTACTGCTCAAGCCCTTCTAGTTTGATCATCCTCCATAAGCTATTTGTTGCAAGGGTTTTTGCCTCTTTCTCCTCCATCCTTCCTATCACATCTCATTTAAACCTATGATCACACACACACACACACATAGAGTTTAAACAATAACTTCTGTTAGTTTTTAAGAAATTATGATATACAATGCAAAAATAGATGACTGAATGCCATCTTACTTAGAAATTTAGACCACCAACATTCCTATGTACTTGAAGAACTCCAAATGCGTCAGAACAGAAGACATCTGATAACAGAGAGCATCCAAGCATTCCCATTAGGCATTTAGATTCATAAATATACTTATTTGTTCATATCTTCATGTGGTCTTCCAGGTCCATTACCTTATTCATCTCCTAGTGTAGTCTCACAGTGCTACTTCCATGAGAATATTCTTAATCAAATTTGATGCTCTTAGGGGTTTCAATTACAATAGACTCATCCCTTGCAAAAAATGTGTCTAAAATTCAGAAGACATGATATTATTATTCACTTATCCTCCTATCTATGCAATGTTCAAAGCATAGGATATGGTGAATGACTTCACATAGACATTGTTCCAGCTACTACTGCACATCATCCCCCAACCCACCTGGCCCCAAGTTTATCTGGCAAGAGACTTCCACCTGATGTGAAAACCTTAATACCATTGGAAGAAACTTGGGTGATGGTTGTAGTCTACTCTACTTTTCCCTTGAGGAAAAAATGTTCACCTTTCACTATAAAGAGTCTATGTTGAATTGCCACTATGTTGTTTTTATCAATGGATCTGGATGGGCAAGTAGGTTACTTATTTCAAGGACAGGTTCTTACAATTGAATAATAAATATGACCTCAGAGAGAGTAATCTTCAATGAGAATAACACGTGGGGAAGGAATAGGAGGGAAATGTTGATCCAACCACCACACATGATCCTCTGCCCCATCCATATTTTTGAGTTTATCTGTCTAAAGGCCACTACCTGATGGTTGTTGTTAGTTGATAACTGTAACAAAACTGAAAGGATTTTGTGTGATGGACATAGTCTGCTGTATTTTTCCCACTTAATGAAACAATATACTGAATATTATATACAAAATGGCCTCTATATTCCCTTTTCACATTGTCCAACTAAGCATGTTAGTTAATTTTTCACAACCATTGGTTCCTCCAATAGAATAATATATACAAGCCTCGAGCAAAGGAATATTCAACAAGAATAATGCTTGAGGAGGGATAAGGTGGTGATTTATATATAAATTTTTCAATCAACCCTTTAGTGTGCACTCTTTAATGGATAGTTACCCTCACAATCTAAATCCATGGGGACAATTTCTCTAAGAAACCTTCTGCCATCAAAATGGTGTTGGACCTCCATCTAGGAAGACTTAGGTACTACTAAATGGATTTGAGGGAAATGTTGATCACGACCTGGGAAAGTCATCTAATGCACCTTAACGGATGGAACAATAGGGAGACTAGAATTGGTTATGGATGTCTCTTCTTTAGTTTTCCCATGTCTTATCATGGTCATGGCATGATGTAATCATGGGAAAATTTCCTTTTTATCCTCATAGGATTGTGTTCTCCCTCTAATGTTCTTAGTAAGGGGTGTAAACACCCACTCTGTATCTTCCATCTACTAATATTTCCTAATGAATTCATGGAAGTGGAAGGATAAATTTCTGCCTCTACCACTGTTCAGTCCTTATAAATCCTTTACCCAAATATAATTCCTTCATTCAATGATAAATAAGCCTCCCAATTTTGTTTTTTGTAACTTGCATCATGCTAAACCCTTAAAGGATTATAAAAGAAGCATAATCCTCATTGTCCACACATAGATTTTTCTTACTGAGACACTTTAAAGGGTGGAGACAATTGGTAGAGAATCCCACACATAATTAGTCTACTTTTTGTTAATCTTTTGGAAAACGATAAGCCCCTAGAAGATAGAAATAGGTTCAACAACTTTGATTGTTGTCCTTTATCATCCTCAAGATAAATTATGGATGGCTTTTCCAGATAGGTTGCAATTGGTGCACCTACCACCTGCAGGTCCTATGTTCCCCTTGGACATTCCATCAAAAAGCAATCCTTGAAGGGTATGGATAAAATGACTTCTAGGAGGGACATGAGAGATACAAAGTTGTGGGGCTTTGGAGCCAATCTCTCATTTGCAGGCTTCAGATTCCATAGACATGTCTTTACCCATTAAAAATTGGGTTGTTTAGAGCCAATCTCACATTTGCAGGCTTCAGATTCCACAGACCTGTCTTTCCCCACTAAAAATTAGATTTTAAAAACTTTTTCTAGAGGGACATGGAATACCCCCCTAGGGCCTTGGAGCCAATCATGCATTTGAATTCCTTAGAGAATACATACCTATTTATTCCTTTTAAAATTAGATTTTAACAACTCTCTCAAAAGGGAAATTGCTTGGGCTATGATTCGGTGAGCTAGTTCCATGTCATCAAAAATCATTTTATTTCTAGCTTCTTAGGTTTTTCTTTGAGTAAAACTAGTCAACCATAATGCCAGGCCCATAAGAGAGTACTCCAGTTCATGGTTTCCCTTACCTCATGCATTTTTGGATCCTCAAAATTTGTTCTCCAGGCTTTGATAGTTAATTGACAATTTAAAAAAATGGCTAGAGTATTCATCATCAAATCCACACATAAAAAATTCCATGTAATTCCATGTAAGATTCAAGAAGAATGGAGCTTAAAGACATGAGAATGTTAAGATGGATCTGAGGTTAAGATAGATCTACGCTAGTGTAGAACAATCAAATTCCTCTACTGGGTTCCACTCCTTTTCATTTCAAAGATCTAACAGAACCCTAATTGTCTTAAGTTGTGCATGGTCTTTTCTCTAGGCATTATTGCCCTTTCTTCTCACTGGCCTGATATGCAGATAAGAGATGACAACAATCTTTGAAAAGTAGGTAGCTTTACCTGTGGATGAGGAAATGCCTCAGGTATGTTTTTAGCAACATTGACAGGAAGATCATAAGTCGCACATCCTTCAGAGTACACCACAACTTCTTCCAAACAGGGAATCAGACCATGGTTCCTTGCTGACAAAACAGTCACAAAAAAGTCTAGAACACAAACGTCAGTGCATATGCCCACTACCAAAACCTGCAGCCTCAAATGTCATTACATGAAATAAGGAAATAGATGTTGTTTATATGATGAATAACTGAAAAGATTTATGAAATTATAAATAAGAGAAGAAATTAAGAATATGTCAGAATTCATATACCACCATAATTTTTTTCTTTCAAAACCACACATTTTCAATTAGATGATAAAATGTCATAGGGAACATCATCTATTACCATTTCGGCATCATTCCAAGTTATTAAATTATTCCAAGCATTATTGTTGTGGAAATTAAATTAAATCATTAACCTATGCTTAATCTGTCTTGTCCAACCTCCCATATATTACCATTTCCACAAAAAATAACAAAAAAAGAGTATTCAATCACAAGACTGATACTGTTAACTAGTTTTTTGCAAACAATCAAGAACAAAAGAAAACATATGATAAAAAAAATCAGCCTGTCATGTAACAATGAACTGTAATCTAGATTTTGATGTGAGTGAGTACTAAGATATTAAGGTCCTGAAACCAACCACATGAATTCCATTGGCTTGCACCCAATTAATAAATGAATTTGAGCCATCCTTTTGTATACATCCAATGAAGCCATTGATGCAATCTTTACGTTGAATAGTTGCATGTGGATCTTTCTCCAACCACTCAAGAGTCACAAAATCCTCCATGTTAATGATGACTCTTACCAATAACATTATATGTTGTTAGACATCTTATGTAATGTCAAGTACAATGGTATCTTATGTAATGTCAAGTACAACAATACCATATTTATGCTTATTCGTAGATATGACTCATTTTTTCCTGAAAAATAGCTTTGGGGAGAACCTCCCCATCTTCTCCAGAATTTCCAAATGAATGGCAGGTCAACTGCCAGCAGAAGATGTGGAAAAGAGGCTTTCTGATCAATGAATAAGTTCTTACAAGTTACAGTTTTGAGTTGAGGCTTCACTCACTACCTAATCACATGGAGGTGAAACTGCACTGAGTATATTTTTCAGTGGCATAATAAATTTCATTAGGAAATACTGAAGTTACAGAATATAGTTTTCCAAGGAATAACTTGAATAGGCTATAATATTGATGTTGTCATGGAAGAAGCATGAAGCAAAACAACTTGGGATTACATTAGCACATGATTTTTTAATTTTTAATTGTATGCTAGGTTCAAAACTTAAATACAAATCCATGCTTATTATACCACTTCTCCATGGCTTTGTAGGTTCATGGACATAATGGATAGCCCATGTGTGGAAAATTAGTTAAATAGGAATAAAGATGACCTATGTGGCAAAGGATGATGCTACCATATTGAAATTGATTGCCTTGATGATAAAAAATGGCATTGGCAAAAAAGGAATGAAATGCATGGCAGAAATTCCATCAACATTGGGAGAGTACAAATGTCAATAGTATAGAGGCCTTTCAATATGGATACTTTGTTGTATGTGCTATGATATTCGATGATGTCCTTGATGACATGATGTAGTGAGAAAATATTTTTCCATATGGACATCTTATTGTGCAGTCCTTGACGGAATCCCGTAGCATGAAGGCCATATTGTACGAACTTACATTAAAGGTTTTCAATATAAGATGATGTCTTGTAGAATGGATAAATCATAACAACATAGATGCTTTTTTGTATGGACTTGGTATGGATGCCCTTCTTGAAATTATGAAGTGTTGTATGAACATCCTACTAGTTGTGATTCTTGCTAGGCATTGTCAAAATTTACAAGAAAAATATCATAGAATACCTGTTAGTGTCAAGACTTCATGATCCAAGCCAAAAAATCAAGAAATGATAAAAGAAACATTAATACACTATTTGCAAATGCAACAAGTGACTAAAATGTATAGGGCTAGAATAGGTAAAATATCATCTCAGAGCACAAAACCAAAACCAAGCCTTGCTGATCCAAGATAATGCATAGGAAGACATAGAACAACAACCCAAAGAATTTAGAGAAAGGAGACTAAGGAGAGCAAGAGTTCAAGCACATAATTATACTTTCAAGGGCAGAATTAATGTGATAATGATCCCCAAAATATCTTTATAACAACATTGCATGTTGCTATTTATATACTCTGAATACATGTTATAATAAACATCAAAAACAGTAAATAGAAAAAAAAGGAAATGAAAAGAAAAATTAGATGTCCTTTAAAACTGCTTACATGTTCATTCTCTTTAGAATATGAAAATGAAGTTTCCACAAATCCTAACTATTGTAACTGTGGTAGTTGTTGAGGAATTTATTGAACATGTTGCGATTGAAGTGGAGACTGTTGAAAGGGCTATTAAGAATGACCTTGGGAATGGAGAGAAAGAAGTTGAACTTGTGTTTGTCCAGGCTCCAGGATTCATGAAATTAGTGAGATGTTGATGGTTTAGTCGTTGAAATTGTTGATATTGAAGGGATGGTGCAGATGGAGGTGGAGGTAGCAAAGTTTGCATAGAAGGTTGTGTAGATTGTGTGATAGGAGACAAAATAGCAAGTCATTGTGATTGTTTCCTTTGTGAGAGAGGAATGTTGATCGATGATGGTGTCACAGATGACAAGAATTCAAAATCTCGGGTGATTAGAGCTAAGGGAAGAACCCACATCAACCTGATATTTTGGTACCATTCCTAATGGAATTTTTGTACCTGATGACCTAGAGTCATTCACTTAAGTCATAGGGTGACCAACAGAATGAGTTAAATTGAATGAAGATGACAAGCCATAACTTAAATTGTTGTGGCTAGGAACAAAAATTTGAAGTGTTCTTAGCCTTGATTATGAAGTTGGGCTATCATTTTGATGTGTTAGATGAGGAGGCCAACCCATTACAAGTCAATGCATTAATGCAACTTGACTACTTTGCAGCGAAGACAATGTCTCAGTAGAAGTATCTCTGATATTTGAGACACAGTAACTAATTGAAAAAGAGAATATGGTTGGTGCTCTTCAAACTCCTACATTAAGAAAAATATAATTCTGTCAAACATCCTTTACCTTTACATGCTAAGGAAATCGCTAAAAGACTAAGAAGGAAAAAAAGGAAACAGGGAATATTTTTTCATCAAACTAATTAGACCAAAAAAGACAACAGGGAGAAAGGAATCCTATCCTTCTAGGAGGTCGTGCCTACTCACTCATCCTAGGTATATCCATATGAGACAAGGGTCCATGCATCTGCCAATCAATGTTAGGAAGAGCAAGTTCCAGACCCATTCTTTTCTCTCTCTCTAAGCCTGACTACTTCTTTAGGTGACCATGAAGATAATCACATTTCCTTGAGTTATCACCTCCTCTACCATGATTCTCCAATCTTGGGCTCATATCCTCTCAAAGTATTCTTCTTCCTCTAAATTTCACCAGTTTATAGTCACCATTCTATTGCTTATTATATCAATTTCCCTGAGGTAGTTGTACATGTGAAAGTAGTCCACGTGAATATCTTTAGCCCTTGTAATTTCCATAGGCATCAATTAGAGTACCATGTATTGGTTGATGCCTCCAATCATAGCCATTCCTTGAACCATATGCTACACTCGTATTAGTAGTGACAAGTTGCCTGAGGTAATCTCTATCACCTTTCCCACCCCAAAGCCTTTCCCACCCATTATCCTACTTTGCTTTCCTATAATTCAGCCTTCAAATGATCCTTGATGGAGAAGGATTCCTTCCAACTCCAATTCTTGATGATGCTAGAGAAGCACTCTTGCCTCCAACACTTGATAGAGAAGGATCCCTTCCAATTCCAACTCTTGGTGGAGAGGAAACCCTTCCACCTCTTAACCTGTTGAGCTAAGGGGAAGGTTTTCCTATTCCTATCTATAACTACTATAAAGTTTAAGGTAACATCACAATATCCCTCATACAAAAAGGGAAAAATGCATCAATTAGAAGCAATAGACATTTAGAATTGACATTATGAACTGTTCTAGTAAAAAATGTGATGGTTTTGAGCTAAGACTGACCTCACTCATGCCACCATCACCAAAAAGGTTACTCCATAAGCTTTCCTCTTGTCCAATTTTATGGAATATGCTACACCTATTGAATGAGGAAGTTCTATCCTGGAATATGCACAGGATACATGGAATGCAGTAAGAACTTGCAAACAACCCAAAAGATTTTTAACAAAATAAACCCAAAGAACAATATACCTGATAGGTAAATTCATAAAGATAACAACCATTCAAGTGGAGGAGACCCTTATGCTATAGGGGATGATATAGTGAAATAATTCAATGCATTTAATCCATAATGGATAGGCATCTAGTGCCCTTTTCCATAATAAGAACAATTCCCAAAGCACTGGTTTGCAAATTATTGCATCGTGAAACTGCACCAAGTAAGGACTCTTGTTTCTCGATACTACACACATTAAAAACATCAGCCCTTTCAGTTAAGCTTACTATAGTCTTAAGTATTTTGGCAGTACATTCCACCATCTATAAAACCTTCTAGAAGAATAATATAGACCTGAAGGTGCTTGTTAATGAAAGAATTCATAACCCTAGTGGGGTGGTGGGATTGGTTTAAAAGTGGTATTATTATCTATATGAAAATGATCCAAAAGTTAAAACCACAATGTATAGGAATTTGGTAGGCTAGCTCTTGCTTTAGAACAACCATACAAGTTAAGATTCCATTCTTAGCCAAGGTCTTTAGCGCTGAAGAATCCAATTAAGATAATGTCTCGGAAAACATTTTTATTCTCAATTTCTAAACTAGCATATCTTAATCAAACTATGTACCTAGGAAAATACCACATCATCAATAGTCAAAGTTGTAGTTGATGCAATATTGGTGTCCTCTTCGCCATTACTCATAAGATAGAAAGGAATTTTGCTTTGCCTCTAATTCATAAAATATGGTGTCCATAACTTGAAGAGTTACCATACTCTCATACGTTTTCAATGCCAATTCCTTGCTAATCTGACAAACACCAAAATTGTGGATATTGATGTCACAGATAGACTCATGATTACATATACAATAAATAAGTTCCCCATCAGAGAAATGGAGCTCATTAAATATTAATAAGAAACATAGATCATGTGACTAAAGCCATAAATGGAAATCTGACTCCCAACCTCATTCAAAACTCTGTAGCAAGGTATACACTTATTTGAAGACTCAGATATGAAGTTCATTTCATAAGTGAGCTCAACTTTCCTACCTAGAATATCTAGAAACTATCAATTCAAAAAAACAAAATGAAATCAAAATTGTAATAGTAATCATTTATTTTCTAGCATTTAAATCTACAGTTCAGAATAATAATCTACACAGCTTTAATTCTCCCTAATTTTCAAACATGTCTTGACTATGTTGAATTAATGACTAATTTTGAATAAATTGGTTGAACATTGAGCTTTCTAAATGCATTTTTGAATTCTAAGGAGCTTTCGAAATGCATTTTTGAAGTCTGAGTCAAACTGCAACAAAGGCATCACAGGGAAGAGTTTTTAAAAAACTATTTTCAAATGAAAATATGCTCAAGCTCACATTGAAATAGATAATAGAAGTGTTGATTCTAAATAAGGTTCTATACAACCAATCTTCAATTTGAATGAGATTCAGTAGCCATCATGAAGAGCATAAATTGTAAACGAATTGTCTATAAATGAAAATTCAATAATAGCAGCATCATTGGACGTAGACTAAGGGATGAGGTGTAAACAAATACCCAAGGTAATGCACCATAGGGAGGAAAGAAAACATTCTATTGATAAATAAAGAAAGTTACAAATCAGATTTTACCTATGGAGAGGTGGCTTCCTAAATCCTCTTTCTTCAGTTTTTAAATTTTTGGTCTTCTCTTGGATTTCTATAAGTCCTTGGCCTTTAACCAACAACATTCCTTCCTTTGGCAAGGATCAAATAGGGTCAATAACTTAAGCTCTCACAACAATTTTTCTGCACAATCTTGAAGTTAAAGGTTCTTTCTGCAACCAAATAACAAAATGTTGCTCTCTTCAAAAGATGTTTAATTGATTCCTTGAGTGTAGATTTTATAAATTTTGGGGCTTGGGAGGCCCCTCCATCCTCCATGCAACCTTCAAAGGTGCCTCATGCCAAAAATATTGAAAGAAAGGAAGCCCTGTGTGTGATTTGCTGCTTTGGTTGTCTACACGCTGCCATGTCAATTTTGAGGCTTGTCCAATCTAGGTCACACTGTTTTGGAAGAAAACCTTGTGACCTTGGTGGCAGCTGGTGGTAGGTGAAATTTCTTGAGGCTTGTCCAATGTTGGCCATACTGGTTTGGATGCAAAACTAGTGACCTCAGTGGCAAGTGACACTGAGGGGGTTGAATTCACTGATTTGGAGATTTTTTAAAGTTTTAAGTTGTTGCTTAGGTTTTTAATCTTCACTGGAAGCAAAAACAGTGACCTTTGTGGCAGCTAGTGGTAGTTGAAGTGTTGAGGCTTGTCCAGTGTGGGCTACCCTGACCACTTTGTCTTTGCAGGGTTTCCTATGTCACAAGTAATCAATACTTATAAATCCATAACAATTGTGGCTATGGTTATTAACTTTTACAATTTTTTTCTAGTTTTTTCAAATTTTCTCTCAAAATAAGTTGAACCATTTGAGGTTCACTTGTGTATTAATTCAATATGGTTAAAGTTTTAATTGAAAAACCTCCCTTTAGAACACCTTGTTCCAATTATGTTGTTTTAATGACTAGTATATACTATAATTTGTAACAATATGTTAGGACACTAGGTTGTTTCTGTTGTGGGGAAAAGTATCCAACACGGAATGACCCTATCCCACTCTAAGGGTGATAGTTCCTTAGCAACAGTCAAAGCAAATCTATCTAAGATTACTTCTTTATGACATGCAAAAGAGGAAAGGAAGAGATCCACTCACCGATGTCTTGCGCGAATGGTCGATCCAATCTTCTCTCTTTGCTGCTTGCTCCCAGCTCCAAGTCTTCTCACGGGCCCAGCTACACAAGATCCTGCAAACAAGACAAGAAAAGGAAACTACAAGAAGCATGCATTCATAATTGATTCAAGGATTAGCATAAATCAAATACGCAAGTAAGACAATACATCATTGAAACACATGCGAATAGAAGAACCTCAAATGCTTTATTAATGGAAGAAAGTAAGGTTCAGGCGGTGATACAACCATAAGAGGCCCAATCCAGCATCACCTTCTCGACGGAAAGAAATCTCCTCTTCACCTCCCTCAAGCAATCACCCAATACTCTCAACTGTAAACCAACAACAATTCTTTGCACAAAATTCCGGCCTCCAGATCCCATGGGATGAGATCCTTATATAGAGTTTTGGAGTGAAGATAAGTCAGCTTGATGTGTGACTGTTGTCCTCTTCAACCCCAGTTGTTCTTCAGTTCTTGAGTCCACATGGAGATTCTACCTTCCACTCGGAGTTTTAGAACCTCTTACTCTCCACTTAGGCGAATATTTTGATCCAAGTGTCATTTTGGAAGCTTCCTGGGCACTGACACATTGAGGAAAGATTCCTCCACATGTCCAAACTCGCTCAGCGCAGGTAGCCTTTGATGAAGTTGACATTCAGCGCAGGTACACCATGGAGCAGTTGACATTCAGCGCAGATGCTCAGTGGAGCAGTTGCTATGATCCAAAATTGACCTGTTTTTGAGTGTTTTTCAGTGGAGAACTGATCTGAAGTGCTGTGGTTTGCTGACCTTGTTCCTCTAGGGGTAGGAACAACATGTTTAGGGACTTTGGATCCCTCAGATTATTGACATTTCATGCTCCATGCTGTAAGGCACAAAAATGTCTATAACAGTTGCCCCCTAAAGTATGAGGTCGTTTATCGGGTGAAATGCTTTATTAGGAGGATCCGAAGTTCATTCAATCGTCGGGAGGTGACCTGTAACAAAATACAATACAATACATTATTTTTCATACTGCTTTCATGATCTAGCTGATGCGGGCATTTCCCATGCTCAGCTTTATAAATACATTTTCTGTACATAAACAGACGATCGTCTGATAATAGACTGATAATTCTCTGCTTAAATTATCGTCCTTTTAGTAGGATGATCATCTGCTGCACATGTCTATGTCTTTATCTCCTGAATATATATCGCAGCCCGGATGGATGAAACTAGATCCGGGGTCTTCAAACTTGCCCGATCTTCACTCTAAGTACAGGTCGATCCATGTGAGAATTTCTTGGAGTCGAACATGGAAAGACATCGCTTGATTACCAGTCAATAATGTAAACTGTTAACAAGCACGAGAGGAATCACCGATAATGATGATGACCCTCAAGGTACTGCAGCACAATTCACGTGGCATGAATATAGGATTTGGCGTCGAACACCACGCAAAGTCTCCCGGTCGAAGGTCATTAATGTATACCTGTCGCCGGAAGTGAGAAACTTGCCATTGAGGCATGCAAGCTTCAAAGTACTGAGGGGGTGTTCCTAGATCAACTTCTTGGATAATGAGCTGATGTCGACAAGAAGCGATCTGTCAAAGGGGGGCCTTAATGAATCCCACATCAGTGACACGTAACGGAGCTAGTAATTGTGATGATGGTGAAAACGATCTGTGAAATATGATTCAGGGTGGCGGTCATGAAAGGATGAAAGATGATGTATGGCAGTGGATGGGACCCGGTTTGACACTCTCTGAATGACATCTCTTGAACATATAATGACACTGATGTGATGGATCGGTAGCATTACCCCAAATGTGGATGGTATGGCGAGACCATGGTGAAGGGACCGGTGAATGAAAAACAACCCAACCCGATGTTTTTACGGAGGCAAAAGTTTCATGTTCAAGAGCGACTTGCTACCATTAAGCTTTGAGGTTCTCCCAATTTTTCCCCAGTCATTTCTGACCAGTACCTCTTTATTTTTGTCAAGCTTGAGGAGGATAACATATGCTTGTTCTATAACCTGCCCTTCGGGCAAGCCCATCGCTATGTTTTAATGAGCCTAGTGATAGGGAAACTCGTTCTCGTCTAAAGACAAGTTTGTCGCTATTCAATATTTTTAACGAGCCTAGCGACAAAGACAACTTGGTCCTTTTCATTTTTAGAGAGTCTAAAAGGGTACATAAAGTTAACTCCAAAGGTCCTTTTTCGTCATCTAATCCCTTAAGTCCGAAAAAGTATAAAACAATACAGAAGGGATGAATGTTCGATAGCTTTATCGAGCCGAACTAGACAAGCGCTCGATCTTTTTGTGCAATAATCCCTCAGGTCCAAAAAGATTAAAATCTAGAGGAGGGATAGCTCTTCCGGTCCCTTTAACGAGCTAGAAGGCCAAAACTCGGCAAACTTTTCATATTTTACGAGTCAGTGAAAAGAGCTCAAAGAAGACTCGTATTTTGAGGAACAAGTGATAAACAGGGATAGCAGCAGATTCCAGGTACAGGTTGGAATTTTCCAATCACGGCAATGTTACAAGGATGGCTAAGTGAAATCACTCTTCGCAGCTGTTCCTCAAAATAGGTAAACAATCAAGTGGATGTGAATGATTGGCCAAATGACGAGTGGAGGTGACAGTGCAAACACGACCAAGGTTTTTATGGCTGATGAATCTACGGTCTCAGATGGCTATTTACCGGTTCATTTTTTCCTGATGAGCTTGAACTCTGGGGTAAGCTTGCTCACAGGTGCATTTATTTTTTAATGAGCATGAACTCTTGCTAAAACTGCTCGGTTTTGCGTTTATTTTTTAACGAGCATGAACTTTGCCAAAACTGCTCGTTTTTGCATTTATTTTTTAATGAGCATGAACTTTGCCAAAACTGCTCGTTTTTTACCAGTCATAAAGTAGGAAGGTCTCCTAGAGCTCGCTATTTTTTAAGGAGCTTCATCTCGCTATGATTTTCTCCATATCCTCTCTTTATGCAAGCTGGGTATCGACTAATCCTACGAGTTAGAGGGGTTAGACCTACGGACCTAAAAACTAAAAATCCACCCGTGCTTGCATTCCAAGAGGTTTGCATGCCCCCAGGTATAAAGTCTAATTTCAAGGTCGCCCCTACTTATCCGTCAAAAAACCCTGTTTTTAACGGGTGAGGCTTACCTCTTTCAGGTTACCCAAAGATCGTTCTGCTAATCCTTTCAAACAGAAACTTTCTTCGGCGATGCCTACCTAAGATAGACAAGGGTGAGTAACGGGCCCCCGTCCTCCCACATAACTTTAACAAAAGAATCTTTTTCCAGAACAACCCCATTCCTAACCGCCCCTTCTTCTTCATGAGAGTTGGACTCCCTTGCCGGCTCTTTCTTTCTTCTTCTTCTCCTTCTTCTCCACGGGAGCTCTGCTTTTAGCGGCTTCTACCTTTCGAAGAGGAAGGATCAGAGGAAGATTTACAAAGATCAAGGAGGGGACGGGGTATGGACTAGTCATATTCTCCCGCGGAAATTCTACTTTATACCCAAGGTTTTCTCTGCCCAAAGCAGACCAGGATGCATGCCCCCTGGGTTCCAGCCCTACTTTCCCGAATCACTCGCACTCATCAGGAAGAAGAACCGGGGATGGAGACCTTTCTTGATCGAAAAGACCATTTAGGATAGGTATGTGACTATTTGCGATGCGTGATCCTGGGAATGAAAGTTGGTCTACGAGCTTGACCATTCTTCCTTTGTGTGGAAAACACATTATTTGAAAGAGTGTGGAGACTATTGCTCCCATGCAATATATGTAGTCTCGTCCAAGGAGTAGGTTATAATCCAAGGGTCCTTGGACGACCATCAAGTTCATCTTGACAGCCTTCCCTTTCAAGGTAATAGGCACATTAGGTAGTATCCCTAATGGTCGACTGGTTCCTTTATCAAAACCCGAGAGATTCCTTATCTCAGGCAAAAGCGCTGGCGAACCCAGTGCTTTCCAAGCAATAGAGGACAGGATACTCACAGATGCCCCTTCATCAATGATAGTTCCAGCCATCACCATTCTGTATATTTGGACTATGATTCTGAATGGTATACTGGCTGGTAACCGGGGTCTGCCTAGTTGGTTCCAATCAAAGGACACAACCAGGTTGCTTGGTGGTGGGACCGAATATATGGCCGGATATGATCCTGACGATGCTCCTTCCTGCGATAAAGGAGTGGGCGCATTGCCCTGATGTTCATTAGAATCGGTGTTGATGAAAAGAATCTGGATGGTGTCATCCTTACTCTCTTCGGTGAGGGTGTCAGCTGAAGATGAATCTTCAGTGACTGTGTCATTTGAAGACGAAACTTCTGAAGGGAGAACCGGGTCAACTGCCATTTCGACCTTTGGACTTTCGTCCGGTCCGGATTCAGTAGGTTCATTTTCAGTGACTGACGCTTCAGCTGGCCCCATGAGCGGGGCAGCTGTATTTTCAACCAACGAAGGACTTGGCGCGAGTTTTTGGTATCCAGGAGGAAGTAGCAACGGTGCAACCGGTTGATCTTCCAAAACTCTCTTTGCTTCGTCTAAAAAGGGACAACGGCGGAGGCTGTGATTGCCTTCACACAGTTTGCAGGGGAATCTCGTTCCCCCTCATTGTCTAGAACCTTCACTTTTGCTGGTCGATGGTAAGCATTCAACCTGGCTGTCAGAGGTTGATGCTTCCGAACTGTGCAAACGAGGGGACCAGTCCCTTAGTATTCGGGGAATACTGGGACAGTCACGGTGGAAGTGGTCTCCTTTACATATGACACATGGCGACTTAGGCCCGGTCTGTGCTGTGTGTGGATT
This sequence comes from Pinus tabuliformis, assembly GCA_031772625.1. Lineage (NCBI taxonomy): Eukaryota > Viridiplantae > Streptophyta > Pinopsida > Pinales > Pinaceae > Pinus > Pinus tabuliformis. Next base: position 1,582,340,028 of record CM062816.1, read on the forward strand.
TCGATTAGATGTCTTTTGCTTGCCCCCAGCCGCCTTTGGCTCCTTCTGCTTCTTTTCCTTCTTCTTCTTCTCCTTCTTCTTCTCTATGGGAGCTCTGCTTTCGGCGGCTCTACCTTTCGAAGAGGAAGGATCGGAATCCTTCTTCTTCTCTACGGGAGCTCTGCTTTCGGCGGCTCGACCCTTCGAAGAGGAAGGATCGGAGGAAGATTTATAAGAAGTGGAAGGCTGGAGGGCAGCTCTAGACTGGTCTAACTGTTGACTCAACTGTTCATGAACCGTGGTGTTCTGAACTACAGTGGTTGAGAATAGCCAAACTGGCAGGCCAATTGTCAGCCCTGGAAGCGACAATGTGGCCATGTGGGGCGCACCAACTTCCCCCCAAGAGGAGAAAGGGCTAGGATTCCCATCATGTGGAATCCCCTGGTTGGTGTGTTCCATGTTCTCAACCTAAAGATCAACGCAAGAATAAAGGGGTGATTATGTTCCGTTTAAAATGAATTTTATATGACGACGCTTTAGACACAACTTGCTTTTTCACTTTTTAAGAGTCGAGAAAAAGCTAAAGATGACTCTAGTCCCCTTCGATGTATTAACGAGCCCGAAGTGACAAATGCTCGGATGGACTTTTTCAATTATAGAGTTTGAAAAAGGCCAAAAGAAACTACTCTGGAGTTCTAGGCAGAGGGTGTGCCAAACCTTTCGTGAAACCACAGAATACGTTTTACGGTACGAGTGGTCGATCTTCGTGAATGTTGTGTTCACTGCATCGCGATCAGTAGGGCGGCCGACACGGCTTCCTATGGATAAAGGCTTTGTTCCTATAGGGGTCTCCCAATATACTCGACGGTACGCGGGAGCACAAGTCCGTATTAGTGCTATCGTCCCTCAGGAGGAATCACCCACCTTCGTAGAGATCGACAGTCACTATGTTTAACGACGCCGGAACACGTCTCTACCTAGACCTCTACTGTGTTTCGTTATGTTTCAAAGCGTTGTTATGTAAATTCAGTTCGTTTTAGGTTGATCTTGCTTAGCAGTTTGCCTTTATGGATCACCACGTGATGTATGATACAACTCCTAAATGCAGTCTAAGAATGATAAGCAAGCTTTTTCAATTCTTTCAACTTATGAAAATCTTAACTACTGAGGGAAAAGAAAGACATCATCTTTTCAAACAGATCATAGAGCACACACTGATGCACTTTTCCTAAATCGACATGCAAACTGTCAAAATGCACATGCACAATGCAAGTATTTCTTTTCTTCTTCCTTAATGTTGATGTATTACAAAAAGAAAGCTGTTGTATAATTTCGAATTCAATTTCAAGCGAAAGCAAACAATTTTTTGTGCAATAATCAAAAGATCACCTTAAGATTCACTCGTTTCAACACAAGAAATACTGAAATTCGAACCATATAACGAAAGAAAATGCTCAAGCAGCTATGAATAGCAATAAACTAACTCTTAGAATCAAAACGACACTTTATCACAGGTGTAGATCCAAGAGGCCACAGCAAGACTAGTTCACTTTCGCTACGGGAAACTGTGAATGAGAGTAAGAAATACAATAAGAACAATCACGGTTTCTTCATACAATTGAGGCGGAATGATGGCAAAGAAAGATAGTTTCAGATGGGTATACAGGTTGACAACAGGCTGCAAAAACAATACTGAAAACTGGGCAACAGAAGGCAGGGAACCCCAGTTGCACAATGCAAAACTGGTTCAGCGCAGGTAGGACACTGTCAGTTTGACATTCAGCGCAGGTAGCCCCTTCGGGACCTGCGTTGCAACGCAGGGAGCCTTCACTGCAGCTGCACTGAAGAGAAAACTTTCGTCTCTCTTTGGTTCCGGGTCACAGATTGCTCAAAAATCAACTGTTTTAGGCCAAATCAGAGGCTATCAACCAGGTATACACTAGAGGATGATTAAAGGAAGATGAACACTATCACAAAGAGCTAATAAGAGTCCTTGTGGATCAGCTCTTCAAATCATAAACATGCCCAGAACTGAGCTAGAGTAGCTGCCCTCTACTTTGCCTTCGAAGGATTCGAATGCAGTTCGATTCGGTACTCCCTTTGTTTAGGAAATGAATAGCAAGAAACACAAGCTACCAACAAGACACGATCCCCAGCGGAGTCGCCAGTCTGTTGTGGGGAAAAGTATCCAACACGGAATGACCCTATCCCACTCTAAGGGTGATAGTTCCTTAGCAACAGTCAAAGCAAAGCTATCTAAGATTACTTCTTTATGACATGCAAAAGAGGAAAGGAAGAGATCCACTCACCGATGTCTTGCGCGAATGGTCGATCCAATCTTCTCTCTTTGCTGCTTGCTCCCAGCTCCAAGTCTTCTCATGGGCCCAGCTACACAAGATCCTGCAAACAAGACAAGAAAAGGAAACTACAAGAAGCATGCATTCATAATTGATTCAAGGATTAGCATAAATCAAATACGCAAGTAAGACAATACATCATTGAAACACATGCGAATAGAAGAACCTCAAATGCTTTATTAATGGAAGAAAGTAAGGTTCAGGCGGTGATACAACCATAAGAGGCCCAATCCAGCATCACCTTCCCGACGGAAAGAAATCTCCTCTTCACCTCCCTCAAGCAATCACCCAATACTCTCAACTGTAAACCAACACAAATTCTTTGCACAAAATTCCGGCCTCCAGATCCCATGGGATGAGATCCTTATATAGAGTTTTGGAGTGAAGATAAGTCAGCTTGATGTGTGACTGTTGTCCTCTTCAACCCCAGTTGTTCTTCAGTTCTTGAGTCCACTTGGAGATTCTACCTTCCACTCGGAGTTTTAGAACCTCTTACTCTCCACTTAGGCGAATCTTTTGATCCAAGTGTCATTTTGGAAACTTCCTGGGCACTGACACATTGAGGAAAGATTCCTCCACATGTCCAAACTAGCTCAGCGCAGGTAGCCTTTGATGAAGTTGACATTCAGCGCAGGTACACCATGGAGCAGTTGACATTCAGCGTAGATGCTCAGTGGAGCAGTTGCTATGATCCAAAATTGACCTGTTTTTGAGTGTTTTTCAGTGGAGAACTGATCTGAAGTGCTGTGGTTTGTTGACCTTGTTCCTCTAGGGGTAGGAACAACATGTTTAGGGACTTTGGATCCCTCAGATTATTGACATTTCATGCTCCATGCTGTAAGGCACAAAAATGTCTATAACAGTTTCCCAAAACTTATTGTATTTTAACTCCTTAGTTATAATGTTTAATTTATAAATGGCTAAACTACATTCTATAGCAAGGTATTTACACAAAAAATTGCATGATTATTATGGTACTGTTTCCACCCTGATTTTGTGTTTTAAATATTGATATCTTCCATTTTATGAGAAGAATAATTGTAAACTTTGTATATATAGATCACACATTCTAGAATTATTAATTCCTCTTGAAACACAAATAAGGCTTCCATGCCTATTTTGTAACTTTTGTGTTAATATTTGTCTTCCTGTAAATTTTGTTAAATGTTAACATAAGGACCAGTATTGCTAAGATGTTGATATGTATATGATTGATTTTCTTACTTGGTAATTACTTGTGAGAGTTAACCTTCTTTTATTATTTATTGTTCTTTCTTCATCAAGAAATTACAAAAAAATATTCTTCTGAGATCACAAAGAAGCAAGAGACATAAAAAAATCAGGCTTTCAAGCTAGGGAAAAAACCCACAAGGGGGAAAACCCAACAATCCTCTTCTTACTTAATCAAGTCAAAATGAGATATCCAACCCAAAGACAAAACTAGTCTACCACCAAAAGACTAGGTAAAATCCTTCTTCAAGTCACCATCAGAAGCTAAATTCAATACTTCCAAGTCACTTCAAACAAATTCTATTCAAATCTATCTTCAAACTAGTTATAACACAAAGATCTTGGTTCTACAATATTAAGGTTGAAAAATAGGTTTGTCTCTGCTTTAGTGGTTTGGTCTTTGTCACAAAAGGATGTGATCTATTACATGTTCAGTCACTTTATCGCAGAGGAGCGTGAACTTTATAAATTGTTAAATCTGTTAAATTTATTGGCTCTTACTTTGTTTTCCCTCCTTTAATTTCTTATACCTTCGTTTGATCGGATCTTCACTTGTTCGATGGATAAGAGAGCTCCCAAGGATGTTTGAACTAGAGTTATATATGCTCATCAAGATGTGGAACTTGAGGTGTTGAGGTGGACTTATACAAGGTGATTTGACAGGATGAGTTGAGCCCCTCTAGAGGCATTTTTTACTAAAACATAAATCTCTTTTTCTTCTCTTTTAATTTGTCCAAATGGAAAAGAAAAAAATACAAATTTTGTTAACTTCTTTTTTATTCTAATGAGCATGAAGAACATGCTAGACCAAAAGATAAAATAAAAAGTAAATTCAATAATATTTTATCTCTCATTATGAAGACCGACACTAGTTACATTTTCCAACAAACATAAGGACCGACATTCTTAATATATATATATATATATATATATATATATATATATATATATATATATATTCGAGTACAAGGCTCCTGGTTATCGGGTTTCGGTATTTAAAACTTCTAAGGGTTTCCCATATTATGATAGGGACTACCTGTTGTGAAATAACTTGAGAACCTTATATCTACTAAACTCATCAAAATTATAACCATGTCCTTTATAATTATATGTACTAACTTTATATAATGTTATCTATAAAAAATTTCCTACCTAGTTCATAATTTCCAATACATGTTTACTTTCAAAGCTAACTATATTTTACATAACAAACAACCTTTTTCAAAAAACAATTACAATAGGAATTAAACCCTTCTTGACAGTAGGCCACATAGTTATTAACCCCTTCAATTTAGTCCTCTCCCATAAATAATAGCATGATAGTAGGCCACATAGTTATTAAACCCTTGAATTTAGTCCTCTCCCATAGTGAATAACATAAGAAAACATTGGGATTCAAATAAACAAAACAAAACAAAAAACCTAGTCACTTATTTGTGTTATTTTGAAAATATAAAAGGAGGTACCACATTCTTCCCAAATTTTGAACTAGTGACTCAAAATATCCCCCTGATCTTTAGACTCCTCCTCTATCAGGAAACAAATCAGTAACTTTCATAGTTTCACCTCCTCAAGCCCTAGAAACATCCTTCTAAATCTTGGTTGAAATCTTTAACTATGCAAGTCCAGTATTTATCTCCCATAGGTACCTAATTATTTCTAGATTGCCTTTCTCTCTTGAAATATTATTTTCTAAATCATCTTCCACTCATGACATTTTTCTCCATTCACGATTATTTTGGTGGTAAGGAAAAAGCATCCTCTAAAATACTAATGATTTTTTCCTTTTCTCTCGCAATTGTGCTTTCTTGGATCATATCTTATTTCTAATTGTTTCTTAACACATGGGAGTCTAAATACTCATGTGGTGGCTCCTCTCATATTTTCAAAATAACAATAAGTACTGTAACAAAATTTCATTATAGTAATAAATATTTTCATTCTCACAAATAAATTCAACTTTACTTTTTATCCTCACGACCATCTCTTTACATATCAAAATAAAAATCATAAAAGTTGATAAGAGTTAATTTGATCAAGGGCACTATGTTTCCTCTCCCCATAAAGGAAACATTTTCCTTGGTGTTTTCCTGCACTAATTCCTTTTGGAACAAAATTGGAAAATCCTTTTTCATTTCTTCCTCCATATCCTAGTTGTCCCCTTTAGGCCCAAGTGCTTCCATTGCACTTTAACAAAGGATATGGCTTTATTCCATAGTATAATTTTCTTCTGGTCTAAGATTTGTAGAGGCTTGACCAGGAAAAATCACCCTTTGGTTTGACAAGTACAACATTCCAATCCATAACATGAGTTGGATCACGAATGTGCTTTTTTAAAAGAAACATATGAATACACTGTGAGTCTTAGTATGAGGTGGTAATACTAGATGGTAGGCCACTAGCCCTACTCTTGCTTGTATTTTAAATGATCTACAAAACTGAGGTGCTAACTTAACACAGTTTCCTAGTTTTAGGGTAATTTTTTATTGTTTGACTTTAATGTATACATGTTCCACTACTTGAAATAATTTTTTTGTCCTTTTCAAGCACGCATAGCTCTTCTAGTTGTTCTAAGATAATTTAAGTTATGTTTTACTTTCTTAAAAATTTGTTCCATTTCCTACAAAATATCTAGTCCTAAAAAATTCATAAGTTTAGGTTGACTCCAACTCAAGGGAGTATGGCACTTTCACCCATACATACCTTTGAAGTGTTGGACAATTTCCATTGTTTGCATGGCTAGTGGTAGCAAGTTTGTTGGAATTGATTTAAATCAATTTAACATTGATGTTGGTGCAAACAAATGTGTTGGCATTGATGATAACCAGGCTAGAATTGGTCTTCATGGTGTGTCAAGCTCATGGGGAGTCCTATGGCTACTGTAGTCTTAGGTAGAGAACCATCATAATAGAAGGATATGAAAAGAAGCTATGAATTCTTATAGCTAAGATGGTTAGGGAGTCCTAAGTTTTGGAGGAGATTTTGCCTCAAGAGATCAGCTCAGATACCCCTAGAAGTGGCATAGATAGATAGTGCTTGGACAACACTTTCATGTTGAAGTCCGCAAATGGCCTCCTAAATAAAGAGTTATTTCGAGCAAAGTTGAGGTGCCCAAAGTCAAAATGGAAAATTTAAATGTGGCTTAAGGTCAAAGTGGAGACCAAGTTTGGTAGATAGACATAGTTGGTGGAGCCTTTTACAAAGAGGCTAAGTGTTAGACTAGGCAAACACGACCCGACAATGTTGTAACAGGGAGCATTTTCATTGGCTAGCATTGGATCTCATCACACAACTCATCCCCTTGACCTTACTCTGTAAGATTAAAAGGTGTGTGTGAAAAGAATGAAAGGGATGATGCATGCCAATAATGTCATCCCGACAGATGTACCCTGAAAGGTTCAAATAAGGGGCAAATGCTTAACGATAGGGATGACTAAGTAGTGGGCTTGTGTGGAAATCGACACAATAGCGGAGCAGGCAGAATTGATTGGCTAGCAAAGGTATCACTTGACAATTAATCTTGGCAAGAGTACCTCAAAGGTTTTACTAAGGGCATGAAGGTTAATGATAGGGATGGTAAGCATCGAGAAACATGGAAGTAGTGCAACAATGAAGAGTGGGGTAGACTTAAAGAAATGGTCAGGACCCTTGAAAAAATTAACAAAGGAATTTTCTGCAAAACACAAGGCTCATGACCCTTCCCTCTCTCCTCAGGGAAACTACATGGCAACATTATATTGGTTGTTGATAACCTCAGCATGAAATCAGTACATGAGACACATGGTAGGAATATTTGACATTTTTGGGTGGCTTAGTGGGCCAAATCTGGTTGACACGTGTCATCACTTCGGAGAATCCATGTGGCACTATTGAAGACAACATGACATAATCTCGCATCTATGACCCTGGAAGGTTTGAAAGGTGCACAAAGAAGGGTTGCAGGATGATAGAGAATCGGGATGAGTCAGCAAATTTATGGCAGAGTAGCAACAAATGAGAGTGAAGGCATGCAGCCCCATGGGACAAATCATCCCTCAAGGCTCATCCCAAAAGAATTCTAAAGGCACAAAGGAGAACCATCGACAGGATAATGTTGTGACAAGTCAATAAGAAAACACAATAACCGAGGGAAAATGAGAAAAAAGTAAGGGTGGTCTCACTGGATATGTAATCCGTAAGGCTTACCACGGAAGAAAACAAATGCCTGCAAGGACAAGTTTGGGTTGTTAGAGTAGTGTGACACATAGGAGATTGAGTTGTCATGAAAGCTCATCCCGACAGGATTTTGATTGGTTGATGGCTGTAACAGGTGGACCCACAGTACATGGCATCCCATAAGGTAGACCCTGAAAGGATTTAAAGGGCACAAAAGAAAAGCATTAGGATAAATTGAGACGGAGGATAAAGTAAACCGTCATGACATGTTTCTATGGGGGAATTGTGACCAATGATGCAGAATGATTAGTGTGTGAATCTTAAACCCTTAAGACTATAATTAAAAAAAGTGCCTAGGTCTTAGTTTTGCAATGATTATGCGTGTTATTGCACATATGGGCCTTCACGCTAAATACAAGAAAAAAGATTCATTGTGGGGCATATGTTTAGAAGAGAATTTGGGCTATACGTAAAGCACTTTGGGCCATAATTTTAGGCATTCATGTTAATCTAAAAGAAAATAATTATGATCTAAATTATGTAGCGCCATGACTATAAATGAAATGAAAAAGTCGATATCTATTACTATTGATGAAGTTAATGGTAATTTCCAAGAGCTCTGATCTGAGACAGAGAGAGCCACAGTCTGCAGAATGAATTAATGAAGCTTGGCTCAAACAAGAACAACTCTCCTCTGGTTTTCCTTGAACACTATGAAGAAGTAAATGGAAGATATTTTTGGGAGAAAAATATTTGATTACAAATAAAATATGTCATGCCTAAGGTACATGTACTTGAGCTTGTGATCAATTAATAAGAATAATGGAGCACCTTGTTGAATCGTAAAGTTTTGACTAAGAATTAATTCTTATTGTGGAGAAACGCTCAAAAGCCCATTTAGAGTGTTTAATGTTTTTTCAATGGCCAAGAAATCTAAAGTAATGGAAACATGGACAACCATGCATTTGAGTACTCTCTTAGGTAGAGTGGATAAAAAATGACTTTCAAAACAACATTGTTCCCTATGTAAAAAAGGAATAAAACCAAGGATTACATCTGTGCAATTTGGGGGTATGTAGCATTGTTGAGTAAGACGAAAGGAGAGCATTGTGTGTGAGCACTACTGAGAAAAGGCCAAGTGTGCCTGGGTTATAAAGAGAGGTTGAGAGTGCCTGACACTAGTAGAAAATGGTTAATTAATTACTAAAACAATGACTAAAATTTGCATATAAATGACTATTTTTCAGTCCATGACCAATAGTAGCTAATTTATAGTATCTTATAACGTGACCAACTTTTAGTCGTTTTTAGCTTGGTCATTAATTAGTTGTCTCAATTTTATCATCTAGTATTATATTTAGTCATTAATTCGGTCCTTTATTTAGTCATTAACTGCCGCAATTAATGACCAAATATACCACAAATATACTACTATATGATTACCCAAAAAGACCAAAAAAATATGACTAAAATGTTGGTCATGTTATATGATACTATAAATTAGCTACTAATAGTCATATATATGCAAATTATTGTCATCCTTTTAAACTAATTAAAGACCAAATAAATATGACCAAAATGTTGGTCGTGTTATAAGATGCTGTAAATTAGCTATTAATAGTCATATATTTGCAAATTTTAGTCATCCTTTAAAACTAATTAATGACCAAAAAAATATGACTAAATTTTAGTCGTGTTATAAGATACTATAAATTAGCTACTAATAGTCATATATATGCGAAATTTAGTCATCATTTGTAATCACAAATTTATTATTTGCAGTAGTCATTTATTTGTTTTTGGTAAAACAACTAATTTAGTAGTTTTTATTCATTTCATTTAATTTCATTCATAATCATTATAAATGACTAATTTAGTCATATATTCTTTTTATTTGTGTTCACCAATAATCAATATAAACTACTAGTTTAGTAGTTTTAGATTGATTTTAAGTGTTCATATTAATCAACATAAATTAATTAGTATGATTTTGCGACTAAATAAAAAAAATGGCGTACAATGTGCATGTTTATCTAATATGATAGCACAAAGTTACATATGTTAATTACAACGTTAAATAATATAAAGTGTAAATAAAAATAATTTCAACCACAAATTTTATTATATAAAATGTTAAGTATTATAATATGATTTTCCAACTTAATATTGGTTGGATTATAATTTACACATGAAATATTGTTTCATCATTTCAAAACATTATGACTGTGTTGCCAAGGCATTGCAAGTGAATTAACCAACTCTGAAGACTTGACCATCAATCTATATGTATGTATCTTATGCAAGATATTGCTTTAAGGGTATCACTAGACCATTTCTCTTCTCTCTCTCATTTTGCATTTGTCGCTCTAGTGTTATTGTTCTCGTATTTCTTCAATTCCTGCTTCTTACCATCAATATTGTGTTCATCTCCTAAAAATGAAAGAAGATACAATTTGAAGTATAAGACATGAAAGACGATGAATAATTGAATATAAACTAAAGTATACTATAGAAGATTTATACGACATATACCTCATCATCAACAATGTCAATGTCATTTTCCCCCATAAAAGTAAGAAAATCGAACAAGTTTTCTTGACTTGGGGATGGCGGTCATAATGTGGCCAAATGACCTGTATAAACAAAGAAAATAAAACATCACCAGAAAAGTGAACACCTTAATAACTTAGTTATATTCAACCTTCAGAGAAATCTTAAGCACAATCATGCCAACTAAGTTACATGTTAAAAAACTCAAGTTGTAGATACCTTGTTAAAACAAATAATCTAAGGTGTGATGTTTAACCCTTGTCATTTTATTCACAACAAAATTTCATTCTCTAACGCATGAACATTGTCAAGTATATATACAATCTGTGCTCAAATAACAACATGAAACTAAACTTTTTTAATAGCCATGAAAAGATTTTAACACAAAACAACTAAAAGGATTTCAATTAATATCTTGTAATACTAAACTCATCTTCAAGCTTTGGATGTTTTTTAAATGGACATGATACCAAGTACTTTCAATTTCATAGTTAAAAGAAAAATCAAAATCAAAAGAAACATTCAAAATACAATCAAACAATAAAGAGAGGATATCATGGAATGTGCATTGCAATTATAAGAAATTTGTTTACCTGTCCACTAGTGTCTTGTCTAGCATTCCTAAAACATTTTCTTGCCCATAATAACCATGAGGTGAAAAAATCACAACATTAAAAACCATAGGAATCCCTACTAGAAACTTCTCCAAATTCGATGGCTCATGTGCCAAAAGGATCTCCAACAACAAATGAATCATATTTGAGACATGCTCTACATTGTCTTCCCATCCTTTTTCCAATCCCAATTCCTGTAACCTGCCCAATTCCATTTCCTGTAACCTGCCCACACCAGAGTCAAGTAACAATCAAACAAAGGCATTTACATTTTTTTTATCTTTTATATCTATAAAATTTGAATCAGATTTGTTTTAGGAACATATTAATTCATATTTAAATCCTTCATGTCATGAGAAGGTGTCAATCAAGTAGGACATTTGAAAAAACAACCTTAGTGAGGTCCTCAAACAATTCATATAATATCAATATTTTTCTTACTATGATATCTTGGGAAGAAAAAATAACATATCTGCAAAAGAAAAATCCATATATTACTTATGTTCAAACTTTGTATATGGTGTATTAGTAGGCAGATTTTTAAGATGTTTTGCCTTTACCAAAGTAGATTGTAGCTTGGTTAAACTCTATATCTTTTCATTCAATATCAATTTCTGCAAGATAAATGTCACACATTATTCTTTTTCATTTCTCAACATGCTACAAATGATAAATTGAAAGTCATAGAAAACCAAGAGAAAGCCCTTTTTCTAACCAAAACAAAGAAACAAATAGTGCCTCTAATAAAACTTCACACCTCAAAAATTACTCTGCCACGTGATTCTTTGAACCATCTTTAGGTCATACTTAATGGGGTATTTGTATGTTTACCGTGATGTCAATTTGGTGTTAAAATAAATATATAAATCCAGTTTATTATCAGTGAAATTTAAGTATAATTCCAAAAAAATAACATCATTACAAGGTACTGGAGACATAAACATCATCATAATTAGGATTCTCTATTTTAGTTTGATTTGAATTGAGTTCACATTTGAATATATAATTTTATCTAAAGAAGTGAAATAGAAAAATCAGAATCGAAATGGCCCAAACAATCCCAAACCTTCTTTTCTTGGCTATCCATACCTATCTCCTAGCCTTGTTAAAAGAATGTGCTTTAAATTATTCAAAGAGTAGAGTGAATTTGTTACAAAAAAAAGTGTGGTCATCATGCTATTAACTATAAGTTCCACATAAATTTTTCAATTGGGTTTATCTCTGCTGGTTATGAGGAATGATTGTTATCCTTCCCAACCAGTTTTGGTTTCCATAAGTGACATGTTGAGCTCACAACAAGCATATTATAAAATGATAACACACTTCCAATGAAATTGACCTTTCTGGATGGTGCAAGCTCTGAGGAGAATTGGTTCCTATCACATTTTAGGTATGGAATGTGATTGTAATTAACAAGACCAAAAAGAAAATTGATGAGATCATAGTTCATAAATAAACTGAAAATGTCATTCCTTTTTATATCCAATTCTTTAAAAATAGCTTTCTTACTAATTTAATCCATCTGAAAGGCCTCAGAAAGCTTTTCACAATTAGCTTTCAACTGTGCTTCAATCTCAAGAAGCAGTGACATTTGATAGCTAGTACTATCATGAAAAAGAACAATTAATATTCAAAAAGTAAATAATGACCCTATGAGACACAAGTGCTTCAATAATTTTGTAGGATATTTTATTCAATCAAATTATATAGAAGCTCTTTTTCATTTATCAATCTTTCCTAATGTAGAAAATGTGATTACAACTATTCATAAATTGTATATTCCACCTTGGCCCATCCTTTCTAGGAAAATCTAGTTCCTCATAACTTCATTAAAGTTTGAGATTAAGAGCTTAACTTTATTTGAGGAGGCTATCATCAAAAGCATAGACTGAAAAAAAATATTGAGTGATGCCATTGGATATGGAACTAATCAGAAATCATAGATTACACCCCTGCCCCTTCCTTTACAGTAAAAATCCGGTTGACCATAACTCCATCAAACTTTGGACTTAAGAGCATAAATTTCTTTAAGGAAGTTATCATTGGAAGTGTACACTAGAAAATTTTGAGTCATGCCACTGCCTATGGATGAATCAACACTATGATGAATCTCAAAATGTAGGAGACATTTCAGAATATATGAAGACAAGGAAATTTTTCCATTACCAAGTTATTCAACGTGCAATTTTCAATCATCAAGCACCCTAATTAGCACCAATGGGTTTATGTTGGATACCATTTATGAAATCCAAGGGAGTACCTGGTGGTTTTCCAATGAGATCTTACTTGGAAAAAAGGAATGTGAATCAATAAACTAAAAATATTTAGATGGAAAGAGGGCAAGGCACCACATGTGGCTATGATTTCCACACTAATGATCAAGTGCCAAACCAAGAATTTTTGGTCACCGCCATGGAATCTATGACAGATTCAAGTTTTGAACATGAAATCATTGGTGATCCTAGCCCTCATAATGAGGTCTCATCACATGGAACTCATCCTAGACATAATAATGATTGCTTTATGAGGAAACTTTTAGAAGTCTTAGAAGTTAAAATCTTCTATCCATCCCTAAGGAAACCCTAATTCAAAATGCCTCTACCTTTACAAAGAAAAACATGATAAGGAAATTTATAGCATAATTGCCAAGTTATGGATTTCTTTAGCTCTCAAGAAGAATATTAACTTCCAAAAATTATGGGTCAATAAATTTCTCCCCTTATGGCCAAAATTATATAGCCTCTTTATTAAAGGAAGACAAATATTTGATCTCTCATAACATCCATGTTGAAAATTATCTAAGGGACACTACCTAGAGACAATACTATACCCATTTTCACTGCAATCCTAGTCAAAGATACCATAGCTTTCAAACTTTTCACAATTACTATAACCTCTCCCAAGCCCGAGTTTAAAAGAAATATTATATGAACTTGAAAGAAACAGGGCAGCTCTACCACTATACCTCCAAAGATATCCATTGGCTAGCACCATCAAAGAAACCTGATTATCTCTAATGACCTAATTTTTCTCACATGTTTGGGCTTTGGAGATGACTTGAGATCATCAACATATTTAATTTTATGACAAATTTCTAGCTGTGAGAAAGACTTCCCTTCAAAGAGATTGACATTCTTAATGATTCATACACACTGAAGTAAGCAGAGATGATTCTTCCCATTTCCACTTACTTCCAAATAAGATAACAATTGTTTTCCCATACTTATTTAATGAAGGATAAATCCATCAAAATGTGCCATACAGATTCAACAATGCCTTCCACCACGAGCAAGCTTCTCTCCTTGCTATTCTAAAAAACTTGATGAATACCTATTGTTGGTTGTGTAGTCTCCATTAGCAGGAATTTTGGACCATATCGGTGTATCCATTTTCAAAATCAACCTCTTAAAACTACTCTAAAATTATTGAATGAAGAGATTCCATTGCTCAGCTTTATGTCCATCTAAATCCAGAAATCCCTCATTATTCCCACATTGTTGCCATAATTAATTGTGACCTAGAACTATTAGTAGCTACATCTTCTAAGATTATAATATCTTGTTGCAACTTGCCTCAGAAACTAAATAAAATATTCTGAAAATTTGTGCTGGACATTACATCCCACCCAAGGCTCTATACTCAAATCAAATACTTCTCCCATTTCCAACTTTCCAACATAACCAATTCTCTGCAATGGGGAATGCCAAGACTAGTGCTCTCTAAATGATAGAAGCATTACGTAGGTTTTATTGGAAATTTTATCCAATATTCTATGGAAAGAGAAATGATGTATTTGGTATGCATTACTTACTGCTCAAGCCCTTCTAGTTTGATCATCCTCCATAGGCTATTTGTTGCAAGGGTTTTTTCCTCTTTCTCCTCCATCCTTCCTATCACATCTTGTTTAAACCTATGATCACACACACACACACATAGAGTTTAAACAAGAACTTCTGTTAGTTTTTAGGAAATTGTGATATACAATGCAAAAATAGATGATTGAATTCCATATTAACTAGAAATTTAGACCACCAACATTCCTATGTACTTGAAGAACTCCAAATGCGTCAGAACATAAGACATTTGATAACAGAGAGCATCCAAGCATTCCCATTAGGCCTTTACATTCATAAGTCTACTTATTTGTTCATATATTCATGTGGTCTTCTAGGTCCATTACCTTATTCATCTCCTAGTGTGGTCTCACAGTGCTACTTCCATGAAAAGACTCTTAATCAAAGTTGATGCTCTTAGGGGTTTCAATTACAATAGACCCATCCCTTGCAAAAAATGTGTTTGAAATTCAGAAGACACGATATTATTATTCACTTATCCTCCTTTCTATGCAATGTTCAAAGCATAGGATATGGTGAATGACTTCACATAAACATTGTTCCAACTACTACTGCACATCATCCCCCAACCCACTTGGCCCCATGTTTATCTGGAAAGAGACTTCCACGTGATCTGAAAAACTTAATACCAATGGAAGTAACATGGGTGATGGTTGTAGTCTACTCTACTTTTCCATTAAGGAAAAAATGTTCACCTTTCACTATAAAGAGTCTATGTTGAGTTTCCACTATGTTGTTTTTATCAGTGGATTTGGATGGGCAAGTAGGTTACTTATTTCAGGGATAGGATCTTACAATTGAATAATAAATATGACCTCAAAGAGAGTAATATTCAATGAGAATAACACGAGGGGAAGGAATAAGAGGGAAATGTTGATCCAACCACCACACATGATCCTCTGCCCCATCCATATTTTTGAGTTTATCTGTCTAAAAGCCACTGCCTGATGGTTGTTGTCAGTTGATAACTGTCCAAAACTGAAAGGCTTTTGCGTGATGGATGTAGTCTGCTACATTTTTCCTACTTAATGAAACAATATACATAATATTATATACAAAATGGCCTCTATCTTCCCTATTCACATTGTCCAACTAAGCATGTTAGTTAATTGTTCACAACCATTGTTTCCTCCAATAGAATAATATATACAATCCTCAAGCAAAGGAATATTCAACAAGAATGATGCTTGAGGAGGGAAAAGGTGGTGATTTATATATAAATTTTTCAATCAACCCTTTAGTGTGCACTCTTTAATGGATAGTTACCCTCACAATCTAAATCCATGGGGACAAGTTCTCTAAGAAACCTTCTGCCATCAAAATGGTGTTGGACCTCCATCTAGGAAGACTTAGGTATTGCTAAATGGATGTCTCTTCTTTAGTTTTCCCATGTCTTATCATGGTCATGGCATGATGTAATCATGGGAAAATTTCCTTTTTATCCTCATAGGGTTGTGTTCTCCCTCTAATGTTCTTAGTAAGGGGTGTAAACACCCACTCTGTCTCTTCCATCTACTAAGATTTCCCAATGAATTCATGGAAGTGGAAGGATAAATTTCTGCCTCTACCACTGTTCAATCCTTATAAATCCTTTACCTAGATATAATTCCTTCATTCGCTGATAAATAAGCCTCCCAATTTTTTTTTGTAACTTGCATCATGCTAAACCCTCAAAGGATTATAAAAGAAGCATAATCCTCATCATCCACACACATAGTTTTCTTACTGAGACACTTTAAAGGGTGGAGACAATTGGTAGAGAATCCCACACATAATTAATCTGATTTTTGTTAATCTTTTGGAAAAGGATAAGCCCCTAGAAGATAGCAACAGGTTCAACAATTTTGTTTGTTTTCCTTTATCATCCTCAAGATAAATTATGGATGGCATTTCCAGATAGGTTGCAATTGGTGCACCTACCACCTGCAGGTCCTATGTTCCCCTTGGAAATTCCATCAAAAAGTAGTCCCTAAAGGGTATGGATAAAATGACTTCTAGGAGGGACATGAGAGCTCAAAAGTTGTGGGGCTTTGGAGCAAATATCTCATTTGCAGGCTTCAGATTCCACAGACATGTCTTTCCCCATTAAAAATTGGGTTGTTTAGAGCCAATCTCACATTTGCAGGCTTCAGATTCCATAGACCTGTCTTTCCCCATTAAAAAATAGATTTTAACAACTTTCTCTAGAGGGACATGGAATACCCCAAGCCCTGGGACCTTGGAGCCAATCATGCATTTGAAGTCTTTAGAGAATACATACGTATTTATTCCTTTTAAAATTAGATTTTAACAACTCTCTCAGAAGGGCAATTGCTTGGGCTATGATTCTATGAGCTGGTTCCATGTCATCAAAAATCAATTTATTTCTAGCTTGTTAGGTTTTCCTTTGAGTAAAACTAGTCAACCGTAATGCCAGGCCCATAAGAGAGTACTCCAGTTCATGGTTTCCCTTACCTCATGCATTTTTGGATCCTCAAGAATTGTTCTCCAGGCTTTGATAGTTAATGGACAATTTAAAAAAATGGCTAGAGTATTCATCATCAAATCCACACATAAAAAATTCCATGTAATTCCATGTAAGATTCAAGAAGAATGGAGCTTAAAGACATGAGACTGTTAAGATGGATCTACGCTAGTGTAGCACAATCAAATTCCTCTACTGGGTTCCCTTCTTTTTCATTTCAAAGATTTAACAGAACCCTCATTGTCTTAATTTGTGCATGGTCTTTTCTCTAGGCATTATTGCCCTTTCTTCTAACTGACTTGATATGCAGATAAGAGATGACAACGATCTTTGAAAAGTAGGTAGCTTTACTTGTGGATGAGGAAACACCTCAGGTATGTTTTTAGCAACATTGACAAGAAGATCATAAGTCGCACATCCTTCAAATTACACCACAAATTCTTCCAAACAGGGATTCAAACCATGGTTCCTTGCTAACAAAACAGTCACAACAAAGTCTAGAATGCAAACGTCAGTGCATATGCGAACTACCAAAACATGCAGCCTCAAATGTCATTAAATTAAATAAGGAAATATATGTTGTTTCTATGATGAATAACTGAAAAGATTTATGAAATTATAAATAAGAGAAGAAATTAAGAATATGTCAGAATTCATATACCACCATAATTTTTTTCTTTGAAAACCACAAATTTTCATTTAGATGATAAAATGTTATAGTGAACATCATCTATTACCATTTCAGCATCATTCCAAGCATTATTGTTGTGGAAATTAAATTAAATAATTAACCTATTCTTAATTTGTCTTGTCAAACCTCCTATATATTACCATTTCCACAAAAAGTAACAGAAAAAGAGTATTCAATCACAAGACTAATACTGTTAACTAGTATTTTGAAAACAATCAAGAACAAAAGAATACATATGATAAAAAAATCAGCCTGTCATGTAACAATGAACTGTAATCCAAATTTTGATGTGAGTGAGTACTAAGATATTAAGGTCTTGAAACCAACCACATGAATTCCATTGCCTTGCACCCAATTAATAAATGAATTTGAGCCATCCTTTTTTATACATCTAATGAAGCCATTGATGCAATATTTACATTGAATAGTTGCATGTGGATCTTTATCCAACCACTCAAGAGTCCTGGAATCCTCCATGTTAATGATGGCTCTTACCAACAACATTACATGTTGTTAGACATCTTATGTAATGTCAAGTACAATGGTATCTTATGTAATGTCAAGTACAACAATTCCATATTTATGCTTATTCGTAGATATGACTCATTTTTTCCCAAAAAATAGCTTTGGGGAGAACCTCCCCATCTTCTCTAGAATTTCCAAATGAATGGCAAGTCAACTACCAGCAAAAGATGTGGATAAGAGGCTTTCTAATCAATGAATAAGTTCTTACAAGTTATAGTTTTGAGTTGAGGCTTCACTCACTACCTAATCACATGGAGGTGAAACTGCACTGAGTATCTTTTCCAGTGGCACAGTAAATTTCGTTAGGAAATATTGAAGTTACAGAAAATAGTTTTCCAAGGAATAGCTTGCATAGGCTATAGTATTGATGTTGTCATGGAAGAATCATGAAGCAAAACAACTTGGGATTACATTAGCACATGATTTTTTAATTTTTAATTTTATGCTAGGTTCAAAACTTAAATACAAATCCATGCTTATTATACCACTTCTCCATGGCTTTGCAGGTTCATGGACATAATGGATAGCCCATGTGTAGAAAAGTATTTAAATAGGAATAAAGATGACCTATGTGGCAAAGGATGATGCTACCAGCTTGAAATGGATTTCCTTGATGATAAAAAATGGCATTGGCAAAAAAGGAATGAAATGCATGGCAGAAATGCCATCAACATCAGGAGAGTACAAATGTCAATAGTACAGAGGCCTTTCAATATGGATACTCTGTTGTATGTGCTATGATCTTGGATGATGTCCTTGATGACATGTTGTAGTGAGAAAATATTTTTCCATATGGACATCTTATTGTGTAGTCCTTGACGGAATCCTGTAGCATGAAGGCCCTATTGTATGAGCTTACATTAAAGGTTTTCAATATAAGATGATGTCTTGTAGAATGGATAAATCATAACAACACAGATGCTTTGTTGTATGGACTTGGTATGGATGCCCTTCTTGAAATTATGAAGTGGTATTGACATCCTACTAGCTGTGATTCTTGCTAGGCATTGTTAAAATTTACAAGAAAAATATCATAGAATACCTATTAGTGTCAAGAATTCATGATCTAATCCAAAAAATCAAGAAATGATAAAAGAAACATTAATACACTATTTGAAAATGCAACAAGTCAATAAAACGTATAGGTCTAGAATAAGTAAAATATCATCTCAGAGCACAAAACCAAAACCAAGCCTTGTTGATCCAAGATAATGCATAAGAAGACATAGAACAACAACCCAAAGCATTTTGGACAGAGGAGACTAAGGAGAGCAAGAGTTCAAGCACATAATTATACTTTCAAGGGAAAAATTAATGTGATCATGATCCCCAGAATATCTTTATAACAACATTGCATGTCGTTGTTTATATACTCTGAATACATGTTATAATAAACATAAAAAAAAATAGTAAATAGAAAAAAAGAAGGAAAAGAAAAGAAAAATTAGATGTCCTTTAAACTGCTTACCTGTTCATTCTCTTCAGAATCTGAAATGAAGCTCCCACAGATTCTAACTGTTGTAACTGTGGTAGTTGTTGAGGAATTTATTGAACATGTTGCGATTGAAGTGGAGACTGTTGAAAGGACTATGAAGAATGACCTTGGGAATGGAGAGAAAGAAGTTGAACTTGTGTTTGTCTAGGCTCCAGGCTTCATGAAATTAGTTTGATGTTGATGGTTTAGTCATTGAAATTGTTGATATTGAAGGGGTGGTGCAAATGGAGGTGGAGGTAGCAGAGTTTGCATAGAAGGTTGTACAGATTGTGTGATAGGAGACACAAAAGTGAGTCTTTGTGATTGTTTCCTTTGTGAGAAAGGAATGTTGCTCGATGATGGTGTCACAGGTGACAGGAATTCAAAATCTCGGGGGATCAGAGCCAAGGGAAGAACCCACATCGGCCTGATATTTTGGTACCATTCCTAATGGAATTTTTGTACCTAATGACCTAGAGTCATTCACTTAAGTCATAGGGTGACTAGCAGAATGAGTTAAATTGAATGAAGATGACAAATAACTTGAATTTTTGTGGCCAAGAATAGTAATTTGAAGTGTTCTCAGCCTTGATTGTGAAGTCGAGCTATTATTTTGATGTGTTAGGGGAGGAGGCCAACCATTACAGGTCAATCCCCTATTGCAACTTGACTACTTTGCGGCAAAGACGCTGACTCGGTAGAAGTATCTCTGATATTTTGAGACACAATACTTGATTGAAAAAGAGAATATCGCTGGTGCTCTTTAGACTCCTACATTAAGAAAAATATAATTTTGTCAAACATCCTTTATCTTTACATCCTAAGGAAATCGCTAAAAAACCAAGAAGGAAAAAGGGAAACAAGGAATATTTTTCGTCAAACTAATTAGATCAAAAAAGACAATGGGGAGAAAGGAAGCCTACCCTTCTAGGAGGTCATCTCTACTCACTCATCATAGGTCTATCCATAGGAGACAAGGGTCCATGCATCTTCCAATCACCATCAAGAAGAGTAGGGTCCCAGACCCATTCTTTTCTCTCTCTCTAAGCCTGACCACTTCTTTAGGTCACCAGGAAAATAATCATATTTCCTTGAGTTATCACTTCCTCTACCATGATTCTCCAATCTTGGGCTCATATCCTCTCAAAGTATTCTTCTTCCTCTGAATTTCACCAGTTTCTAGTCACCATTCTATTGCTTATTATATCAATTTCCTAAGGTAGTTGTACATGTGAAAGTAGTCCACGTGAATATCTTTAGCCCCTGTAATTTCCATAGGCATCAATTAGAGTACCATGTATTGGTTGATGCCTCCAATCATAGCCATTCCTTGAACCATATGCTACACTCATATTAGTAGTGACAAGTTGCCTGAGGTAATCTCCATCACCTTTCCCACCCCAAAGCCTTTCCCACCCATTATCCTTCTCTGCTTTCCTGTCATTCAACCTTCCAACAATCCTTGATGGAGAAGGATTCCTTCCAAATCCAATTCTTGATGATGCCAGAGGAGCACTCTTGCCTCCAACACTTGATAGAGAAGGATCCCTTCCAATTCCAACTCTTGGTGGAGAGGAAACCCTTCCACCTCTTAACCTGGAGAGCAGAGGGGAAGGTTTTCCAATTCCCATCCATAACTACTGCAAATTTTAAGGTAGCATCACAATATCCCTCAGACAAAAAGGGAAAAATGCATCAGTTAGAAGCAATAGACATTTAGAATTGACATTAGGAACCGTGCCAGTAAAAAATGTGATGGTTGTGAGCTGAGACTGACCTCACTCATGCCACCATCACCAAAAAGGTTACTGCATAAGATTTCCTCTTGTCCAATTTTAGGGAATATGCTACACCTATTGAATGAGGAAGTTTTGTCCTAGAATATGCATAGGATACATGGAATGTAGTAAGAACTTGCAAACAACCCAAAATATTTTTAATAAAATAAACCCAAAGAACAATATAACTGATAGGTAAATTCATAAAGATAATAACAATTCAAGTGAAGGAGACCCTTATGCTATAGGGGATGATATAGTGAAGTAATTCAATGCATTGAATCCATAATGGATAAGCATCTGGAATCCTTTTCCATAATCAGCACAATTCCCAAATCACTGGTTTGCACATTCTTGCATCATGAAACTGCACCAAGTAAGGACTCCTATTTCTAAATACTACACACATTAAAAACATCATCCCTTTCAATTAAGCTTACTATAGTCTTAATTATTTTGGCAGTACATTCCACCATTTGTAAAAGCCTTCTAGAAGAATAATTTAGACCTAAAGGTGCTTTTTAATGAAATAATTCATAACTCTAGTGGGGTGTTGGGATTGGTTTAAAAGTGGTATTGTTATCTATATGAAAATGTTCCAAAAGTTAAAACCACAATGTATAGGAATTTGGTAGGCTAGCTCTTGCTTTAGAACAACCATACAAGTTAAGATTCCATTCTCAGCCAAGGTCTTTAGCACTGAAGAAGCCAATTAAGATAATGTCTTGGAAAACATTTTTATTCTCAATTTCTAAACTAGCACATCTTGATCAAACTATGTACCTGGGAAAAGACCACATCATCAATAGTCAAAGTTGTTGTTGATGCAATATTGATGGCCTCTTCTCCATTACTCGTAAGATAGAAAGGAATTCTGCTTTGCCTCTGCTTCATAAAATATGGTGTCCATAACTTGAAGGGTTACCATACTCTCATACATTTTCAATGCTAATTCCTTGCTAATCTGATAAACACCAAAATTGCGGATATTGATGTCACAGATAGACTCATGATTATATATACAATAAATAAGTTCCCCATTAGAGCAATGGAGCTCATTAAATATTAATAAGAAACATAGATCATGTGACTAAAGCCATCAATGGAAATCTGACTCCCAACCTCATTCAAAACTTTGTAGCAAGGTATACACTTATTTCAAGACTAAGATATGAAGTTCATTTCAGAAGTGAGCTCAACTTTCCTGCCTGGAATGTCCAGAAATTGTCACTTCAAAAAAAAAAATGAAATCAAAATTGTAATAGTAATCATATATTTTCTAGAATTTAAATTTGTAGTTCAGAATAACAATCTACACAGCTTTGATTCTCCCTAATTTTCAAACATGTCTTGACTATGTTGAATTAATGACTAATTTTGAATAAATTGTTTTAACATTGAGCTTTCTAAATGCATTTTTGAATTTTAAGGAGCTTTCGAAATGCATTTTTGAAGTCTGAGTCAAACTGCAATGTTGCATCATAGGGAAGAGTTTTCAAAAATCTATTTTCAAATAAAAAAATGCTCAGGCTCACATTGGAATAGATAATAGAAGCGTTGATTCTAAATAAGGTTTTGTACAACCAATCTTCAATTTGAATGAGATTCAGTAGCCATCATGAAGAGCTTAAATTGTAAATGAATTGTCTATAAATGAAAATTCAATAATCCCAGCATCACTGGACGTAGACTAAGGGATGAGGTGCGACCAAATACCCAAGGTAATGCACCACAGGGAGGAAAGAAGAGATTCTATTGATAAAGAAAGAGAGGTACAAATCAGATTTTACCTATGGAGAGGTGGCTTCCTAAATCCTCTTTCTTCAGTTTTTAAGTTTTTGGTCTTCTCTTGGACTTCTACAAGTCCTTGGCCTTTAACCAACAACATTCCTTCCTTTGGCAGGGATCAAAGAGGGTCAATCACTTAAGCTCTCACAACAATTTTTCTGCACAACCTTGCAGTTAAAGGTTCTTTCTGCAACCAAATAACAAAATGTTTCTCTCCCCAAAAGGTGTTTAATGGATTCCCTGAGTGTAGATTTTATAAATTTTGGGGCTTGGGAGGCCCCTCCATCCTCCATGCAACCTTCAAAGGTGCCTCATGCCAAAAATATTGAAAGAAAGGTAGCCCTGTGTGTGATTTGTTGCTTTGGTTGTCTACACACTGCCATGTCAATTTTGAGGCTTGTCCAATCTGGGTCACATTGTTTTGGAAGAAAAACCTATGACCTTGGTGGCAGCTGGTGGTAGGTGAAATTTTTTGAGGCTTGTCCAGTGTGGGCCACACTGGTTTGGATGCAAAACTAGTGACCTCAATGGCATCTGGTGGGAGGTGAAATGGAGGGTAATGACACTGAGGGGGTTGAATTCATTGATTTTGGCCGTTTTTAAAGTTCTAAGCTATTTCTTAGGTTTTGCATCTTCACTGGAAGCAAAAATAGTGACCTTCATGGTAGCTGGTGGTATTTTAAATTTTGAGGCTTGTCCAGTGTGGGCTACACTGGTTTGGAAGCAAAACCAGTGATCTTGGTGGCAACTAGTGGCAGGTGAAACTTGGGGCATTTACACTGAGGGGGCTGAATTCACTGATTTTGGCCCTTTTTAAAGGTCTAAGTTGTTGCATAGGTCCTGCATCTTCAAATTTGAGTGATAAGGGACCTGATGGTGTCCTTAATGTCATGTAATGGTCGAAACATTAAAAGATGGTATAGGCTAGCTGACTCAGTGTTAAGGATACTCTATATTGTTGAAGCAGGGATATGATATGTTTCCCACTCACTCACATTATTGGAGGGTATATGAGCAAAGGAAGAGAATTATTAGAAAAAGACCGAATTGTGGGAATGTGACATTTTTCCTCTTGTTGTGGGAAAGATGCCCAATAAGCCCTGCTAAAGTGCTTTATTTGGTTGGTTTGCTTCTCTATTTTGTAAGGACATAAGTCTTTCCTCTCTTTTGTGATATATTTTTCACCATCAAGGCTTTTGTTTTGATATGTTAGGGTTAGTGGGAACTTTTTGGGACACTTTTAAAATATTTTTTTGAATGTAAAAGATGCACAACATCCCAGAAACGATTCCAGGGTGGTTTCTGGGTTCCATAAATGCGCTCCAGACCCACCAGAAACCAATTTCAGGGATGCATAGAATAAAAGACTACTAAATTGAAAAGTGTTCTATTTTGCATCAAATATTTGGAATTAGAACTTCGATTGATACAATGTTGAGCTATATAGGTGGTTCTTTTGAAGTGGCAAAGACACATCAGATGTTTAACTGCTTGATCAAGGTAATAAATCTACTGTAAATAAATGAAGAAACATACATGTACACACATTTGTGTTGTTGACATGTGAACGCTTAAGAAAAATATACATTGTTGTTGATTAGTTCATATAAACTCTCGTAATTCTGAGTAATCTGACTTAAAATATGAAACATTGGTATTATTTTAGAGAAACTTGTTGATTAACTATTTTGGAATAAATACCCTTGAGTTTCGAATAAACTTGGAGCAAACTAAGGGAATTTGAATGTTGTTTTGAGCATGTTGTGGACAAAACCTTTGAGAAAGATTGTAGACTTGTATGTGTTAAAAATGGAAACTTGGGCCAAATTCCACTTTGGATAGCTCCTTTTGAGAAGATAATTGTGGCATTGAATTCCTCTTTTCAAGAGGATCAAAATCGACCTAAATATCATCAAATTTGGATAAGGAGAAATGGATTTTTGGATTTATGTTCTCTCACATATAAATTATCAAGGCCGATCTCTCCTTTATGTCGGCTCATCAAGCCCAATAGTCACGTCCCTTCAAACCCAACATCTAGTATATATAGAAGTGCCTACTACTTCATTTCACACATCTATCTCACAATATTTACTCTCTGAAATAGCTACAGGAGAAAGGTGTTTCCAACGAAGGAGGAAGGGCTAGGTTATTGTCTTGGTAGGGCTGTTTGATGGGCTAAATTTTTTAGCCAAAAGACCGAACCTCCTTGGGACAAGTGTGGGCCTATGCATAAAGTATGGACTGCTCAGGGCCTCCTTATCCTCTATTATAAGTTCGAGGTTTGAGTTGACTCTGTCACTGTGTATAAAGGTTAATCTAAGGATGTTTTGGACATGATATTTATGGTAAATCTATCCTTGAAGCAAGCCACATTTGTTTGGGTCACCTACAACCAGGCTACAGGCCTTAAGTACCCTATTCTAGAGGCTGAGAATCTTTAGCTAGGAAGCCGTAGTCAGTTATGCCTCATCAGGAGGTTGTACAATTGGTTTTTGAAGCCTAAGGGCATCGTGTATCTGGAGAGACTATCCGAAGGGAAGCCGCAGTCAATAGAAGGTCTAGAAGGAAGTTAATAGGGGTTGTAACAGACTATGTTTATGCCCTATCCAGTCATACTAGAATTGTTGAGAAGTCACTAGTCATTGGAGCTTGCACAAAATGCTAGATTTGCAGCTTTGTTTGAGCCATGGAAAATTTTAGGGGCTAATATTCGCCCAGTGGGCTAATTTTCCATGATTTTTCCAAAAAAAGATTCGCCAATTTCCAATTTTTATAAAAGATGATTCGCCCAAATTTTAGAATATAAAATTATTTTACCTTAAAAATCGCCAACATTATATAGAGACTATATATAAAATCATTATAAATTTGAATAATTTTACAAATATATCAATAAACATTTTATAGTTTACATATTAGGGATTAGTGATATTCGCCAATGTTTTTAAACTTGAAGAAAATTTTCCATCCTTAAAATTTTCCTTGGTCACTTTGAGCCATCTCCTTATCTAAGGGAAGTGGTATTAGACCTTCACATTTACAAGTCATTTTGACTTTGAATTATTGTTTTCTCTCTCTCTGTTGAACATTTGATATTAATGATAAGAATTGACAAAGGGTTTTCCCCATCTTGGGGTTTTTCCCTAGCTTGAGCCATATCCTTGAGCTCTCTTGTCTTGGCTTGTCTTCTGCTCCTATCATTTATGTTCTTTCTTCAGTTACTGCTTATATGATAATGAGTTATGTGATTGCTAATGGAATCAAAATGGATTGATAAATGGGCTAATATGGATCCATGAAGTAACTAAGAACATGTCCCAAATTTAACATGGTATCAGAGCCAGGTGAGGACAAGCCCAAGAAAGAGAGAATGAAATCACTAAGAAACTTGTTGACAAATCCCCATCACATCAAAAGTTAGAGGCATTCCTAGGTTGAGCTCCTTGTGGCATTAAATCAAATTTATGGGCATAGTTACGATGAGTAAGTCAAATCTGTGCTCATTTTGAAAGTCCAATTCCTTATTTCTAGCCAAATTTAGAGACACTCATGTGCATTTGTCTGTGGAAGGATATTCTATTTTTCAGGTCGAAATCTTCCATGACTTTAGGGTCGAGCCACTGTGGTATCTTTCTTGAAGAGTTGTAGTACTTGTTTTGAAGGGACAAAACACCAATCATATAGCTAGAGTAAGGCCATTAGCAAGGTAGTTTCAATAACCAGGGTCAAGAGTATTACCTATGCTGCCAAGATTCATCAGAAAAGAGACTCAGAACTGTGACCCAAAAGGTATATTCAAAAAATTGGGTATTTTTGCTAGGGATAGAACATTGTTTATGATGTCTTATATCAAAGGTTCATGTGTGTAATGAAGATTGGACAAAATTTTAGTCAATTATAAATATGATGTTTGGACAGTGTTTGAACATTCATTCATGACATCTACATCGAATGAAAATATGTGCCCTAGACTGTGGGGAAATGTGAGTTCTTGTTTTTGAAATGATGGTAATATCGAGCCCTAATCTAAGCAGAAATCAGTAATTGAAGGAGCCTCCTAGGACCTCATATTAGTCTTTGTAAGTTCTTGGTAAGGGTGACTTTCTAAGGAACATTCTAATTCAAAAGAAAAGCACTATAACAGAGAAGGCAGTGAGTCATTGGATTGATATGATCCTTAAACAATATGAAAGAATGTTTGAAACATAGCGGCTCTAAATAGAGGGGTGAAGCAAACAACACTCATTTGAGATACTGTCCTGAAAAAAGTCATTCTACCCTCCTGAAGAACAAAACTTTCTACTCCTAATCTAATGTGCCAAGATTTGTCTGCATGAAAATTCTATGGTAAATCTGACTCTAACATTTCAAAATATTTCAATGGAATCAACAGTAAAGGATATCACTGTTGTCCTGTTTTATGCCATCTCAAGTTTATGAAATAAGGCTTATCATCTCACAACAAAAATCTCATCACCTTGCTCTCAGTCTCCTACAATATGAAGAGTATTTGCTGACCTGTGGAGAGAGTATGAGTCTCACTGTCTCAGTGAAATAAGAACAATGACTTCAGCATATATATATATATATATATATATATATATATATATATATATATAGATAGATAGATATATATATATAGATATATATATATATATATATATATATATATATATATATATATATATGTATATATATATGTATATATGTATATATATAGATATATACATATACATATATGTGTGTGTGTGTGTCTATATATATATATATATATATATATATATATATATATATATATATATATATATATATATATATATATATACATACATACATACACACACACAATGACAATATTGTGATTAAGTAAGAGCTTCTACCAAAACCCTAGGTTGTTCACATCAATGAATATTTGTTTACGTTGGAAAAAAGGAAAGCTTCAGACATTGGAATCATTTTTTAAATTCATCTTGAAGCCCTATATCAACCTCATTGAAAGAAGCAATCCTGAAAGATCATCTCAGGCTTGTATAGTTGTGGCAAAGATGTGTATATGTTGACAGTGAAGTATGAATCAACAGTCTTGTGGACACTATTCTTGGCAGGTATCTTCAGTGGTACATTCCTCATGAGTAGACATCTTCAGGGATTACAAGAGTACATCATCAAGTCCTCACATCTGGTTAAATTGTTGATTATGAGCTTATGATGCCAATAATGATACAAAATACTTCTCTTAATAAACTAAATAAATCAGTTCAGATCCTCCATTGACTTGAGAAATAAGTCAACGATTGTACTATCTCCATATCTTTGATTCTTGGCAACTATAAGTGTTCATCATCCAATATCAAATTCTAGAGTATGGTTGAAGATGTTAGATCAGGACTATGGATCAAAAACCTTGTCATAATCAGATTTGAAGTTGTCTACATCAGTATGTCCTATCAAGAATCTGGAAAGATCTATGAGATCTATGTTTGCAGTCTAATCAAAAGGAAGTCTTGAAACAATCAAATATTGTAATGAAGGTTGCAACCTTGGAAGTTTCTTCCTTTTTTAAGGACATGGACCAGTCCCTTGCAGCAGCTGTTATAGACATTTTTGTGCCTTACAGCTATAAGCATGAAATGTCCATAATCTAAGGGATCCAAAGTCCCTAAATATGTTGTTCCTACCCCTAGAGGAACAAGTCTAACAAACCACAGCAATTCACAGAAGTTCTCCACCAAAAACTGCTCAAAAACAAGTCAATTCAGGATCAATTTAGAGGCTCCACTAGCTGTCTGCGCTGAAATGCAAAGTCTGCATTGGCTACCTACACTGCAACGCAGGTAGAAGCACTACCAGGGTGTGCTGAGCAGGAATTGACAAATGGCAAGTTCATTCAACAAGGTGTCAAGACCCTGGAAGCTTCCAGAATCTTCCTCAAATGACACTTGCCTCAGTGAATTCGACTAGTGATGAGTAAGAGGTTCTCAATCTCCAAGTGGAAGCAAGAACCTCCAAGTGGAAGCAAGAACTGACAGAGGGAGAGGACACTAGTCAGATCTCAAGCTGACTCATCCTCTCTCCAAACATCTATATATGGATCTCTCCTCCATGAGATCTAGAAGCTGGAATTTTGTTATTGCAAAGAATTGTTGTTGGTTTGAGGTTGGAATCATTGGGTGCTTAATGCTTTGAAGGAAGGTGAAGATAGGAATTTCATTTGTTGGGAAGGAGATGCTGGATTGGAGCCCTCTGGGTTGTATCTCTTCCTGAACCTTGTTATTCATCAATAAAGCTATCTTGGTTTCTCCTATATACCGGTGTATCTTTGATGTATGATTGCATTAGTATGTTTATTTTATTTCTAATCCTGAACTAGTTATGAATATGAATCTATGTCTTTGTGTAGTGTTCTCTTCTTGTGATCTTGCAGGGACCTGTTGAAGCTGGGTGAGCGAGAAGGCAAGTAGCTGGGAACTCTCAAAGAGAATAGAAACCGGATCAAGGGACAAATGGAAGACACCGGTTAGTCCATCCATCTCTCTTCATTTTTAATTCATAAAGCAAGAATACTAGAATAGCTGTTTCTGTTTGTTGCTAAGGCACTGTCACACCTTAGGTGGATAGGATCGTCCTGCATAGGCATTTTTCCCCACAACAAATTGGCGACTCCGCTGGGGAGATCTGTTTAGTCATTTTATTTGTGTTTCTATCATTGTTTGTTTCATAGACTCAACAGCAACAATCGAACTGCATCTGCTATTCTCAAATGCAAAGTAGAGAGCTGCTGCTTTGATCCAATCACTGGATTTGTCTATGATCTGAACAATGGACTCACAAATGATTTGATGATCCTTTGTGATAGATCTTAGCCCTCCCTCAAAGCATCCCTTTGATTGTACCTTGCTTGTTGCTTTTATTTGGCCTGAAACCGTAGATTAATCAACAAACTGTGACCCAGAACCCAGTGAGAAACTCTCGTTTCTCTTTCAGCGTAGACTCTGTGAAGAGGTTCTGCATTTCAACGCAGGTCCCGTGAAGGCTACCTGCGTTGAATGTCAAAACCTTTGTGTTAGGGGTGCGTTGATCCAGTTAGGCCTTGTGCAGCTGGGGTTCTCTGCTCTGTTTTGCCTTGTTTTGATCTCTGATTTTTGCAGCCTGTAACCAGCATAGGTACCTGTCTGATAACTCCTTTTCTCTACTTAAATTCCGCCTCCTTTTGTACAAAAAGACTGTGAGTGTTTTTATGTGTTTGTGGCATCATTTACAGTTTTCCTTTGCAAGAGTGAAATAATCATCCTGTAGCCCTTGATTCAGATCTATTGATTGTGATCTTAGGAGAGAGTTCATTGGTTGTTTGCAGTTGATTATACATTTACTTTTGCTTTTGGTTTGAATTTGTCTCTTTTAAGTGTCGAAACAAGTGTTCATTTCGAAAGTCGTAAAGTGTTGTATTCTCTTCTACCCTTTCTGGTTTCGAAAAAGTAAACTTGTTTGTATTTGTCATTTAAAAGCAAATTCAAAGTTGTACAAAAAGCTTTCTTTTTAGGCATCAATATTAAGAAAGCGGAAAACAAACACCTGCATTGTGCATTTGCATCTTGATAGTTTGCATGATTGATTTAGGGAAAGTGCATTAGAGTGTGCTGATTGCTCTCTGAGAAAAGATGGTGTCTTTCTTTTCCCTTTGTAGCTAGGATTTTCATAGTTGAAAAGATATAAAGCTTGCTTATCATCTTTAGACTGCATTTAGGAATTGTATCATACATCTCGTGGTGAACCTCAAAAGGCAAACTTCTAAAAATATCAACCTAAAATAAATTGAATGAACTTAACAACGCTTTGTAACTTAACGCACAACATAGAGGTCTAGCCTAGAGACGTGTTCCGGCGTCGTAAAGCCTGGTGACTGTCGATCTCGCTGATGGTGGGTGATTCCTCCTGAGGGATGATAGCGCCAGTACGGATTGTGCTCCCACGTACCGTCGAGTATATATTGGGAGACCCCTATAGGCATAAAACCTTTATCCTTAGGAAGCCGTGTTGGCCGCCCTACTGATCGCAATGCACTGAACACAGCATTCAGGAAGATCGACCACCCGTACCTTAAAAAGTATTATGCGGTTTTACGAAAAGTTTGGCACACCCTCTACCTAGAACTCTAGAGTAGTTCCTTTTGGCCTTTTTGAGACTCTATAACGGAAAAAGTCCATCCGAGCATTTGTCACTTCGGGCTCGTTAAAACATCGAAGGAGACTAGAGTCATCTTTAGCTTTTTCTCGACTCTTTAAAATTGAAAAAGCAAGTTGTGTCTAAAGCGTCGTTAAAATTTATTTTAAACGGAACAATCACCCCTTATTCCCGCGTTGATCTTTCAGTTGAGAAAATGGAGCCCTCCAACCAAGGAATTCCCCTTGGTGGAAATCCTAGTCCCTTCTCCTCTTGGGGAGATGTTGGAGCGCCCCATATGGCCACATTGTCGCTTCCAGGACTGACAATAGGCTTGCCTGTCTGGCTCTTCTCAACTAATGTTGTTCAAAACACCACTATTCCTGAACAGTCGAATCAACAGTTAGACCAGACCAGAGTTACCCACCAGCCTTCTACTTCATCTAATTCTTCCTCTCCTCCTTCCTCTTCGCTTGACGGAACTGGTAAAACAAAAAACCAAGTTCCTAAGGAGAAGAAGGAAAAGAAGAAGAAAGAGAAGAAGAAGAAGGAGCCAAAAGCGACTGGGGGCAAACAAGTGTCGTCTGACAAAAATCCACACACATCACTGACTAGGCCTAAATCGCCATGTGTCATATGCAAGGGAGACCACTTCCACAGAGATTGTCCCTGCATCCCTCGGATACTAAGGGACTGGTCTGTTGAAAATAATACTGAAGGGGGGGGGGAATCAGTATTATCTAGCAATTTACCAAATCTTCCTTATTTGATCTTTTGAAATATTCTTGCATATCAGTACCATAAAACAATGAGCATGAATAAAGAAAATAGACAATCACACCAAAGAACACAAGATGTAAGGTGGAAACCCAATGCGGGAGAAAAACCACCTGCTGCAATAATGTCTCTATCTTCTTTCAAGAAATTCTTTTTACAATGATTTTGTACTGGTGCAGTCCTTTACCAGCACGCAGGCTGCAACCTGCAAAGAGCTACAACTCTTTCTCGTTTTCCAGACTTCTCCTGGAAGGGAGCTACAACCCCCTACTTCTTTTCAAAATGATCAACAAGTATACAATAGATACAGTCTACAACAGATATCAGATCAGTAATTACAGAAACAACCCAGAACACCTTATGAACAGAAATATACAGTTAACAGATCATCTTGAGACAGGGACGCATATTTTCTTTCTGTGGCCTGCGACTGGACGCAGTATACCTTATGCTGTTCTGCGGGCAGACGCACTGTTCCTTTTGCTTGTCTGCGACCGACGCACACATCAACACTATCGCGCCGCGTCTTTCGCTTCAGAGACGCACCTAATACCACAGTCGCGCCGCGTCTTTCGCTTCAGAGACGCACCTAGTACCACAGTCGCGCCGCGTCCTTCGCTTCAGAGACGCACCTGATCCTTTACTGTACTGCGTCCTGGCGCACTTTCCCTTCACTGAATCTGCGTCCCTTTAGATATAGAAGATAAGAGGACTTCAGAACCAACCCAAACACTTAGATCCACAGATCTGATCATGCGCCATATAGATCGTAGTCCATTAGAAGATTTACCCTTAAAGATATGGACTAGATCACACCAAGAGATGATCAACCAAGATGATTCTTAATCCAAATGAACTCCTTTGCTTTATATAGGCAAGCTTCTCCCCAAAACATGGAACAAAACCACGAGCCGACACCATAGAAACACAAAAACCGTCGGCTAGATACCACACAAGAAACCCCCACGTGCTTTTCTCTGCCTTGAAATGTGTGCACTGGGCGGACGCACCTCCTGAACGGATGGCCTGCGTCCCTGGACGCGGGTTTCTGTATGGTATACCTGCGGGGACGCACATGCTGAACATATTTCCTGCGTCCTTCTTGATTTATCACCTGAATGGGTTTGCCATCAAGGACAATACCTGAATCATAATGCCAACAAACTCCCCCTTTGGACTTGATGGCAACCACATAAACTTTCAGCTTCATCATTCTCCCCCTTTGACATCAAGAGCAAAGGGTATGCTCCCCCTATGCTCATGCTTCTCCAGAATTGTAACCAGAAATCCATCATGAAGAAGACAGAGACATATTGCAGCTATTTCCAAGATCTCCTTCTCCATAATGCCAACAATGCATTATGTGCTCCCCCTGAGCCTATACCATCAATAGGAAGATGGTCAACAGTGAGATGATGCATCAACAACCCCCAGCTTTTGCCTGAGGTATTCAAAAGTGTCCCTGGGCAACGGTTTGGTGAAAATATCAGCAACTTGTTCCTTAGAAGGAACATACTCCAACTTGACCTTCTGTTCAAGTACTTGTTCCCGGAGAAAATGGTACTTGATTGGTATGTGCTTGGTTTTTGAATGCATAACCGGATTCTTTGAGATGCTGATTGCACTTGTGTTGTCACATAAGATAGGAATAGGAGGTGTACAAGTGATTTGATAATCCTGCAAAGTCTGCATCATCCAAAGAAGTTGGGTGCAACAAGATGCAGCCGCAACATATTCCGCTTCAGCTGTAGACAAGGCAATTGAACTCTGTTTCTTGCTGAACCAAGATACCAGTCTAGAACCCATAAAGAAAGCACCACCACTTGTGCTTTTCCTGTCATCCACGCTTCCGGCCCAATCTGCATCTGTATAAGCATGAAGAGTGAGATCTGTATCTCTAGGATACCATAGGCCATAATTTTGAGTCCCTTGAAGATATTTGAAGATTCTCTTTACTGCTTGAAGATGAGTCTCCTTTGGATTTGCCTGAAACCTTCCAACTATTCCAACTGCATGCATGATGTCTGGTCGGGTACCTGTCAAATATAGTAGACTTCCAATCATAGATCTGTAGGTTGGTTGATGAACTGCTGCAGATTCGTCATTTGCACTGAGACTACATCCTGTGACCATGGGTGTACATACTGGTTTTGCATCTTCCATGCCATATTTCTTCAAAATCTGCTTGAGATACTTGGTTTGAGATAAAAGGATTCCTCCTTTCTTTTGTTGGATTTGCAAACCAAGAAAGTATGTCAGTTCTCCTAGCAAGGACATCTCAAATTCTTTCTGCATGACTGAGGCAAAGCTTTGACTCATAGCTTCTTCATTACTGCCAAAAATAATGTCATCTACATACACAACAAGTATTAGTAATTTGTCATTTTCAACTTTTATATAAAGATTGCTATCTGCTGAACCTTTTGAGAAACCTTGTTGATGAAGATATTTGTCCAACCGGTAGTACCAAGCCCTTGGAGCTTGTTTGAGACCATAGAGAGCCTTTTTTAATCGGCATACAAGATTTGGATCGTTTCCAAGAATGAAACCATCTGGCTGTTCAATGTACACTTCTTCATCCAAGTCTCCATTCAGAAAAGCTGATTTCACATCCATTTGAAATACTTTGAAGTTCTGACAACTTGAGAGAGCAAGAAACATTCGGATGGCCTCAAGTCTTGCAACAGGAGCAAAAGTTTCTTCAAAGTCTATTCCTTCTTGCTGTGCATACCCTTTACAAACAAGTCTGGCTTTGTTTCTAATTACTTCTCCATTTTCATTCAATTTATTTTTGAACACCCATTTTGTTCCGATAACATTCTTATCCTTTGGTCTAGGAACCAGCTCCCAAGTATTGTTCTTTTCGATTTGCTCAAGTTCTTCATCCATTGCTTTCACCCAACATTCATCTTTGCATGCTTCTTTCACATTTTGTGGTTCAGTAGAGGAGAGTAATGCCAAATAACTTGAAGCTTCTGCAACTGTTCTTCTAGTTTGTATACCTGCTTCCTTTTGTCCCATGATCTGAGATTCTGGATGGTTCTTTTGAACATATCTGGATGGAGTCTTTTCTTCTATTCTTGTTCTTTCTTCTGCTTCTTCGTGAGGTCCGTCTTGAAATTGTTCTTGCGGTTCTTCTTCTTCATCATTCTGTCTTTGAGGGTAGCTTTCATCTTCTTCAATGTCTTCACGATGTATTTGCCTAGGAATGTATCCTTTCTCATCAACCACTACATCAATGCTTTCAACAATTCTGCGAAGTCTTTTATTGTAGCATTTGTATGCTTTGCTATGTGGAGAGTAGCCAAGAAGAATTCCTTCATCTGCTCTAGGATCAAGTTTGCCAAGCTGCTCCTCAGTATTTTTGATATAGCATTTGCTCCCAAAGATTTTGAAGTGCTTTACTGAAGGAGTTTTACCACTCCAGAGCTCATGAGGAGTTTGAGTGCTGTTCACTCGAACATTTGTCTTGTTGAGAATAATAACTGCCGCATGTGCAGCTTCACCCCAGAAGGTTGCAGGAGTTCCTGATTCATCAAGCATAGCACGAGCCATTTGTTGGACTGTTCTGTTCATTCTTTCCACTACTCCATTTTGCTGAGGAGTTCTAGCTGTAGAAAATTCTCTCCTTATTCCATGTTCATCACAGAAATCGAAAAATTCATTTGAAGTAAATTCTCCACCTCTGTCAGATCTGAGGCACTTAATCTTGTGACCTGATTCATTTTCAGCCAAGGCTTTGAAGGATTTGAATTTTTCGAAAGCTTCATCTTTGTGCTTCATAAGTCCCAACCAAACAAACCTGGAGAAATCGTCAATAAATAATATCAAGTATTCCTCTCCTCTAGGTGTTCTTTTTCTGAATGGTCCACATACATCTGTATGTACTAGCTCCAGAGGCATACTGGCTGATCCTTCTTTCTCTGGAAAGTTAGTTCTAGTCTGTTTTCCAAACTGACATGATCTGCACATGGTGTTGTCAGGAATTTTGATATCTGGAAGATCGCGAACTGCCTGATATTTGCAAGCTTTCCTTATTTGTGAGAAACTTAGATGTCCCAATCTTCGATGCCATAACCAGTGCTCTTCATCCTTGCTTAAATAGCATTGTTGTTGTTCTTCATCAAAAATGTATAGATTATTTGAAGTTCTTTTTCCTTTGAGAACTGTTTTACCTGTATCAAGATCACGAACAAGACATCCATTTGATCTGAATATAACCTCGGTTCTTTGATCACACATCTGGCTTACACTTAGAAGATTATGCTTTAGTCCATCAACAAACAAAACATTTCCAGCCTTAACATCTTCTTTTAAAGGAGCAATACCTTTTCCTTTTATAGTTGCAGGAGTATCATTTCCAAAAGAGACTTTCTTTCCCTTTTCTAAATTAGAATAAGATTCAAGTTTTTCTTTATCACCTGTCATGTGCTTTGAACATCCACTGTCAATGTACCATAGATTTTCTTGTCCTTCTGCATAGAATGCTATCCCACATCTTTCTGTTTGAGGTTCCTTTATTTTCCATGTTTTGGTGCCTGAGGTTTGTTCCCTTTTTTGTTCTTGAATCTTTCTTTCCGGAAACCTGCTTCTGCATTCAACATCTTCATGTCCAAAATTATTGCAAATAGAGCATTCAACTTCATTTTCAAGAGCTGAAAAATTGTTATAGGTCCTTTTTGTATTCCCTGTCATGCTTCTTTGTTTTTGAGCTTCCCTAGTCATGATTGTTTTATACGCAACACATTGGGCTGCTTTGTGACCAAAGTTATGGCAAGAAAAGCATTGTCCATTGAAGAAGTTTCTGCGATTATTGAATCTACCAGCCGACTGATTGTAATTTCTATTTTCATCTATTCTTGAACCAAATTGAGAAGGTTTTACCTGTGGCTGGTTGTGACTTTTGTTCACCCTTAAGCTGGATTGCCCCTGATAGTTTGAAGTTTGTCCCTGCTTTACCTGATGATCTTCCTTGTGTTCTTGCTCATTTCTTCTTGCGGCATCAAGATAACTTTTTGAAGTGGAAGCTTGAGAAGTTTCTCCATTGTAGCCCAGACCTGTCTTATTTAGAGGAGATCGCTGCACACTGATAATCTCATTCAACGTTTCAGATCCTTTGACAAACTTGAGATTAATAGTTTTTGTTTTCTCAATTTCTTTTCTACGACCAACAATTTCACCTTCTAATTTTTCAAGATGTTTTTCCTTTTCATCAATCTGAAATTGTAGAGTATCAATAATCATGTTCTTTTCTTCTATACATCTCTTGAGTCTAGTAATTTCATCATAAAGGTTATCCACATCTATAGCATCCTCATAATTATCATCTTCAAATGCCATTAACAATCTATATTTGTTACCTTGTTCATCTTCATCACTGTTTGATAAGCCATCGCTATCTTCATGGGTGTAGTAGCTTTTCTTATTTGTACCCTGTTTCTTGTTCCATCTAACTGGTTCCTTTCCTTTATCCTTATAAGAGCATTTTGCAGCATAATGACCTACTCTTCCACAAGCAAAACATTTGAAAGGTAGCTTACCTCTGAACCTTCCAGAACCCCTTTGAAGATTTCTGACAAAGTTTGATTCTTCTTCCTCTTCTTCTGGAACATGACATGCTTCATAGTGATCTTCTTTGCCTGATGCTTTAAAAGCAGCTTCCCTTCTATCTGATGGACCTCCCTTTCTCATTTCATAAGCAGTTAGAATTCCATGCAGCTGAGACATAGTGAGAACACGGAGATTTTCCTTTTCTTCTACTGCAGATACTTTAGATTCAAACTTGGGAGATAAAGATCTTAGAATCTTTTGAACTACTATAGTCTCTTTTATTTCTTCACCCAAATTTTTCATACAATTAACAATCTCATCTACTCGAAGAAAATAATTAGCCACACTTTCATCATTATACATCTTGAGAGTTTCATATTGAATCCTGAGAGTTTGAAGTTTAGCTTCTTTTACCTGTTCATCTCCTTCATAGCTAGTGATCATTTTGTCCCATATCTCTTTTGCTGATTTGAAGTGCATGACCTTCATGAACTCTGTTTGAGATATACTTCCTAATAGAGTGCTGACTGCTTTTGCATTTGTTTCATACTGCTTTTTCTCAGCTGGATCTGTAGGAGTAACTGAAGGAAAGGCATAGCCTGATTCTACAATGTTCCAAACTTCTGTACCAAGAGATTGAAGATATGCAGTAACTCTTACCTTCCAATAATTGAAGTTTGTTCCATCGAAGACGGGTGGCCTGATTGATGCTTCTCTCTCGTAGTTGCTCATGATGAACGATCTACCTTCAAGCGATCAAGCTGTTCTGAAGGACCTGCTCTGATACCAATTGTTGAAAATAATACTGAAGGGGGGGGGGAATCAGTATTATCTAGCAATTTACCAAATCTTCCTTATTTGATCTTTTGAAATATTCTTGCATATCAGTACCATAAAACAATGAGCATGAATAAAGAAAATAGACAATCACACCAAAGAACACAAGATGTAAGGTGGAAACCCAATGCGGGAGAAAAACCACCTGCTGCAATAATGTCTCTATCTTCTTTCAAGAAATTCTTTTTACAATGATTTTGTACTGGTGCAGTCCTTTACCAGCACGCAGGCTGCAACCTGCAAAGAGCTACAACTCTTTCTCGTTTTCCAGACTTCTCCTGGAAGGGAGCTACAACCCCCTACTTCTTTTCAAAATGATCAACAAGTATACAATAGATACAGTCTACAACAGATATCAGATCAGTAATTACAGAAACAACCCAGAACACCTTATGAACAGAAATATACAGTTAACAGATCATCTTGAGACAGGGACGCATATTTTCTTTCTGTGGCCTGCGACTGGACGCAGTATACCTTATGCTGTTCTGCGGGCAGACGCACTGTTCCTTTTGCTTGTCTGCGACCGACGCACACATCAACACTATCGCGCCGCGTCTTTCGCTTCAGAGACGCACCTAATACCACAGTCGCGCCGCGTCTTTCGCTTCAGAGACGCACCTAGTACCACAGTCGCGCCGCGTCCTTCGCTTCAGAGACGCACCTGATCCTTTACTGTACTGCGTCCCGGCGCACTTTCCCTTCACTGAATCTGCGTCCCTTTAGATATAGAAGATAAGAAGACTTCAGAACCAACCCAAACACTTAGATCCACAGATCTGATCATGCGCCATATAGATCGTAGTCCATTAGAAGATTTACCCTTAAAGATATGGACTAGATCACACCAAGAGATGATCAACCAAGATGATTCTTAATCCAAATGAACTCCTTTGCTTTATATAGGCAAGCTTCTCCCCAAAACATGGAACAAAACCACGAGCCGACACCATAGAAACACAAAAACCGTCGGCTAGATACCACACAAGAAACCCCCACGTGCTTTTCTCTGCCTTGAAATGTGTGCACTGGGCGGACGCACCTCCTGAACGGATGGCCTGCGTCCCTGGACGCGGGTTTCTGTATGGTATACCTGCGGGGACGCACATGCTGAACATATTTCCTGCGTCCTTCTTGATTTATCACCTGAATGGGTTTGCCATCAAGGACAATACCTGAATCATAATGCCAACATGGTCTCCCCGTTTGCACAATTCGGTGGCGTCAACCTCTGATAGTCATGTTGACAGTGCACCGTCAACTAGTGAAAGTGAAGCCACAGGGCAGAGAGGGAAAGCTAGATTTCCCTGTAGACTATGTGAAGGCGACCATGCCATCCACCGTTGTCCCTTCTTAGACGAGGCTAAAAGAGTTTTGGAAGATCGCCTGATTTTACGAGCGCAACTTCCTCCTGGATATCAAAAACTCCTGCCAAGTCCTTCACCAGTTGAGAATCCGGCTAGCCCGCTCAGGTGGTCAGCCGAAGCACCTATCATTGAAGATGAATCGTATGAATCCATGCCTGACAAAAGTCAAAAGGTTGAAGCGGCAGTTGACCCGGTTTTGCCTTCAGAGGCTCTATCTTCGAATGATACCATCACAGAGGAGAATAAAGACGACACCGTCCAAATTCTCTTCATCAACACAGACTCCGATGAACAAGGGGGCAATGTGCCCATTCCTTTATCTCAGGAAGGAACTTCGTCAGAGTCATACCCGGCCGTCTATTCGGTCCCACCACCAAGAAACCTAGTTGTCTCGTTCGACTGGAACCAACTAGGCAGACCCCATTTGCCAGCAAGCATACCATTCAGAATTATCGTCCAAATATACAGAATGGTGATGGCTGGAACCATCATTGATGAGGGGGCATCTGTGAGTATCCTTTCCTCTATTGCTTGGAAAGCACTTGGTTCGCCGGTGCTTTTGCCTGAAATGAGAAATCTGACAGGCTTTGATAAAGGAACCAGTCGACCTTTAGGGATCCCCCCAATGTGCCCATTACATTGAAAGGGAGGACCGTTCAAATGAACGTGATGGTCATTCAAGGACCCTTGGATTATAACCTACTCCTTGGACGAGACTATATATATTGCATGGGAGCCATCGTCTCCTCACTCTTTAGAGTAATGTGTTTTCCGCATGAAGGAAGAATGGTCAAGCTCATGGACCAACTTTCATTCCCCGGCTCACGCATCGCAAATAGTCATATACCATCCCTAAATGGTCTCTTCACTCAAGAAATGTCTCAACCCACGGTCCGTCCTCTTGATGAGCGCGAGTAATCCGGGAGGATATGACTGGAACCCAGGGGGCATGCATCCTGGTCTGCTTCAGCAGGAAAACCTTGGGTATAGGGTAGGTTTCCGCGGGAGAATATGACTAGTCTGTACCTCGTCCGTCTAGGAAGAGGGGTTATTCTAGAATAAGATTCTTTTGTCAAAGTTATGTGAGTTGACAGACGAAGTCTCTCACCTTTGTCTATTTCAGTAGACATCGCCGAAGAAGTGTTTTGTTTGAAAGATTAACGAGACAATCTTTGGGTAACCTAAAAGAGGTAGGCCTCTCTTGGTAAAAGAAATGTTTTGGCAGAAAGGAAGTAGGGGTAACCTTGAAATCGTACTTTATACCTGGGGGCATGCGAACCTTTTGGAGTGCAAGCAAGGGGCGGCTATTTATTTTTTAAATTTTTAGGTCCTTCCTTTTAAACCTGTAGGTCTAACCCTTTAAACTCGTAGGATTAGTCGTTTCCGAACTTGCATAAAGAAAGGATGTGGGGCAAAATCAAAATGTTGCCGTTTTACATGAGACATTCTTATCATATGACTAGATAATCAAGTAGTTTTAGCACACAGTTCATGCTCGTTAAAAAATAAACGCAAGATCCGAGCAGTTTTAGCGCATAGTTCAGGCTCGTTTAAAAAATAAACATAAGTTTGAGCAGTGTTTTTCCGCGTTTAAGCTCGTTAAAAAATGAACTATTCTCGTAAATAACCACCGTGAATGTAATATCATCAGCCATTAAAGCCTTGGTCGTGTTTGCCCACCACCTCCACTTTTCCATTGGCCGATCGTTCACCTCCATATGATTGTTTACCCATTTTGAGGAACAGCTGCGAAGAGTGATTTCACTAAGCCATCCTTGTGACACTGACGTGATTGGAAAATTCCAACCCGTACCTGGAATCAGCTGCTAACCTGTTTTATCACTCGTTCCTCAAGAGACGAGTCTTCTTTAAGCTCTTTTCATCTGACTCATAAAATATGAAAAGATTGCCGAGTTTTGGCCTTCCAGCTCGTTAAAGTGACCGGAAGAGCTATCCCTCCTCTAGATTTTAATCTTTTTGGACCTGAGGGATTATTGCACAAAATGATCGAGCGCTTGTTTTGTTCGGCTCGTTAAAACTATCAAAAACTCATCCCTTCTGTATTGTTTTATACTTTTTCGGACTTAAGGGATTAGATGATGAAAAAGGACTTTCGGAGTTGACTTTACGTACCTTTTCAGACTCTCTAAAAATGAAAAGGACCGAGTTATCTTTGTCGTTAGACTCGTTAAAAGCATTGAATAGCGACAAACTTGTCTTTAGACGAGAACGAGTTTCACTATCGCTAGGCTCGTTAAAACATAGCGATGGGCTTGCCCGAAGGGCAAGTTATAGAACAAGCATATGTTATCCTCCTCAAGCTTGACAAAAATAAAGAGGTACTGGTCAGCAATGACTGGGGAAAAATTGGGAGAAACTCAAGAAAACTTTGATGGTAGCAAATCGCTCTTGAACATGACACTTTTCCTCCGTACCACAATCGGGTTGGGTTGTTCCATTCACTAGTCACATCACCATGGTCTCGCCATACCATCCATATTTGGGGTAATGCTACCGATCCATCGCATAAGTGTCGCCATATGTTCAAGAGAAGTCATTCAGAGAAGTCAACCGTGTCCCATCCACTGTCGTACATTATCCTTCATCCTTTCACGACCGCCACCCTGAGTCATATGTCATCAGATCGTTTTCACCTCCATCAAAATCATTAGCTCCGTTCTGTGTCATTGATGTGGGATTCATTAAGGCCCTCCTTTGACGGATTGCTTCTTGTCGACATCAGCTCATTATCCAAGAAGTGGATCTAGGAACAACCCCTTCAGTACTTTGAAGCTTGCATGCCTCAATGGCAAGTTTCTCACTTCCGGCGACAGGTATACATCAATGACCTTCGACCGAAAGATTATGCGTGGTGTTCGACGCCAAGTCCTTTATTCACACCACGTGAATTGTACTGTAGTACCTTGAGGGTCATTATCATTATCGGTGATTCCTCTCACGCTTGTTAACGGTTTACCTCATTGACCGGTAATCAAGCGATGTCTTTCCATGTTCGACTTCAGAACAATTCTCACATGGATCGACTAGTACTTAGAGTGAAGATTGGACGAGATTGAAGACCCCGGATCTAGTTTCATCCATCTGGGCTGCGATATATATTCAGGAAAGATAAAGACATTGACATGTACATCATTGCAGCAGATAATCATCCTACCCAAAGGATGATAATTTCATAAAAAGTTATCAGTCTACCATCAGACAATTGTCTGTTCTATGTACAGAAAAATGAATTTATAAAGCTG
The DNA here is from genome assembly GCA_031772625.1 of Pinus tabuliformis. Classification (NCBI taxonomy): domain Eukaryota; kingdom Viridiplantae; phylum Streptophyta; class Pinopsida; order Pinales; family Pinaceae; genus Pinus; species Pinus tabuliformis. The sequence continues at coordinate 1,582,383,444 of CM062816.1, forward strand.
AGCATGGGAATGCCTGCCTCAGCTAGATCATGAAAGCAGTATGAAAAATAATGTATTGTATTGTATCTTATTACAGGTCTCCTCCCAGCATTGAATGAACTTCGGATCCTCCTGATAAAGCATTTCACCCGATAAACGGCCTGATACTTTAGGGGGCAACTGTTATAGACAGTTTTGTGCCTTACAGCTATAAGCATGAAATGTCCATAATATAAGGGATCCAAAGTCCCTAAATATGTTGTTCCTACCCCTAGAGGAACAAGGCTAACAAACCACAGCAATTCACAGAAGTTCTCCACCAAAAACTGCTCAAAAACAAGTCAATTCAGGATCAATTCAGAGGCTCCACTAGCTGTCTGCGCTGAAGTGCAAAGTCTGCACTGGCTACCTGCACTGCAACGCAGGTAGAAGCACTACTAGGGTGCGCTGAGCGGGAATTGACAAATGGCAAGTTCATTCAACAAGGTGTCAAGACCCTGGAAGCTTCCAGAATCTTCCTCAAATGACACTTGCCTCAGTGAATTCGACTAGTGATGAGTAAGAGGTTCTCAATCTCCAAGTGGAAGCAAGAACCTCCAAGTGGAAGCAAGAACTGACAGAGGGAGAGGACACTAGTCAGATCTCAAGCTGACTCATCCTCTCTCCAAACATCTATATATGGATCTCTCCTCCATGAGATCTAGAGGCTGGAATTTTGTTATTGCAAAGAATTTCTGTTGGTTTGAGGTTGGAATCATTGGGTGCTTAATGCTTTGAAGGAAGGTGAAGATAGGAATTTCATTTGCTGGGAAGGAGATGCTGGATTGGAGCCCTCTGGGTTGTATCTCTTCCTGAACCTTGTTATTCATCAATAAAGCTATCTTGGTTTCTCCTATATACTGGTGTATCTTTGATGTATGATTGCATTAGTATGTTTAGTTTATTTCTAATCCTGAACTAGTTATGAATATGAATCTATGTCTTTGTGTAGTGTTCTCTTCTTGTGATCTTGCAGGGACCTGTTGAAGCTGGGTGAGCGAGAAGGCAAGTAGCTGGGAACTCTCAAAGAGAAGAGAAACTGGATCGAGGGACAAACGGAAGACACCGGTTAGTCCATCCATCTCTCTTCATTCTTAATTCATAAAGGAAGAATACTAGAATAGCTGTTTCTGTTTGTTGCTAAGGCACTGTCACACCTTAGGTGGATAGGATCGTCCTGCATAGGCATTTTTCCCCACAACAGCAGCCTCTATAATCATAAAGAACAGTGGGAGGATCATTGACTTCATTAAGAATGGTGGCATGGATTCAAATACCTAGATGAGAAGGACCTTTGTATGATGGATTGGTAGCCGTCATGAATCATCTTGTTGATTGGATGATCTCATGGGAGGACTTCTTCACCCTAGGTTAAGAAGGACCATGATACTAATTTTCTCTCTGATTTGGAGTAAAGAGATTTACAAATGCAGTTGTTGTATGATAAATCTTCATATTAAAATTGAGGGGCAGATTAATGAAGGCTTGATGTCCAACTAAAACAAGACTTCAGAGGGAGTTAAGAAATCCCTGGCAAAATGTCTAGCTATATCTCCAAAGCTGCATTATGATTCATTAACTAAAAGAATAATCTTGGCAAATGGACCATAGGAATAATGGCAGGAAAGATAGCTGGTTGCAGACAACTCAATACTTAGAGGAAGCCATGGTCACAGATGCAACCATTAACAAATGATGATCCTCTCATTTATCAAAATGAGAGGGAGATGATTTTTAAAGTCAAAGTCCTAAACTTGATGCACTTCTTCCTTAACATAGACGATTTGTGGGGATTTTGGTGTTCTGATTAAACACCTGATCATATATAGCTTGCTATAATTTAGGGTTGCCTATCTATCTATGCCCTGATGTACTTTACCTGGAATTTGAGTTGTCTGTGTGAAGAATGGAAATAGCACATCTAAATGTTGGATCTCTTGGAAGCCACCTTTATCTCATGGATGAATCAAAGACTGAAGACTGTTGCTCTAAGAGCACCATTGAGGTTGAATATATAAAACAACATGCATGATTATGAAGCTAGTTGGTTGAGGAAGCTCTTCAATAAGCCATTTGAGCACATGCTGGTAAATACTGTTGTATATTGTGATTCATCTTTTAAAGAACCCACGACAGCTCCTTATATTGGATACCTCTATTTTGATATGGTACAGAGGAAATCAATCAATCTCTATTATTTCTGGTTGAATGTGAAGGTTACCGTCATCTGTGCATAACCTCTTGGTAAGGAAAAAATTATCTTCCTTCAAAGAGAGGTTGGGAGTCATGGATAGGCCCTATTAAGAGGGTCCCACTTGAGTTGGACATTGAGCTCTAGGAGCTCCTGGGGGTCTGAGTTACTTCTTAATGTTATGAGTGACCATAGGGTGAGTGGTTCACCTTCCCCTATAGGTACACTAGGTACAGGGTGAGTGGTTCATCTTCCCCTGTGATACCTCATGATGATACATGACACATAGGGTGAGTGGTTCACCTTCCTCTATGGTGGTTGTCATGTGTGTAGGGTGAGTGGTTCACCTTCCCCTACGAGGTATGCATAGGATGAGTGGTTCACCTTCTTCTATAGCATAAGAGAAGGATGAGTGGTTCACCTTCTCCTGCGGATACCCCAATGAGAGATGCATATAGGCATCTGCTTGTTGTCACATATGGACATGTCAGTGGGATGTGGTTCACCCTTTCCCCACGTGTAGGATCCTTCCTACAATTGTTGGTTGGCATGCATGTAGGACGTGATTCATCCTTTCCCTATCGTCTCAGTGATTTGCATGCATGTAGGATGTGGTTTATCATTTCCCTACGATGGTTGTAATATGTGACTGTAGGATGTGGTTCATCCTTTCCCTACGTGTGTTTGTAAGTAGGATGTGATTTATTCTTTCCCTATTATTGCTACAGTATCATCCTACCCATGTAGTCTGAGACACATGGGAAGTACCTCTCATCTGGCCAATGAGTTGGGAAAAGTGGATAGGGACCATAGCACTATCGATGGATGCATTGTGTACTATCATACTCCCTATCTAGGATGCATGATGTTCAACAACTTGATCACTTGGGATCAAGACCAATTGGGGTTTGACCCCTGGTTATGTGGACTAACTATTGTCAGTGGAGAGTGGTAAGGTCTTGTGACTCACTCTTCATCAATTCTTCTTCATTACCTATATTAGTGTTCAACAGAGATGAGATGAGGTGCAGAGATGGTTCATAATGACATAATGGCATAATGATCGGTGACAATGGCTAATGGTTTGACAGGTGGAATTCTCCCTAGTTGAGAGTGAGTGTTAAAAATGGACACTTGGGCCAAATTCCACTTTGGACAGCTCCTTTTGGGAAGATAATTGTGGCATTGAATTCCTCTTTTCGAGAGGATCAAAATCGACCTAAATATCATCAAATTTGGATAAGGAGAAATGGATTTTTGGATTTATGTTCTCTCACATATAAATTATCAAGGTCAGTCTCTCCTTTATGTCGGCTCATCAAGCCCAATAGTCATGTCCCTTCAAACCCAACGGCTAGTATATATAGAAGTGCCTACTACCTCATTTCACACATCTATCTCACAATATTTACTCTCTGAAATAGTCACAAGAGAAAGGTGTTTCCAATGAAGGAGGAAGGGCTAAGTTATTGTCTTGGCAGTGTTGCTTGATGGGCTAAATTCTTTAGCTAGAAGAAAAAACCTCCTTGGGATAAGTGTCGGCATATGTGTGGACTGTTTTGAACCTCCTTATCTTCTATTACAGGTCTGAGGTTTGAGCTAAAGTTGTCACTGTGTATAAAGGTTGATCTACGGATGTTTTGGGCATGATATTTATGGTAAATCTATCCTTGAAGCAAGCCACATTTGTTTGGGTCACCTACAACAAGGCTGTAGGCCTTAAGTACCCTGTTCTAGAGGTTGAGAATCTTCAGCTAGGAAGTTGCAGTAAGTTATGCCTCATCAAGTGGTTGTACAGTTGGTTTTTGAAGCCTAAGGGCATTGTGTATCTGGAGAGACAGTCTGAAGGGAAGTCACAATCAATAGAAGGTCTAGAAGGCAGTGAATAGGGGTTGTAATAGACTGTGTTTATACCCTATCCAATCATACCAGAATTGTAGAGAAGTCACTAGTCATTTGGAGCTTGCATAGAATGCCAAATTTGCAGCTTTGTTTGAGCCATCTCCTTTGATCTCAAATAACTTTAATCTTAAACCATGCCAAACCATGCCAACACATGCCAAAGCATACCAAGGCATCTCAATGCATGCTAATACTTTCCAAGTGCCAACATGTGCCAAGTGCCAATGTGTGTCAAGGAGTGTTACACACGCTATGGAGTGGCAGGGCATGTCAATGAGTGTTAAGGTGTGCCAGAGAGAGCCAATGCATACCAAGGAGTGTTAGGGAGTACTAGGGAAACACAAGGGAGCACTAGGTCAAAATGCATGGAAATGAATGAATATGAGTGTGTGTCAGGGAGTGTCAGCGAGTGATAGGCGTGCCAAGGAGGGAGTAACAAGACATGTTAGGTAGTGGTAAGGCATGCTAGGGAATACTAAGGCATGTCAAGAAGTGCCAGAGTGTGCTAACATGTGCCAAATAGTGTCAAGGCATGCCAAGACATGCAAGGTGCTAAGGCATGCCAAGATGTGTAGGGTGCCAGGGTGTGCCAACATGTGTCAAGGAGTTTCAAGGCAACAAAAGGGAGAACCAAGCTAAAATGCAAGGAAATGAATGCATAAGAGGGTTAATAAGTAAATAATTTACCTTTTTCAAAAGGGGTATGCTAGGCACACTAACAATAGGTTCCAATACATGTTAAGTGCCAATGTGTGCCAAATACTAATGTATTTCAATGCATGGCAAGGTGTTCCAGGGCGTGCTAGGGACTGCAGGGCATGCCAACACATGTTAGGGGAGTGTTATGTTGTGCTAAGGCATGCCAACATGTGCTTGGGCATCATAATCATGGCAAGATGTTCCAAGACATGTGAGGTGCCAAGGAATGTTAGTGTGTGCCAAAGCATGTTAAGGTGTGCCAAGAGTGTTGAGGAGTGTTAGGTCTCTCTCATTAATAGAATTGACCGAGCTTGATTATGTATTAAATAATATGGTTCCTACACTCACTCCCTTGATGATGAAGACATTGAAACCATTACTTGAAATTGGAAAACAACATATTCAAGTCATATATGTTGCATTTTGAAGGTTATCCCCTGTATGACAATCATAATCATTATGACAAGGAAATGTGTTCCGACAAAGAAGCCTCCCTACAAAACTCATTGTATGATAATACAATTTTGGCCTTTGAAAATGATAGATACACCAAGAACATTGATGAGAAACCTAGCTATACAAAAGAGAAAGTCTCTGCTCAGTTACAGAAGTACAATCCAGATTTCATAAATGATGTTTTCACTAGCTAGCATGAGGAACATATGTGCAATAATACCTCTAGTCTTGGTTTGACAGATCAATTCAATGAAAATTCAACTAACAAAAATCAGACCAACTTTTATTTTAAAATAAATTTGGAATTGATGTGGAGTTTAAAAATTGATGAAGATACTCATAAACCTATAATTGAAGATGCCTTTAAAAAGGACGATGAAAATCCATTTCCTATCAAACAAGGTGAACATCTAGAGGCAATAATAGAAATGCATGGCAGAGCTAATCCTCAGAACACAAGCTTGTTTGATTTCCGGATTATGTTAGCTAAGCTTATTCCAAAGTTTGTTTCAGCATTTGAGGAACATGGAGTTGATCTCACTTTCAATCAGATGAACATCCAGATCAAAAAATATGAATTGAATCAAAAGTTTTACACTTGATGTATGATCAACTATCCTGATGAATGAGTCATTATGTCCCCAAAAGGGAAAAGGACTTGTCACTCTGAAAATTTTTACAGCATCATACCAAATTCGATGGGTACAATGTTTACAATGATAAAACACACCCCTTCTATACCTACATCAAATCTTCAACAACAGGGATAGAAATGGTATTATATATAACCACCCAAAAAGCATGTAGAAAAGTACAAAGAAATAGGCATATTGAATGGATACCTCTTGTTCCATCCTTGAATGCCTTGGAAACACGTAGTGGAGTTTTCTTCAATCCATCTCGGCTCACATTTTCACCCTAACTCTTGCAACAACACCATCACAACAACCACGATGATCGGGTACGAATCCGATCCTGCACTGTTGTCAACGTGGGCATCCTCGTATTCGTTTGTGCTTGCATCTGGGTATGGTCTGAGATTGAGCTCGATTGCAAGAGTCATAGGTTCAACCCTGCATCTCCCCCTACCCTGCCTTCCCCTGGCATTGGCGAAGGCAATTTCATCCCCCAAATGGACAGAAAAACATTTTGGGTTATGGAAATCCGAGGTAGAGAGGACTGTAAAACAAGCAAGGCAAAGATATGGCCTGCCTGCAATTGTCTTCTCAAGCTCTCAAACCTAGAGCATGTAATAGAAATAATATTAGAGGTGATAATATTTATAAAAAATTGTCATAAGAGAAATAATATTAGAGCGGGGTAATATTTTAAAAAATTAGTCATAAGAGAAATAATATTAGAGCGGGTAATATTTAAAAATTTAGTCACAATGATCCACATATTTTGATATAAAATAAATTCTAAAAATGTCAATTCTTAAAATCTATGGTGTACTTATCTAATGTCATTCAAGTAGAATATCACAATAACTTATGTTATTCAAGTATAATATCACAATAATTTATGTTAGTAATGGTGTGATGATTTTTTTTATTTTTTTAAAAGAACTTCTTCCTATGGCTATCTTATGGCATGCATCCCATCAAGCATAAAACATCTTAACATATACCTTTGAAGTAATATAAATCATCCTATGGCTATCCTCAAAATAATTATCACTCATAGTCTTAGTAATGGTGTAAGGCTCGTGTCGAAGTGGTATGAGCTTTTTATAGGAGTTTGTTAATTGCCCTTTATGCAAGTCCAACCATAACTTGTCACCAACTTGAAACTTATGTGGAACCAAATGGATTGTGTATTTACTTGTACTTGGAGTTGGAAACTTTCTACAAAATATCATGAACTCATTGTTGAATTTGTCAGATACATTCCTCAAAATTGGTTTCTTTACTTACCTCATTCCAAGTATAGGAGGTATCTTCATGTGTTATACCATGAATATAGCTACATCAATTTGTGCCAATTGTTGGGACCCCAAGCACACCTGAAAAGGCTTGTGGCCAATAGAAATATGAAGAGCTATGTCAAATTTCTGTTGAAAATATGGAAAGATTTCAACACGTGTATGTGGATGCTCACAATTGTATACTCTAAAGACATCTATAATAATCCTATTGACTACTTTTTATTCATCAATCTAGGGACGGAAGGTAGTGGATTTGGTCAAGCTTGATGTCCATCATGGACCAAAGGTTAAACCAAAAAATACTAAGGAACCTACTATCCCTATCAAGAAATATGGCCTTTGGAAACCCAAAATGAACCAAAATATGCTCGAAGAAGAATGTATGAGTGGATTTTGTTGCAACAATCTTCTTACAAGGTGCCAAAATTCCCATCCTAAGGAAGCAATCAACAACAACAAAAACACATCCGTTACCATGCTTGTTTGAGGGAAAACATGATATAAAATCCAAGGGCACTAACTCCCAAGGATTATCTAGAGTAGGCAAAGGCCTACAACTAGTGTGGATGGCCATTTCCTTTGGTAGAATATAATTCTTCCACTGCTTACAGGCTTCGGAAATAGAATGTAGCTCGTTGTCATAGGTTGGGTATCTATGAAACCCATTCATCGACGAAAGCTACTTCCCCAATGGGGTAGAAGTGAAAATCGATAGTTGCAAAGGTAGGAATAATGGCGTTGGAGATAATATTGTTTCCATAAAGAAGATAAGCAAAAATAGGCTCATGAACACCATCAATATCTACTAGAGTTGTTGCAATTAAAGCAATAATGAATGCAAAAGTTGTGGTCAGTAGGATAGCGATCATAAAGATGTTGAACCATCCAATGTAAAGATGGTTTTCAGTGCTAGTGATCTAGTCACATAAAGGACCCCATAAATTTGTGCTTTGGGATACCCCCAAGGTTCAATAAGTAATCCAAAGTGAGAGGATTCGTTGATAAGGTGACAGTGCCAACAACCCTGAGTTGACCCAAAGTGACATTGTTGGCCCAAAGTGATACCTTGTGAGTCTTACACAACATGTGTTCTAGATTGGAAATGACCACTCGATACTTGTTACCAGTCCATTCACAGTTTTAGGATGAAATAAAACAAAAAATTGAAAATTCTAGTGCCAAATGTTGCATAGAACCAAATTCCATTTCCTGAGAGCAAAAAAGGGAGTACAATGTGTTTTTGTGTTTCTTTTTTGTGATAGTACTTTCCAACAAATACTTGCCTATAGTTTTAAGCCATGTTGTTTACGGGATAGTCTCCTTCCACCCTTTGGTCATAACAACAACAGACTAACATTGAATGAATTTAATAGGCCAATGATCATTGAAACACCATCTTAGGAACATAGTGTGAATAAAAAGGATATTTTGTTAATTGTATGATATAAGATGGCTTGATTTTCTGCAATGTACATGTCAAGGCTCCTTATATGTTCTCCCATTCTATATTCAACTAAATACAAGCACTAGTATACAGTGGTGTTCCAAGGCTCAAAACTTAAAAGTTGTAACTGGTATTAGGTTAGTAGATAGAGTCGTTAACCCTGATTATGGAAGGCAATCATTATGTACAACTCTGCATATAAGTTGTCTAAAGCCATTGTTTTCCTCTACCAAAGAAGCTACAAAAGTAAAAGTCCTAGTGTGTAAGGTAGTGGTGGGAGCTTTGGACATGAGTAGAGAAGTTCCTTTTCATACTAAACACCTACATGCATGAGGCAATGAATTTGCAATGTGGATACAGGACCATGAAGTGGCTATGGAATTTGTAGTTATGATGAATATGTACACCTCAATTATTAGGCAATAATCTACATCCAATCATGTTGAGAATCCATGTTGATATTATAAAATGGAAAAAAATTTAGAGAGCAGAAGAAAATTGAATTTGAAAGGGGAGTACCTTGCCCAAGAGAAGCTCTCCAGAGGGAAGGGACACAACAAGAGGAGGGACACTTCTGCCATAAGGGAAGAGCTCAAAGAAGGCTCTAGTTAAATTTTTCATAATAACTTATTCGCACCTAATTCTCAGGCAAAGGATCGGGTACAGAGAATTCCTTCACTTCCACAAACTCTCGACTTCCATCATACCGATAGAACCCCAACCCCTCAACTCGGTCTAGGAGGATCCTTCCACGACTCAGAGTCCATGAATGAATATCTAGAATCAATGTAGGATCCATGAAGACCAGGGCCTAGAAAGGACCACCTCTCTAGGATGTGTAGTTTATTCATTTGATCCCGCAACAGTTCGTTCCTAGATCGAGACTATTATAGTGTCATTTTGCTTCTTTTTTTGGTGCACAACCCATATGTTAGTTTCATCGTGGTTTTTCTCTCTAATTGGTTCCCTTTGGACCCTTTTTTCCTTGTCTGCTCCCATTTTAGATGGGCTAGTCTTCATTTTAAAATGTCCCGATATTGTTTGGCATTGACCCAAACCCACTTCCCACCTTTGGTGGATGAAGCGATTTTCACTTTTCATAGATCATTTGTTTCCATAGGTTCTGAAATTTCTTGTCCCGATGTCATGTTTGAATGCATTTCCATCTGATTCGATTCTCCGGTGCTTGAAATGACAAATTTTAAAATTTTCCCCAAAATCGTAATTACATGTAGTCTTCTAAAGTATCATTTCAAGGCCCAAAGAAGTCACTCATTTCAGTTAATCTTCTGATTTGTGCTCGTCTTTTAAGTTATGCTTACTGCTCTAAAAACAAAACTTCATTTTGAGGTGAAATTTGCACCAATTTTGTATAAGGCCCAAAGAAGTCACTCATTTCAGTTAATCTTCTGATTTTTGCTCGTCTTTTAAGTTATGCTTACTGCTATAAAAACAGAACTTCATTTTGAGGTGAAATTTGCACCGATTTTGTATAGTCCATAAGCTTCGTGAATTGACATTGGCTCTTCTTCTTATCACTCTAAATCAAATATGTCACATTGTTGACCCAGTAACAATATGTAGACGATTTCAATTAGGTTTTCTTATTGCAAGGAAATTGAACAATGAGCTACCAATTTTGATCATGGTCTCAAGTCTGGCTGTTGTTTCTAACTTAAATCACACTATTTCTAGTTACTGTTTCTAAGAATAGCAAGGAGCAGAAATTTTAAATTGGAAAAAAACTTAAATCACACTATATAGGTCAAAAATATAGCAGTGATCAAATATAGTAGCGATAGTGGAAGAAAATTAACAGAGGGATTACAAATGTAAGAGTTCGCAGATTTATAATACCTCGCTTCATATAATTCTTCCGCTGCTATGACTGAAACTATTTTTTCCTGCATTGTGCAACCTACGGGTAAGAAATTTAGTATAATTCCAAAGGCACTCCGTTGCAGCAAGGTCTAAGCACCCCTGTACCTCTGCAGGCCAAGCCTGGGATACCTAGCATCCCTTCCCTCCTTCTGATCCCTCCCCTCATTACACACACACATACACATCTTGGCAATGACAGTATATGATAAAGCATATGGTCTATGTCCTCCTCCAGTTCTTATGTTTACTTTCTTTCCCTGTCCAACCCTGCTAGTCTTTGTTTCCCATCTCAATGCCATGTTACCCAGACCTCCGATGTGTACCACAGAGCATGTATAGATATTTGTCTATCCCAATTGTCGGAACAACCCAGCAAACACTTGATGGCAGTGAACCACCTCCAATGTGTAGAGGGAAATTTAAAATGAAAAATAAATGTAAATGTGCAGAGGGAAATTAAAAATGAGAAATAAAATAAATTTGTGATTACTAAAAAAGAATTATGGAGGGAAGGAAATAAAGAGGTTTTGTTATAGTTTCACTAATACCATATGTTAATAGTAAAAAAAACCAAATTTTTAGGTTCAATAGTAAAAAATAACCAATTTCTTAGGTTCAAGTGTTTATTTCACATTGCTACACACATTTTTTCATTTTATATATATTTATATATTGAATTGTTAGGTTTTGTTATAGTTTCACTAATACCATATGTTAATAGTAAAAAAAATCAAATTTTTAGGTTTAATAGTAAAAAATAACCAATTTCTTAGATTCAAGTGTTTATTTCACATTGCTACACACATTTTCTCATTTTATATATATTTATATATTGAATTGTTAAAAATTAAATTATAGTGAAAATATGGTGGTCATGATAGTCGTCGAGAAGAACCATATATATATATATATATATATATATATATATATATATATATATATATATATATATATTATTTTTCTATTTATGACAAGGATATTGAGTATGTTAATATGTGTTGTGGTTAATCATTTTAATAGCAATTTCTACGTTGGTTAGTAGTGATTGTATAAAAGTGTTATAATCTTAGCATTATAGATGGATTCATGGACCTTTTAAGGGGATCGTTGAATCCATCTACCTAAATTTTAACAGTGTAGACGAGGGTCTCTAAATTTTAACACTGCAAATGGACTCAGAGACCCCTTTGTCTCTAAATTTAACATTGTAGATGGATTCAAAGAAGAGGGTCTCTAAATCCATCTGCAGTGTTAAACTTTAGAGACACGGGTGGGACTACTGCAAATCGATTCCAAACACCAAAACTCCAAAGGCTGGAGTTGGTGATGGGACTTGCTTTTATATTGCTTGTATCCTCCTACACTATGGGCATATGGGTGATGCCTCCAGAGATTTGAACTGTATATGGATTCAGAGACCCCTTTGTCTCTAAATTTTAACACTACAGATGGATTCAGAGACCCCTGTAGTGAAATGTAACACTTCGGTATCAAAATTGCAATTTTTCATTTCTAGAGTGACAATTAAAAATTACTAACATAAATGACTAATTCATATCCTTGTTGTACTTGTTATTTGGTCAAATTTTTATTCTTGTACTATAATAGTCATTTACATTAATCATTATTAATTTTGTCACTTATTATCTAGTCATATATTTTAATCCTAGACTAAATTAGTCATTTAAGTTAGTCACTTTTAGTTTAGTCACTTATTATCTAGTTGTATATTTTATCCCTAGACTAAATTAGTTGTTTAAGTTAGTCATTTTTAGTTCGGTCGCTTAAAATTGCTCAAATTTAGTAGTAATTCACTTGAAATAATTTCAGTGACTAACTTTTTTAGTCACCTAGTCACTAATTTCATCATTTTCTACTAGTGTGAGGAAGAGGGTCGAGAGTAGAGAACAGAGTGTTGAAGTATGTTGTAGAATTGTTGAAGGTTGAAGAGCTAAATGACTATTGTTGTAGAATGAGCAGAGTGAGTAGTGAGAAAAGTGATGCAAGGGCCAAGTATGAGAGTATGTTACTGAGTGAGAGTGAAGGTTGTTGAGAAGAAAAGAGGGTAAAAGGTATAGGAGAGAAAATATATGAAATCATGTAGAGTGTCTTCCAATTACATAGAGCATAGATTTCGTTATTGAGTGTGGGTTGGAGCCTACATGCAGGGAGTTGATGCTTTCATATTATTGGATATCTGAAGAAATATTGGGGGTTGGTGCTTCCAACATGTTGGTGCTTACATAAATCCAAGAAGCTACAAGTTGGTGATTGCAACAAATGTAAGAAATTGGTGCTTCTGGTAAGCAAATCAAGTGTCTACAAAAGAAGGGAGTTGGTGCTTATTGCTAGTGGGTGCTAGCAAACAATAAATGGGAGTTGGTGCTTCTTGTTAGTGGGTGCTAGAAAATAATCAATGGGAGTTGGTGCTTCCCGTGAGTGGTGGCTCACAATAATGATATACTAGAGTAGGAGCTATTATTTGCATCATAATAACAAACAAGATTTGGGGGTTCTTCTCCTGTAAGGGTTTCCACATTAAACCTCTGTATCTCATTTGTTTGGTGTTCATGATGTGTGTGTTTGTGTTGATTAATATCGTTGTTGTTATGATTTTTTAATGGTTGCTCACATAGTGAATGGCAAGTTTGAATGTGAAAAGATAAATTGGCATAAAAGTTAAATTAGCCTTAATACTAATTCACCCCTCCCCCCTCGTCTTAGTATTAAACATTATCAATTGGTATCAGAGAAAGGTTCTTTCAGGAATAACTTAATCGCTTGAAGGTTGATAAAAAAGAAATAATGTCTAAACAAGTTTGGTTATCACTAGAGGAAGTTCCATTTTTTAATGGATCAAAATATGAGTTTGGAGGACTAGAATGGAAGCCTGTTTGGTGGTAATCACTAAATATATTTGGTTTTATATGGAATATGGAGAGAGGAATGAGTTCAATATAGAGGCCAAGAAGATTATCATGAAAGGGCTATCAAAGCTAGATGTTAATAAGATGATGCATTGTGAGACATCAATGGAAATTTGGAAATTTTTCAATGTATGTATGGAGGAGATAGCAATGTGGTAAGAGAAGGCCGAAGAAACTTACTACTCAAGTAGTGAGCTTGAACATGCAGATGTTGTTGCTAGAAATGATAAATAGAAGAAAAGAAGGAAGAAGTTGAATAAGGCATCCTAGAAAAGATATGTCGAGAATATTAAAGATTTTCCTCTTAATGCACAAATTGTTGTTGATCACTCTCGATAGGATGATGAAGAATTAGATGAGAGGCCATGATGCTTAGAAGGTAAGCTATCATTTTGTGATAACCGTAAAGATATAGGTCATTTATCCACTAGATGTATACATTCCTTTTCTAAAGATAAAGATAGTAATACATCAGGTTGTTTTGAAGAGAGACCTACATTTGTAGCAATAGCTAATGATGGTACCTCAGAGTAAGAAGAGAGATCCTAAGCGTGATCATCCATAGGAGAAACTAAGAGTATACTTGGTAGTAATAAAGAAGGGACACTCCTCATAACTGTGTAAGATTCCATGGATGCGGAGAGGAATTTGGATCTATCTATTGACTCATCTAGCACCTCTGATAGTGAAGAAAAGGATCTAGAAGAAATCATCTATTTTAGGAGGAAGCTTATCTCTACTCTAAAGGAGATAAAATAGCTATCAGAAGAAAATCTCAAGAAAAAGGAGAAGTTGCATGAATATGAGCTTGAGAATGAGAATTTCAACAAAACAATTGTAGATTTAACTGTTCAACAACAAGAGACTAGCAGATTGAATGGGATGTTAACTAATCAGTTGAATGAAAGATAAACCCTTTGTAAGAGATTACAAGCTAATTTTGTCTCATTGAGACATGAATTAAGAAGGGAAAGCAAAGAGCTATCTCAATATCACAAGCTTGAGGAGAGAAAAAATAATTTGGATGAGATGTTTGTTAAGCAAACTTACCCTCTCATCAAGGTTGGTTTGGGTTTCAAACAGGAACTAAGCCCCAATAAGGAAAAGGTCAAAGGGTCAACCACCCATGCAAATGAAGTTGGAGATTCCAACAACAACAAGGGAAAAGAATTTGTTGGACATCAACAACAATGAGGAAAGAAACAACAGTAAGAGAAGAAAAGAAAACAACGAAATGTTAAGAAACAATAACGAGGAGAGAAAGGGAATAGATCTAATCAGCAACAAGGAAGTATGGAAGGCAACAATTCAAATTTCCATGGAAGTCACATGAAGAACCAGTAAAATTTATTCTTGTCTCAAGGAAAAAGCCTTCAAAGAAGAGGTAAATTTTGTTATCAAAATACTATTCATGTTTACTACTTTTCTTGCAAAAATTATGGGCATAGGGCCATAGATTGTATATGGTATGCAAGAAAAAAAATGTGTTGGGAAGAAGTAACCCTGTAAGTGTCTGTCAGTCCTGCCAGTCATCAGTGATCCAATGTTCTCTTTCAAAGTTTTTTTGATAGGGTCCTATGTCAATTTTTTATGGTTTCAAAAGGTTTTTGAATAAAAATTGGGTCACTGTTTAATATGTCTAGGTATGTTACTACTCCCTCCATTTCATGGTCCAATGCCATTTTGGTTGTGTCATCACTCATTATGATGAGTCATCAGTAAAATGTCTTGATCACCATCTCAGTCTCATCTCATGGTTGGTTTCATACTCCATTAGATGTCATCAATAGGTCAAGTCATCAAAATGGTCAAAAAGAGTCATGACATCACTTATGGTTAATCATTATGGGAGTAGTAATTAGGGGAAAAAATGTGTTCAAGGAGATTTCAGCTTGTTTCAACATCCTCATTCATACTCCATATACCCCCTCAAACTTTCCTCATAAATCCCCTCATTCCATCTAAAACCCCTTTTTCCTTGAGAAAATCCTTAAATCCTAAGTCAAAACCCATTTTTCCCTTTGTTCATATTAATTCCCAAACTCTAGCCTTATCCCAAAAATCCATTTGATACATAAACTCTAGCCGCATTTCCATTTTGTATTATACATTTAACTCTAGCCATTTTCCCATATCGTTAAACATGCCCGCATTGCCTTTTGTAATACATTATGTTGTAATGTATTACAATGTAATATATTATATATAAACCCACTACCCCAAAGGCATAAGTTGGGCTCGAATAATCCCTCTATCGCACATTGCAAAGTCTTGCTTTCTTATAATATTAAGTTTCTACCCGTCTGTTGATTGTGATTAAGTACCGCATCCCACAATTGGTCCCCCATCTTGGAATCAGTCCTGCATCCTGCAATCGGTCCCGCATCTCGCAATAAGCCCGCTCACCAATAATTTCTTCTCGCCAATAATTCACGCTCGAAGATAAATCTCACTTGCTGATAAGTCTCGCAACCATTAAGTCTCAGCCCCTGATATCACACTAATCTAAAGTTCCTTCCCCACATGGTCCTTCCCCCCGGTTGTGATTGCGATTGCAATGTGTAAACCCCCGGCCAGATGCGATAGATTATAAAGTTGTTCTTGATAAATTTTTGGGTCCATCCCATCAGTAAAACACTATGGAACATGGTTAAGATCCCCTCTCCTTGTTACTATTACAATATATAATCGGCCTGGATCAACGACCCATATATAATCAGTCTGGATCAGACAACCTAGATCAACGACATATACTTCTTCTCGATAGTCAATATCAATTCAGTTTTTTACGTCCTCAATCGTGATTTCTCACTGTCTTTCATGTAATTTCTTCATTGAAAGACCACGACCTCCATTCACAGAGCACCAGATCACTCATTTTGTTGTCGCTCGAAGGACAATGAAGACCTTTTCAGCACATTTTAAGCAGAAAAAAGAGCCAACATTGCACATTCATTACAACTGTTTTCAAAACCGAATGTAGAAGAAATGGAACAACAATGTAGTTCATCAATCAGCAGGATTAACAGAAGTGTTTATTCGAGGCCTCAGTTACACCAGAATGCCCAGAACAACACTGGAGATCAACCAAATGATATTTTTGGTAGTTTTGATCTATTTTTATGAATTTTTGTAATGAATCTTGAATTTTGTTTCAATATATTTTTCTGTAAATAATTGTATAAATACTTTAGATTTTGAAGTAGTAGGGGTTGGACATCACTGAGTGAAAGGCTTGGAGCTTGTATTCATCATCTTTTCACAAGAAATCTTGTGGTATGAGTTTGTGATAATGTTTTTCTTCTATTAATAGCTTATATGAATGATAATTTCATCTCCTTTCCATATCTATGCTCTTCAGTGATTTTCCTAAGAGGTTTTAAACATAATTCTTAAACTTAAGCTCTGTTTTGTTAGGAATTTCATGTTTATGTTATCTATCTTCTGATAAATGAATTCATGCTTTCCATGCTCATTTTGAATATTTTCTTTTCCACCCTACACTACATCGACAAAGCCTCAAAGTATCACAAAAGCATACCTACCCTACTCCTTTATATCTCTTGCAACTAAACCCTTGAGACCTGACCTAGTTCCTTGATTTTGACTCCTAATCCAACAAAACCCTAAAATATTTAAACCCTAGAGCTTAACATACCTAGCCTAATATCTTTTCCCACTCCAGTCATATTTGGTTGTGAGCTTTATAGAGAGAGCCCTCTCTGGTTTAGTAGGGCTAGCTGTTGAACCCTAAGTGGTTTGAGGTTACCTTTGTCAATCTCCTTTCTTAGCCTTGGGACATTGTGGAGGGTAACAAACCTGAGAATACACATAGTGCCTAGGAGAAGGCATGTTGGCCAATAGAGAATTTTTTACAGGAATTCTGCCAAGTATAGAAATCTTTTTGCTCCATTCCTAAGCCATGTAAAATGCTAAAACTATGGAAATTTTGTACACAAGGCAACAAGATGTAGATATGAGAATAAAAAGTATGCTTCTTAGCATATGAATGAAAATGTAGTAGCTTGAGCCTTGAAGACAAAAAGGAACAATAGAGCAGAGGAATATGAGTTTGTCTTCAGTAACCTATGTCAAAGGAGCAGGTTGAAAAAGGGAGAAATAAATCAAAAGGAAATCAAGAGGAGTGATCCTCTTACCCTTGTAGAAAACACCTCTATGAAGAAAAAAGGTTGCAAGAGGATATGGGTGAAGAGAGAGGAACTAAAGGAGAAGTTCCCTCTAGCGATGAAAAGGCCCAAACATGGGAAAAGGAGAAGCTGGAAAGAAATTCTATTGTTAGGACTTGGCTATTGAAAGCGTGGAAGAAAAACACGGACACTTTACTCAAGGTGAGTAGATCCTCTATTCTTTCTCATTGAAAGAATATATTGACCTCAAGGAAGGCTAAATAAGTCATATGTAGACATATTGAAGCTTATACAGAAGAGGTGCATCTGAATGTTAAAGGTATGATCGAGTCTCCTTACTGATTATAATAATAATTTGGCTATCTTAATTATATCATCAACGTATGAGTAAGCCAAAGGTGAGTATAGCCAGCATTGTTTCAGGGGAGTAGACAACAATACTCTACATTATGGAGGAAGAAGAGCTGCAACAATAAAAATGTGGAGTATGAAGAGGCTCTAAGTTAAACTTAGGTCCATAGGATTAATTCCATGTAGAAACAAGAAGTAAAATGTAGCAGATTAGAGAGAATCCACTCAAGGGGAGCTTCTTTAGTAGCAGTAGTAGGAAACAATCATTATCCTAAGGAAGAGGTGATTGCTTAGGAAATTAAAGGTTTGCATCTTGGGTGAAATACTCATGTTTCAGTTAAGATTGTGAATTTGATTATGTCTAGAAATCATGTGTTCATGAACAAAATTGGTACAAGTTTATCATGTCCCTTAGATTTCAATTGGTATTGTTATGTCAATTTGTGGTCCTCGGTTCATGTAGAGTAACCTTTTCATGCAAGTGGGAATTTCTTTTTTAGGAGCTATAAGAGTTGGCTTGGTACATAGTCCAATTTGTATCAATATTTTGGTGCAATTGGTATCAGCTAAGCAACATTCCCTATTTTTAGGAGTATGATCTCAAGTGGGGGAAGATTTTAGCATGCCCAAGTGAAGTGAGCATAGTCTTAGCAACAACAACAACAACACTACAAAGAGTCAAAATGCATTGGTAGCACTAGCAACATTACCATTTGCAGTATTAATTGGTATCAATTTCTTTTTAAATTGGTACAGAAGATGCATTAGAAAAGAGATTATTCGACCAACAACCTAAGGTATTTTAGAACTAGAGGATTATTCAAAGTAAGGGAAATATATGTTCAAGGGGAGCATATCGTATATGTCCAATCTCTAGAGTTATAGTAACAACTACAGGGAGATACAAAGACATGTTTTAAATAATGTTTGATTCTTGTAGATGTATTTGTTTATGATTTGTGTAGCTAAGCTTGGATAACAAAATTCAAGTGCACCATGATGAAATATCAGGTCATGAATAAAATTCATTAAAGCAGAATGTGCATTAGTAGCCTAACCCTCAATTGTTGATTGTAAGGGAGACAAGAAGCAACTTGTAGCCATTTTCCATTGATTCCAAAGAGGGAGAGAAAAGTGTGATGGCCCATACAGAGGAGAGAAATCCATTGGTGACTTATGAAAGGAGAAGTGTGGAAGTAGAATGAGGGTTGGCCATCAATGCAAAGAAGTGATGAGGTGTTTCCATCAATGCCAAAGGGGGAGATTGTTGGATAGTTAACATTCTCTAAATGGTTAGTCACAACAAATGTCTTGGCATTGATTTCAATTAGTTTAGCATTGATGTTGGTTGCAACAAATGTGTTGGCATTGATGTTAACAAGGCTAGCATTATTTTGCATGGTGTTTCAAGCTTAGGGGGAGTCCTATGGTTGTTGCGGTCTTAGGTAGAGAACCATAATAGTAGCATGATATGAAAAGAAACTATAAAGTCATATAGTTATGATGGTTAGGGAGTGACAACATTTGGAGGAGATTCTTCCTCAAGAGATCAGCTCAGATTCCCCTATAAGTTTCATAGTTGGATAGTGCTCAGAAAGGGCTTTCCAATGGTATGTTGAAGTCTGCAAATGGCCTCCTAGATCGAGATTTGCCAACCAAAGTTGAGCTTCCCCAATGTCAAAATGGCAGAGTTAAATGTGGCTTAGGGTCAAATTGGTGACCAAGTTTGGCATCCAAATAGAGTTGGAAGAGACTTTTAGCAAAGTGGCTAAGTGTTAAACTAGGCAAACATGGCTTGACAACATTGTAGCAAGGAGCGTTTTATTAGGATAGCAGTCAATCCCATCACAAAACTCATATCGTTAAGCTTACCCAGTAATATTAAAAGGTGTGCATGAATAAAACATGAGGGATGACACATGCCAATGATTTCATCTCGACGGATGTACTATGGAATGTTAAAAAAAGTTGCAAATGCTTAATGGCAAGAATGACTAAGTAGTGGGCTTGCATGGATAGTCCACATCGTAGTGGAGCAGGTTTGTTGATTGGTTAGTGGAGGTCCCATTTAACAATTAAGCGTAGTAGGAGTACCATGGAGGTTTTACTCAGAGTACAAAGGTGAGGGAAAAGATGGTAAGTGTCAAGAAATGTGGCAGCAATGCAACAATGGAGAGCAGGGTAGAGTTAAAGAAATATCTAGGAACCTTGAAAACATTAACAAAGGAATTTGCTACCAAACACAAGGCTCGGAACCCTTCTCTCTCTCATCATGGTAGGCATGTGGCAACATTGTATTGGTTGGTGATGGCATCAACATGACTTCAATATAGGGGACACGTGGCGAGCATATTTGTTAAAATTGGCAACTAGGGCCAAACTCCATGTGGGTCATCTTATTTATGGTAGCTGATGATTTTATTAGATCCCTCTCATTGAGAGGAGTAGGATTGATCTAAAGATCATCCGATTCGAATGAGTATTCATGGATTTATGAATTTATTTGTGTTATAAGACAAATTGCCAAGTCGGCCAGCATCTTGTGTAGGCTCAGAAGCCCAATAGTCATGTCTATTCATCATCTACATTTTAGTATAAATAGGAGAGGACTTGAAGTCATTTGAGACACACTCTTCATGTGATCTCCTCTCCACGTCTTGGGTTTTTGGAGAAGGAGAGAAACTAAAGAATACGCTGGCCTAGTATGATGCCCTAATCCAATGCAGTCATGAAGACTTATTTACACGCAGTCAATGAAGACTCTATAGGCAATTATGAAGACTCATATACGTAGGTCATGGAGACATCTATCCGCTGTAAATGGAGACACTTTATCTACTATAAATGGAGACACCTTATCTGTAGTAAATGGAGACATATATGTAGGGAAATGGAGACACCTTATACGCAGGCAATGGAGACACCTTATACGCAGGCAATGGAGACGTATTAGGTGCAGTCATCTATGAATTGGGCCAAGGTATGAAGCCGTAGTCAAGCATGGAAGAGCGGCGGTCATAATCGCAGTCAAGTGAGATAGATGCAATCACGCAATGTGAAGGAGCCACAGTCAAGAGATCAAAGGTCTCTCTACACCTCAAATGGTTTTAAGAGCAGACAAACTAGATTTCGAATGGTTGAAAGAGAAACTCATGACCTAATCTCAGAGAACGCACCATTGTCATTCATTCTGGGAAAAATATCTCAGCATATCTGAAGGAGAACATATATTTGATGATACAATGATCTCACATGTATAGATCTTGTATGGACATAGAGGACTGTGTAACTATTGTAGTCTCGACTTCATGTTTGATCTTGGCATACTACTATATATATGTATATAACATCCTCGTTGAACCTAGGATGTAGCCCACATAATGATATCTCTAGCCAAGGTTTAGTAATGATTCAAGCAAGGTATAACAACATTCAGAACTGCATGGGCATATCACTATAGAATAACCAATGGCCTTGGCATACTTGTAAGGATCTTGGTTGGATGAAGATCTCGGATGAAGGGACTGTGTTGATATCTCGCACAAGTCTCTCTCTCTCTCTCTCTCTCTCTATCTCTATCTATCTCTCTATATATATATATATATATATATATATATATATATATATGTATATATATATATATATATATATATATATATAGAGAGAGAGAGAGAGAGAGATGATTGTGCGAGATATATATATATATATATATATATATATATATATATATATATATATATATATATATATATCTATATATATATATGTATATATATATATATATATATATATATATATATGTGTATATATATATATATATATATATATATATATATATATATATGTATATATATATATATATATATATATATATATATATATATATATGTATGTGTGTATGTATATATATATATATATATATATATTGGTGAGATCCTTATGGAAATACAAATATCTTGTACAGCAGTAACATGGAGTACTAGATTATGTTCCTATATGCAGTAATGAAAGTTTCAGTCTCATCAAAGGTAAAGAGACAAGGATCATAATCATACATTACTGTAAGGTGAAGTTATGATCATCGCAGTAATTGGTGCAACTGATGATGAGTGTAGCATAGCAGGCATTGCAGATCAGCAATGTGTACAACATTAAATACAGATCCATGACGTTGAGCTCAGTGATGTTTGAGTGCACCACTGAGAAGATGAAGTACAACATAGTGTAGAATGATGATGAACTGCAGCATGGTAATGGGAGCAACTCAGTGATGGGAACAGCTCCATGACTAGGTGTAGCACCATGACGAAATGCAACACTACGATAGGTGAAGCAGTCGCCTTGGAGAATCAGTTGAAGCAATATGTCTTCTACTGATCTCATGCAGATATCAAAAGTCAAAATGTTGACTTCTATTGTAAATGTATTTATCTCTCTCTTTCTCTGCTAAACTTTGAAGAACATAAAGGAAGAATTGATCAAGGGCTTCCCCACATTGGGGTTTGTCCCTGGCTAGCACCACATCTTGTGTCCTCTTGTCTTGGCTTGTCTTCTGCGATTTATGTTCATGTTCTATCTACGGTTTAATTTAATGCTAATGTGATTGCTAATCTGGAAAAGATATTGAGCTAAATGTGAAAATTGAAATAAATTTCTCTAGCATAGAACATACCCAAAACTTAACAATATTCAACATTTTTGGGTGGCCTAATGGGCCAAATTTGTGTGATGTGTCACCACTATAGAGGAGCCATGTGGCATTGATGATGATAACATGACATCATCTTGCTGGTATGCCCCTTGAAGGTTTGAAAGGTGCACAAAGAAGGGTTGTGGGATGACAAAGCATCGAGATGATTTAACCACTTTATGGTTGAGCAATGACCAATGGGAGTGAAGGTAGGTGGCCCCATAGGATAACTCATTCCACAAGGCTCATCCCAAAAGAATTATAAAGGCACAAAGGAAAATCATTAGGAGGATAGTTTCGAGGTGTGTCAGTAAGATAATACAATAGTTCATGGGCAATGAGAGACAAGGAAGGGAGGCACCACTTTACATGTAAGCCCATAAGGCTTACCCTAGAAGAAAATAAAGGTGGTCTTAGAGAAGGTCAGGTGGTTGGAGCAAAGGGATACGAACAATTTTGAGTTGGCATTGAAAAATCACCCCAATGAACTTTTGATTGGCTAATGGCTGCAATGGGTGGACCCATGGGGTATTTCATTTTGTAGAACAAACCCTATAAGGATTTAAAGGGTTCAAAAGAAAAGAGTGATGATAAATGGAGCTGTGAAACTAAATTAAAGTGGTAGAACAAGTTTCAGTGGGGGCCTTGTGACCAATGACTCAAAAAGGATTAATGCATGACGCTTAAGGGATTAGAGATATAATTCAAAGAAGCACCTAGGCCTTTATTTTGCAATGGTTTTCTATGTTATTGTGACCATGGGCCTTCAGGCTAAATATAAGAGTCAGGCCATTTTTTGCATCTGTTCAATAGGCCTACAAACTGAATCAATCACCATCCATAAAAAAGTTATCATCATCCCTACATAAACCCAACCATGACCTTTCCAAATAACTGAGTCTCTAGATCTAACTGCCAGAAATCGGGGGTTTTAAGGCCTAAATCATCGTGCCCCTTTAGGGAATGCGTTCAGCAGCAGGTTGCTCCATTCTGCACTAGTGTTGATCAACAACAACTTTTCCCTTGTTGGGGGTGTGCTGATTCTATAGATTTGGGAAAATTAAAAGGATCCAAAAGCTTCCTCTTCTAGAAGCCAATATGGTGTAACAAAGAGGAGCTATTGAGAATACCTAATAAATGGGATTTTTAATAACTTATTTGTATTCATTGTGGTGTAACAGTGAGGATATGTTGAGAACACTTGATAAATGAGCTTTTTAATAACTGATATGTAGCCATTATGGTGTAACAATGAGGAGTTTTTTAGAACACCTAATAAATGGGCTTGTTAATGAATGATTTGTATCCACTATGTTGTAACAACTAGGAGCTATTTATGAACACCTGATAAGTGGGATTCATTAAATATATGTGTGTGAATGTTTGAACAATCATTCAAATGACAAGGGAAAAGGTATAATTTAAATTTTTGAAAAAAAAAATTCTATAATGAGCCTCATCAAAGATTATATGTCATGTTATAGGAAAGAATGGGAAATTCCCAAACGCGGTGAATGAAGTGGACTAAAAATAGGATTATAGAGACTTGGAAATATTAGAGTGCATGGAAAAAACCAAGAAAGTTGTAAAGCACCATTGAAAGATGGTTGAGATAATGTGTGTGTGTGTGTGTGTGTGTGTATATATATATATATATATATGTGTGTATATGTATCTATATATATATATATATATATATATATATATATATATATATATATATATATATATATATATATATATATGTATATACATATATATATATATATATATATATATATATATATATATATATATATATATATATATATATATATATATATATATATATATATATATATATATATATATATATATATAGAGTACGTGAGTTGTAAATTTTGTACAATGTTTTGTGTATCTAGCTCCATATTAATTTTGTAAATGGTTATTGAACACCGAGGACAGTGTTCCCCTCAAGGGCGAGGGAATTGTGTCATCCCCTAGTTAACATTTTCCCCTTTTCTAAATAATTGTAACTGGTTTAAAATATCTAAGAAAGGGACATAAGTTCCATTGCTTGAGGAGTTAGTTTTCCTTAAACATTAGTCCTATTTGGATGAAATGGATTTAATGTCCTGACTATGCATTGAATGTAACGAAAAGAGGAAGGAGTGGTCCAAGTGTCCTTTAACTCAAACAACAAGTAAAGAGAAGGAAAAAAATTTAAGAGAAACATGGATTGTGTTATCAAGAGGTAACTACTATATGGCTTGTGGGGAGAACAAAGGTAGTTAATTTGTTAGGTGATGGGAGAGATGTTCATTCAAGAACCAATGCTCCCTCTTGTTATGAGGCGTGCGCAAGATGGGAATTATTGGTAGTAGAACGTGACATTCAAAGCTACTATGTATGGGAGAACACAAAGTTGAAACAGAGATCAAGTGGTCTCTATCATAAAATTGATGCCAGGAAGAGGAGCGCTAGATGAGGAGCCTTCTAAGTGAAGCTTGTTGTGTGAATTTTTTAAGAGAGAGTGGCTTGCATATGAGGTTGAAGAACCCAATGGAAGCTTGTGGATTAATGAACCTATTAGATTTTGGGAAGAATGGATTTTACTTGGGTCCCAAGGTCTGGTTCTTGACTCACTAAGGAACCACCTGGAAAAGTGATTTCCTTACTCATTAACAATTTATCCACCCATGAATATTCCTGATGTTGGAACCTCCTCTACTTAAAGTGGGCTGGAGTTCTCTACATTGTGAAATGTTGGTATGACTACATGCATGTCTGAACAATGTAAGTCATATTGAGCTATATGGCGGATGAAGATCACACTGACCCTCAGAAATCCTGTCTCAACTGTGTTGGTTGGATAAAAAAACTTAGAAGCACCTCACCTCAAGATTTGGAATCTAGCTTAGGGGTGACTATTGCAACTAAGTTTTGGTTGTAATTGTCTATGGTTGTGTGGAGAGTGGTTGTCTTGATCTCAGTTTCTAACTGTATTGTTAATTACAAATAACTGGTGTAACTGCACCTTCTTGTTATTGAGTTCATGTTGAATTCTAAATCATAATTTAATGTATTTACTGTATGAATGGCTTATGGTTCACTAAGATTGGAATGGTGAAACTCTTATCCATGTGTACACTATGGTTGTGATATTGTATGCTCACTAGTTGGCTTCAAGCCTATAGTAAAAGAGTATCTGATGACCTTATATATATATATATATATATATATATATAGAGAGAGAGAGAGAGAGAGAGAGAGAGAGAGAGAGATGACCACCTATGTGGGTGCAATACACACTCGATAACGTAGTTGTGTGTCGTATGGGCATTAGTTGCTCACTATTTAGCTTCAAGCCTATATCGAAAGGGTATTTGATGACCATCTATCAGGTCCATGCCTAGAATTCTTGCTCATACAAGAGAAATGCTTGCAGGCTTGTAATATTGTCAATTATGTGCCTATATATATGTTTTATGCCTATAATCAAATTGAAAAGGAGGATTTCCTATTTATTCATGAAATGATGAACTCCTTGAGGCCTTCTTGGCACCATATGCCTTTTTTAGTTTTCATAAGCCTGATATGCTTATTCATTTCTCAAAAGAGGCATGTAGAAGTTTGAGTTGAGTGTAGTATGTTCCATGTATGATTCGAAGGACCTAAGGGACCATAGAACTTTGATAGACGAAATGGAAATGTGTCTAGCATGGATGGAAAATTCTCTAGGTTTTGTTTCATATCTCTGTCATCAAGGACTCGGAGATGGTATTGTTGTTGTAAGCTCAGGAGGGATAACACTAGTGCGTGCTTCACACAACTTCAATAGCGATGGTTGAACATTGTCATAAGTATAATCAATTGAGAACCATTGTAGCCAAGCCATGGTTGATCCTTTTTTAAATAGTGTAGAGCCTGAGGAAATCCTTCTCTCATATCCTCAACCTCGAAACCTTATCCATTTTATTGGATGAATATATTGGGCAATGTGAGGGTCGGGTTGAAAGCTAAGTTGTTAGTCATACAAATGCAAAACATAACTGAGCATGAGGTCAGCGTGATGAAGGGATGAAATTTACTTTGAGAGATCAATGGTTCAGAAGGAACTTGGGATGACATAAGCTTGGAGGTTACATCTCGAAAGTCCACAAAAGGTCGTGCAAGAGAAAGGTCAGGCCGACGAGGATCAGGATAATGTGGTAGGGTCTAGAGCATGGAGGAGACTGGGATGATGTGGATGTCATTCATTGGATGACGGAAGACACAACTCACATGTAGAAATGCTTATTGAAGCATAGAAAGAGGAAGGTGGGACCTATTGAGATGGGGAACATTATGGCCCTTGATGAGAATATGTCTATCACAGAGTCTATCTCCTGGAGGTGGAAATATGTAGTGTTTGTGGGAGAGCCAAGATGACATGGCGTCAGGTTTTCGTGGTTGGAGCAAATCCACCATAGTGGACAAGCAGGAGCATTGTAGGTGGAGAGTTTTGGACCTGCTGGGACACGTAACTACAAAGGTCGAACCACAGTTGTTAGCTACAAAGTGAGTTTAAAAAGGGCACAGGCTAACATTAGCCTAGGCTGTGGTGGTGAACATGTGAGCCTGAAATATTATTCATTGATGCAAGGGGTGGACCCACAAACAAGTCAGCGGGGAAGGCATACCCCAGAGAAAATGTAAAATGTGTGAGTGAGGAAGGGTCTAGGTAACAGACCTAGGTAATGGAAGGTGTGTGTATATATATATATCTGTGTGTGTGTGTGTGTGTGTGTGGTTGGAGTGCATAGGAAAAGATTATATGAATAACAAATATAAGTGGGAATCGTGAAGAACAATGCAATGAATAGGTTGGAAGCCAATATACTATTTCCAAGTGGTTCTGATAACATGGCTATGGTAACCACGTGGCAAATTTGATGACGTGGGACTCTCTAATTCCCCAAAACTTCAAAGGCTCATATCTCTTGATCCGAAGGTCGGATTGAGGTAAAATTTTATGTCATTGGAATTGTCTTGATGAGACAGATGCAACAATGATGTTTGTTGGGGCTTTAAGCTAGTTAAGAATATCAAAAAATTTAGAACCCATTTCCACAAAGGAACCTTGGATATTAGGTCAGCATAATGACATGCCTCCTACTAACCTTAATTTTCACTGAATATAGTAGGGGTATGTTACATTACCCTTCCTTAACTTCTTATCATTTACCATGTTGTCTTAATGAAGGAACCCCAACTCTACAAAACAGCGAGTGATACCTCCATAGAGGTAACTAATTTCTTCTTCGATGAAGGATTTATGTTTACGATAGTATTTCTTTATAGTTCTTGGGTTACTATTTTACTAGTTGTGAATTTATTACTTTCATCGTTGTGTTTGTAGATACATTTAGAGGTCATTAAAATCATTATGGTTGTGTTATTACAATACGGTTCGTCAGCCATGAAATAACCTATGAGGGATTTCTTTTTGGTAAGCTCATTTTCCAGCTGCAAGGTAATGCAGACTCTATTAACTCCATTCGGAGGTAAATTCCTTTGTTTCCTTTTTATAAGAAATGTCATTACATTCATTTTTCCAAAATGATGTTTCTAGGTTTTATCCCTCATGGTTTTTAACTTATATTATTTAGATTTCCTATGATCGCTATCATATCCGACTGTAAATTTTATTCTCCATAGGGTTTTCCTTATTTTTCTTTATTCCTTTAGTTATTTGCGTATATTTTTTGAGTTATCACTATTAACCCTAACACTTTTCTTACAGATACATAGGGTATTTCGTTTATGAGACTAATTTTTTTATTTCGGTATTTACCCCCATCTTGTAACGTGTATTTCTTTAATTAAGAGCTCAGTTATCTGAAGATAAAATCAAAGCATGTACTAGTATTTTAAGTTAAATATAATTTTAAGTTATTTATATCTAAGTATTGGGGACTTCTCTGTCTCATCAGAGTTATTTGGTTAAATTCCAGAACCCGAAACAATCCCAATCTTACACAGGTTATATAAATAACCTTTAACTCCTTTGCTTCTATGAAAAGTTTTTAAATTTTAATTAATCAAAGTTATGATGGGATTCAATCCTTGAAACCATATTCCATATAGGAATTATAGCTAAAATTGCAATGGGCCTTATTCAAAGCCTACTTCCAAGGTCAAAAAATCATTATATAGGCTAGGTCATTAAATTATCTTATCTAACATTGTATTCTCAAAAGGTTTTTAATCAAATCTCCATAAATTTTTTCCCCTTTCTTGATGATGGCTATATTTTAGATATTGTTACTATATTTATATGTTCTTTTAGTCACAGTACCAAATATCTACAGAGTTCAAAAAACTCTATCGAGATTTTCTCACTTGTTAATAGAGAATTTCTACAATATATCTTTCTTTTCTGTAACAATTAAACCAAGATTATAATTCTTGAAAACCTTCTAATACAAGCCTATTTGTTTAACAGGGCTTTGGTAGAGCACTTCTACGTATGAAAATCCTCCCCCAGGTCTACTTCATTTTGTATTTTAATTCCTTTTTATTCTCTCTTCTAGCTTTTATATATATAAGTTGATGTTCTAGTTACCGTTTGAAAGTATTCACATACTAAAGATAAATTTTGACACCTTTTCCTCTAAGACCAAGATATGTCGTCTTGAGAATTTGGCTAGGATTAATTATATGGGTGTAAATGTCTTCTGTGTTCGAGGGATAGATGCCAAGATTTTTCTGTTTTATGCATATTATTTACCATAATGTTACCAAACTTTTTCCTATATTGGAAGTCTAAGATTCTACAGGGTATTATTCTTGTTGTAATTCTTTTTGTTAAGGGTATTTTAAATATAGAACTTGTAACATATCTACTGCTATAGGTTTTTTTTAACTTTTCGACACGTGTAGCAATTTACATGTTTTCAATAAAGTAATGTAAATACATTTGTATTTTCTACAGTTTAGTATCTCTTGACTTCTTGAATGTTCATATTCTTTTTATATACTTTAGTTGTTCTATATGGCTCGACCTTTTAGGTCTTCTAAGACACTACCACTACTAGTTTAATGATTACCAGAAAATCCTCTCTCTCTCTATATATATATATATATATTAATATTATTTTAACCCTTTATTAAGGACTTATGATTTCTACATTGTCCCTCGTTGTGTTTTGTACATGAATTTTCTCTTTGGAATCTTATAACTATATGGTCTCTAAAAGTTTTACTCGATGAATATAAGCTAATTTTGAGTTTTATATGTATTAATTCCTTAAATCGATACACTTTAGAGTTTCCTTTTTATTTATTGTGTCTTCTTTTACCTTAAACATGTTATGCCAATATATATTTTTGTATACATGTGCAATTCTTCTATTAACAATTAAGAAATTATAATAAGATGAAATATGAAACTAGTTCTATGTTATCAATCAGAAAAATAGGAAAATACTCAAATTCATTCTCAATACTTAATTTCTATACAACACATTCCACAAATTTCTATAAACATAATACATAGAAAGAAATCATGATATGAAGAAATTACATAAATTCAACTAGTTCTATGTTATCTATTAGAAATTTAGGAAAATACTCAAATTCATTTTCAATACTTAATTTCTATACAACACAATCCACAAATTTCTATAAATATAATACATATAATATCCACAATTCGATACAATGTCACATACTTGGTCATGTAGTCTTCTATCTATAATCTACTTTCACCTACAAAATTTTATAACGACCCAAATCTTGAGTTTTATATAATAACAAAAAATTATATTATTATAAATTTTGTAGAGAGTTATATATACCAACTTGGAAAACTTAAGTTACCAACTCCTCCCAACCTTGATGCCATTTTCGCAAAAGGGTCCTACTAAACACACAATTATGCAAATCCACAAATTTGTCTTTTCTTGCATCTCACCAGTTTCATAATGTGTGTCTTTATCTCTAGCAAGGTGACAAAATGGATTACCCTCCTACCAATCAATTTGGTAGTTGGTAACTACGTCCAACTCACCCAGCGGAAGGTAATTACTAGTTGATTTATGAGCTCCCCTTCTCCACTCTAAAAGACAATCTTCTCTCTTTGAGGGAAGTTTATGATCAATTATTTCTATGACCATAAATAATCAAACCATTTAGATTAGATGCCTTAGTCTTAATGAGTGGTATCCAATATTCTACATTAACTTGCAGTCATAACTCTTTCAAACATATGTAACTTAGACATTACATTTCCAAATATTTTATTTCATTAACAACATCATAAATACATATTTATGATTGATATTTAGCAGTAATAGAATTATGATAATCTAGGTCCAAATATGTTCTCAAAATAAAAGCAACATTCACACTTAACTATATATAAATTTACATTATAACTCCAAGGATACTACAGTTACAATGGTCATGTTACAATTAGTTTGAATACATAGAAGTAACTAGAATATGAAGGTTGAATAATAAAGAGAGGCCACGTCAAGTGTATAGTGGGAGGGCATATATGGAAATAAAAATTGCTATTTGTTATATAATTTATAATAAAGATAATGAGGAAGGGAGGTTAAAATGTTAAACAATAGAATGAGGAAATATGAAAAGAGGAAAATGTAAAAAAATTAAAAAGACTATAGATGAGATAAAAGAAGTAAGAGAAAAATAAAAAGATAAAATGAGAAAGGAAACTAAGGATGAAAATAGATTATAGAAAGAATAGAAAATGTGGATAAAGAAAACCAAGCTAGTTATTTATGAATTTGTAAATATATATAACCTAGCTATAAGACCAACTAGCATAAATTAGTAGATAAAGGGTTTAAAAAACCAATAATATTTTTAATTTTGGTTTCTTATTAAAGCATTTGAAAATACTATAATTTTGAAATTCAATAAATATTAAGTTTGAATTGTATTAAGTAACTATAAATGTAATTTTAGTAAAATTCCGAAATCAAATTGAACTAGTTTAATACACAAATTTTCTCAATATCTATCTTTAATTATGTATTCGGTTTTGTTATTTTTTTTTTAATTTTGTTGTTTCTTTAAACCATTGTTTATATAAGTTTCAAAGTCTACAATTTTTAAGAGGTACTGATGAATGTATGAAAATAATGTTTAATGTCACACCAATTCTGGATGATAAGATACAAATATTTGTAAATAGATTTGGAACCCATATTTCATAATTCTCTCATGCGTAAAGATAATGTAATCAAATAAGAAATTTGAAAAAAAATGTATATATATATATATATATATATATATATATATATATATATATAACATTTAGTATTGTATAACTCAAAAAACAAAATTTGGTTAAAAAATAAAAATTTACAATGTTTTTAAACTTACATTTTAATTTAACCAATTACATTTGTGGAAGTGGAAGTTAATCCATCCTTTCAACTTAATAAAAATAAATTGACATGATAATTTAGTGTATTTTGATCTTGTTATTGGTCATTGATTATAAAATTATATTACAATTTTTTAAATTTATTATATTTTAATTTTATAATTATAAAATATTTTTTATTATATATATATATAGTATTGCATTGAATCCAGTTTAGTATGGAAGAGAAGTTTTAATTAAATTATCCTAGATCCATCTTAATTCTAGATCTACCAAGGGCCAAGAAGGATAACTCTCATATGCAAAGCTTTTTTTAGAGTGAAAAAAGATTTGATCCCTTTTAGAGCTTGGTAGATCTAGAGTTAAAACGGATCTAGGTTAGTGTTATGTTACGTGATGTTATGTTATTTTTGATATGGAAACATCTTGACTTAGTCAAATTACATATCAATAAAAATAAAAATAAAATACATCTTATCTCTTAAAGTGCAAATCTCTATCTTAAACATAAAAATAGAAATAACCATACCTTAAACATTTTTAGTTGCTCAAAAATAAAATAAAGAAGATTAAAAATAACTCTACTTTAAAACAAAAATAACTTTAAACTGAAATAATAAGTTAAACTTGACTTGGTCAAGTTACCAGTGGTTTTTGAGCTGCAGGTTTATTAGAACTCATGGTATTGACCCATAGTATTCATGTGGAATAGAGCTTATTTAAAGGAAGAAGTTAAACCGGTATCAAATTTGTTTTCACTCGAAAAGAGAATTAATCTCAAGAGATCTAGAGTTAAGATGGATCTATGCCGGTACTATTATAATTTTATAATTTTGGAAAACATTTTGGAGATTAATATTAGCCAATAAACTATTTTTCCATATTTTTTTCCAAAAAAAACATTTCCATCTTTTATAAAAAAATATTCTCAAAATTTTATACTATTTCTTACTTTACAAATCACCAAAAATTTATAAAAATTATATAAAATAAAATTTTATATAAACTATATAAATTTTGAAGAGTTGAAAGTTGAATAAAAGGGAAAATCAAAAGGGATACAGATGAAGGGATAAGAAAGATTTGCAAAATGGATATCGATGAAAGAAAGATTTGCAAAATGGATATTGATGAAAGGATAACAAGGATTGTCCCTCTTATCTAATCCTCTGCAATATAAAAGCCATGCTTGTGCCATTATGTCATGAGATTTTATTCACCTATCGATACATTTTGTCAATTAACAAAGTCGAAAGTTTAAGTTGTTCATGGTTGTGTTTTGTACATGAATCTTTTTGGCATCTTATAACTCTATGATTTTGAGTTTTATATGTATTAATTCCTCAAATCGATACAATTAATTATTATTATTTTTAATTAAGTATGGTGTCTGTTTTTATTTTAAACATATTATATCAAAATATATTTTTGCATGTGTAATTAGTTTACTAACCATTAAAAAATTCCAATAAAAAGCAATAGTATAAATGCAACTAATTTTATGTTATTTGTTAAAATTTAAGTAAATAGTCAAATTCAGTTTCAATAATTAATTTCTAAACAACACATTCCACAATTTTTTTTATAAACGAAATACATAAAATATTCACAGTTAGATACTTCGTCACGGAATCTTGAGTTTTATATAATAACAAAAAAATTTATATTATGATAAATTTCATAGCACAAAAATGCAAAGATTTAGAAATACCAATGTGGAAAACTAAATATCTGAAAACTTATATGGGAGTTAACTAGCTCCTCCCAACTTTGAGGTCGTTTTTCAAAATGGGTGCCTTCGAACACATAATTATGTAAATCCAAAATTTTGTGTTTTCGGGTTTTTTTATTAGTTTGCTATATGTGTGACTTTTTTTCTATGAAGGTGATGAAATTGATTACCCTCTTATTAATCAAATTGGTAATTGGTAACTACTTCTACTTTACTAAGCAGTGGCACGGAGTTATTAGCTTATTTATGAGC
Source organism: Pinus tabuliformis (assembly GCA_031772625.1). Lineage (NCBI taxonomy): Eukaryota > Viridiplantae > Streptophyta > Pinopsida > Pinales > Pinaceae > Pinus > Pinus tabuliformis. Next base: position 1,582,417,444 of record CM062816.1, read on the forward strand.
GGGTGGAAGTTAGCTCATTTATGAGCTCCGCTTCAGCCTCTTGTAAATTTATGATCAATTATAGATTCCATTATCACAAATATTCCAATCATTTAGATTAGATGCCTAAGAGTTAATGAGTGATAATCAATATGCAATCATAAGTCTTTCAACCATATATAACTTTGATATCAATTTTCCAAATATTTTATTTCATTAACAACATCATAATTTACAAATTCACATTTGATATTTATCAGTAACAAAATATTGATAAATTAAATTCAAATAAGTTATAACTCAAGACATATCACGTATTTTTTTTAGCCCCAAGAGTTAGCTCAATCGGTCAAATCAAGTGCCTCGCCAATGGGAGGTCACAGGGTCGAATCTCGAAAGCTCTTGGGGTTAGGTCAGTAGTTGATGCTACCCACTGACCCAGGTATCCGTGAACCAGTAAGTGAAAAAAAAAAAACTCAAGGCATATCACAATTACAATGGTCATGTTGCATTTAGTTTGAATACATAGAAGTTAGAGTGCACAATAAAGAGAGGTCATGCGAAGTGAAAAGTGGGAGAAGTGAAAAGTGGGAGGGCATATATTGAAAAAAAATGATTATAGGTTATAAAATTAATAAAGATAAGAAGCAAGGGTAGCCAAAAAGTTAAACAATAGAATAAGGAAATATGAAAAGAGGAAAATGTAAAAAATTAAAGAAAGACCGATGAGATAAAAGAAATAAGAGAAAAATAGGGAAAAAAAATGAGAAAGGAAACCAGTGATGAAAATAGATCACAAAAGGATAGAGAATATGGACACAAAAAAAAGTTAGGCTAGATAATACAAAACATGTAAATCAATTTTATTATGTTTTTTAATGAATTTGTAAATATATGTAAAACACTTAAATCAATTTTATTGTGTTTTTTAATGAATTTGTAAATATATGTAAAACACTTAAATCAATTTTATTGTGTTTTTTAATGAAATTGTAAATATACGTAAGTCTAGTTAGGACTAAAACCAACTAGCACAAATTAGTAGATAAAGGGTTTGAAAACTAAGAGAATACTATACTTTTGAGATTCAATGAATTTTAGTTAGAATTGAATTAAGTCACTATAAATGTAATTTTCGTAAAAATTTTAAAAGTTAAACAGAAATACAATTGAACTAGTTTAATGCACAAATTTTCTTTATATTTATCTTTAACCTTTACATGTATTTGGTTTTGTTATTCTGTTTGAACAATTGCTTGTATAAATTTTAATGCCTACGATGTTTGGGAGGCATGGATAAATATATAAGAAAGAATGGTGTCTAAGATCACACCCATTCTTGGTGATACTGTGCAAATTTTTGTAAAGATGATTGTAATCCATATTTCTTAATTCTTTTTTATGTAAAGATAATCGTACTAAATAGGAAACTAGAAAAAAAAAATTCCTATACATAGAGGCAAACCATATAACATGAAATTATGTACAATGTTTGGGAAGTACTGATAAATATATAAGAATGGTGTCTAAGATCACACCCATTTTTGGGTGATATGGTGCAAATTTTTGTAAAGACGATTGGAACCCATATTTCTTAATTCTCTTTTATGTAAAAATAATGAGACCAAATAGGAAATTTGAAAAAAGAAAATCGTTCTCCATAAAGGAAAACCATATAATTTCATAAAAATAATGACACCAAATAGGAAATTTGAAAAAAGAAAATCGTTCTCCATAAAGGAAAACCATATGACATGAAATTATGTATAATAGAGTTGTATATTTTATAATAAAAAATTAAAAAAAATTATTTAAAAATAAAATAAAATTCTCTAATGTTTTAAATTTAACTTTTTAATTTAATAAACTATATTTGTGGAACTAGAAGTTAATCAGTCCTATTAATTTAATAAAAATAATTTAACCTCTATTTTAATCAAGTTATTGGTGAATGATTATAAAATTATGTTAAAAGTTTTTAAATTTATTGTATTTTAATTTTATATAAAAAATTTATTATTAATTTTTTTTACTTGGTCAAAAATAAAATAAAGAAGATTAAAAATAACTCTAAGTTAAAATAAAAATGACTTTAAACTAAAATAATAAAGTAAACTTGACTTGTTCAAGTTATTAGTGGTTTTTGAATCCAAATTTACCATGCTATTGAGTCATGGTATTCATGTGGAATATAGCATATTTAAAAGAGGAAATTAAACAAGCATAGATCCATCTTGATTCTACCAACCCCAGAGATAAATCAAATCACTTTTCACTCCAAAAGACGTTTAAATCTCAAGAGATTTGATTCCTCTTGGCCCTTCAGAGATCCAGAGTTAAGATGAATATATGTTGGTATTATTATAATTTTGTGATTTTGGAGAACATTTTGGAGGTTAATATTAGTGAGTAAGTTAATTTTCTATCTTTTTTCCAAAAAAAAAGCAATTTCCATTTTTTTAATTATTTCCCAAATTTTATATTATTTCTTACTTTTAAAATCACCCAAATTTTATAAAAAAAATTATAAAATTAAAATTTATAAAAACTATATAAAATTATTAGAATAGTTAAAATTTAAGTAAAAGTCACTAATATAGATAAAAAAATAAAAAATCACTAAAATTTTATAAAAATTATATAAAAACTATATAAAATTATTAGAAATTAGAATATTTGAATTTTAAATTAAAAAACAAACCTAATAAATATAGATAAAAAGATTGAGAAAGATTTGCTTTCCTCTCTAATCCTCAGCCATATAAAAACATAATGAACATAGATGAAAGGATAAGAAAGATTGTACTTCCTATCTAATCCTCTGCAATATAAAAACATAATAAATATAGATGAAAGGATAAGAAAGATTTGTCTTTCCTATCTAATCCTCAGCAATATACAATCCATGCTTGTGCAACTAATGTCATGAGATTTTATTCACCTGTCCAGACATTTCGTCAGTGTTAACCAAGTTGAAAGTTTAAGTTGTTCAGAAACAAATCCGATGGCTTTCTCCTGCTTTCAAGCCAGGAATTATGTTCTTTATACCATTGCATGCATTGTAATTTTTTTGCCTATCAACTTTTATAGGTGATCATAAACAGCAAATAAATTTTTTACTGACATAATTTCTGTTCTAAGTTGTGTCTGTTGATCAAAACATAATTTCTGGTTTTTAAACTTCTCAGCAATTGTATATTTCTTTTGCAGATGCCCACCCCATTGGAGTTTGCTACGGCATAGCTGCTGATAACCTCCCTCCGCCACTAGCAATGGCAGGAATGTATACACAAAACAGCATTGGAAAAGTGAGAACGTTTGACACTGACCCCAGCGTTATAAGTGCATTTATTGACTCGGGTGTGGAAATAATGGTGGGAGTCCCCAACCATGATATCCCGACGCTCGCCAGCGATCTAGGCGCTGCAACCCAATGGCTCAACACCACCATAGTGCCACACCTTCCTGCAGCGAATATCACATACATTTCGGTGGGCAACGAGGTTCTGCCCACTGATGAGGTTAATTCCCTGTTACTCTTCCAGGCCATTCAGACTCTTAATGGAGCCTCTCTGCTGGGCAATTTGGACAAACAAATCAAGGTGTCCACAACACATAGTATGGCTATCCTCAACACTTCTTACCCTCCCTCTGCAGGTACCTTCAGTTCTGAAGTTGCAGACACTATACGAAAAATTCTAGATTTGCTTTACTCTTCAGATTCTCCTTTCATGATCAATGTGTACCCTTATTACAGTTACTTGTCAGGCCATAACATTTCTCATCACTATGACATTTCTCTTGACTACGCTTTGTTCAGACCGACACCCCCTTTTGTGGACGGAGATCTGATTTATAACAATCTGTTTGATGTAATGGTGGATGCCGTAGTGTCCGCCATGGAAGGCATGGGCCAACCTAACTTTTCTATCGTTGTCACTGAAAGCGGTTGGCCTTCCAACGGTTGTAACGATGCTGCAACAGCAAGAAACACACAGGCTTACAATAACAATTTCATATCAGCATGTGCTGTCTGGGAGCAATGACCAAATTTGAAGTTCTACTCTTAATTTCATTTGGAAGGGCATATATTTATCTAACCCTTCAAGGATGAAAAGTTATTAAAAAAATTCACTTCTACTGAAAAGTATATATTAAATAAACCCCTCAAAAAAATTCCATAATGAAATAGTGTCAAATATTCTCAAATTCCATTAAAAAAAGGTAAACATATGTTTCTTCTATTCATTCGATGATCTTTAAAAGTATTTGGACTTACATAATTGAAAATATAAATATATTTTCCCAATAGAAATGGATTTCTAGTTTTCATTTATTTCCATACATCATAAGTAGCATTCCAATCTACCTCATTTAGAGCATGATGTGCACTTAGAGATAGAAACATTAACATATCTAGTGTCTCCAATGAAAATCTTTATCTATCATCATTTTTTATCCTGTTTAATTTTCAGAAGCCTCTTTCACACACTCATGTGGTTGTTGGGATAACAAGAATAGCTTGCCATAATTGCATAAAATATGGAAAGTCTTCAAACCATTCATGTTCATCTCCACATAGGTCTCATGTCATACATATGATTTTTAGGGTATGATTTACAAATAGCACAAATACATTCATTCATTTCACCCAAACATCTAGCAGTATCCACAATAGATGATTCCCCAACGCTAAATTTTTTCACATAAACATTTCAACTATATTTTTGTTGGACAACCTATATCATTCACTTCTTCATAATAATGTTGAGAAGTGAAAAACTTAGCCACATTAAATACATGTAAATCTATGAATCTCATGTCTAAATATTTAATCACCTTTACAATAAAACATTTTCCCAAAATAATACAATCATATAGTAGCCTCGAATATTTTCATCTTTGGAAAAATTTTGAACCTCAATGGATGTAAATGTACCATAACTGTGCAGCTGTACTATCTACAAATTCAGGCATTCCTCTTTATGCTTTAACTAAAAAAGAAGACATATGCACTGCATCTACACCAAAAATGCTTTCCAAAAATCATTTACGAAGCATGCTAATAGAAACATCTAAAGTAGTGTCAATATATGTAATATCAACATGATCCTCTTCGAACTTTTGATTCAATTTATTTAATTCAACGAGCATGTCTACAAGTATATGGATGCAAATTTTCACTTGAAATATTGTTGCCAACTCATACATTTTTTTCTCCCCTAACTCCCAATCCTAACAAATAATGCATGAGTTTAACAAGTCTTTCCATGACCTTTCCTCTTGAGATCCACCTAATTTTATGAATTTGTAAGACCACTAACTTAGTGATTTGAAATGTATACATTAGCTCTCTCAATTTTCCATGTCCTTTAGTTGATTTTCCAAGCCATGAATAAACTTTGTTTCAAATTTGTTAATATATTGCAACTCTGGAAAATGAGATGAAGCCTCATTGCTTGTTAATGCTTCCTTGTGAGCTATCCACTGGATAACTAATAAATCAAGACCATACAAAGCTTAGGAGATAAACCTTCATGAATACCCCTCATGGAAGATGCACCATCTGAACCAAAACCGACAAAATTCATCAAATATAAATCCATTTATACTAAAAGAGTTCTCACTAGATCATACATACATTGAGCTATTCCATCCTTTATTTGAAGTAAACATTGTTAAACATTGACCTCTTCCTCCATTCGTCAAATATGTAATATAAACAATCAATTGGTATTCCATAATTTGATCAATTATTTCATCAACTGAAATTGAGTAAAATGACCTATGCAAAATCTTCTCTTTTAGATTGTTCCAATACACCTCTTTAGAAACTTGAAGAAAATATTTTCTTGGTGTGGTATTTGTGTATGCAGAAAATTCATTGTTAGAAGCATGTGTGGAGTGCATTTATACCAATTCAAGTCACATATTGACTTATACATTTCTAAAGATAAATCATGTATAGCAACAAAATACATGTTTTCAATCATTGATATAATTTTCTCCTTCCTAGCTTTTACCATTAGTTCTACATGTTTAGTGATTGGAACACTGCTTCAATGGTTTTTTCCCTCCAAAATTTGTAAAACAAAAATTGAGCTTTTGATTTTGTGTGGCCACCTATGCCACTAACTTGAAGAGTGGTAGTTCCCTCTTTTGAAAATGGAGTCTCATTTTTAAATTTAACATGTCAAGAACATTTTATCCTTTCATTACCATTAAATGTTTTAAAACATAAGCCCATGGAAACCTTGTATTCTATTTAGATTTGAATATTATTTTGTGTTTCTTTGATGGGTTTTCTATTTCAACAAGCTCTACACTATTTGATTCATCATATTCATGTAGATGAGCATCAACTTAATTTTGAATATTACATGGTTGATCATAATGTTGTGTAAGACCAAATGATTCAACAATTGAAAATTTCATTTTATCCTTCTTAGGACGACCAATATGAGAAATTTTTCAATATTTACACTATTAAATAAATAAAAAAATAGAATAAGTAAATACATAAATTAAAAATCCATTAGCAAGATTGAGATAGAAAAAATTCAACCTTAGCAACATGCCATAGGATTTGACTATAGATTTCTTGATAGGTTATTCATTGATTTGTTGAATTATGTTTTGTAACATTCAAGGAAACTTGTAGCTTTATGATAGAGAACAAACACTTCATGAAAAATGGTACTTGGACAAGAAATCTGTATGGATTTAAGCAACGAAGAAAAATAAGCAAGAGTTTGAATGAGAGCGTTATAGTTGTGGAGTCCAATACCCTCAATATAAAATAGATATTCTTTTCATAGTTGGTTGATTCATATAATTATGACAATAAAAATTTGCACCATTAACAATGTAGAAAACAACTCGACCACCCATGCTTGGAATGGAAGGATGGCAAGCAGTTGCATTCAAGGTATCTAGCCACAATGTTGATTTCCTGGGGTGTGGATTCTATGGTGCCCAGGATAAATTGTGTGACCACGAAGACCATCATTACTTCAAGGAGTGTTGCATTAAAGAATCCATAGAATGAAAAAACCAAATGTTAATGAAGATATGAGGAGGTTAATGAAAAATACCTTATAGTCTAGCATTGAACGATAACTTTACTTATGTGGATGATGGGTTGCAATTCAAATGAAAATGGAAAAAATGGATGCAGGGAAAGAGCACTCAAGGATAATCATGGAGGAGCGAGAGAACGTGCATAGTTTTTGAATGGTTATTCAATGTGTTCTATCGCCCTATCCTAGGTGTAATATTACCATGACTGTTGCATGTATTATTGTTGCAAGTTGCATCATGTTGGCATAAGTTGGGGGCCTCAAGGCAACATCCCCAAATCATGACATAACTATTAAATTGTATGAGGTCTTTTGGACTTTGACTGGTCTCTTTTACAAAACTATCACTAGTCAGAGTGATTTATGCACTAGTACAGACTCGAAATTATCATAAACTTAAAAAAGTATTGAGAGGCTATTAAAAATATTACCCTTCTTTTGAAATATAAAAATTTCATCTAACCTTTGTAATTGACGAGTGATTTTGATATTTTAATTTTTTTTGGAACTGTAATTTTTTTAGCCCTTCTAAGAAGGGCCAGAAGCCTAAAGAAGGGCTTAGAAGGGTTTAATTTTGAACGTTGCTCGAGAGGGAACGCCCAAAAGGTCGGGACAAAGCATTGAGTCATTCGTTGATGTTATGTTCAATGAAGATCAAATGTGTGGACCTATTGCAACACGACATTTTGGACTGTTTTACCCCGACATGAAGCTCGCAGTATATCCCGTTAACTTCACAGTAAGTCAAGACCAACGCCTACCATAATCTCTTATTTGCAAATAAGAAATAATAAATTGCATTCATGGCCCATTATGCTCTCCTATTTCCATTGTTATTGGTTTCTTATATATTGAAAACCATAAAATTATAATTATAATTATATTTATATACATATATATGTATGTAAATGGATAATTTATTGAAGTAATTTGTTGGTTGTTATCAATTTTACTTTTGATCGGGTATTAGTTTGTCTTTGACCAAAAATTTATGACGGCATAATTTAACATTAGGAATTAATTTTTGTTATTTTATTTATTTGTAAGGATATCGGTTAAGGTCTTATTATGCGTTATTTAGTAACTTCTATTTTTATTAGTTATTAATTTTTTGTTTTTAATTTTATTTCCTTTTTATTTAACTTTTTTATTTTTTTTATTATTTCTATTATTTCTATTTTCATGAATTATAATTTTTTCACAATATTTCAATTTAAAATGACTTTATTATTATATTAAAAACATATTTTAATAGATTTAATTATAAACAATTATATATATTAATAAAATAAAACATATACACATAATGTATGTTAATATAAACAATATTAGTTAATCATATTTCTTATTTTTGTGTTGAAATCTTCATCTTTGTTATTTTTTTGTTTAATTAAATTGTATTTAAGCTTTAAACTACACAGTAGGTACTAGCTACTAGCTACTCTACTATGTAGACCTTGTGCTTAGGGTTATAAGAATCCATCTGGAAAACATCTAATAACAATCAATAAATATGTAATACTTTTCAATAATCTTAAATAATTCTTATTTTTAAAACCTTAAATAAAATACCTTAAATAATCTTAAATACTCAATTTTGTCTCACAACAGCACTACTCAATCCAAATGGAAAAGATATGTACCTTATTCTAATAGGCAAAGTAAATACATAATTATCAATGGTGAAATATGAGAGCTCAACTACTCAATCCAAATGGAAAAGATATGTACCTTATTCTAATAGGCAAAGTAAATACATAATTATCAATGGTGAAATATGAGAGCTCAACTATTTAATAGACGATAGATGAGAATGCGGAAATTTTCAACATTCAAAATATAAATCACAAAAATCTAAATTTTAATACAAAAACTAAATTTTAATATCTTAAATGTTAGAATATTTTATAAATCAATAGCAAAATTAAATAACTAAAATCTTTCAACATTTAAAATATAAATCACAAAAGCTTAAATTTTAATATTGTAAATATTAAAATATTTGATAAACCTAATAATCAATAGCAAAATTAAATAACTAAATTTTTAATTGAGATAAGCTAAAAATAACTTTCACAATATTGGAATATTTTATAAATCTAATAGTCAATGGAAAAATCAAATAACTAAATTTTTAATTGAGATAAGCTAAAAATAACTTTCACGATATTAGAATATTTTATAAATCTAATAATCAATGGAAAAATCATATAACTAAATTTTTAATTTGAGATAGGACAAAAATAGCTTGAATATTAAGATTATCTACAAACATATATCTTTAATATGAAAGTATTTATATGTTAGAATAAAACTAATATAGATTTATTAAAATATAAAAGTTTACACATATAAAAATTTAATTATTTTTTAATTCACTAGATTCATGATTAAAATAGATGTATATTTATTACTTCATTTAAAATGGACATTAAAATATTTAATTTATGAATTACACAAATATTTTATTTACACATATGATTTATATTAATTTTTTTGAATTACATAAATATTTTTATTTGCAAAATATTGTAAACGTTATTTTTTCTTGTTATTAAAATATTTTTAAATACACATTAATAAGTTAACACTTACACTGCATAGTGAATAAAATAATTTTATATGAAGAGTCAAATGTATTGTAATTGGATTATTTTTATTTGCAAAATATTGTAAACGTTATTTTTTCTTGTTATTAAAATATTTTTAAATACACATTAATAAGTTAACACTTACACTGCATAGTGAATAAAATAATTTTATATGAAGAGTCAAATGTATTGTAATTGGATTCTTTTACTTCATAACTTTTTTTAGTATTAAATATTTTTATTATGATTAACATTAAAATACTATTTTTTAATATTAATATTGAAATAAATTAATTAATTTGAGTACTCAAATAATTTATTTAATTAAAAAGATTGATATACATATTCTATTTTCGTTACTTTTAATTAAAAAACATTAATAATTTCATAGTTAGGTGTTCACTCTAGATGTTCATTCTACAATTTAATATGAAAGATGTGTAATTCCTTTCATACTTAACCTCAACTCCATATGTGTACTTTTAAAATAAGAATAAAATACTAACTTATATATTAACTAAATAAACATAATATTAATAAAATTATTAATATCTTTAATTAAAACTAAACAAAATATATATAGTAGTATTTATTTTTTATTATAACAATATTGTTTTTTAATTTAAAAAACATTTTATTTTTACTTTAAAAAAATACACCTCAATTTAAAGTCGGGCCGCCTCCGCCGAATCTGCCTCTAGACGTAATTATAACACCGAATAAAAAAATAAAGCTCTTGGGTTAATCAATCGGTATCAGTGTCTATAATTTTATATGACTTGTGGTAGTTGCTGTGAGAAGAATGCGGTCTCTTTTTCCAAAATTTTTTCAATTGGGTAGTTTTCGGTTAAACATGGTTTTTGATTCAAATCAGTGTGTTTGTTTATTTGTTTTTTTATGTATTTAGGTTTCTGTGATCCATAATGAATTAAATAAAGTTTTTTGGTAGAAATAATACAAAATTAACATGGTCTGTCTTTTTATCTAGTTCTAATGATGAACCACACTTTGTTCTAAAACCCTGGCTAAAAATTTCTTTTATGTTATTTCTATCGAAGCTTACTTCTTTTGGTAGAAATAACATAAGGGAAATTTTTAGCCGATGCTTTTGGAACAAACAAGTGTGGTTCATCATTAGGACCAGATGAAGAGGCAGACCATGACAACTTTGTCATGCTCTGCCTCTTCGTCTCGTCCTTATGATAAACCACATTTGTTGGTCCAAAAAACCTAGGTCAAAAAAATTTCTTATATGATTTCTCCCCAAATACTTTGCTCAACTTAACACTCTTAACATTATACATTTTTCTATTTTCGTACATATTTTATTTCATATAAATATAAATATCATAAAAATGACATATTCGAGATATTTGTTACAGTTGCATAGTTGAAGATCATGCCTTGTTTATCACTCTATAATGTAATGCCAATTATTTTTATACATTTTTTTTAAATACATTTGTTGTGTTTAGATTTATTTTGAATATAAATATAATTGGATAGTAATTCTTGAAATATTTTGAAAATTTAAAATACATAAATGAATTCAAACCATGTATATTACTTATTTTAAAATCTATAATCAATAGTAACTCAAACTATAATCAATAGTAATTATTTTGATAGTCGAGTAAAGACCTTTTCATATTGAAAAGCCATGGCAGTCCTGCCGTATCTCTTAATGATTTAGAGCTGCGGCTATCTGCATATTGCTGCGAGTTTATGAACATCCCTTTAAAACAAAATTACTGTTATCTTTTTGAAGATCCCTTTTAGGAAATATAAGTTGATTATATGATTTCGAACTGGGTTTGGTTTATAATGGTTTATAATAATATGGTTTAAGTCATTTAAATTTGTTAATTAATTGTGCTTTATTTACTTATTTATTTAAATTAGGTTAAGTTTAAAACAATGTAAACTTTGAAACGGGAACTGACACTGTTATCCAAAAAAGTGACGTGATTTTGAAAAGGGGCGAGGCAGAACGAACATGTTTTTTTTAGAACATAGTTTTTTGAAGGAATGTCATGGGAATGATAGTTTTATGTACATTACGCTTTTGAATGGTTGTGATTTTCATGCTTATTTAAAAAAGTTAGTATTCTGCATCATCCCCTTTTTTAAAAAGACTTGTTTTCTGGCTTTAAATTTTCTAATGTATAAAATGTAAATAATTATTTTGTAAATTTGATCATTTTTGAAATGGTCATTTTCTTCACATTTTCTTATTTTTTATTTTAATTTTAACTTTTTTTAGTGGGGTTTTTATTGTTTTGCATTTCTAAATTAGGAGGTCGATATTTAGAATTTTCGATATTCTACATATTTATATATCCTTAATTAATTTTTCGCTCCACATGAAATAATTGTTTCTAAAAAACAATATTTTTTAATAATGGACATAAAAATAACCATTTTTAACATAAATATAACTAAAAAACTACACGTTTTGATAATTTTTTGCTAGAATTGACATGTCAAAATCACAATTTTTATACGATAATTTTAACTAAAAATGGTTAAATAATAGCTTTTTTATGAATTTCATGTCAAAAAAATAATAATAATCACTTTTTTTTTTCAAAAAATAGTGATTAACTTAAAAATAAATGCAAAAATCTCATATTACAAATATTGAACGTATAACACCCTAATTGAGTGTTTATTCTTCTTATAAAATGTCAAAGTCAAAACATTGCAAAGCTTGATTTCCAAGCATAACTTAAATTTAATCAACAATGTCACGTAATCCAAACTCTTCGTCCTCTAGAGTTTCATCATTGTCTTCTTTCACAACATTTTATGTTTCCTTTTGCTCATTTTCCTCTTCTAATAGGCCTTTGATATCTGTAAATCTCCCCATGTATGTCTTTCCAAACATTCCATGTAATGGTGGTTGGAGTTCCTTTGCCTTTTTGCCACACGTGATTCACTAAAGTCCCCTTTCTTCAACCCAATTTCTTGCATTGCATCTAGAAAAAATTGAAGAGCATTAATTCTTTACTGAATGAAAGGCTGAAATGTTTAGAAATTTTTTTGAATAACTATTTCAAATACCATTTAAGAAAAGATAGTAATGCAAGCACATACTCAATGCCCATGTCACTTTTATAAAATAGAATGTATTTATCATTCTATTCAACATTCATTTTTATCAAAAATTCAATATTTTCACAAACATGAAATTACTTTAAAACATTTTATATCAATTTTATACCAATTTTCAAAATTAATAAAACAAACTCAACTAATTTAATAATGCTGAATTGTAATATATAAAAAGAACTCACTACATATCATCCACTACCAATGTTAATCAAGTGAAGAAAAAAACACTATAATTCATCCAAACACAATTAATTTTATATTTATTAAAAAAAATCAAAATTATATATGTTCAAGTCTACTTGTGAAATTCATTTATATGATTAAGACTTGCTTACACAGTTGTTTCGCATGTAATCAATTCATCTCAATAGAATTATCAGCGAAAACAAATCTTATCTATGCAAAGAGATAAAAGATAAGCTTCTTCAAAAAACCTTTTTATTTCCACCTAGTGATTTGTCTATTTATCAATTTAATAATGATGTGTGGAATTAAACCATATCAATTTATTAGAAATTATTGAAATTTTTATTTATTAACACCAATCTAGTCAAAACGATCCCAAATCTCCCAAAAACGACTGTTTTAACCTCATGCATTCAGCAATCGGGTGGTGGGGCAATTCTGAGAATCGCCCCGCCACTCGTTGCACACCGGGTTTTATAACCTTCATTTCATCTTAGCGTAATGATGGGAGGTGTGAACGTGAATTTTATTGTTTTGGGATGAGAATTTTCCCATCCCGCCCATCGGATTCCATCAGGTCTTGGCACAATGGTTGGATGAAAGTGTGAGCGATGACGATGGGTGTAATTGATGGGAGGTGCTAACATAATTTTTTTTTACATTCCACGACAAGAATTTTCCCATTCGCACCTTTTATTTCTCGTCAACACAATTTTTTTTTTATCTGAATCTTGGCAATGGGTGTTAACCTTTTATTTCTAGTCAACGCAATTTTTTTTTTGATTTGAATCAACGCAATTTTTTTTTATCTGAATCTTGGCAATGGGTGTTAACCTTTTATTTCTCGTCAATGCAATTTTTTTTCGATCTGAATCTTGGCAATGGGTGTTATGGTGCAAAGGCGAGGGGAGGTTATGTAGTTTTATTACAATATTTGATTTTATTCCACCTCACCGTCCACGTTGACTCACCACATATTGCTTGGGCTATTAGAGTATTTGAGCAATCGGGTGGTGGGGCGATTCTGAGAATCGCCCTGCCACTGCCCCGCCACCCCACTGGTGGCGGGGCGGTGGCGGGGCGATTCTGAGAATAGCCCCACCACCCGATTGATCAAATACTCTAATAGCCCAAGCAACGAGAATTTTTTTTACATTCCACGATGAGAATTTTCCCATTCGCACCTTTTATTTCTCGTCAGCGCAATTTTTTTTTGATCTGAATCTTGGCAATGGGTGTTAACCTTTTATTTCTCGTCAATGCAATTTTTTTTTATCTGAATCTTGGCAATGGGTGTTATGGTGCAAAGGCAAGGGGAGGTTATGTAGTTTTATTACAATATTTGATTTTATTCCACCTCACCGTCCACGTTGACTCACCACATATTGCTTGGGCTATTAGAGTATTCGAGCAATCGGGTGGTGGGGCGATTCTCAGAATCGCCCCGCCACCGCCCCGCCACTCGTTGCACACCAGGTTTTATTTCATTAACCTTCATTTCATCTTAGCGCAATGATGGGAGGTGTGAACGTAAATTTTATTGTCTTGGGATGAGAATTTTCCCATCCCGCCCATCGGATTCCATCAGGTGTTGGCACAATGGTTGGATGCAAGCGTGAGTGATGACGATGGGTGTAATTGATGGGAGGTGCTAACATAATTTTTTTTACATTCCACGATGAGAATTTTCCCATTCGCACCTTTTATTTCTCGTCAACGCAAATTTTTTTTGGATCTGAATCTTGGCAATGTGTGTTAACCTTTTATTTCTAGTCAACGCAATTTTTTTTTGATCTGAATCTTGGCAATGGGTGTTAACCTTTTATTTCTCGTCAACGCAATTTTTTTTTGATCTGAATCTTGGCAATGGGTGTTATGGTGCAAAGGTGAGGGGAGGTTATGTAGTTTTATTACAATATTTGATTTTATTCCACCTCACCATCCATGTTGACTCACCACATATTGCTTGGGCTATTAGAGTATTTGAGCAATCGGGTCGTGGGGCGATTCTGAGAATCGCCCCGCCACCGCCCCGCCACTAGTGTGGTGGCGGGGCGGTGGCGGGGTGATTCTCAGAATCGCCCCACGACCCGATTGCTCAAATACTCTAATAGCCCAAGCAACGAGAATTTTTTTTACATTCCATAACAAGAATTTTCCCATTCGTACCTTTTATTTCTCGTCAGCGCAAATTTTTTTTTGATCTGAATCTTGGCAATGGGTGTTAACCTTTTATTTCTCGTCAATGCAATTTTTTTTTTATCTGAATCTTGGCAATGGGTGTTATGGTGCAAAGGCGAGGGGAGGTTATGTAGTTTTATTACAATATTTGATTTTATTCCACCTCACCATCCACGTTGACTCACCACATATTGCTTGGGCTATTAGAGTATTCGAGCAATCGAGTGGTGGGGGCGATTCTGAGAATCGCCCCGCCACTCGTTGCACACCAGGTTTTATTTCATTAACTTTCATTTCATCTTAGCGCAATGATGGGAGGTGTGAACGTGAATTTTATTGTCTTGGGATGAGAATTTCCCCATCCCGCCCATCGGATTCCATCAGGTCTTGGCACAATGGTTGGATGCAAGTGTGAGCGATGACGATGGGTGTAATATATGTAACCATTATAATCCATAAAATATAGCTTGTGATTTCTGGGTAACAATGTGCTTCTGTCCATTTCTAAATGATTTATGCGCATTCATCCCCATTTAACTTTTCCGTATATATGACATCCCTCCCTGTTATGGAGACACGGAACTGTTTTCGGTAGATATATCGATGATGCTTATTATGAATACGCCGTGTTTCCGCTGCAGTTGCGACTAAAAAAAGCAGGCTCCAAATTTTAAAGCCATAGAAAGGAATTTACAATTGTATAATGATTTAAATAATTTATTTGAATTACACATTTCCAGAATATTTAACAATCTGGACACAAAAAGGGAATTTAAACAAGCTAGCCTCACTTCTGTCTCTCAAATTTACAAATGTTCAAGTTTCAATAAAAAATGATACACTCGAAATAGAAGTTTTAAATAGTATGACAGTTATGGTTATTACGTTGACTGATTGCATACTTTTCAATGATAATTTGTACATTACGTATTGTGGGAAGGGGAAGTGATTTTGGCCCCAAAATCCAGTACTTATAAAAAGATAAAAATAAAATCGGCGGTTTAGGTGCCTTTAAATACTATGACAGTTATGACTATTTCTTTGACTGATTGCCTACTTTTCAGTGAGAATTAGCACATTAGGTACCATGGGAAGGATAAGTTAACTGGGCAACAAAATCCAGTTGTTTCCCCCAAATTTTCTGCGGTTCGGTTCGACCAATGCTAGTAAAAATTAACTCAATATTAAAACTTTGAAAAAATAACAAAACCAAAATGAAATTAAAATCAGTTTTGAAAAAATAACACACCAAACTCAAAAATCAAATCGAATGAAACAATATAGAAAATTATATTAAAAAGTCAGCTTTATCCATTCGTTAGTCGTGCGATTTCTTTCTGGAAGTGCCTCCTATTCATCTCCAGCATCTTCAGTCAAAGAGAAAATATTGTGATTCTATCTCGAGTATAGTTCATTCATGACCACTCAAAGTGATTTGCCACCCCACAGTAAATCTTTGACGTATTTTAGTATTTTACACATCGAGTAAGAGTGAAGAGGTTCAGTCGTATTGGTCTTAGCACCAAATTAATGTAAAAGTTAAAAAAGATAAATGTTTTGTACTGGTCAAAATAAACCTTTGACATATTTAAGTGTTATATGATCTTGAAGACAACATATATTTTGTATTTATTAAAAAAAAATCAAACATTCAGATGCTCCCAAAAGTGATGCATTTCGTATTTATTTCGGAAAAAAAAGATGTTTCACCAAGTATAGATTACTATAGTATTACATAGTATTGTTGGTGACTTATAATAAGAATAATGTAATATTGATAGGAAAAATGTATAATTATTTTTAAATACATTTTAGGTATTAATTTTTAGTTATTATTAAAAATATTATATAAATATTACTTAAATAACTGGTTACTATTTTATTAACCAGTCACTGGTGGTGGGGCGGTGGCGCCCCACCACCCGATTGCTCAAATACTCTAAAAAGTTTGAAAATTGACCCTAAAAAAAAAATCATCGTTCCAGTATCATCACTTTTTCATTTTGAAGCTATATTTTGCACGAAAATTTTATATAAATTTCGTAGTCACTGCCATTTTTAAAACATGTTCAAAATTGACCCCTAAAAAATAAAATCATCGTTCCAGTATACACACTTTTCGTTTTTAGCACTGTTTTTGATGTTTTTTTGGGATTTTTTGGCCAGAGTTCCCGTTTTGAGTTTATAGTTCCCGTTTCAAAGTTTACATTGTTTTAAGTTGAGGTTAATTTTAATGAACAAAATTACTGAGTTATGAGATTAGTGAAATACAGTCAAGATTATATATGAGCTTGGTGAAATGCCATCACTTATATTCATAAACTAAAAATAAAAAGATATTTTCTAAATTAACAAAAGTCACTAGGTGACATGTCACTGTTTATTTGCATATATGAATTGTGTTTATTTAGTTTATTTGGTTGAAATGATATGTGAGAACATGAAACTATTTAAAATTAAAAAAACCTTATTGAAAATTTATATATTTAAAATATCCAATCACTTTTTAATCTACCCCTTATTAAACAAGGAGCCACTGCCCGTGGCGGTAGTCCCTGCTGGGGTCTGCAGGTACATTGCAAATTACCTAACAGCAAATGCATTGAGCAAGATTGAAAGGGCTATATGTATGCTTTTTTCGCATCATTTGCATCAGCAACAGTAATTTCTATGTCTTCCTTCTTTAGCGCAGGCACATCATTAACACTATCGTCGGGCATTCCACATATGTGCTTTCTAGCATGCAATCGTTTAACAATCTCATACTTATGCTCTGCAATGACCAGTCAAAATCAGGAAGGATATGGAATCAAACACTAATTAAGGAAATGAAAAAATAAAAGTATCTGAGATAAACATTTCCACCTGCAAAATAATAGTTATAATATAAACCATGCAGTCGCTGGCGGGATTCTTGGATTCATTGTGGCCCATCCACACCTACTTGGATCGAGTAGCGACAAAGACTCCTGTCAATGGCAACATAGGTGTTTGGCAATGACGCCAGGCAACAAACAAAAAGGCTAAGAAAATGGTGGGATTACGCTAGACTTAAAAGAGAATTTGCACAAAATATGGGTATTGGCTACCACAACAGTTTCTCAAAGCTCATGATCTGCTCTTTCCCAGCTGACCTGCATCCGAGGTAAGACAACAAACATTTCTCAGCGTACTTTGTAACACTTCTTCGATAACAAACACTTCTTCGATAACAAAGTAGTTTATCCCATGTGAATCTTTTGCGGGTATACAGGAAATAAAAACTATAAATATATATTTTTTGCTCTATTTTTATTCTAGATCATTAAATTGTTGAAAAGCTTGATTTATTTTTAGCATGACATGATAAAATAAAGATGTACTTTGAGAATATGTATAGGAAATTAAATATTGAGAGTCTGTATAGGAAATTAACAAAAAGTCGATGTACACAAATTATTCTATAAAAATATTGTTTAGTTGATCAAGATTGTTTATTTAATTTTATTGGGAAGGAGCAAAAGACTAGTAAACGAAATTTCTTGCAGTATAAGCAAATAATTATAGAAAGAGTCATATTAGACTTGTATGGTATCAGAATTCGTGAAATAGTAAACTAATGTTCTTTCTTTTCAAAATATTACTTTATGAAGTTAAATGAATGTGTTAGAAGGTGTATATATATATCATGTATATTATATCAAATATATGTACATTTACAAAAATGAAAGAAGGTACATACGTATAAAGAGTGTAGATTACATAGCGATTTTATAACAATTATTACTAAAGAAAACTCGTCAGAGTAATGACCATTACATGCAAATAAAAAACATATGAGTTTATAATAAGAATGCACTGAAAACCAATTATAATTGTAACATGAAAATAATTTCAGTAAAATCTGATCGAGAACTATGAAGTAATATAAATCTTTGAGAAAAAATTGGTTCTTTTCAAAATATTACTTTACGAAATCAAACAAATGTGTTAGAAGGTATATACATAGTATGAATTTTATATAAAATATATGTACATTTACAAAAGAAAAAACATAAAATAAATGTATATGCGCATAAAGAGTGTAGATTACATAGCGAGTTTAGAAGAATTATTACGAAAGAAAACCCGTTAGAGTAATAACCTTTACATTCAAATTAAAAATATATGAGTTTATAAGAATATTTCACATGAATAACCAACTATAACTATAACATGAAAATGATTTCAGCAAAATCATATCCAGAATTATGATGTAATAGAAATATTTGAGATAAAACTTACTGTCTAGAGATCGAAATTGTCCAATGCAGGTATAAAAGCAAAGACAAACTGTATTGTAACAAGGTAAACCGTAAGAAAGTAAAGACACAACTTTTAAACAAGTTAAAGACAAAGCTTTTAACTAGACACTTGTCACACATGCAAAAATAAAGGTATAATACAAAAACATATTTCAAACACGTAGACTGCCGTGGAGCCCACAACTTTACCAGCTGCCTGCCTCTCGTCCTTCATGCATACCCAACGGCTTTACGTCTTTACCTCTGTCTCTTTTGAATGTCCAACATTACAAGGCTTAACCCTGAACCCGGGTTAACCCTGAACTCAACTCGCTCTTAGACAGCTGCCTGTCTGGAATGATAAATAATGCTAGATCACTACCACACTCAGGATATCCCTGGTACCTAAGAAAGGGTTCGAGTCTAGCTGCTAGAGAAGCAAAATCATTGACAAATAAAAAGTGTCATATCAGTAGTTTCGAAAAAATCCTTACAATTAGTCAATTTGCAGGCATTGAGGAGGGAAACATCTGGGAAATTTGAATACGCTCTCCGTATTATAATCAAATGCATTTGCTACCCAGCCAAATATTTCTCAAAGGTATTTATATTAGCCATTTCAAATAGTTCGTATAGATTTATCTCCTTAAATCAAGTTTTTTGTTTTAGTAAAAGAGATCGAAAGTTAAGGGGGGCGGGCCCTTCTAGCCTATGTACTCTGTAAACTCGTGTTACCATATCCATGAAGAAAATGAAACCAACACATTAAACAGAAAAGGGAATCCATGTTACTAGATGCAGGGTTCAATAAATTAGGTATTTAATCTGATTATTATTTATGTATATTAAAATACAAGTTTATATTAACAGAGGTCTATCTTAACTGGAGATGATAGTCTATTCTTAATTCTTAATTCTTAATGGAAAATTGGCATTTGAGATACTCAACAAAGGTAAGAAAACACGAAATTAATGAGAGTTTGATTACAAGAACTATCGAAAATAGAGATTCAACAAATTATAACATGACAACAGGTAATTCAAATTACCAGGGAAATGATTAAAAACAACATGATCAACACATAAAACACATGCAGATAGAGGAAGGAGATACCTTTTGAAAACGAAGTATTTAAACAAATATGACCGAGACCGTAGATAATACAACATATCAAAATGGCTTTGGATTCTACCATCGTTTGAAAGGTAGGATGATTGGTTCTACCTAAAGGTTGTTCAATAACACTGCAAAAACATATATACACAATTACAAGCCCATACGAAACTATCAAAGCTGTTCTTAAAAGGATCTCATAATATTATGCAGTATCTCTTGAGTTCTATGACATCTGTTACTTCTAAAATCCAATTACATTACATTTATAGCGGATATCCAATGCTCTGAAACCCTAGATTCTATCTAGGAACGAACCTATTATTCAAGCAGGGTTTCAAGCGAAGACTCTGAAAGACAACATAGGCGAAAAAAAAATTAATAATCGAAGCACCTGGAATAATAGCAATCGAAAAACTGTTAACCAACATGGTCGTGACGACGGAATAGCTATCTTACCTACAATTTAAGGAATTACCAAACTATTACCTAGGGTTTTTAAGAAACTGAAGCTATTAAATGAGATACGAGAGCAGAAAAAAAATGGTACTTCTATACCTGAAAATTTGAGGAGCTACACAGAAACCCCGTGGAGTTCTGAACAGAAATACAGAAATAGGAAGCGAGGCATTTAGAAAAGGTTAACTCCTACCAAACTCGGAATTTTTACAAGAAAATTCCGTTAGAGGCTATTATATTACCTGAGCCTTCGAAGTTATTTGGACCAACGTCGTGCGCTCTCAAAGGTAGCCATTCCGTGGAAACTATAAAGTAGACCAGCCCACCAATATAGAAATGATGAGGAAATAATACCGTGTAGAGCAAACCCACAATGGAACTTACAGTTTGTAATCACCCGTACCGAAGGTAAAATACCCCGTGCCAAGTGTTCATGCATCGAGTCTGCAAAGTGACAGATGGATAACATGCCCGAGCATACGTATAAACCAGAACATCCAGCCTACGTATAAACTAGAACATCCAGCTTAAGAGTCTAAGCACGGGCAAGAAAAAACTTAGGATAAAATAACTTTCCCGCAATAAAATCACATCGGGGCAATAAGAGGTGTGGTTCTACTGCGCCAGGCAACAAACAAAAAGGCTAAGAAAATGGTGGGATTACGCTAGACTTAAAAGAGAATTTGCACAAAATATGGGTATTGGCTACCACAACAGTTTCTCAAAGCTCATGATCTGCTCTTTCCCAGCTGACCTGCATCCGAGGTAAGACAACAAACATTTCTCAGCGTACTCTGTAACACTTCTTCGATAACAAACACTTCTTAGATAACAAAGTAGTTTATCCCATGTGAATCTTTTGCGGGTATACAAGAAATAAAAACTATAAATATATTTTTTTGCTCTATTTTTATTCTAGATCATTAAATTGTTGAAAAGCTTGATTTATTTTTAGCATGACATGATAAAATAAAGTTGTACTTTGAGAATATGTATAGGAAACTAAATATTGAGAATCTGTACAGGAAATTAACAAAAATTCGATGTACACAAATTATTCTGTAAAAATATTGTTTAGTTGATTAAGATTGTTTATTTAATTTTATTGGGAAGGAGCAAAAGACTAGTAAACGAAATTTCTTGCACTATAAGCAAATAATTATAGAAAGAGTCATATTAGACGTGTATGGTATCAGAATTCGTGAAATAGTAAACTAATGTTCTTTCTTTTCAAAATATTACTTTATGAAGTTAAATGAATGTGTTAGAGGGTGTATATATATATCATGTATATTATATCAAATATATGTACATTTACAAAAATGAAAGAAGGTACATACGTATAAAGAGTGTAGATTACATAGCGATTTTATAACAATTATTACTAAAGAAAACTCGTCAGAGTAATGACCATTACACACAAATAACAAACATATGAGTTTATAAGAAGAATGCACTGAAAACCAATTATAATTGTAACATGAAAATAATTTCAGTAAAGTCTGATCGAGAACTATGAAGTAATATAAATCTTTGAGAAAAAATTGGTTCTTTTCAAAATATTACTTTACGAAATCAAAAGAATGTGTTAGAAGGTATATACATAGTATGAATGTTATATAAAATATATGTACATTTACAAGAAAAAAACATAAAATAAATGTATATGCGCATAAAGAGTGTAGATTACATAGCAAGTTTAGAAGAATTATTACGAAAGAAAACCCGTTAGAGTAATAACCTTTACATTCAAATTAAAAATATATGAGTTTATAAGAATATTTCACATGAATAACCAACTATAACTATAACATGAAAATGATTTCAGCAAAATCATATCCAGAATTATGATGTAATAGAAATATTTGAGATAAAACTTACTGTCTAGAGATCGAAATTGTCCAATGCAGGTATAAAAGCAAAGACAAACTGTATTGTAACAAGGTAAACCGTAAGAAAGTAAAGACACAACTTTTAAACAAGTTAAAGACAAAGCTTTTAACTAGACACTTGTCACACATGCAAAAATAAAGGTATAATACAAAAACATATTTCAAACATGTAGACTGCCATGGAGCCCACAACTTTACCAACTGCCTGCCTCTCGTCCTTCATGCATACCCAATGGCTTTATGTCTTTACCTCTGTCTCTTTTGAATGTCCAACATTACAAGGCTTAACCTTGAACCCGGGTTAACCCTGAACTCAACTCGCTCTTAGACTACTGCCTGTCTGGAATGATAAATAATGCTAGATCACTACCACACTCAGGATATCCCTGGTACCTAAGAAAGGGTTCGAGTCTAGCTACTAGAGAAGCAAAATCATTGACAAATAAAAAGTGTCATATCAGTAGTTTCGAAAAAATCCTTACAATTAGTCAATTTGTAGGCATTGAGGAGGGAAACATTTGGGAAATTTGAATACGCTTTCCATATTATAATCAAATGCATTTGCTACCCAGCCAAATATTTCTCAAAGGTATTTATATTAGCCATTTCAAATAGTTCATATAGATTTATCTCCTTAAATCAAGTTTTTTGTTTTAGTAAAAGAGATCGAAAATTAAGGGGGGTGGGCCCTTCTAGCCTATGTACTATGTAAACTCGTGTTACCATATCCATGAAGAAAATGAAACCAACACATTAAACAGAAAAGGGAATCCATGTTACTAGATGGAGGGATCAATAAATTAGGTATTTAATCTGATTATTATTTATGTATATTAAAATACAGGTCTATATTAACAGAGGTCTATCTTAACTGGAGATGATAGTCTATTCTTAATTCTTAATTCTTAATGGAAAATTGGCATTTGAGATACTCAACAAAGGTAAGAAAACATGAAATTAATGAGAGTTTGATTACAAGAACTATCGAAAATAGAGATTCAACAAATTATAACATGACAACAGGTAATTCAAATTACCAGGGAAATGATTAAAAACAACATGATCAACACATAAAACACATGCATATAGAGGAAGGAGATACCTTTTGAAAACGAAGTATTTAAACAAATATGACCGAGACCGTAGATAATACAACACATCAAAATGGCTTTGGATTCTACCATCGTTTGAAAGGTAGGATGGTTGGTTCTACCTAAAGGTTGTTCAATAACACTGGAAAAACATATATACACAATTACAAACCCATACGAAACTATCAAAGCTTTTCTTAAAAGGATCTCATAATATTATGCAGTATCTCTTGAGTTCTATGACATATGTTACTTCTAAAATCCAATTACATTACATTTATAGCGGATATCCAATGCTCTGAAACCCTAGATTCTATCTAGGAACGAACCTATTATTCAAGCAGGGTTTCAAGCGAAGACTCTGAAAGACAACATAGGCGAAAAAAAAATTAATAATCGAAGCACCTGGAATAATAGCAGTCGAAAAACTGTTAACCAACACGGTCGTGACGACGGAATAGCTATCTTACCTGCAATTTAAGGAATTACCAAACTATTACCTAGGGTTTTTAAGAAACTGAAGCTATTAAATGAGATACGAGAGCAGAAAAAAAACGGTACTTCTATACCTGAAAATTTGAGGAGCTACACAGAAACCCCGTGGAGTTCTGAACAGAAATACAGAAATAGGAAGCGAGGCATTTAGAAAAGGTTAACTCCTGCCAAACTCGGAATTTTTACAAGAAAATTCTGTCAGAGGCTATTATATTACCTGAGCCTTCGAAGTTATTTGGACCAACGTCGTGCGCTCTCAAAGGTAGCCATTCCGTGGAAACTATAAAGTAGACCAGCCCACCAATATAGAAATGATGAGGAAATAATACCGTGTAGAGCAAACCCACAATGGAACTTACAGTTTGTAATCACCCGTACCGAAGGTAAAATACCCCGCGCCAAGTGTTCATGCATCGAGTCTGCATAGTGACAGATGGATAACATGCCCGAGCATACGTATAAACCAGAACATCTAGCCTACGTATAAACTAGAACATCTAGCTTAAGAGTCTAAGAACGGGCAAGAAAAAACTTAGGATAAAATAACTTGCCCGCAATAAAATCACATCGGGGCAAGAGACGCTTGCAATAAGAGGGTGAAATCGAAAGTTTGGTTAAAAAGTTTTGAAGCCAAATCGCCAACGATAAACTTTGGTTAAAATTGTTTAAACACTCGAAATTTATGGTCAGCCGAAGAACTAATACCCGGTCAACGCCTGATCGAACGCTAATAGTCCCAGGCAGGGACTAATAATGTATAAATTTTAATTTTAATTATATTTATTTGACTAATAATTAAATAATAAGTTATACCATCTATAACAATTTACAGTGCTAATATCCATAAACTAAAAGGTTTATAACAATGTACTATACTAATATCCCTAAACTAAAATGTTCACCAGAATAGTTTCCTTACACACATTGTTATTATGAAATATTGTGTAAATTACTAGACTGTAGGTTTAAATCCTTTTTATGAAATATTGTGTAAATTACTAGACTTTAGGTTTAAATCCTTTTTAGGTCAAGCTAATTAAAAACAATTGACAAAATAAATAAATAGTAAGATGTTTGAAAAATTAAAAATAATTAAAATAATACTATTTAATATGGAAATTAAAATATATTTAACATTTAAATAATAAATAATCAATATTATTTTATTTTATTTTAAATATATTATTATTCTTTAATCCTATAGATTTACATTTATAAACTTTTCAATTTAAAAAAACGCATTCGTTAATCATACCTATTCAATATGTAAATATTAATATAACAATTTTTTTTAAACATATTTTTAATCATCAATCCCATTCAACGTGTAAACATTAATATAACAAAATGAAGTTGACATTTTGGACTTTGACGTGTTGGAATTCGGCGGAAAGATTTGAGGTGAAATCTTTATTTGTGTGGTTTAAACTATTTTTTTTACTATATATATGGATTCAGCACCCTCGAAAACCCCTAGGACACTTCAATTGCACAGGATTTCCCGTCAAACTTGTGATTTCAATAAATTCAGGCTAGATTTTAGATAAATTTGACTTAGGACACTTCAATTGCACAGGATTACCCATCAAACTTGTGATTTCAATAAATTTAGGCTAGATTTTAGATAAATTTGACTTGAAAAACCCACCGTAAAAACTTCCAAACATCACACTAAAAACTCCTAACAAAATCAATAAATTATCAATATCACTATTATTTATATATAACAAAAATAGTGTGCTATTTTCTTTCTTACTTTACCTTTCTAAAGTCTGGGAAGCAAAACTTCCAAAAATCACACTAAAAACAACTCCTAACAAAATCAATAAATTATCAATATCGCTATTATTTATATATAACAGACATAGTGTGTTATTTTCTTTCTTACTTTACCTTTCTAAGGTACGAGAAACAAAATCCTTTCTTTCTTACTTTACCTTTCTAAAGTATGGGAAGCAAAATTTTACCTTTTTAAGGTATGGGAAGCAAAATCCGAAATAGACTATGCTTTTACCCAGAAGTTATATATTGAACCATTGTGATCGATAAGTAAAAACTTTTTTTTCCCTTTTGTTTTCTCTTTTTACCTATATTGTAAATATATTTTTATATTTTATTTTAAATAATATCTTAAAATTATAACTAAATACATTTTTCATCAATTCATAACATTTTGAAAAATATTATTGCTTCAAGAATGAAATAAAATAAACCTTAATGATATAATCATAATAGGCGACAATCTCCCATCACAAATATTAACTTCAAATTTAAAAGCCTTAATGATATAATCGTAATAGGCGAAAATCTCCCCTCACAAATATTAACTTCAAATTTAAAAGCCTTAATGATATAATCGTAATAGGCGAAAATCTCCCATCGCAAATATTAACTTCAAATTTAAAAGTAAGAGATTTTATGGAAAAGAAAATCTCCTATTACAAATATTAACTTCAAATTTGAAAGTAAAAAGAAGATTCTATGGAAAAGAATATCAGGAATGAGGTAGAAAATAGTCCATGTCAAGGTATGGGTTATTTTGAGCAAATCAACTTGCAAAAAATTCATTCATAAAAACACTTTTACTGACATCAATATGAAAATATTAAAAAACAAAAAATATAGCAAAATTATGTTCATATTATAAAATATAATATGATTCATAACACCATTGCAAATATAATATGATTCATAACACCATTGCCAAGAGTTTAGGTCCTCCAAAACTTTCAGATTTGATAGGCAGAACCTCTTTAATTAAATGTGAGGTTTCAACTTCTTGGATGATCCCAAAAAAAGGGAACATTCTCCAAACACTAACAAAACTGAAAACACTAACAAAACTGTATTAAACCTTCAGCTACCATTGCATGCATCTGATCATAAATCGCAATCAACATGCATTTGATTACTGCAATCAACATGCATTTGATTACTGCATTTGATCACTGTTATCTGTCTGTTTACTTTAGACGATTGAAACATATTTCTAACTATTTTTTACGTATCTTTACATTACCTTAACACCGTTTTGCTTTTGCAGATGCCCAGTTCATTGGAGTTGCTTTTTCAAATCAGAAACAAATAGCAATGGAAATAGGAGGCATGAAGGGCAATGCAGGCCAACCGAAAAGGTAAAAAGCAAAATGGATTTAGATTTCAGGAGTACAAAGATTTTCCCTCATATCTAATCCTCTACAATATAAAATCCATGCTTGTGGGACTACTGTATACCTGCAAGACTATTCTCAACTGGTATAAATAGGCAAAAATATATTTTGAATCCAGCATGTCTTAAACCTTCTAACTTTCTCACACTGTATTGATGGTTTTTCAGGAAATGCTTGTAATTCCAATTGAAATGGATGTTTGTAAAACGTCGATGTTTGTAAAACATGCATTCAATGCAAGAGTGGTCTTGAATGTATTATTGTTATTTACATTATTTCAATATTTCTTTCCTAAAAGAAGTATACATATAAGGCAATGGTGTAAAACAATAAAATTTGAAATTAAATTTAAGTATATTAATTATTGATCTCAAGTAATGATGTACACAATGTACATATAAATATAAAATAAACAGTGAATTCAATTTCTATGATTTTTTTGCACTCTAATAACTATTCACCATAACACAAACTCGCCCAATATTTATTGTGAGAGTTAGTTGTCTAACATTCCTCCTTAATCGAAAGGGATGTATCAAAGTCCAATAACGAAAGCTCAAAATGCAAAAAATATATCAAAGTCCAATAATGAGAACTCAAAAAGCAAAAAATGCATCTCAGCTTAGATTTGAATGTCTTTCGAAAATAGTTTTCAAGGATGTATATTTTTACCATAGATTCAACAGTTTATGTGATATGCTAAAACACAAGACAAAAATCTATTCTACTCTTCAGTGAAAACTAAAATTGATCGATGAAAACAATAAGCAAAAAAAAGAAAAATATCAATTGCACAAACACAATATTTCTCTTGGGAAAGCAACTACTAAAAACTTCGACTATCTATATTGCATTAACAAGAAGAGCTGAGAAGAAAATACAATGCTTGTTCAACCTGAACAATTCTTGCATGAGTACAATCTATCTCTTTGCCTCACAAGCCAGCTCAAGCCAACACTTAGCCAATTATGTTGCTTGCCAAGCCCCTACTTCCTTGCGCAATTCCTAAGAGAATTAGCCTGTATTTAATTGGGAAATGCACTCTCCATAACCGTGCAATCTATCCATAGGCGCTCAACTGATTACATGCACCATATGTACAACTTGGAAAATTATACAACTGATAGTACATTGTCCCTGAACTTTAATCTCAAACGACTCTTACTCTAAACTGATATGAATGAGTTATTTATGAATAAATATTTAGTTAACTGGTGTGGTACTGAGGATGCACTGGTGCATTTGCCCACTATTAGTTCCTCCAATAGTTAGAACTAGTTTAACTGATTATAACTCAGTTAGACTGAGTTACCTAATTACAACTCAAAAGAACTCAACCTAGGCCCCTAAAATTTAGGGATCATTTTACGTGACTCTAAATAAACTTCCAACTCGAATTTCCTAAGTCAATTTAACTTAATTAACTATTACAAGTTGCTATGAGAATAGAATTTTCATTTAATTCGCAATTTAATTCAAGGACAAATTAAATCAAAATTTCTTGTTGCTATTTTTAACACTCCCCCTCAACAATAAAGGGATTATTTGCTACCCTGATCCTGCCTTTGTGAAACTCAAATTTTCATCTTGACAATGCCTTTGTCAAAATATCTACATCCTTTTCTTGTGTGGGAATGTACTCTTACAACATAATTCTCCTTTGCACACAATCTCGAAGATGATGATACCAGATATCAATATGCTTGGATTGATCAAGAAAAACTAGATTTTAAGAGAGTTTGATACAACTTTGATTGTCACAGAAAATCACAGTTGGATGCATCTATTGACCAAACAAACCAACAAGTCTTCCTCATCCACGTAGCCTCACAAGTTGCTTGACTAACAGTCATGCACTCTACTTTTGTTGAACTAAGTGCAACTGATCTCTGTTTCATGTTGTATTAATAAATAGTTGCTGACCCATACTGAAGATCCCATCAGATGTGCTCTTCCTGTCGGATGGACTCCCTATCCAATTTGCATCAGTAAAGCCTTGAAGCTTCACTCTCTCTGTGTAGAAACCAATCATATATATATATATATATATATATATAATCAAATTTATTAAGCACTATCTAACACATCCTTGAATTTCATTTCATTGAACATATCATCTAATTTACATATATTTAACTAAAGCCATAAAGAAGTCATACAAAATAATATTATAACACGGGTATCCTTCACCAGAAGACAAGATTCAAACTTGAATTTCCGCTACTTGTCTTCCTTTGTTTTCGGTCACCTCTGAGTGTGAATGACAACAAGCTTGATCTGAATGCAGTGACCCACCGGTTGACCTCCCAACCTACTCCTTGGGTACTCTTCTTCCCTACAGACCCTCGAGCTGTAATGGGTTTGTACAATGGAGGAATGTAATAGCTAGTAGAGGAGAGCACTCTTTGGCTCAACAGTCCCCTCTCTAAAGTCCTCTAACTCACCAAAATCACTATAGTTCGTAGTCACAACTTTGACATAGTCTCATCCATCCAACCATAGGGTAAAAATAAGTCCTTTCTCCCATGGCTTCCTCCTTCATTTATAGGAGTCCTCGTAGGTGACACTTGGCATGTCATGCATAATTAATTATTTTTGATAATTCAATAGTTTGATTATTCACCCACTCATGTGTCACTCTCTCATCAAGGATCTCCAAAATTATTTACTTAAATTTTAATTTAAACATAATATTTTCCTTCACCTCAACAAGATTCCTATTTCTTCTCCAAGTTGTCTCTTGATCCCCCTTTTTACTCCTTAATTTTTGTTCATTACTAAAGTCAATTGATAATTCAAAATTTGATCCCCTATCTACTCCCTAATTTAACTCAAGTTATCTCTTAGATGGATATTTTTATGTTGGTTGTTGCCACATGGAGGTTCTCTATATTTCTCTAAAATTTAATTTATTAATATTATTTTAATTCACCATCCTCTTCTCTTAATCAGGTTTAACTATTTAAGGATTAATATTTATCCTTACATTTATGTCCATCTTGCCCCATTTTACCTAATTAAACTACATTATCACCTAATATTTTCCAACATGAGAAGGGTAGAGTTTTTAAGGCAAAATATTTTATTTCTTCCTATGATCCTCTTAATGCATGTTTTATTATTGATTTAATTACCTCGATTTCTAAAATCATTAATCCTTGATGTCAATTTCCCTGGTTTTCATATCTTGATGATATTTATTAATTTATTTATTTTTAATGATTCCAAAGGTGCCAAGTTTGGTCGTGCTCTTCAAGAACTTCCTTTGAAGTTCCAAGGGTGTCACGCCTAACAGTTTATTTTTGATGCCAAGGGTGACAGGTTGGTCATGCCCTTCAAGAAATTCCCTTGAAGTTCCAAGGGTGCCACACCACATGCCCTTCAAGCATTTAGTGGCTACGAGGGGAAAGTATAGGTGCAACGACAGAGACCACTATCATCTTTTATGTTGCCTGCTATAGTGAGACTGATGGTGTCGGGGATCATGGAATCCGCCTTGATGCGCGTCCCCCGGTTAAATCCTCATGAGTGACCCAAATTTGGGACCTACCCTCATGACATCGTGATCTTCAAGGCGAAGATTCTTCAACCTTTCCAGCTCAAGTCACGTTGGGAGTGCTAGTGGGTGAGATCAGGGACACTGTCCCACCACTCCAATGCAGTTCCATCCAATTGTACAACCCCATCACCCATATGTGAGTCATTCGGATAAGCAACTAATGTGTGCCTGCAACCACTACATATCATCATAATATAGATAAACATATATAGCAGGTTTTCAAAATTTACTTAGAATTTCAAAGATAAAATAATATAAATTTTTATCAAACTAGGTGTCATCAACTCGTCATATGCGAGTGCCTCTGGTGGTTTCTTGCCATACTCAATAATCATCAGTAACAAGGTTTCTCAGTGTTAGTCATTAACATAATAACATCATTACCATCACCTAGTCATTCACATCATTGTTCATTGTGAACCAGAACTAATGCAAGTAAGTAACATAGGGGACATATCCATCATGGCTATCATCATCATAACATCAATGGAAATGTACATATCCATCAAAGTTATCAACATCGTAACATCAATAGAAAACATACCTATCCATCAATTCTATCATCACCATGATATCAATAGAGAGCATACATATCCTTTACTCTTATCATCATCATAAATTCAAATAGAGAACAAACATAACCATCTATGCCACAATCATCATAATATCAATAGAGAACATGCATAACCATTAATGCTACAATCATCATAATACTAATAGAGAACATGCATAACCATTAATGTTATCTTCATCATAATCTCCATGGAGAACATAAATAAACATCACAACCACTAATAATAGAGTCATATGTCTGGATCATCAAAATGAAGTCCTCAAAGAATAAAGTGTGGGCCTTAGGGCTAAATAAATGTTAATTTCATATCACTGTCAGTCAACTAGAGTGGGGCACTACACAATGTTCATTTGTACCATAAACCATACTAAGTAGTGCCTCTGAGGTATCTCAACACATTCTTGGTTGTCTTCCAATACAGTTTGGTCGGCTTAAACATCGCTTGAATAAGCTGGTTAACTACATAACACATGTCTGGTTATGTGTTCACTAAATATATGAGTGAACCCACAAGTTACCTGTAAATAGTAACCTCCACTACTTCACCATAAGTAGTATCCTCCATCCTCCATTTACCTGCTAGAGGAGTTTCCATGGGTTTACTGCTCTCCATGTGAAACCTTTTGAGTATCTCATTGGAATACTTTCCCTGTGAGACAAAATGTTTCGCATCACCTTTCCATACTTCCATTCCCAGAGAGTAGTGCATGAGCCCCAAGTCCTTCATTTTGAACTCTCTTGCAAGATCCTCTTTGCAAGACTTGATCATCTTATCATCACCTATTAGAATCAAATCATCGACATATAAAATAATAATAAACAATTTACCTTCAACCACAATATGGTAAAGGTTTGCATCTGATTCACTTTTGGTGAAGCCCAAACCAGTGAAATAACTATTGATCCCGGTGTACCAAGCACAGGATGTTTGTTTCAGTCCATACAACGCTCACTTGAGTCGCCACACATGCAACTCTCTGTTGAAGGTCACAAATCCTTTAGGCTGCTCAATATACACCTCTTCCTCAATCATGTCATTGAGGAATGTTATCTTTACATCCATCTTATGTATCTTCAATCCCATCTGCATTGATAGAGCCAAAATGGATATGATTGACGAGTACCTTGCAACAAGAGCAAAAGTCTAATCGTAATCAATCCCCTCCACCTGAGAAAAACCTTTGGCCACAAACTTGGCCTTGTGTTTCTCCACACTACCATCCACTGCTTACTTTACCCTGTAAAGCCATCTGAAACTAACCACTAACTTGTCTGTTGGTCTTGGGACCACATCCCAAACATTTTTCCTGACAATGGAGTCATACTCCTCAACCATGGCATCAACCCAAACTGGTTACTGCACTACTTCCTCAAAAGAGGATGGCTCAGTCTTTACACATATACGCATCAGATCCATGTAGCCAGTGTACCTCTCTGGTGACCTCCTCTGCCTACACTCTGATGTGGGTGCTCCCACATCCTCTCTAGCATCATGCAATAACCTGTAAGCCTCTCTAGTGCACTTTCTCTCATCTCTAGAAGACTCTACATAAGTGGGTGTCTCCACTCCCTGATCCTCTGCATGTGGCTACTCCACATCATCCTGAGGTTCCTCCTTTGGAGCTAAAAGATCCTGAACCACATGTAGTTGAATCTACCTCTCAATGGAACATCTCATGGCCACCTCTTCATTGAATTTTCCATCTCTGTGAACCACTATCATCCCGTTGGTCGACAGGTACACCCGATAGTTGTAAGGTGTATTAGTGTACCCCACAAATATCCCCAACTATGTTCTTGGCTCAAGCTTCTTCCATGGATCTTTGGTCACATGGTAGTAGACTAATGAACCAAAAATCCTAAAGTGCTCCACATCTGGTTTCTTCCCTGGAAAATCCTCCTTTGGTGTACTCTTTCAAATAATTTGATGAGAGCTTCTATTATGCAAATAAACAACTGTGTTGCATGCCTCAGCCAACAAGTGTAGTGGTAGGCCTTGATCATGCAACATCACCCATGATGCTACTACAATGCTTCTATTTTTCCTTTCAGCCACCCCATGCTATTGTGGGTTATGAGGTGTTATCAACTCTCATTGCATTCCTTCTCATGCACATAAGTTTTTAAATTCATTCGACACATAATCTCCACCATTATCACTCCTGAGAGATTTAACTTTCCCACTGGTATCTTTCTCGACCAGTGCTTTAAATTCACAATACTTTGCAAAATTCTGATCTTTCTTCTGCATGAAGAAGATCCAACACTTACGAGGAAAATCATCAACAATTATAACATAATACATGTGCTTGGCCATGGATGTTGTCGAGAATAGTCCACACACATCTGAATAGACTCGATCGAGGATCACCTATGCTTAACTATCTTTGTCATGAAATGAAGCTTTGGTGTGTTTTCCCAATGTAGACCCTTTACATGTGTCAAACTCCTCTAGTGTACCCTTAGGAAGACCAGTAGAAATTTTCTGCATGATCTTCAAAGCACCATGATGCAAGTGACCCAATCTCCCATGCCACAACTCATCAATGTCTCGAATCTACACCTTCTCTTCATTCATGCTCAAAGCAGCACAATATTCTACCTCCAACTTATAGGGATTCTTCACTCGAACCCCTATCCTCTTCACCTATCTAGTGGCTATGTGACAAAGGAACACCTTTCCCTTACTAAATATCACATCATAGCCTCTATCCTCCAACATGGCAACAAATACCAAGTTCTTCATCAAACCAAGAACATACATAACATCTTGCAAAGTGAGGGGAGAACTCGACTCCCTCTAAAAGGTAACTGTATCGATCCTGGTAGCACTATGCCTCCCCTCATCACCCATCTCGATATGCATCTAGAGATCCTTCTCCTCCAAGTTACTGAAGATCTCTTTGTTACCTTTCATGTGGAAATAAACTCTGCTATCAAGGTACCATACACTACCCATCATCGATGACACCATACAAGCAATGAAGGTAAAGTCAAGTTTGAATTGTGAGGCAAGAGCCTCACCTACCACTCCTCTTAAGGGATTCTTACCCGCCTTTTTGAGCGGACACTTTGTGGAAAAATGTCCCAGCTCATGATAGTGAAAACACTTGACTTTCGACATGTCCTTCTTCTTGTTGTCCTGACAAGCATCTGATTTGGAATGG
This sequence comes from Pinus tabuliformis, assembly GCA_031772625.1. NCBI lineage: Eukaryota > Viridiplantae > Streptophyta > Pinopsida > Pinales > Pinaceae > Pinus > Pinus tabuliformis. Next base: position 1,582,452,357 of record CM062816.1, read on the forward strand.
GATGAACTCCCCTTCCCTTTCTTTGACTTACCCACTAAGGCACAATTCTCCTCATCATCATCCTTTGATGAGGATCTGTCTTTGATGTTCCTTTGAATTTCAAATTTGACGACAGCCACTCCCAATATGGTAGGTTCTCCCTCCCATTAACTGAGGAACCACTAAGGAACCACCTGGAAAAGTGATTTCCTTACTCAACAATTTATCCACTGATGAATCTTCATGATGGTGGAACCTCCTCTCTTTAAAGTGGGTTGGATTTCTCTACATTGCGAAATGTTAGAATGATTATATGTATGTCTGAACAGTGTAAGTCATATTGAGCTATATGGTGGATGAAGGCCACACTAACCCTCAGAAATCCTGTCTCGACTGTGTTGGTTGGATAAAAACACTTAGAAGCACCTCACCTCAAGATTTGGAATCCATCTCAGTGGTGACTATTGCAAGTAAGTTTTGGTTGCAATTGTCTATGGTTGGGTGGGGAGTGGTCATCTCGATCTTAGTTTCCAACTGTATTGTTAATTCCAGATAAGTGTTTGTAACTTCACCTTCTTGTTATTGAGCTCATGTTGAATTGTAAATCATAATTTAATGTATTTATTGTATGAATGGCTTATGGTTCACTAAGATTGGAACTGCGAAACTCTTATCCATGTGTACACTATGGTTGTGATAACGCATGCTCGCTAGTTGGCTTCAAGCCTGTAGTAAAAGAGTATCTGATGACCTTATCTATATATATATATATATATATATATATATATATATATAGAGAGAGAGAGAGAGAGAGAGAGAGAGAGATAACCACCTATGTGGGTGCAATACACACTCGATAACATAGTTGTGTGTCGTATGGGCATTAGTTGTTCACTAGTTAGCTTCAAGCTTATATTGAAAGGGTATTTGATGACCATATATCAGGTCCATGCCTAGAATTCTTGTCCATATGAGAGAAATGCTTGCAGGCTTGTAATATTGTCAATTATGTGCCTATATATATGGTTTATGCCTATAATCAAATTGAAAAGGAGGATTTCCTGTTTATTCATGAAATGATGAACTCCTTGAGGCCTTCTTGGCACCATATGCCTTTTGTTAGTTTTCATAAGCCTGATATGGTTATTAATTTCTCAAAAGAGGCATGTAGAACTCTGAGTTGAGTGCGATATGTTCCATGTATGATTCGGAGGACCTAAGGGACCATAGAACTTTGGTAGACAAAATGGAAATGTGTCTAGCATGGATGGAAAATTCTTTGGGTTTTGTTTCATATCTCTGTCATCAAGGACCTAGAGATGGTATCCTTGTTGTAAGCTCAGGAGGGATAACACAAGTGTGTGCTTCACACAACTTCAATAGCAATGGTTGAACATTGTCGTAAGTATAATCAATTGAGAACCACTGTAGCCAAGCCATGGTTGATCCATTTTTGAATAGTGCAGAGCTTGAGGAAAACCTTATCTCATATCCTCAACCTCAAAACCCTATCCATGATCTTGGATGAATATATTGGGCCATGTGAGGATTAGGTTGAAAGCTAAGTTTCTAGTCATACGAATGCAACACATAACTGAGCATAAGGCCGGCGTGATGAAGGGATGAAATTTACTATGAGAAATCAATGGTTGAGAAGGAACTTGGGATGACATAAGCTTGGAGGTTACATCTCGAAAGTCCACAAAAGGTCGTGCAAGGGAAAGGTCAGGCTAACAAGGATCGAGATAACGTGGTAGGGCTTGGAGCATGGAGGAAGCTAGGTGATGTGGATGTCATGCATTAGATGGCAGAAGAGAAAACTCACATGTAGAAATGCTTATTGAAGCATAGAAAGAGGAAGGTGGGACCTATTGAGATGGGGAACATTATGGCCCTTGATGAGAATATGTCTATCACAGAGTCTATCTCCCAGAGGTGGCAATGTGTAGTGTTTGTGGGAGAGCCAAGATGACTTGGCGTCAGGTTTCCGTGGTTGGAGAAAATCCACCATAGAGGACAAGCGGGAGCATTGTAGGTGGAGAGTTTTGGACCCGCTGGGACACGTAATTACGAAGGTTGAACCCCATTTGTTTAGCTACAGAGTGAGTTTAAAAAGGGCGCGGGCTAACATTAGCCTAGGCTGTGGTGGCGAACATGTGAGCCTGAAAGGTTATTCATTGATGCAAGGGGTGGACCCACAAACAAGTCAGCTTGGAAGGCCTACCCCAAAGAAAATGTAAACTGTGCAAGTGAGGAAAGGTCTGGGTAACGGGCCCAGGTAATGGAAGGTGGTAATATATATATATATATATATATATATATATATATATATATATATATATATATATATATATATATATATATATACGTATACATATATGTGTGTGTGTGTGTGTGGTTGGAGTGCATAGGAAAAGATTTTATGAATAACGAATATAAGTGGGAATCGTGAAGAACAATGCAATGAATAGGTTGGAAGCCAATATACTATTTCCAAGTGGTCCCGACAACATGGCTATGGTAACCACGTGGAAAATTTGATGATGTGGGACTCTCTAATTCCCCAAAACTTCAAAGGCTCATATCTCTTGATCCGAAGGTCGGATTGAGGTAAAATCTTATGTCGTTAGAATTGTCTTAATGAGATAGATGCAACAATGATGTTTGTTGGGGCTTTAAGCTAGTTAAGAAGATCAAAATTTTTGTAACAAATTTCCATAAAGGAACTTTGGATATTGGGTCAGCATAATGACATGCCTCCTACTAACCTTAGTTTTCATTAGAGATAGTAGGGGGTATGTTACACTACCCTTCCTTAACTTCTTGTCATTTACCAAGTTGGCTTAATGAAGGAACCCCAACTCTACAAAACAACTTCTATCCATTTTCTAAAGTAGGATTTTTATACGAGTAATACCTCCATAGAGGTAACTAATTTCTTCTTCAATGAAGGATTTATGTTTACAATAATATTTCTTTATAGTTCTTGGGTTACTATTTTACTAGCTGTGAATTTATTACTTTCATCGTTGTGTTTGTAGATACATTTAGAAGTCATTAACATCATTATGGTCATGTTATTACAATACGGTTCGTCAGCCATGAAATAACCTATGAGGGATTTATTTTTGGTGAGCTCATTTTCCAGCTGCAAGATAATGCAGACTCTATTAACTCCATTCAGAGAGGTAAATTCTTGTGTTTCCTTTTTATAAGAAATGTCATTACATTCATTTTTACAAAATGATGTATCTAGGTTTTAGCCCTCATGGTTTTTAACGTAGATTATTTATATTTCCTATGGTGGCTATCATATCCGACTGTAAATTTTATTCTCCAGAGGGTTTCCCTTATTTTTCTCCATTCCTTTAGTTATTTGTGTATATATTTTTTGAGTTATCACAATTAACTCTAACTCTTTTCTTACAGATACATAGGGTATTTCATTTATGAGACTAATTTTTTATTTTGGCTTTTACCCCATCCTGCAACGAGTATTTCTTTAAGCAAGAGCTCAGTTATCTGAAGATAAAATCCAAGCATGTACTAGTATTTTAAGTTAAATATAATTTTAAGTTAGTTCTGTCTGAGTATTGGGGACTTCTCTGTCTCATCAGAGTTATTTGGTTAAATTCCAGAACCTAGAACAATTCCAATCTTACACAGGTTATATAAATAACCTTTAACTCCTTTGCTTCTATGAAACGTTTTTAAATTTTAATTAATCAAAGTTATGATGGGATTCCATCCTTGAAACCATATTCCATACCGGAGTTACAACTAAAATTGCAATGGGCCTTGTTGAAAGCCTACTTCCAAGGTCAGAAAATCATTATATAGGCTAGGTCATTAAATTATTTTATCTAACATTGTATTCTAGGTTTTCAATCAAATCTCCAAAAAGTTTTTCCCCTTTCTTGAGGATCGCTATATTTGAGATATTGCTACTCTATATATATGTTCATTTAGTCACAGGACCAAATATCTACAGAGTTCTAAAAACTCTACCGAGATTTGCTTACTTGTTAATAGAGAATTTCTACAATATATCTTTCTTTTCTATAACCAATAACCCAAGATTATAATTCTTGAAAACCTTCTAATATAAGCCTATTTGTTTAACGGGGCTTTGGTAGAGCACTTCTACATATGAAAATCCTCCTCCAGGTCTGCTTCTTTTTGTATTATAATTCCTTTTTATGCTCTCTTCTAGCTTATCTATACATATATAAAAGTTGATGTTCTAGTTCTCTTTTGAAAGTATTCACATACTAAAGATAAATTTTGACACCTTTTCCTTTAAGACCAAGATTTGGGGTCTTCTTACTACTTATGGAGAATTTTTTTAGGATTATATATATAGGTGTAAATGTGTCATATCCCTCACGTAACTCATGGTAAAATAAATAAAAGAAAATTACAAATCAGTTATGAGGAGTTAATAGGTAGTTTCGGAACTGGTTCTTAGTATCCGGAACTGATTCTTGGTATGGAGAACCGATTCTCGGTATGGAAAACGGAACGAGAAGCGTGGCCGCAAGGGAGAATATGAAGGGGAGACAATCTCTGAACTTTGGTGTTGAGCAAGAACCAGAGTTTAAGAGACCAAACATCGAGTTTCTGTGCGGTGTATCATTATTTTTTTTTATCATTGAGAGATTAGAATCCGCGATGGAGATTTCGCGCATCGTGATAAGCTTAGTGGTGGGATTCCTGGGGCTGCTTGCGGCTGTGTTGGGCGTCGTTGCAGAGGTCAAGCGTGACAAGGGAATACAGGTTAGCAGAGTTGGGTTTGTTACCCTTGTGTGCCATGCCGATTTCTGCAACATGGACGCATCCTGGAGGTTGCTTTCCTCTACTAACATCCTCGGAAACGCGGCGAGCACCTCCTTGAGGTTCGATGAGACTTTGGTTGAGGTTTTTCCGGCTTCATCCTTCCACGGGCCACCTGAGGTTTTACCGGATGGGTGAAAATCAAGATCAAGAAGAGACCTGCATGGTTCTTCCTCTGCAAAACCGGTAAGTGCTCATGCGCCTTTGACTTTGAAATGAACCGCTGGTACAAGATTTCCAGCCCTTCAATCCCTCGGATGTCTATTATTACTGCCGCAGGCAGCGTTTTATGTTTGGGAAATCTCGTTACAGAGTGCATACTTCAGGTATGTGCTCTATGCATGTTATCTGCATGTTAGCAAAACTAAGATAAACTGTTACAAAATGACTGCTCACGCATGTTTAAAATGAATGCCTAATCCACGGTATCATTTCTTATTGATTTTGCCGAGGACTGGATTGTTTTATTATATATTCTACCCACATTTTACAGTGGTCCAAGTCAAAACTAGAATCACAAAGGTTGATGTTTACGTGAAGGCTAATTCAATAATCCAGCCAAAGGAAATGTAAACAAACCATTACAAAGCACATGTTTACGGGATTTTTAGTTGCTAGTATTGAATGGTTTGGGTTAAGGATTATTTTTGAACTAAAGAATACGCAGATGACAGAAGTAATGAGAGAAGTGATGAAATGAAGACTTTATGTATGAGTAGGAACGACTTCTTGATTTTGGCGCATAAGAGGCTAGATTCACCTTTTTATGGTTTCTTGATGTTTATCCATAAATATAGGGTATCTTTAATAGTTTCTTGAAAAATAACTATGTGAAAGAACGCATGTGCCAAGGCGCAGAAACAATAGTTTATTACCTGTATTTAAACATAACTAATGGGTTATATGTTTCAAAGGGAAGCATGGACTTGTAAAACTAATGGTTAGATCTCTTAGAGAGAAATATGCATTAGTGTGAATAAGCTTTGTGACAAGTAGAACAAGAATTTACTTGATAGATGTACTGGTTAGCTAGTATGTCATGCTGGCTCATGCACATGAGTAGATATTAAAAGATCTCTTTAGATGTTGATTATTGTTGGAATAATATTGTAACTAATCTTGTTTCCAAGATTGTTATTATGACATGCTGGCTCATGCACATGAGTAGATATTAAAAGATCTCTTTAGATGTTGATTATTGTTGGAATAATATTGTAATTAATCTTGTTGCTCTCTTTAGATGTTGATTATTGTTGGAATAATATTGTAACTAATCTTGTTGCCAAGATTGTTATTATGACATGCTTGCTCATGCACATGAGTAGATATTAAAAGATCTCTTTAGATGTTGATTATTGATGGAATAATATTGTAACTAATCTTGTTGCCAAGATTGTTATTATGACATGCTTGCTCATGCACATGGGTAGATATTAAAAGATCTCTTTAGAGGTTGATTATTGTTTGAATAATATTGTAACTAATCTTGTTGCCAAGCTTGTTGACAACTACATTGACAGGAAACGATGGCAGATGATGGTGCCAAAGGAAAGTGATGTTTAACATTATGGCAGGAAAAGGATTATTGGTTCATGCGGATGAGTTCGAGTTGCAGGAACATACATTGTTAGAACAATCATGCCACAAGGATTATTGTATGTGGCGGTATGTAAGTGAAAGATTTACATGGAAATTGTATTAGCTTTTAGCTAGTTATGTGATAACTTAACGATAACTTATTGTAATGATTTTATAACAATGGTTAAGGGATGGAATCCCTTATAAGCCATTGAGTGAGGGGTGAAATCCCTCACGAGCGTTTAATAATAAGATTAAACGTTTGCTAGTTTTCACCCTACGGGGTTTCCAGGGTATATCAGTGTTCCATGGTGTGATTGATGTGATTGCCTTTTGTGTCAGTAGGATGACGTTGAATCCTTGATGTTGATGGTTCTTTATTTGATGGCATGATCATAATTTCCAAGTATGAGATTAGTTAATATGGTTATGGAAATCATGAAATAGATGCAAGGATTCATGAGATAGTTTATATTATTACACTACCACAGTGGTGGTTAATGGCTATGTAACTTACTGTCTTTGATGGCAATTTACTTGATGCACTAATGAATATTATATTTAATGGTTAACGATGAATTGTGGAGCTATGAATTGGTTAATTACTTGTGGTAATTTGTATAAAAATTTCTAACTCCCTACTTTTACATCCGAGGTTACCGGGGTATGTGACAAAATGTCTTCTGTGTTCGAGGGATAGATGCCAAGATTTTTCTGTTTTATGCATATTATTTACCATAATGTTACCAAACTTTTTCCTATATTGGAAGTCTAAGATTATACAGCCTATTATTCTTGTTGTAATTTATTTTTTTGCTAAGGGTATTTTAAATCTAGAACATGTAACGTATCTACTGCTATAAGTTTTTTTTAACCTTTTCTACATGTCTAGAAATTTACATGTTTTCAATAAAGTAATGTAAATACTTTTGTATTTTCTACAGTTTAGTATCTCTTGACTCCTTGAATGTACATATTCTTTTTATATAGTTTAGTTGTTCTATATGACTCGACCCTTTAGGTCTTCCAGGACACTATCACTACCAGTTTGATGATTACCAGAGAAAACACACACTCTCTCTCTCTCTCTCTCTCTCTCTCTCTCTATATATATATATATATATATATATATATATATATATTATAATATAATATAATTCTAATCCTTTATTAAGGACTTATAATTTATGCATTGTCCTTCATTGTGTTTTGTACATGAATTTTCTCTTTGGAATCTTATAACTATATGGTCTCTAAAAGTTTTACTCGATGACTATAAGCTAATTTTGAGCTTTATATGTATTAATTCCTTAAATCAATACACTTTAGAATTTCCTTTTTATTTTTCCTTCAGAATTAGCTCTTGCATACTGTGTCTTCTTTTACCTTAGACATATTATGCCCATATATATTTTTGTATACATGTGCAATTCTTCTACTAACAATTAAGAAATTATGATAAGATGAAATGTGAAACTAGTTCTATGTTATCTATCAGAAAAATAGGAAAACACTCAAATTCATTCTCAATACTTAATTTCTATACAACACATTCCACAAATTTCTATAAACATAATACATAGAAAGAAATCATGATATGAAGAAATTACATAAATTCAACTAGTTCTATGTTATCTATTAGAAATTTTGGAAAATACTAAAATTCATTTTCAATACTTAATTTCTATACAACACATTCCACAAATTTCTTTAAATATAATACATATAATATCCACAGTTCGATACTCTGTCACATATTTTGTCATGTAGTCTTCTATCTATAATCTACCTTGACCTAAAAAAATTTGTAACAACCCAAATCTTGAGTTTTATATAATACCAAAAAATTATATTATTATAAATTTCATAGCACAAAAATGTAGAGAGTTATAAATACCTAACTTGGAAAACTAAATAATTGGAAAAGTTACGTTGGAACTAACCAACTCCTCCCAACCTTGATGCCATTTTCCAAAAAGGGTTTTACAACACACAATTATGCAAATCCACAATTCTGTCTTTTCTTGCCTCTAACCAGTTTCATAATGTGTGACTTTATCTCTAACAAGGTGACAAAATGGATTACCTTCTTACTAATCAATTTGGTAGTGGGTAGCAGAAGGTAATTACTAGCTCATTTATGAGCTCAGCTTCCCCACTCCAGAAGACAACCTTCTCTCTTTGAGGGAAGTTTATGATCAATTATTTCTATGACCATAAATAATCAAACCATTTAGATTAGATGCCTTAGCCTTAATGAGTGGTATCCAATATTCCACATTAACTTGTAGTCATAACTCTTTCAACCAGATGTAACTTAGACATTACTTTTCCAAATATTTTATTTCATTAAGGACATCATAATCACATATTCACAATTGATATTTAGCAGTAATAAAATTATGATAATCTAAGTCCAAATATGTTCTCAAAATAAAAGCAACGTTCACACTTAACTATATATAAATTTACATTATAACTCCAAGGATACTACAGTTACAACGGTCATGTTACAATTAGTTTGAATACATAGAAGTAACTGGAATATGAAGGTTAAATAATAAAGAGAGGCCAGGTCAAGTGAATAGTGGGAGGGTATATATGGAAATAAAAATTTCTATTTCTTATAAAATTTATAAGAACTAATAAAGATAATGAGGAAGGGAGGTTAAAAAGTTAAACAATAGAATGAGGAAATATGAAAAGAGGAAAATGTAAAAAATTTAAAAGAAATATAGATGAGATAAAAGAAGTAAAAGAAAAATAAAAAGGTAAAATGAGAAAGGAAATTAAGGATGAAAATAGATTATAGAAGAAATAGAAAATGTAAAAAAAGAAAACTAAGCTAGTTAAGATAAAATAGGAAAATAAATTTTATTTTGTTATTTTATGAAGTTGTAAATATATGTAACCTAGTTATAAGACTAACTAGCATAAATTAGTAGATAAAGGGTTTAAAAAGCCAATAATACTTTTCATTTTGGTTTTTTATTAAAGCATTTAAAAAGACTATAATTTTGAAATTCAATAAATATTAAGTTTGAATTGTATTAGGTAACTATAAATGTCTTTTTAGTAAAATAAAATTCTTAAAAATTAATAGAAATCAAATTAAACTAGTTTAATACACAAATTTTCTCTATATTTATCTTTAATTTTTACATTGTTATGTATTTGGTTTTGTTAATTCTTTAGAATTTTGTTGTTTCTTTAAACAATTGTTTATATAAGTTTCATTTTCTACAATTTTTAGGAGGTATTGATGAAAGTATGAAAATAATGTTTAAGATCACACCAATTCTGGATGATAAGATACAAATATTTGTAAAGAGAATTGGAACCCATAAATGAAACCAAATAAGAAATTTGAAAAAAAATGGTTTGAGTAAGATATATATATATATCTTAGTAAACAAAATTTGGTTAAAAATAAAAATTTACCATGTTTTTAAATTTACTTTTTTAATTTAACCAATTACATTTGTGGAAGTGGAAGTTAATCCATCCTTTCAACTTAATAAAAATAAATTGACACGATAATTTAGTGTATTTTGATCTTGTTATTGGTCAATGATTATAAAATTATATTATAATTTTTAAAACTTATTATATTTTAATTTTATAATTATCAAATATTTTTTATTATCAAATATTTTTTTTTTTTATTACATTGAGTCCAATTTAGTATGGAAGAGAAGTTTTAATTAAATCATCCTAGATCCATCTTAACTCTAGATCTACCAAGGGCCAAGAGGGATCAAATCTCATATGCAAAGCTCTTTTTAGAGTGAAAAAATATTTGATCCCTCTCGGAGCTTGGTAGATGAGTTAAAATAGATTTAGGCTAGTGTTATGTTATGTGATGTTATGCTATTTTTGTTATGTAAACATCTTGACTCAGTGAAATTACATAACAATAAAAATAAAAATAAAATACATCTTATCTATTAAAGTGCAAATCTCTATCTTATCCTATTATGTAAATATTTTACTTGGTGAAATAAAATAAAAATAAAAATAACCCTACCTTAAACATTTTTAGTTGATCCAAAATAAAATAAAGAAGATTAAAAATAACTCTACTTTAAAACAAAAATAACTTTAAACTAAAATAATAAGTTAAACTTGACTTGGTCAAGTTACCAGTGGTTTTTGAGCTCCAGGTTTATTAAAACTCATGGTATTGACCCATGGTATTCATGTGGAATAGAGCTCACTTAAAGGAAGAAATTAAACCAATATCAAATTTGTTTTCACTCGAAAAGAGAATTAATCTCAAGAGATCTAGAGTTAAGATGGATCTATATTAGTATTATTATAATTTTATGATTTTGGAGAACATTTTGGAGGTTAATATTAGCTAGTAAAATACTTTTCTATGTTTTTTTCCAAAAAACACAATTTCCATTTTTTTATTAAAAAAAATATTCTCCAAATTTATACTATTTCTTACTTGAGAAATCATCAAAAAAGTTTTTTATAAAAATTATATAAAATAGAATTTTTATAATTTTATATAAACTATATAAATTTGAAGAGTTAAAAGTTTAATAAAAAGAAAAAGCAAAATGGATAGAAATGAAACGATAAGAAAGATTTGCAAAATGGATATGGATGAAAGGATAAGAGGATTTTCCTTCTTATCTAATCCTCTGCAATATAAAAGCCATGCTTGTGCCATCATGTCATGAGATTTTATTCACCTATCGATATATTTTGTCAATTAACAAGTCGAAAGTTTAAGTTGTTCATGGTTGTGTTTTGTACAGAATCTTTTTGGCATCTTATAACTATATGATTTTGAGTTTCATATGTATTAATTCTTCAAATCGATACAATTAATTATTATTTTTTTCTTTGAGGAAAATTAAGTATGGTGTTTGTTTTTATTTTAAACGTATTATGCCAAAATATATTTTTCTATGTAATTAGCTTACTGACCAATAAAAAATTCCAATAAAAAGCAATAGTATAAATGCAATTAACTTTATGTTATTTATTAAAATTGAAGTAAATAGTCAAACTCATTTTCAATACTTAGTTTCTAAACAACACATTCCACAATTTTTTTATAAACAAAATACATAAAATATTCACAGCTAGATACTTTGTCACGGAATCTTCTATCTATATTGTACTTTTACCAACAACCTTTTTTAAAGATGTAAATCTTGAGTATTATATAATAACAGAAACAATTATATTATGATAAATTTCATAACACAAAAATGCAAAGATTTAAAATTACTAATTTGGAAAACTAAATATCTGGAACACTTATATGGGAGTTAACTAGGTCCTCCCAACCTTGACGTCGTTTTTCAAAATGGGTCCTTGAGCACATAATTATGCAAATCCAAATTTTTTTCTTTTCGAGTTTTTTTATTAGTTTGATATATTGTGTGATTTTTTTCTACCAAAGTGATGAAATTGATTATTTTTTTATTAATTAAATTAGTAATTGATAACTACCTCCACTTCATTGAGCAGTGGCAAAGAGTTATCAGCTTATTTATGAGCGAGTGTCAGCTAGATCATTTATAATCTCCGTTTCAACCTCTTGTAAATTTATGATCAATTATGAAATCCATGATCACAAATATTCCAATCATTTAAATTAGATACCTAAAAGCTAATGAGTGGTAATCAATATGCAATCATAAGTCTTTCAACTACATATTACTTTGATATTAATTTTCCAAATATTTTATTTCATTAAAAACACCATAATTACAAATTCAAATTTATCTATAACAAAATATTGATAAATTAAATTCAAATAGGTTATAACTCAAGACATAGCATATCACAATTACAATGGTAATGTTGCATTTAGTTTGAATACATAGAAGTTACTCGAAGATGAAGAGTGCACAATAAAGATAAAGAGAGGTCATGCGAAGTGAAAAGTGGGAGGGCATATATTTAAAGGAAAATGATTATTTGTTATAAAATTAATAAAGATAATAAGGAATTCAAGATGTAGTCTCTGTACCAAGGAATTCGAAACTCAGGAGCATCTATTGAATAACTGTATATATACTAAAAGCATATGGGAAGAAATTAGAGTGCTCTTTGGTATGACACAGAGGGATCCCGCTAGCATCAGGAATACTCTGTTTTAGTGGGGAAAAGGGAATTTCAAAAGCAAAGTTGTAAGGAGAATATGGAATCTAGCGATTGGTTTTGTAGTCTGGGCGATTTGGAAAGAGCGAAATCGACGAATCTTTAGGGATATTAGTTGGCAAGAGTCGAGAATTTGGGATGAAATCTGTAGATCGATTAAAGAAACGGTTTTATCAGAAGTATGGGAGGAAGAGGATTGGAGATTGAATGCGGAGGAACAGAGGATAGTCTCCAAATTAAACTTGGAATTTCAGATGATTTATCCTCATACGGAGCGGAAGATTAGAAATGGAATGCCGAGCCCCAATCATTATAGGCTGCCTGGTGAGCGACGGGTTAAATTAAACTTCGACGGGGCCTCAAAGGGTAATCCAGGACAAGCAGGTTTGGGGGGTATCTTCAGAGATAGTAGCGGAAACACGCGGTGGATTTATGCTGAAGGAGGAGGGGAAATGACGAATAACGAAGCGGAATTATGGGCTGTTCACCATGGACTCCGGATAGCAGTTCGGAACGGTTATATGAATCTAGAAATCGAAGGCGACTCACAAATCACGATTGATATGCTGAAGAAATTAAGGGATGGGAAGAGATGGGAGCATGTGTCGAAGAGTTGGCGGACAGCAGGGATCCTACAGGATATTGAGCAGATGCTGAGTAGGATCGAGTACACAACAATTACACATGTACTGCGAAATGGTAACCGTGCAGCTGATCTATTGGCTAATTGGGGTAGTGGAGGATCGAACAGAAGCGTCGATTGCAGCTGGATATCATTACAGGATGATCCAAGGTGGGGCGGGTTAAAAACTATATTAAGTCAGGATCATGATGACGCGACCGCACAGGGAAGGAATAATTAGGAGCCTCCGGATTATGGCAAGGAGGGGGAAGGACAGAGTATTCAATGCTCGATCAAAGCGTTTGCAGGTTCAAGATGTTGGGATTAAAGTCATGAAGGATGACAGTACTCAATCCACGGGAAGATTGAGCATCCCAAGAAGGAAATCGGGTAAGGTACCGAGGAGAAGCGGTGGTAACGCCAGCGAGTCAGTACTACTTTCCCATCATGGAAGAGTATATGTAATGGGTATTTATGATAATGACAGACTGCAGCGAAGTTTCAAGACGGCAAGGTGGCAGCATAGTGATAATATAGGGACTGCATGTAATCGACCAAAGCCAAACGCGAATTCAGAAGAGCAGCAAAGAAGAGCGAGGAAGTGTAGAGAGAAATTACAACAGAAGAAGGACTGTAAGATGGCAGAGCTCCAGGACAGGGGAGCAGGAAGGTGGACGAGGAGTAAGGGAGCAACTCCTGCGGAAAAAGGAAAGAGCACGGTCGAAGAAGTTCTGCAGAAGATATATTTTACTATCCAGGATGACTCGGACGAAGAGTTTGACATTCGCAACTATATTACAGATGACGAGCCTCAGCGAACAGTGAAAGGAAAAGGGGGTATGGGGAAGGTACAAGAGATGGAAGCGGGGGACCGAGAGGAGGAGAACGAGGATCAGGGAAACGATGAGGAAGTGGAGGTGGAGAGACGTGGACGAGGTAGAGGAGCGCGAGGAAGAACTAACCAAAGAGGGCAAGGGAGGACTGGAGGACGAGGCAGCCGAGGGAATAGGAATGTACGTTCGGAATTTGAGGAGGGAGCCGATACTGAGGTAAGAAGAAGAAAGAGGGGTAAGAAAGACATGAGGAGGAGATTACAGGAAGCAGAAGAAGCATATGCCCATGATACTAATCCCAATATCAGAAGGATTATAGAGCATTTGGAGGAAGAAGCTATGCAGGAGATTTCAGATCCTGAGATGGAGGATTGGGAGCAATTCCTCCCTGATCCCGGACATACGAGAGGACGAATGTCCTTATATAAACAATCTTTACATGTATATTGGGGAATGAAGCGATTACTGGCTAAAGCTATGGAACAGGTGGCTCTAGAAATGGCTGAACTGGTTCAGGGAATTCCAACTATGAAAAGGGAATTGAAAAATATTCAAGTGACTCTACTCATGCAAGACAGAAAGATGGATGATATCCTGCAGATGCTTCAAGCGGGTGGAATGGGCGTCAAGGTCGAGAAAGAACCAAAGACAGATGCACCAAATCAGTAGAAGATGCAGCTGCTGCTAGGAGGTTTTTCTATATACTGTTTTTTGTTTTTTTGGAAATATAGATGATACTGAATCAGAAGGAAAACAATTTACCTATAGTAAGAATCGATGCATATTTAGCGTGGATAGATAGGTTGATAATATACTTTTTTTGGATGGCTTTGAAAAACTTTAGATGGTTAAGCAACCCGGTTTCCCTTAAGGGCGGGTTGAGACCTATCCAACTTTGTAATATCTTTTATTTACAGTAATGGAAAACAGAGTATCGCCTTAGCTTACAAAAAAAAATAAAGATAATAAGGAAGGGTGGCTAAAAAGTTAAACAATAGAATAAGGAAATATGAAAAAGAGGAAATGTAAAGAATTAAAGAAAACAGATGAGATAAAAGAAATAAGAGAAAAATAAAAAGAAAAAATGAGAAAGAAACAAGTGATGAAAATAGATCACAAAAGGATAGAGAATATGGACACAAAGAAAGTTAGACTAGTTAATACAAAACATATAAATAAATTTTAATGTGTTTTTTCTAATGAATTTGTAAATATATATAAAACATGTAAATCAATTTTATTGTGTTTTTTAATGAATTTGTAAATATATGTAAGCTTAGTTAGGACTAAAACCAACTAGAATAAATTAGTAGATAAAGGGTTTGAAAACTAATCATATTTTTAATTTTGAATTCTTTAGAGCATTTGAGAATACTATATTTTTGATATTCAATGAATTTTAGTGAGAATTGAATTAAGTCACTATAAATGTAATTTTCGTAAAAATCTTAAAAGTGTTGACACCTAATCCTTGTGATTGGGTAAATATATGTAAATAAGTAAATGAGAAATATGAACAGCCATCGGGAGATGAACTAAACAGTCTCTCCCTCATGTATATAACAGACCTACCTGATGGAATAGAGATACGAATCAGTTTTTGCTTTGTGGAGTTATTGCCTGGCCTGACATGGTATCAGAGCCAGCTCCATTTTTGGCATTGCAGTCTGCCATTGTAACTCCCTTCTGTTATTTCTTCAGAAATTTGTCAGTTTGTCCTGCATTCTTCTTCCAATTTTTTTGTAACCTCTCACGCTCCTCTGACATAGTCCATACGCTGCTCTGACTGTTAATGGCAGTGTGCAACTGTTTTGAGACTGTGGTATGCAGAATATGCGTTGAACGTTTTTAATTGCATTTCAAAGGAATATAACATATGCTGCCTCTTAGCGTTACGAGCTTTCGCGGAAGTGGAAGAGCTTGGGCCTGCCCGCGATGATGCCTTTCCCTTTCACCTTTCCAGAGAAATGGATAATTCCTTTATGTTAAACCTCTAGCTTCAATATTGGCCTGGATGCTGCTTCTTATTATTGCAGAATCTGTTGTAGTATCCGAACTCTGCTACACCTTGGCCTCAACCTCCATACACTTCTCGACCCCCATATTCATACTTCCCACAGCCACATAGCATAATTCCTGCATGAATGAGAATTCCTGCGTGTATAATTCCTGTTGCAGTATCCGAATTCTGAGGTATAATTCCATCGTATCTACTCCACGATGAATGTGGTGGCAGTGGAAACGTGGTGTGGCTGCTGAGATCTCCTTTCGAAGACTAGAGCTTGAGTCGACGAATTCAGCATGATGGTAGTTCAGCGTGATGGTAGTTTTTGCTTGGCTGTCTTTATCTCTGGACTAAGCAACAAACCTAGTTAAGAAATTCACAGGTCCCAGGTCTCCATACCTCGGCTTGATATATCATGCTATTTGTTGGTTAACGCTGCTGGTTAGCGCTGTGGTATCTCAGAGAAGTTAAGGTTTTGGTGCATTACTATAACATTTGATTCATTTGTGGAATCGCTTATACAAGTCTCAGTAGTTTTCTGTAGATTCCTTTGACAGCATATACAATAATTGTGAAGATTCCATGAAGATGAATTAGACAATAGACTGAGATAGCTTTGAAGATAAATTATTCTGCATACCTCTGTCTCCGTATATCATATATCATAATCAATTTTTTTAGCAGCAGAAGTTTTTTTTCTCCACAAAAGCACATTTTTTTGCTAGCAGAAGTATTTTTACAACACTCAAATTTTACAATGCATTCAATCATATCTATGGTGGGAATAGTTCTCACTAGCAAGGAGAACTATCTTGAATGGTCCCGGATGATAAAACACACCCTCATTTTCAATGAACTGTGGAAAGGAGTGTGTGTTGGAGAAGGAGACAATGACCTAGTATAACCTACCTCAGACAAAGAGCTCGTCATTTGGGAAAACAAGAACAACAAAGCTTATGTATTAATCGCTTCATCTGTAAATGAAGAGGTGAGTCGCCATATTTCGTCATATTCAACTACCTTTGAAGCCTTACAAAAGCTTAAAGAACTCTATGACTCACATTCTGCACTTGAAGTTGTTCAACTCATGATTAAACTCTTCACTCTTGAACTACAAAATAATGATCCTCTTGCTCTTGCATATGAAGTAAAGTCTATAATGCATGATATCAAATCCACTAAGGTTGAATTGGATATTCCTCTTATCGCTTTTCTCAAGGCACTTTATCCTACTTACTTCAATTATCTTGAGTCATTGCAAACAAATGGAAATCTCAAAGATATAACCTTTGACTCTCTTGTGAAAAAGTTTGTTGAAAGAGAGAAAGCTTTTGGAAAGAAGACAGCCCCTGAATCTTCTGAAGAGGCTGTGTGCCTTGCTCATAAAGAAAAGAATCTTGCTCAAGATTCTACAAGAGGAAGAGGTGGTCGAAGAGGAAGAAGATATTTCAGAGGCAAGGGGGCAAACATTCTCAAGGAGAAAAGACAGATTTGCACTGTATTCGCTGCAAAAGAAATGGATCACATGATGCCTCTACATGCAAGCTACCATGGGACAAAATTGAGCAGAAAAGAAACCAACAAAAAGGTAAAACTGATGATACAGAAAAAGGTAAAGCACCTGAATCCACTCACTATGTTGTGGCACAATGTAACGTTGGAGTAACTGAAGATCTATTTAATGCTTCACTTGATTCTTGGAAAAATGATTGGTTGCTTGATTCAAGAGCAACCTACCACATGACTCACAGAAAAGATTTTTTTGAAGATTTCACTGACAATGTTGATGGAGCAGTATACTTTGCAGATCAATCAAAAATCAAGCCATCAAGGATTGGCACAATCAGGCTTAAACTACCTGGTCTTCCAGACTTTCTTCTGGATCATGTTCTATATCTCCCACAGCTCAAGAGAAACTTGCTGTCCTTGGTCCACATTCGCCAGCAAGGTCACTCCATTCATATGTTTGATGGCAAGCTTGAGGTAAGAAAAGCATCTGACCACTCACTTGTCATGAGGGGAATAGAAGAAGAAAGGCTTCTCAAGCTGCAAGGAACCTCTGCTCATGCACAACATTTCTCATACAATTGTCATCATGAAGAAGGTACACTTCCATCAAGTTTATTATGGCATGCTATATTTGGACATTTGAACTATGACAGTCTCCGCTTATTGAAGAAAAATGGTGTTGCTGGTTTGCCTACAATTCCTAGGAAACTTAAGCAATGTGATGCTTGCATTCTAGGAAAGCATAGCAAACAGTCTTTTCATGATTCACATTCAAGAGCACATAGGAAGCTTGAACTCATTCATTCAGATTTATGTGGTCCAATGCCTGTTCTTTCTGCATATGGAAATAAATATATCATGACATTTATTGATGACTACACTAGAATGTGTTGGGTTTATTTATTGAAGAACAAATCTTATGCTTTTCAAACATTCAAGAATTTTCATAAATGGATTGAAAATGATGCACAATCTCATATTGGGTCTATTCGCACTGATAATGGAAAAGAGTACACATCAAACGAATTTTAAAACTATCTTCGCCAACATGGGATCAAACATCAAACAACTGTGCCTTACAATCCCCAACAGAATGGTGTAGTTGAAAGAATGAATAGGACAATCTTAAATATGGTACGATCCATGCTCTTTTTCAAGAATGTAAAGATAATGTTTTGGGCTGATGCTGTTCTATGTGCTGCATATATAAAGAATAGATGTCCATCTAATGCTATAAGAAACAAGACTCCATATGAAATGTGGTATGGACATGTTCCTTCGGTAAAGCATCTCAGGGTTTTTGGTTCCACCTATTATGCCTTGATACCAAAGGTACATAGAAACAAACTTGGTGCTAGAAGTTGTAAGTGTATCTTCCTGGGGTATTCAAACACCTCCAAAGCATACCGCCTCTATGATGAAGTAAATAAGAAATTTGTTGTATCTAGAGATGTAATTTTTCTTGAATCATCCAATACTGACAATGTTGTTGAGCGGCAACTTGATCGCTTGGATAGATTCACAAAAGCAAAATCATTTCAAGAATTTGATAATCAGATTCCACATCTTGAAGGGAGGATTCCTATACTAGATCAACATGTGGAATCTTCTTCTGAAGAACACTCTCCCCCACATGAAACTCCAACAATGGATGATGCTTTAAGTGATGTAATTGATAGAATTGGGAGACTCAATCTTGATTCAGTCCCAACTCAATCAACAGAGCAGCCTGGACCATCTCAGAAATGTCCCCCAAAGTGGGTGACAAAGACACTTGAAAGTGTTCATCCTGATGAAGTTGGAAAGATAGGAACTAGAAATTCAAACCGGCAAAATGGAGGTGATGTAGATGACTCTAATTCACCTGTTGATATGGATGTTTCTTATGATTGTGAATTGAACATGTCTACAGATTTTGAACCAACTTCCTTCAAAGAAGATGCTTCTCATGATGAATGGAAAGAAGCGATGCAAAAGGAGTATGATTCCCTCATAAAGAACGGCACTTTGAAGCTGGTTGATCCTCCATTAGGAACCAAACCAATTGGTTGCAAGTGGATCTACAAGAACAAGTATAAAGTTGATGGCTCACTTGACAAGCACAAAGCTAGGCTTGTGGCAAAAGGTTTTGCACAGAAGGAAGGGGTCGATTATGAGGAGATTTTTGCCCCCACAGCAAAATGGGCTACCATCCGAACACTCTTTGCACTAGCAGCTCAAAACGGTTGGAAAGTCCATCAAATGGATGTAAAAACTGCTTTCTTGAATGGAGATATAAAAGAGAATGTTTTTATGTCCCAGCCTGAAGGATTTGCTGTGAAAGGACATGAACATAAAGTATGCAAACTTGTGAAGTCCTTGTATGGCCTCAAACAAGCACCGCGAGCCTGGTATGAAAAACTGACTAAACATCTTCTGAAACTCAATTTCAAACATTTTGATCTTGATGATGCAACTTTATTTGTCAAGAAAGTTGGAAAAACAGTTGTATACCTTGTGGTATATGTAGATGATCTTTTGATGATAGGGAACAATGAAAGCTACATTTCATCCATAAAGAAGGAATTGGGGAAAAGTTTTGAAATGACTGATTTGGGCTATGTTCATTACTATATTGGCATTGAAGTAACCCAACATCCAAAGTCCATATTTCTTTCTCAAAAGAAATACATTGGAGATCTGTTGAACAGGTTTGGCATGATAGAGTGCAATCCTCTTACTACTCCAATGGAACAAAACTTAAAGCTCACATCTATTGAAGGAAAAGAATTTGAGGATGCAACAAAGTATAGACAGCTTGTAGGAAGTTTCAACTACCTAACTACTACCAGACCAGACATTTCGTTTGTTGTTGGAATCCTCTCCAGGTTTTTGCAAAAGCCTTGTGAGGGACATTGGTCTGCTGCAAAAAGAGTTCTAAAGTACTTGAAGGGAACTCAAGACTTTGGAATCAAATATACACAGGTGGACGACTTGAGCTTGATTAGATACTCTGATTCAGACTTCGATGGAGACAAAGAAACTAGGGTATCAACTTCAGGATATGTAATGAGTCTTAGATCAGGAGTTGTCTCCTGGAGATCACGCAAACAATCAGTTCCAGCAGATTCCACAACAAAAGCAGAATATGTGGCAACAGCTGAAGCAACAAAATAAATTGTGTGGCTTAGGAAAATTCTTGAAGATTTGCAGGTAAAACAAGTACAATCAACTCCACTCATGATTGACAATACCTTTGCAATAAAGTTAGCGAAGAACCCAAAGTTCCATGATCAAACAAAGCACATCAATACTAAATATCATCTGATTCGACATCATGTTGAGGCCAAAACAATCCATCTCCATCATTGTTCCACAAATGAGCAAATTGTAGACATCTTCACCAAAGCGCTTGGAAGATAAAAGCTTGAATGATTCAGAACGATGCTTGGACTCACCAACATCCCTTCAGATTAAGGGGGGGCATGTTGACACCTTATCCTTGTGATTGGGTAAATATATGTAAATAAATAAATGAGAAATATGAACGGTCATCAGGAGATGAATTGAACAGTCTCTCCCTCATGTATATAACAGACCTACCTAATGGAATAGAGATACGAATCAGTTTTTTCTTTGTGGAGTTATTGCCTGGCCTCACAAAAAGTTAAATAGAAATACAATTGAACTAGTTTAATGCACAAAATTTCTTTATATTTACCTTTAATCTTTACATGTATTTGGTTTTGTTGTTTTTTTGAACAATTGCTTATATAAATTTTAATGCCTACAATGTTGGGGAAGTACTGATAAATATATAAGAAAGAATGGTGTCTAAGATCACACCCATTCTTGGTGATACGGTGCAAATTTTTGTAAAGATAACTGGAACCCATATTTCTTAATTCTTTTCTATGTAAAGATAATGACACTAAATAGGAAATTTGAAAAAAAAAATTGCTACGAATAGAGGCAAACCATATAAAATGAAACTATGTACAATTGGGAGGTACTCTTAAAAAGAATGGTGTCTAAGACCACACCCATTCTTGGTGATATGGTGCAAATTTGTGTAAAGACGATTGGAACCCATATTTCTTAATTCTCTTTTATGTGTAAAGATAATGACACCAAATAAGAAATTTGAAAAAAAAAAAAATGTTCTCCATAGAGGAAAACCATATAACATGAAATTATGTATAATAGAGTAGTATATATTATAATAAAATAAAAATAAAAATTTAATTAAAAAAATAAAATTCTCTAATATTTTAAAATTGACTTTTTAATTTAACAAACTATATTTGTGGCATTAGAAGTTAATCAATCCTATTAATTTAATAAAAATAATTTAACATGATAATTTAGTGTATTTTGATCCCGTTATGGGTGAATGATTATAAAATTATATTATAAATTTTTAAATTTATTGTATTTTAATTTTATAATTTTTTTTTATTATCAATTATTTTTTTATTGGGTCTAAAAGCACTTTGTGGATGATATATTGTAAAGTTATGTTATATTATGTGATGTGAAGTTATGTAAACATTTTAATTTGGTCAAATTACATAATAATAAAAATAAAAATAAAAACAAAAATAAAAAGAAAATACATTTTATTTCTTAAGGTGA
Source organism: Pinus tabuliformis (assembly GCA_031772625.1). Lineage (NCBI taxonomy): Eukaryota > Viridiplantae > Streptophyta > Pinopsida > Pinales > Pinaceae > Pinus > Pinus tabuliformis. The sequence continues at coordinate 1,582,474,456 of CM062816.1, forward strand.
AAATATTTATGTTTTCCTATTATGTAAACAATTTACTTGGTCAAATAAAATTAACTTAAAAATAACCATATGTTAAACATTTTTACTTGGTCAAAAATAAAATAAAGAAGATTAAAAATAACTCTAAGTTAAAACAAAAATAACTTTAAACTAAAATAATAAAGCAAACTTGACTTCTTCAAAGTACTAGTGGTTTTTGAGCTCCAAATTAACTATGGTATTGAGCCATCGTATTCATGTGCAATATAGCCTATTTAAAAGAGGAAATTAAGCCAACATAGATCCATCTTGATTCCTAACTCTAGATCTACCAACCCGAGAAAGGGATCAAATCTCTTTTCACTCCAAAAGAGGTTTAAATCTCAAGAGATTTGATTCCTCTTGGCCCATCAAATCTCTTTTCATTCCGAAAGACTTCGAGATTTGATTCCTCTTGGCTCTTCATAAGTTCAAAGTTAAGATGATTCTACGCTGGTATTATTATAATTTTATGATTTTGGAGAACATTTTGGAGATTAATATTAGTGAGTAAGCTAATTTTTTGTCTTTTCAAAAAAAACACACACAATTTTCATTTTTCTAATAGTTATTTCCCAAATTTTATATTATTTCTTACTTTTAAAATCACGAAAAATAGAAATTATATAAAATTAAATTTTATAGAAACTATAGAAAATCATTAGAAATTAGAATAATTAGAATTTAAGTAAAAGTTTAAAAAAAAAATCACTAAAATTTTAGATAAAATTATTAGAAATTAGAATAATTTAAATTTAAATAAAAGCCAAACATAATGAATATAGATGAAAGGATAAGTAAGATTTGCGTTCCTAACTGATCCTCAGCAATATAAAAGCATAATGAATATAGATGAAAGGCAATATAAAAACATAATGAAAATAGATGAAAGGAGAAGAAAGATTTGCCTTCCTATCTAATCCTCTGCAATATAAAACATAATGAATATAGATGAAAGGGTAAGAAGGATTTGCCTTCCTATCTAATCCTCAGCAATATAAAATCCATGCTTGTGCAACTAATGTCATGAGATTTTATTCACATGTCCACACATTTTCTCAATGTTAACAAAGTTGAAAGTTTAAGTTGATCAGAAACAAATCCGATGGCTTTCTCCTACTTTCAAACTAGGAATTATGTTCTTTATACCCTTGCATGCATTGTAATTTTTCTGCAATCAACTTTGATAGGTGATCATCAATACCAAATAAATTCATTACTGACATAATTTCTGTTCTAAGTTCTGTCTGTTGATGAAAACATAATTTCTGGTTTTTAAACTTCTCAGCAATTGTATATTTCTTTTGCAGATGCCCAGTCCATTGGAGTTTGCTACGGAATAGCTGCTGATAACCTCCCTCCGCCACTAGCAGTGGCAGGAATGTATACACAAAACAGCATTGGAAAAGTGAGAACGTTTGACACTGACCCCAGCGTTATAAGTGCATTTATTGACTCGGGTGTGGAAATACTGGAGGGAGTCCCCAACCATGATATCCCGACGCTCGCCAGCGATCTAGGCGCTGCAACACAATGGCTCAACACCACCATCGTGCCACACCTTCCTGCAGCGAATATCACATACACTTCGGTGGGCAACGAGGTTCTGCCCACTGATGAGGTTAATTCCCTGTTACTCTTCCAGGCCATTCAGACTCTTAATGGAGCCCTTCTGCTGGCCAATTTGGACAAACAAATTAAGCTGTCCACAACACATAGTATGGCTATCCTCAACACTTCTTACCCTCCCTCTGCAGGTACCTTCAGTTCTGAAGTTGCTTTACTCTTCAGATTCTCCTTTCATGATCAATGTGTACCTTTATTACAGTTACTTGTCAGGCCATAACATTTCTCTTGACTACGGCATTTCTCTCGACTACGCTTTGTTCAGACCCACACCCCCTTTTGTGGAAGGAGATCTGATTTATAACAGTCTGTTTGATGTAATGGTGGATGCCGTAGTGTCCGCCATGGAAGCCATGGGCCAACCTAACGTTTCTATCGTTGTCACAGAAAGCGGTTGGCCTTCCAACGGTTGTAACGATGCTGCGACAGTAAGAAACGCACAGACTTACAATAACAATTTCATTCAGCATGTGCTGTCTAGGGAGGGAACGCCAAAAGGCCGGGACAAAGCATTAACTCATTCGTTTACTCTATGTTCAATGAAGATCAAATGTCTGGACCTATTGCAGCGCGACATTTTGGATTGTTTTACCCCGACACGAAGCTCCTAGTGTATCCAATTAACTTCACAGTAAGTCAAGACCAACCCCTACCATGATCTGTTATTTGCAAATTATAAGAAATAATAGATTACATGCATGGCCCATTATGCTCTCCTATTTCCATTGTTATTGGTCTCTTATATATGGAAAATCATATATATATATATATATATATATATATATTTTAAAGGGATAATCTGTTGAAATACTCGGTTGGTTTGTTATCAATTTTATTTTTGACCTGGGATTAGTTTGTTTTTACCATTTATATATTTATATATATATTAAATGGATAATTTGTTGAAATAATTGGTTGTTAATTTTATTTTTGATTTGGTATTAGTTTTTATCAAAAATTTATGACATTTATATATAATTTAACATCAAGAATTTAATTTTTGTTTTTTTATTATTATTATTTAAATTTATTCATTTGTAAAGTGATTGATTGAGGTCTTGTTGCGTGTTATTTAGTAGCTTCACTTTTTATTAGTTATTAATTTTTTGTTTTTAATTTTATTTCCTTTTTATTTAACTTTTTGATTTTTTCTATTATTTCCATTTTCATGAATTATAATTTTTTCACAATATTTCAATTTAAAATGACTTATTATTATATTAAAAACATATTTTAATAGATTTAATTATAAACAATATTATATATATATCTATATATCTATATATATATATATATATATATATATATATAAAACACATACACATAATGTATGTTAATATAAACAATATTAGTTAATCATATTTCTTATTTTTGTGTTGAAATCTTTGTCTTTGTTATTTTTTTGTTTAATTAAATTGTATTTAAACTTTAACCTATGCCGTAGGTACTAGCTACTAGCTACTCTACTATGTAGACCTTGTGCTTAAGGTTATAAAAATCCATCTGGAAAACATCTAATAACAATCAATAAATATGTATACTTTCCAATAATCTTAAATAATTCTTATTTTTAAAACCTCAAATAAAATACCTTAAATAATCTTAAATACTCAATTTTGTCTCACAACAGCACCAATGAATCCAAATGGAAAAGATATATACCTTATTCTAATAGGAAAAGTAAATACATGATTATCAACGGTGAAATATGAGAGGTCAACTATTTAATAGAGGATAGATGAGAATGCTAAAATTTTCAACATTCAAAATATAAATCATAAAAACCTAAATTTTAATATCTTAAATGTTAGAATATTTTATAAATCTAATAGTCAATAGCAAAATTAAATAACTAAAATCTTTCAACATTTAAAATATAAATCACAAAAGCTTAGATTTTGATATTGTAAATATTAAAATATTTGATAAATCTAATAATTAATAGCAAAATTAAATAACTAAATTTTTAATTGAGATAAGCTAAAAATAACTTTCACAATATTAGAATATTTTATAAATCTAATAATCAATGGAAAAATCAAATAACTAAATTTTTAATTGAGATAAGCTAAAAATAACTTTCACAATATTAGAATATTTTATAATTAGAATATTTTATAAATCTAATAATTAATGGAAAAATCAAATAACAAAATTTTTATTGAGATAGGACAAAAATAACTTGAATATTAAGATTATCTACAAATCTATATCTTTAATATGAAAGTATTTATATGTTAGAATAAAACTAATATAGATTCGTTAAAATATAAAAAGTTTACCCATCTAAAAGTTTAATTATTTTTTAATTCACTGGATTCATGATTAAAATAGATGTATATTTATTACTTCATTTAAAAGGGATATTAAAATATTTTATTTATGAATTACACAAATATTTTATTTACAAATATGATTTATATTAATTTTTTTGAATTACATAAATATTTTTATTTGCAAAATACTCTAAATATTAATTTTTCTTGTTATGAAAATATTTTTAAATACACATTAATAAGTTAACACTTACACTGCATAGTGAATAAAAGAATTTTATATCAAGAGTCAAATGTATTGTAATTGGATTCTTTTACTTTATAACTTTTTTTAGTATTAAATTTTTTTATTACGATTAACATTAAAATACTATTTTTAATATTAATATTGAAATAAATAAATTAATTTGTGTACTCAAATAATTTATTTAGTTAAAAAATTGATATACATATTCTATTTTTGTTACTTCTAATTAAAAAACATTAATAATCTCATAGTTAGGTGTCACTTTAAATGTTCATTCTACAATTTAATATAAGAAAAATGTGTAATTCCTTTCATACTTAACTTCAACTCCATAGGTATACTTTTAAAATAAAAATAAAATACTAACTTATATATTAACCAAATAAACATAATATTAATAAAATTATTAATATCTTTAATTTTTTAATTAAAACTAAACAAAATATATATAGTAGTATTTATTTTTTATTATAACAATATTGTTTTTTAATTTATAAAACATTTTATTTTTACTTTAACAAAATACACCCCAATTTAAAGTCGGGCCTCCTCCGCCGAATATGCCTCTAGACGTAATTATAACACCGAATAAAAAAATAAAGCTCTTGGGTTAATCAATCGGTAGCAGTGTCTATAATTTTGTATGACTTGTGGTAGTTGCTGTGAGAAGAATGCAGTCTCTTTATATTTGTATTATAATCATCATAGGAAAAATGTACAGCAATATTTCTATAGGAATCATTAGATATGGTTGAAAGAATTGGTTCAAAGTTCCATATGAGAAAAGATACAAAAGTAAGCTATTTTCTGTTCTGTAACATATAGATCATACTAGGGTCGAAATCGGTTCTATGAGACAAAATTATATGGAAGTTTTTCAAAAAAGATGTCAATATATTGGGAAATAGAGACATACCAGATAGTCATCAAAATATTGAAATTTAAGTACCCCGAATGTGTAAGTCCTAATGAGAGATGTTGTCCACCTTTAACTGCATCCTCTAAGTGCCTTGTGGAATAGATAGGCCCATTTTTGATAGAGCATTTGCCTTCCCATTTTTGTTCCTGGTGATGCATAGTTGTTACAATTGCATCGTTGAAGATTATGCCTTGTTTATCACTCTATAATGTAATGTCAATTATTTTTGTATACATTTTTTTAAATATACTTCTTGTATTTAGATTTATTTTGAATATATATATAATTTGATAGTAATTATTGAAATATTTTAAAAATTTTAAATATATAAATGAATTCAAACCATGTATATTACTTATTTTAAAATCTATAATCAATAGTAACTCAAAACTATAATCAATAGTAATTATTTTGACAGTCGAGTAAAGATCTTTTCATATTGAAAAGCCCTGGCAGTCGTGTCGTATCTCTTAATGATTTAGAGCTGCGGCTATCTGCATATTGCTGCGAGTTTATGAACATCCCTTTAAAACAAAATTACTGTTATCTTTTTGAACATCCCTTTTAGGAAATAAAAGTTGATTATATGATTTCGGACTGGGTTTGGTTTACAATAATAGGGTTTGGTTTATAATAATATGGTTTAAGCCATTTAAATTTGTTAATTAATTGTGCTTTATTTATTTAAATTAGGTTAAGTTTAAGTTGAGGTTAATTTTAATGAACAAAATTACTGATTTATTTATGAGATTAGTGAAATACAGTCAAGATTACATATGAGCTTGGTGAAATGCGTTACTTATATTCATAAACTAAAAATAAAAAGATATTTTCTAAATTAACAAAAGTCACTAGGTGACATGCCACTGCTTATTTGTATATATGAATTGTGTTCATTTAGTTTATTTGGTTGAAATGATATGTGAGAACATGAAACTATTTAAAATAAAAAGATCTTATTGAAAATTTATATTTTTAAAACACCTAATCACTTTTTAATCTACCCCTTATTAAGTAATGTATAAATTTTAATTTTAATTATATTTATTTGATTAATAATTAAATAATAAGTTATACAATCTATAACAATTTACAGTACTAATATCCATAAACTAAAAGGTTTATAACAATGTACTATACTAATATCCATAAACTAAAATGTTCACCAAAGTAGTTTCCTTACAGACATTGTTATTATGAAATATTGTGTAAATTACTAGACTTTAGGTTTAAATCCTTTTTAGGTGAAGCTAATTAAAAAAAATTGACAAAATAAATAAATAGTATGATGTTTGAAAAATTAAAAATAATTAAAATAATACTATTTAATACGGAAATTAAAATATATTTAACATTTAAATAATAAATAATCAATATTATTTTATTTTATTTTAAATATACTATTATTCTTTATTCCTATAGATTTACATTTATAAATTTTTCAATTTAAAAAAACGCATTCGTTAATCATACCTATTCAATATGTAAATATTAATATAACAGTTTTTTTTTAACATATTTTTAATCATCAAACCCATTCAACGTGTAAACATTAATATAACAAAATGGAGTTGACATTTTGGACTTTCAGGCGTTGGAATTCGGTGAAAAGATTTGAGGTGAAATCTTGATTTGTGTGGTTTAAACTAGTTTTTTTACTGTATATATGGATTCAGCACCCTCCAAAACCCCTAGGACACTTCAATTGCACAAGATTACCCATCAAACTTGTGATTTCAATAAATTCATGCTAGATTTTAGATAAATTTGACTTGAAAAACCCACCGTAAAAACTTCCAAACATCGCACTAAAAACAACTCCTAACAAAATCAATAAATTATCAATATCACTATTATTTATATATAACAAAAATAGTGTGCTATTTTCTTTCTTACTTTACCTTTCTAAAGTCTGGGAAGCAAAACTTCCAAAAATCGCACTAAAAACAACTCCTAACAAAATCAATAAATTATCAATATCACTATTATTTATATATAACAGACAGTGTGCTATTTTCTTTTTTACTTTACCTTTCTAAAGTAGGGGAAACAAAATCCTTTCTTTCTTACTTTACCTTTCTAAAGTATGGGAAGCAAAATCCCTTACAGACTATGATTTTACCTGGAAGTTATATATTGAACCATTGTGATCCATTAAATAAAAACTTTTTTTTCCCTTTTGTTTTCTCTTTTTACATATATTGTAAATATATTTTTATATTTTATTTTAGATAATATCTTAAAATTATAACTAACTACATTTTTCACCAATTCAGAACATTTTGAAAAATATTATTGCTTGAAGAATGAAATAAAATAAACCTTAATGATATAATCGTAATAGGCGAAAATCCTCCCTCACAAATATTAACTTCAAATTTAAAAGCCTTAATGATATACTCGTAATAGGCGAAAATCTCCCATCACAAATATTAACTTCAAATTTAAAAGTAAAAAGAGATTTTATGGAAAAGAAAATCTCCTATTACAAATATTAACTTCAAATTTGAAAGTAAAAAGAAGATTTTATGGAAAAGAATATCAGGAATAAGGTAGAAAATAGTCCATGTCAAGGTATGGGTTATTTTGAGCCAATGAACTTGCAAAAAATTCATTCATAAAAACACTTTTACTGACATCAATATGAAAATATTAAAAAACAAAAAATATAGCAAAATTATGTTCATATTATAAAATATAACTAGATTCATAACACCATTGCCAGGAGTTTAGGTCCTCCAAAACTTTCAGATTTGATAGGCAGAACCTCTTTAATTAAATGTGAGGTTTCAACTTCTTGGATGATCCCCAAAAACTATTTTTTAGGTATCTTTACATTACCTTAACACCGTTTTGCTTTTGCAGATGCCCAGTTCATTGGAGTTGCTTTTTCAAATCAGAAACAAATAACAATGGAAATAGGAGGCATGAAGGGTAATGCAGGCCAACCGAAAAGGTAAAAAGCAAAATGGATTTAGATTTCAGGAGTACAAAGATTTTCCTTCATATCTAATCCTCTACAATACAAAATCCATGCTTGTGGGACTACTGTATACCTGCAAGACTATTCTCAACTGGTATAAATAGGCAAAAATATATTTTGAATCCAGCATGTCTTAAACCTTCTAACTTTCTCACACTGTATTGATGGTTTTTCAGGAAATGCTTGTAATTCCAATTGAAATGGATGTTTGTAAAACGTCGATGTTTGTAAAACATGCATTCAATGCAAGAGTGGTCTTGAATGTATTATTGTTATTTACATTATTTCAATATTTCTTGCCTAAAATAAGTATACATATAAGGCAATGGTGTAAAACAATAAAATTTGAAATTAAATTTAAGTATATTAATTATTGATCTCAAGTAATGATGTATACAATGTACATATAAATATAAAATAAACAGTGAATTCAATTTCCATGATTTTTTGCACTCTAATAACTATTCACCATAACACAAACTAGCCCAATATTTATTGTGAGAGTTAGTTGTCAAACATTCCCCCTTATTTGAAAGGGATGTATCAAAGTCCAATAACGAAAGCTCAAAATGCAAAAAATATATCAAAGTCCAATAATGAGAACTCAAAATGCAAAAAATGCATCTCAACTTAGATTTGAATGTCTTTCGAAAATAGTTTTCAAGGATGTATATTTTTACTATAGATTCAACAGTTTATGTGATATGCTAAAACATAGGACAAAAATCTATTCTACTCTTCAGTGAAAACTAAAATTGATCGATGAAAACAATAAGCAAAAAAAGAAAAATATCAATCGCACAAACACAATATTTCTCTTGGGAAAGCAGCTACTAAACTTCGACTATCTATATTGCATTAACAAGAAGAGCTGAGAAGAAAATACAATGCTTGTTCAACCTGAACAATTCTTGCATGAGTACAATCTATCTCTTTGCCTCACAAGCCAGCTCAAGCCAACACTTAGCCAATTATGTTGCTTGCCAAGCCCCTACTTCCTTGCGCAATTCCTAAGAGAATTAGCCTGTATTTAATTGGGAAATGCACTCTCCATAACCGTGCAATCTATCCATAGGCGCTCAACTGATTACATGCACCATATGTACAACTTGGAAAATTATACAACTGATAGTACATTGTCCCTGAACTTTAATCTCAACCGGCTCTTCCTCCAAACTGATATGCATGAGTTATTTATGAATAAATATTTAGTTAACTGGTGTGGTACTGAGGATGCACTGGTGCATTTCCCCACTATTAGTTCTTCCAATAGTTAGAACTAGTTTAACTGATTATAACTCAGTTAGACTGAGTTACCTAATTACAACTCAAAAGAACTCAACTTGGGCCCCTAAAATTTAGGGATCATTTTACATGACTCTAAATAAACTTCCAACTCGAATTTCCTAAGTCAATTTAACTTAATTAACTATTACAAGTTGCTATGAGAATAGAATTTTCATTTAATTCGCAATTTAATTCAAGGACAAATTAAATCAGAATTTCTTGTTGCTATTTTTAACACTCCCCCTCAACAATAAAGGGATTATTTGCTACCCTGATCCTGCCTTTGTGAAACTCAAATTTTCATCTTGACAATGCCTTTGTCAAAATATCTACATCCTGTTCTTGTGTGGGAATGTACTCTTACAACATAATTCTCCTTTGCACACAATCTCGAAGATGATGATACCAGATATCAATATGCTTGGATCGATCAAGAAAAACTAGATTTTAAGAGAGTTTGATACAACTTTGATTGTCACAGAAAATCACAGTTGGATGCATCTATTGACCAAACAAACCAACAAGTCTTCCTCATCCACGTAGCCTCACAAGTTGCTTGACTAACAGTCATGCACTCTACTTTTGTTGAACTAAGTGCAACTGATCTCTGTTTCATGTTGTATTAATAAATAGTTGCTGACCCATACTGAAGATCCCATCAGATGTGCTCTTCCTGTCGGATGGACTCCCTATCCAATTTGCATCAGTAAAGCCTTGAAGCTTCACTCTCTCTGTGTAGAAACCAATCATATATATATATATATATATATATATATATATAATCAAATTTATTAAGCACTATCTAACACATCCTTGAATTTCATTTCATTGAACATATCATCTAATTTACATATATTTAACTAAAGCCATAAAGAAGTCATACAAAATAATATTATAACACGGGTATCCTTCACCAGAAGACAAGATTCAAACTTGAATTTCCGCTACTTGTCTTCCTTTGTTTTCGGTCACCTCCGAGTGTGAATGACAACAAGCTTGATCTGAATGCAGTGACCCACCGGTTGACCTCCCAACCTACTCCTTGGGTACTCTTCTTCCCTACAGACCCTCGAGCTGCAATGGGTTTGTACAATGGAGGAATGTAATAGCTAGTAGAGGAGAGCACTCTTTGGCTCAACAGTCCCCTCTCTAAAGTCCTCTAACTCACCAAAATCACTATAGTTCGTAGTCACAACTTTGACATAGTCTCATCCATCCAACCGTAGGGTAAAAATAAGTCCTTTCTCCCATGGCTTCCTCCTTCATTTATAGGAGTCCTCGTAGGTGACACTTGGCATGTCATGCATAATTAATTATTTTTGATAATTCAATAGTTTGATTATTCACCCACTCATGTGTCACTCTCTCATCAAGGATCTCCAAAATTATTTACTTAAATTTTAATTTAAACATAATATTTTCCCTCACCTCAACAAGATTCCTATTTCTTCTCCAAGTTGTCTCTTGATCCCCCTTTTTACTCCTTAATTTTTGTTCATTACTAAAGTCAATTGATAATTCAAAATTTGATCCCCTATCTACTCCCTAATTTAACTCAAGTTATCTCTTAGATGGATATTTTTATGTTGGTTGTTGCCACATGGAGGTTCTCTATATTTCTCTAAAATTTAATTTATTAATATTATTTTAATTCACCATCCTCTTCTCTTAATCAGGTTTAACTATTTAAGGATTAATATTTATCCTTACATTTATGTCCATCTTGCCCCCTTTTACCTAATTAAACTACATTATCACCTAATATTTTCCAACATGAGAAGGGTAGAGTTTTTAAGGAAAAATATTTTATTTCTTCCTATGATCCTCTTAACGCAAGTTTTATTATTGATTTAATTACCTTGATTTCTAAAATCATTAATCCTTGATGTCAATTTCCCTGGTTTTCATATCTTGATGATATTTATTAATTTATTTATTTTTAATGATTCCAAAGGTGCCAAGTTTGGTCGTGCTCTTCAAGAACTTCCTTTGAAGTTCCAAGGGTGTCACGCCTAACAGTTTATTTTTGATGCCAAGGGTGACAGGTTGGTCATGCCCTTCAAGAAATTCCCTTGAAGTTCCAAGGGTGCCACACCACATGCCCTTCAAGCATTCAGTGGCTACGAGGGGAAAGTATAGGTGCAACGACAGAGACCACTATCATCTTTTATGTTGCCTGCTATAGTGAGACTGATGGTGTCGGGGATCACGGAATCCGCCTTGATGCGCGTCCCCCGGTTAAATCCTCATGAGTGACCCAAATTTGGGACCTACCCTCATGACATCGTGATCTTCAAGGCGAAGATTCTTCAACCTTTCCAGCTCAAGTCACGTTGGGAGTGCTAGTGGGTGAGATCAGGGACACTGTCCCACCACTCCAATGCAGTTCCATCCAATTGTACAACCCCATCACCCATATGTGAGTCATTCGGATAAGCAACTAATGTGTGCCTGCAACCACTACATATCATCATAATATAGATAAACATATATAGCAGGTTTTCAAAATTTACTTAGAATTTCAAAGATAAAATAATATAAATTTTTATCAAACTAGGTGTCATCAACTCGTCATATGCGAGTGCCTCTGGTGGTTTCTTGCCATACTCAATAATCATCAGTAACAAGGTTTCTCAGTGTTAGTCATTAACATAATAACATCATTACCATCACCTAGTCATTCACATCATTGTTCATTGTGAACCAGAACTAATGCAAGTAAGTAACATAGGGGACATATCCATCATGGCTATCATCATCATAACATCAATGGAAATGTACATATCCATCAAAGTTATCAACACCGTAACATCAATAGAAAACATACCTATCCATCAATTCTATCATCACCATGATATCAATAGAGAGCATACATATCCTTTACTGTTATCATCATCATAAATTCAAATAGAGAACAAACATAACCATCTATGCCACAATCATCATAATATCAATAGAGAACATGCATAACCATTAATGCTACAATCATCATAATACTAATATAGAACATGCATAACCATTAATGTTATCTTCATCATAATCTCCATGGAGAACATAAATAAACATCACAACCACTAATAATAGAGTCATATGTTTGGATCATCAAAATGAGGTCCTCAAAGAATAAAGTGTGGGCCTTAGGGCTAAATAAATGTTGATTTCATATCACTGTCAGTCAACTAGAGTGGGGCACTACACAATGTTCATTTGTACCATAAACCATACTAAGTAGTGCCTCTGAGGTATCTCAACACATTCTTGGTTGTCTTCCAATACAGTTTGGTCAGCTTAAACATCGCTTGAATAAGCTGGTTAACTACATAACACATGTCTGGTTATGTGTTCACTAAATATATGAGTGAACCCACAAGTTACCTGTAAATAGTAACCTCCACTACTTCACCATAAGTAGTATCCTCCATCCTCCATTTACCTGCTAGAGGAGTTTCCATGGGTTTACTGCTCTCCATGTGAAACCTTTTGAGTATCTCATTGGAATACTTTCCCTGTGAGACAAAATGTTTCCCATCACCTTTCCATACTTCCATTCCCAGAGAGTAGTGCATGAGCCCCAAGTCCTTCATTTTGAACTCTCTTCCAAGATCCTCTTTGCAAGACTTGATCATCTTATCATCACCTATTAGAATCAAATCGTCGACATATAAAATAATAATAAACAATTTACCTTCAACCACAATATGGTAAAGGTTTGCATCTGATTCACTTTTGGTGAAGCCCAAACGAGTGAAATAACTATTGATCCTGGTGTACCAAGCACAGGATGTTTGTTTCAGTCCATACAACGCTCGCTTGAGTTGCCACACATGCAACTCTCTGTTGAAGGTCACAAATCCTTTAGGTTGCTCAATATACACCTCTTCCTCAATCATGTCGTTGAGGAATGTTATCTTTACATCCATCTTATGTATCTTCAATCCCATCTGCATTGACAGTGCCAAAATGGATATGATTGACGAGTACCTTGCAACAAGAGCAAAAGTCTAATCATAATCAATCCCCTCCACCTGAGAAAAACCTTTGGCCACAAACTTGGCCTTGTGTTTCTCCACACTACCATCCACTTCTTACTTTACCCTGTAAAGCCATTTGGAACTAACCACTAACTTGTCTGTTGGTCTTGGGACCACATCCCAAACATTTTTCCTGACAATGGAGTCATACTCCTCAACCATGGCATCAACCCAAACTGGTTACTGCACTGCTTCCTCAAAAGAGGATGGATCAGTCTTTACACATATACGCATCAGATCCATGTAGCCAGTGTACCTCTATGGTGACCTCCTCTGCCTACACTCTGATGTGGGTGCTCCCACATCCTCTCTAGCATCATGCAATAACTTGTAAGCCTCTCTAGTGCACTTTCTCCCATCTCTAGAAGAATCTACAAGAGTGGGTGTCTCCACTCCCTGATCCTCTGCATGTGGCTACTCCACATCATCCCGAGGTTCCTCCTTTGGAGCTAAAAGATCCTCAACCACATGTAGTTGAATCTCCCTCTCAATGGAACATCTCATGGCCACCTCTTCATTGAATTTTCCATCTCTGTGAACCACTATCATCCCGTTGGTCTACAGGTACACTCGATAGTTGTAAGGTGTATTAGTGTACCCCACAAATATCCCCAACTATGTTCTTGGCTCAAGCTTCTTCCATGGATCTTTGGTCACATGGTAGTAGACTAATGAACCAAAAACCCTAAAGTGCTCCACATCTGGTTTCTTCCCTGGAAAATCCTCCTTTGGTGTACTCTTTCAAATAATTTGATGAGAGCTTCTATTATGCAAATAAACAACTGTGTTGCATGCCTCAGCCAACAAGTGTAGTGGTAGGCCTTGATCATGCAACATCACCCATGATGCTACTACAATGCTTCTATTTTTCCTTTCAGCCACCCCATGCTATTGTGGGTTATGAGGTGTTATCAACTCTCATTGCATTCCTTCTCATGCACATAAGTTTTTAAATTCATTCGACACATAATCTCCACCATTATCACTCCTGAGAGATTTAACTTTCCTGCTAGTATCTTTCTCGACCAGTGCTTTAAATTCACAATACTTTGCAAAATTCTGATCTTTCTTCTGCATGAAGAAGATCCAACACTTACGAGGAAAATCATCAACAATTATAACATAATACATGTGCTTGGCCATGGATGTTGTCGAGAATAGTCCACATACATCTGAATAGACTCGATCGAGGATCACCTATGCTTAACTATCTTTGTCATCAAATGAAGCTTTGGCGTGTTTTCCCAATGTAGACCCTTTACATGTGTCAAACTCCTCTAATGTACCCTTAGGAAGACCAGTAGAAATTTTCTGCATGATCTTCAAAGCACCATGATGCAAGTGACCCAATCTCCCATGCCACAACTCATCAATGTCTCGAATCTACACCTTCTCTTCTTTCATGCTCAAAGCAGCACAATATTCTACCTCCAACTTGTAGGCATTATTCACTCGAACCCCTATCCTCTTCACCTATCTAGTGGCTATGTGACAAAGGAACACCTTTCCCTTACTAAATATCACATCATAGCCTCTATCCTCCAACATGGCAACAAATACCAAGTTCTATTTCAAACCAAGAACATACATAACATCTTGCAAAGTGAGGGGAGAACCCGACTCCCTCTAAAAGGTAACTGTATCGATCCTAGTAGCACTATGCCTCCCCTCATCACCCATCTCGATATGCATCTAGAGATCCTTCTCCTCCAAGTTACTAAAGATCTCTTTGTTACCTTTCATGTGGAAATAAACTCTGCTATCAAGGTACCATACACTACCCATCATTGATGAAACCATACAAGCAATGAAGGTAAAGTCAAGTTAGAATTGTGAGGCAAGAGCCTCACCTACCACTCCTCTTAAGGGATTCTTACCCTCCTTTTTGAGCGGACACTTTGTGGAAAAATGTCCCAGCTCATGATAGTGAAAACACTTGACTTTCGACATGTCCTTCTTCTTGTTGTCCTGACAAGCATCTGATTTGCAATGGGATGAACTCCCCTTCCCTTTCTTTGACTTACCCACTAAGGCACAATTCTCCTCATCATCATCCTTTGATGAGGATCTGTCTTTGATGTTCCTTTGAATTTCTTCCTGTACCAAATTTGACGACAGCCACTCCCAATATGGTAGGTTCTCCCTCCCATTAACTGAATCCTTGTAACTATGACAACTCTTTGGAAGTCCTAAATGAGCTAACCTCACCATATCGTCTTTGAAAATAGTAATCCCGACACTTCCAAGATCATCCTGATAATGGATGAATTTGGTCAAGTACTTCGGAAATGAATCTCCCTTCTCCATCTTGATCTTTCTGAGTTTGTCCTTTAATGCCAACTTCCTACAGTCACTGCTATTTTGAAATAGGTCCCTCAATGCCTTCCACGTTGAGTATGGAGTGTCCTTACCATGCAGACTCGAGACAATGTGATCTCGAACTCCTTCCAGGATAATGCTTCTCGCTTTTGCCACACACTTTCTCCATTCGGTGAGATCTTTAGCATCAAATGTTGGAGGCTTAGGAATGTCATGATCTATAAATTACTTGAGGCCATTGTCTTCCAGCACTTCCTCCATCCTTTCCTTCCAAGCTATGTAATTTGAGCTGCCCTCTAGGGCATACTCAAGTCACAAACCATAGAATGACATATTGTTGACTTTGAAGTATGAACTTGAAAATTCGATTTCACCTTCACACCAAACTCGAATTATGCTCTTCTATATTGTCTTCAGCTTCGATACCATGTATATGTTTACTGTAGATTCAACAGCTTATGTGATATGCTAAAACACAAGACAATAATCTACTCTACTCTTCAGCGGAAACCAAAATTGATCGATGAAAAAAATAAGCATAAAATGAAGGATATCAATCACATACAACACAATATTTCTCTAGGGAAAGAAACTGCTAAAAACCTTGACTATCTATATTGCATTAACCAGAATATCTGAGAACAAAATACAATTATTATTCAACCCGATCAATTCCTAAATGAGTACAATATATCTTTCTGCCTCACAAGCCAGCCCAAGACAACACTTAGCCAATTCTGATACCTGCCAAGCCCCCACTTCCTTGTGAAATCCCAGAGATAATTAGCTCGTATTTAATTGGGAAATTCACTCTCCATAACTGTGAAATCCATCCATAAGGCCTCAATTGCTTGCATGCACCATCTTTACAACTTGGAAAATTATACCATTGATAGTACATTGTCCTTGAACTCTAATCTCAATTGGGTCTTCCTCTAAATTGACATGCATGAGTTATTTATGAGTGAATCTTCAGTTAACCGGTGCAGTATTGAATATGCACTGGTGCACTTCCCCACTACTAGACTCCTACTAGTTCCTCCAACAGTTAGAACTAGTTTAACTGACATAACTCAGTTAGACTGAGTAATCTAATTAAAACTCAAAAGAACTCAACCTGGGCCCCTAAAATCTAGGGATCACTCTACATGACTTTAGATAAACTTCCAACTCGAATTTTATAAGTCAATTAAGTCTATTTAACTTAATTAACTCTTACAAGTTGTTATGAGAATAGAATTTCCATTTAATTCCAAATTTAATTCAATGAAAATTTAAATTGGAATTTCTTGTTGTTATTTTTAACAAAGGATAACCACAAACCAAAGATGGTGGCTTTTAAGAGAAAACCACAAACGATACCCACATTTGGAATGTCCATAGAAGTTCTTAGAATTAAAAAAAAATTGTGGTTTTAAGGTGACCACTAACTCTTGAACTATCAATTTAGTTCCTTGAACAATTTCAAATCTCAAAGTGCCCATTCACAAACCACTCATTCATCAAAAACTGAAGTCTCTCTGGCTACAAATCTAGCTATAACTGGTACAATTTATGGCTCAGGATCACTTGTGGATCTCTGACTCAGGTTAGCTTGACAAATCTTCGAAACTGTAACAAACCATTAATTCCATTAATTCCCCCCTGTCAGATATAGCGTGAGAATATGAAATACTCTTTATCACTGCAAGACTAGTCAATACTCTCGAACATATATTGCAGTATGACTGATAAAACTTCTTAGTTGTTTTGGACCAATCCCAAGAAGCAATCCGTCCACAATTTAGTTTTTCTCTCGCAGTAGTCTTCTTTCTGGAACATTTGTTTGAATTGTGGTTGTGCTTTCCACAATGCTCACACGGATGAATATCAAAGCACTGATCTTTCACATGCCTACTCTGTCACAATGTTTTCATCGATGAATTTGTTCTGGAACCACACCATCCATAAACCCAACACTATGAAATTGTATAGTTTTAGAAAAAATAGGCACATAAAAAGAAACATCTTTATAGTATCCAACACTAGTTATGTTTTGGTTATGTGTAATTTCTTCCCAATGTCTTATAATAGGTTTCACATCAGGACTTTTAACTACATTCATATTCTCTCCTGAAATGGCTTCATTACTCTTCGACTATTGTTTGGAATTAAGATCATCTCACTGTACTTAAGACTCAATCTGGAGAAATTCAACTATCTCCAGTGCATCATGTAAAGGAATTTTGTTACCAACAAGAATTATTTTACTGACATTTACAGTTTAATTAGTAGTATAACTAATGAGATTGTTTAAGATTTCTAATGCATTTTTAATTTGAGCCATTTTTGTCAACCTCAGGTGTCGGGTTCAATGGAAAATGCACCTGTTTTACAAAGTAATTTGACAAGTAAAATATGAATAGTTTTCGTTACAATATTCAAAATGTTGAAAAGAAAGGAAGGACAAACACCCTTACAAAGTTTAAAAAAAACTTGTAAATCCTTTTCACTACTTTGACACATCATAAACAACCAAAGTATAAGCTTCTCCCTAAAAATATACATATAAGTTTTTTATAAAGGCATCAACAAAGAATTACAAATTGGACTTTGCCATAGATCTATCCCATGTCAAGTAGAATAAACCTCAGATGATTTCTTCCCTAAACTTCATAATCAGATGAATCATAACTATCATGTGTTTCCATATGTTTCTTGGCATTTCAATAAGAGTTCAACACATCATCATCATCATCAAAGCATTCAAAATCACAACCAAAATCGTGCACATTCTCATCACAGTTATAACAATTGTTGTTTGTAAAACACCTCAGAAGCCATTCTAGGCCCTTCCAACACCTAACTGGTCATGCTTTCTTCAAGAGGAGAGGAGAGGGTCACCATAATTTTGTGTTAGAATTCGAATCTCTAAGGGGGGGAAGTGGGAAATATCAAAACCATCGGTAGGTAGATCTGAACCTTGCAGCCAACATATGTGAAAAGCTTAAAAACCTAGTCGCTTTACTATGGACCAAGACCTCTATTATGGTTGATCCACTAATGAAGATAGGTTAGTGGTTTATGAGCCGATACATTTGTTTCTTATATTCAGTGGTTAAATAAGGTTGGTTGATTCAGGTGGGGAATATGCAAGCCTTCCACGGAAACATAGACAAAATTCACCACATGCATAGCTTTTCTTTTATATAAAATGAAATAATAAAAGATCATATGTTTAATTCTAAATTTGAATTTCTAGTGATCTCATCATTTGCCGTATATAAAATGTATTTTCAATCAAGTTGTCTTTAATCAAAAAACTGGAAAATTTCATTACACAATGAAGCTTGTTCAGGGTATCTTACCTCACCAACAATTCATAGTTGTTATCATAGAGAATGAAGCTTGTCCAGCAACAGCACAGGTACTGCTCCCGAAACATCATAGGAAGGTGCTCAAACTTGCTTCAAAATCTCCAGTAGTGGATTCAATGATCAAAACTACACAATTAGTCTTATGCATGTCAACAATCATGTTCTTGATGAAAGTTCTTGATAAAATCACAATGGCCAAGGGAATCAATTAGAGCTTAAGAGTACTTAGTTTTCATGGTGCAATATTATATGTTCCTCATTACTGTGTCCCCACGTTCCATACTATGTCGAACCAACTTCTTCTGACATTTCCTAGTTAACCAATCTTGGGTCTTCGTATCCAGGGTCTATCCATTTTTCTGAATTTTTTTGATACAATTTGCTCTACTTTGCATAGTATCAAACTCAGACGCTAGAACGAACTGCTCACCAGTGGAAAATGACCCTCTAACTGGAGTGATAGACCACCTTTGAGACTAATTGTCGGGGTTGAAAAATTGTCCAACCTAACTTCTGTAGAGTTTGACTGAATATCTTTCCATAACGATGACTTTGAATTTGCTCAGTCACTAATTCTCGGCGTGATGGACGAATTGCTCAAAAATCCAACATTTAAGAAATAAGGAGCAAATCAGGAGCACCCAAGAAGGCCACAAAACTAGTGGTTCAACTTAATCAATAGGGCAGATGAACCTCCGCTCTAATACCACTGTAAAACAACAAAATTGGGAACCAAACTCAACTATATTAATTGTTGATCTCAAAGAATGATGTACACAATGTACATATAAATACATAAAGAAACCATTGATTCAGTTTCTGGGTCTTCTTAGACTCTAATAATCACTCACCATAATACAAACTAACCCAACTTTAATCATGAGAATTAGATGTCTAACAAATAGTGAGTTGAAATTTAAGTTTTGCATTTATTTATTGGAGAGAAGCACCCTTTAATAGGGGTGACCTTTTCTTAATTTTTTTTAATCAATTTTATCATGTTTTGTCAAATTATTCATTAATGATAAAGTTGTTACCGATATTATTAGGTCCAACTGCCCTATTCAAATAGTAAAATACAAAATTTGAACGATTGGAAAAGACAAGATTTTAAAAGATTTCAGAGCATGGCTTACATATTCAAAAGTGAGTATCATACATTAGAATTGGAAATTGAAATGTGAAAAATTAAAATGCAAATTAAAATTTGACTTTTTCAAAATGAAACATATTATTTTTATTTATTTAATTATTTTTAAAAAATAACTCTTTTTCAATACTTATAAATGTAAAATAAATATGAGTAAATCTTTTCTAAGACCAACGATTTGATTAAAAAAATAAAATTGTATAAAAAAGTATAACAAGAATGTATATATATTTTATAGAACTTAAGCAATGAAATCAAAAATAATAATATAAAGTATTTTTATTAGTCCCTGCCCTCCAGGCATGGACTATAGTAATCGTTCGCGACAAATATAGCATTAGTTGACCTGCTTTTAGTCCTCGGTCATCAGCAATTAACCAAAGTTTTATTCCCGATCCTGATTTTTCATCTTATTTGGCCTATTTCCAAAAAACCGAAGCTAGACGTCAAAAACCGAGGCGAAAAGAATAGGTTATATTTTTGTTTGTCCGATATTTTCAAATTGTCAGTTCCTGCAACCTAAACTAATGCTAGCATTACTGGACAACATTAAATGTTATCTCAGCATCCACGGACACCTTGGTATATACCAAGCAGGTCTAAGCATATTGGCAGGTGTGCATGCAGGCGCGGCAGGTGTGCATGCATGGGGAGGTGTCATGTTTCGCTGGCCTGCCTTAGTTCTGGCGGTGGTCTTCTGTGTTTTAAACCTGATCTTCTGTTTACGAAGGGTTCATAAAAGCAATGATTCATCTCATCCCTTACTTGCGAACCAGAAGCGAACGCCATTGCTGGAACTTACTCCTTCAGATTACCGCCCTGAGCGCACGCAAGGATCTGAGCGAACGCCATTGCTGCAAACAGCCCGGGAAAATTTAAGTAAGTCTATTACAGCAGAAAATTTAAGTAAGTCTATTACAGCAGATTTTAATTACAGCGAGCCTAGTAATGACTTAAATCAAACCTGTTGTATTTACTCTGTTTTTCAAAATTTTCACTGAAATCTAAATTTCAAGCAAGACCTCTGTACATTTACATAGCATACCTTCACGTCCCGTAAGCAGCAGGTTGACCATAAAACATAAAGAGTAGCCACAGAGGCAGCATTACACCCCTATTTTTATACAAAACCCTGCAAGTAGAGATGTATGCTCTGCGTCAATTTTAGACGTTTCAATCCAGCTAAACATTCAATAATTAGGTGTGGCAGAGTGAAGGATATCTGGTTACAGCAAATAAGTTTAACAAAATTAGAGTGTGAATTAATACCTCAGGTGTAGCGCTGGTGATCATAGGACACGTTGAATGGCTTGTTCAAACATTGAACTGCAATGAAATTGCTTCCACTCAACACAAACAATATTATGAAAGCGCAGGCTGATCCTCTGCTATCTCTCATAATTTTACCGCCTGGATTCGTACCAAAAGCGATGCTCAGTTTGCATCCCCATACATACAATGACAACTTTGAAGAATACTTTGCTCTGCTGCAAAGTATAGCTTCCACCGAAAGGAGGAGCGACGCATCTAATCTGCAAGAGCCCGTGAAGTTAACACGACTGAGTTTAGACCCAAGCTATATTAAGGGATTTCATCATAATAATTCATACATAGCCACAGCTGTGAGGAACAGAGGAAAATAGCACAAAGAACACTAAGTGTCAACTAAGCCGAATGGAAAACAATGAATTCACTACCTAAGGAATTCAGTCTCAACAAGTAGTAGGCAACCAACTTGAAAAAAAGATATTTGGAGTGAGAAGTAAACCCATTGCAACCCACATTCACCAACAGAATGAAGGTCCAGGCAAAAGTATCACTCGTCAGACATCGAACCAGAAAACAAGTTAGTTAACGAGAAGAATCATTTTAGACATAAGTAAAAATTAACAAAGAAAATTTTTACAATCTGGGTTGTTGTTTAACGTTTCGGTGTCGCCATAATCACCGCAAGAGCATATTAAAACCTGTTAATTCTAAACTTTTCTGCACAATCCCAAAACTTTACCTCTGTGAGCCAGAGCAGGGAGGATACCTTGGTTTGCGTGGCCACTATTGCCCTGCCTCGATGTCATCCATTGATGAATGGAAGAAATCTGCGAGAAAACCCTACATTCAACCAAGCAAATGTAAATTACTTTGGCATTATCTCAACCTGAAACTGCATTAAGGTGTTGTAAGTTACTGGATATATGCCTGGAATTGGATCTGGAACTATAGCATTTTCAGGACCGGCAACGGGCCTCCCAACCTGGACATTTGGTATGCATGCACCCCAGATCCCGAAGAAGCCATTTGAGATACGTGGCTATGGCTATGTTGAGGCTTTTTTATAAAACAGGTGTATCAGTTTTACGAAATATTTTATTTAAAAATTAGACGTGCAATTTGCATGCCAGGTCAAGTCGACTGGGTGCTTGCTTCCGTTGACAAAAGTGACTTGTCTCCTAGAAATATCGCATGTGTAGGAGGACGATTTTCACCCATGTTTATGTCGGGAGCCATCGAAACCCTAACCATGAAATTCTTGTTCCTTTTGCATTTATTCATGCCCAATGATCGATTTGAACATCATGAAGAGGAAAAGAACATGGGCACTATAAAGGAGTATGCGAGCAAGTTTAGCTACTTAGAACTAGGAGCATCCTTTTTTTCTTTTTCTTTTCTCAATTATTCCGTTGTTATTTTAATTCAATTATTTCATCAATAATACATATGCCGTTCAACACCATTATTATTTTAAATAATACGATATAAAATCCAAAAAGATAATTAAATAAAATTTACTTCACTCTAAAAACATACGCTTATTCGATATATTAATTTTAATTAATCATTTAACCTCTATAACCATAATACTATATGTAAGCAGAAACCTTGTCACATTTTATTAAGCTACTTTAAACATTTGATTAAAAATATAAAGTAAAAAGGAAAACATGCCGCATCTTGAAAACATAAAAGAGTCGAGTAAAGCACGGAATCTCCTGTCATTTTTTGTTTGTAAGATACGCATTACTTAGTCAATGAGGCATGGTATTATTCAGTTGTTCAGATTAATCAAAAGTTACTAGTAGCGTCCATAAAGAGAAACATGGGTCAGCCGAGTGATCCAGATCGATATGCATTGTGCCCGCAGGAACAAGTTCAGGCAGATTTTGGGGACGTACGGGATGCTCCTTCGATGCCTCTGGTAAAGGACCAATCACACTTGCTAGCAAGCACCAGTACTTTTCCAAGTTTATATTTCCTGATTTTTTAATAAGCAAAGTTATTAGGCTGCTGAGTATTTGCTTTGTAGTTGTGTTTAAGGCGGCCTGGAACATCTAGAAGTTGATATGACTTTCGTGCTAAGATCAAGTTTTGGCTGGCTACCCTCGCCTATATATAGAGTCTAACCTGTGATATACAAGCATGAAATAAGCTCAACTGCAATTCCTTCCTTGTGTTGCGCTGCTTTGTAGTTGTGTTTAATTAGCTGCCAGTGGCCGTTGCAATGGGGGCAAGAACATTGGCAGTTTCGGTTTATGTTACAGCAACACTAGCATTAATATTTAATCTCTATGTTCAAGGTAAGGTGGTAATCCCTCGACTGTATTTTATGTACGTATCATATTTGTTTGTTTTGGTGAGTACCTATCATCAATAAATAATTGTTTGCTTTAGTAAGTGTAGGAGCTACCGGTGCGACAGGCAATCATGGAGTCTTAATGTGCCCGCGGGAACAAGTTTAGGAAGATTTTGGGGACGTACGGGATGCTCCTTCGATGCCTCTGGTAAAGGACCAATCACACTTGCTAGCAAGCACCAGTACTTTGCCAAGTTTATATTTCCTGATTTTTTAATAAGCAAAGTTATTAGGCTGCTCATGCGGAGTTAAGAGCTTGTGGCACCTGCTGTGGCAAATGCAATTGTGTTCCGCCTGGAACATCTGGAAACGACATCGCAATAAACATAAGTGCCCATGAATATGACATGTGCCCATTGCATCCAAGCTGGTCGTTCAACTATGGATTATGGCAGGGACTAGCTGCCTCACAGCCCTCCTTGTTTTCCTTAAAAATTAAAGAAAAATGTTGTTGTGAATTAATAAAGAATTTATGAAAAATAAGTAATGAAGATGGAAAGA
Source organism: Pinus tabuliformis (assembly GCA_031772625.1). Classification (NCBI taxonomy): domain Eukaryota; kingdom Viridiplantae; phylum Streptophyta; class Pinopsida; order Pinales; family Pinaceae; genus Pinus; species Pinus tabuliformis. The sequence continues at coordinate 1,582,498,797 of CM062816.1, forward strand.
AAGAAGAACGAAAATGAAAAAGGCAAAATTTAGAAATATAATATCTATACTAATGAAGTGATAATTAAATTTTTGTTTGAAAATTATTGATTTGCCCTGAGCTCTTGACTTTCTTCTTATCTCGAAGATTGATGTTGGGTACATTTTAGTACATTTTAAGCTACATAAATCTGTTGATAGTAGGTAGTGATGTAAAATAATTTAACATAGAGGCAGATAAGCCTAGTTATTTTTGCATGTTGACAATTTTAATTATTATTTAGTTATTATTATGTTGATAATTTTAATTATTAATTATATCTACAGTAGATATGATATTATATATTCAATTTTATTTTGATTTGTATATTAGTTTTTTTTGCCATTTATTTATAATTTAATATTAGGAATTAATTTTTTGTTATTTATTATTATTATTTAAATTTATTTATTTGTAAAGTAATTGGTTGAGAACTTATTAGGGCTTTTTAATAACTTTTATTTGTGTTAATTATTAATCTTTTTGTCTTTATATTTATCTTCTTTTTATTTAACTTTTTTTTTAATTTTTTTTAATTTTTCTATTATTTCTAATTTCATGAATTCTATTTTTTTCTCCATATTTCCAATTTAAAATAACTTATTATTATATTAAAAACAAATTTTAGTAAATTTTAGTTAATCATATTTCTAAATTTTTGGTGATTTAACAATACAATATTTTATTAGTTGTTTTATTTTTGTGATAATTTTTTTTATCTTTATTATAGTTTAATTAAATTATATTTAAACTAAGTGGAAGATACTGCTACTATGTAGTTTTTGTTTAACTTTCCATGATCTACTAAATTTACATTATCTAATTTTTCTTTTAATATTTCTATGAATTACTTAACATTAAATAATCTTAAATTATATAGATAAAAATATTTTCAATTCACTTATTCTATGTTCACCAAGATGGAAAATGGCCCACTTGATCCTATGAACCATGTTATGTCACGATTATCAATCCATCACGTGGATATGCTTTATATAAAGAGTTTAATAAATTTTTATTTTTAAGACAAATTTATTTTTCATTTATTTAGTGCTTAATTTCATTAATATTAGTTGGTGAGGACAAGGCACATCATCATTTATAAGACTAATTCCAAGAATTTTTACTATATAAAAAACCATTAAACTTTTAGGTTTCAAGTAGTTTTACCATTTAAAGAACCATTAAATCTTCAAGTGGAAAGAAGCTAATGGAGAGAAGTACATTGGTGATGTTGCAATTAGTTTGAATACAAAGACGTAACTTGAAGATGAAAGGTCACATAATAAAGAAGGGCCATGCGAAGGTGGGAGGGCATATATTAAAAGAGAGAGGGCTATTTGTTAGAAAATTAATAAAGAAAATGAGAAAGGGAGAAAGGGAGGTTAAAAAGTTAAATTATAAAATGTGGAAATAGGAGAGGAAAATGTAGACAATAAGAAGAAGAGGTGAAGTGTTAAGTGGGAGGGTATATATTGAAAGAAAGGGTTATTTTGTAAAATTAAAAAAAAAAAGAAAAAAAAAAAGAGAAGAGACCTTAAAAAAATTAAAAAATAGAATATGTAAATAAAAAAGGAGGAAAATGTAGAGAATAGAAAGAAGATAGATGAGATAAAAAGAAATAAGAAAAAAATAAAAAGATTAAAAATAAGGAAATTAAGGATGATAATAGAAGGAACAAAGAGTGTAAAAAAAAAAGAAATTAGGCTAGTCAATATAAAATACAACTATAACTTTTATTGTGTTTTTTTTTTGAATTTATCAGGGTATGTAATCTTAGTTATGAAGAAGACCAAAAAAACATAAATTGTTGGATAAAAGCCTGTCATATTTTTAGCTTTGAATTTTTATTAAAGAATTTGAAATAACTATAATTTTGAGATTCAATAATTTTAAGTTGGAATTTTATTAAGTCACTATAAATTTATTTTTAGTAAAATTCCTAAATGTCTATGGAAATCTAATTGAACTAATTTAATACATGAATTTCTGTGTATATATCTTTAATTATTACATGATTATGCATTTGGTTTTGTTGGACAATTAATTATGTAAATTTTAATGTCTACAATGTTTGAGAGGTACTAATGAATGTATGATAATTGTGTCTAAGGCCACACCCATTCTAGTAATTGGTGATATTGTGCAAATATTTGTAAAAAGGATTGGAACCATATTTCATTATAAAAAGGATTGGAACCATATTTCATTATGATCTTTTATGTAAAGGTAATAAAACTTATTAGGAAATTTGAAGAAAAAATTGTTTTGTATAGAAACAAGCCACCTAAACATGAAATTATGTTTAATAGAGTTTTATATAAAATATAATGTTTCATATATGTATATATAGATAATAACCAATTTTTTATTAAAAAAAAAAAAAATCTGCAGAATTAGAAGTTAATCAATTATATCAAGGTAATAAAAATAATTTGATATGATAACTTAGTGTAATATCTATTTTATAAAATTATATTAAAAGAATTATATTTTATTTTATAATTATGAAAAGTATTTTTATTATCAAATATATTTTTCACACCCATGATTTTCGTCAAACTCACTCATATTTGTTTATACAAAATTTACTATATATAAAGTTTTATTGGGTCTTTTATCAAATCTGTGTAGAGTACCCAAATCTCTTACACCCAACTACGCCTTTAAGAATTCCGAATGTTGCAATATTGGTATCACTAACATGTTTGTGACACTACTTCTAACTATTTTTTTTATCGTAATGAACCATAGGCGAGCTCACCATTCTCAAAATGTCACAACATTCACATCATTAACATGTTTGTGACACTACTTCTAACTAATTTTTTTTATCATAACAAACCATACGTGGGCCCATCTAAAGAGGCTTCACTCCCATTCGACTAAACTATTGGAGAATAACCTGGGTTGACCCGAAGGATCGATCCCATGCCTCATGAAAAAGGGCCAGTAGAATGGTGAGGGGCTTCCACAAATAAAGCTAACCATCTAGGCTTCCTCCAATCGAGCTACCCGTCAGGAATTCAATTGGAGCATTTACTTATAATCAATATAAAAATAATATGGATGGAATTTAATAGGTCCAATTACTCTTTCATCTCATGGACACCATTCTTCAAATACAACGAAATCATTTTTCTTTGTTACAAGGTAACTAGCTCAATTGTTCAAAAAATGCAATGAGCTTTTAAAGGAAATCATAATAGTATTGTTTTATTAATATCTTTTTTTTTTGTTAGGTAAGCACCCACGAGGATTTGAACCAGTGACTTATCGCAAGGAGTGTCTTAACAGTGCACCCATTCATCGTCAATCCAAAGCCCCATGGGTGTATTGTTTTATTAATATCATTGTCATCTTCAATTTGAAAAAAAAAATATATTTAAAATTTCCATCAACACAAAGTTCATAAAAGAAAAAGAATATTTTCCCATAAGAATTATAGCCTAATGATTAGCACACATGTTCATTATGATGCAAGATACCAACTGCAAAAGAATACATAAATAATATTACCTTTTGTCAACAAACATGAATGAATATTGCTTATTTATTAGCATTGATTTTTTATAATAAGGAATCACATTTGCATTAAATCAATACCATCTACAAAATAACACATAAATGGAATTATATTTGTTTGTATTTTCATCCCATAAATAATTAAATAAGAAAGGAAAAATATGCACAAGAACAAGAAACTAAAAGCATACACACAGACATATATTTCTACGTGGTAAAATCCTGACAGTGTGTGTAAAGGAAACCTCCATGGGGTAAGATATTGAAATGCTTATTATTCAAGGTCAAAAATGAATCTCCAACAATACAACAAGCCTCTCAGGAAACAACATTTTAATACAAAGGCATTGTTACAAAAACTGCCTATAGTTATTGTAACATCTTCATTGAGTAAAGACTAATTATAACTGATTTTTCTTTTTCTTTTTTAAATCTATAATCTTGTCTTTCTCCTTATTTACCTAATCTATAAATTATATCCATAACCATCCATATAACCTTGCAATTTCTTTTTATATCAGTCATACTCAAACCTGTAAGACCTCTTACTAGTGATAAGTACAATCCTTCCCTTGGGAAAAATGAGTTGTTTTCTCCTAAACAAACTTGAACCGGCCAATGAATTTTTTTTTCCCATAGCCAAAATGATTATTATCATTCATCATACCCTCTATAGTTTCAAAAAATATTTCTTCTAGATTTCATTCATGGATTATATACATAACTTACGAAAAAAAACAACAACAACTTTCATGACTTCTATCTTATGCCTATTCTACAAAGCTCACTAGGAGCATATTTTTTACCTATGATAACCTATGCTATTATATTGTTTGGGTAGCACTAGGCCATCATCCCTAGCGTCGTAATAAATATATATTTCTTGTGTACACAGTGGTGATACTTGCTATGGAATTTGTTGATTTGTTTCCATTTTTCATATGGCAATGGGTATATTTTAAAACTATAGTCCTAGGTATTGGTTTCATTCTGCAAGTCTCGTTGTTTCTCCCATTGTTACGGTGTCAGTTTTACATGCATTTATCCATATTTCGAGCCAGTTGGAACAAACTTGCAATTAACCTTCGTCGTCAATCTCAAGATTGGCAATATGGGAAAACCACCCATTGTGCAACCCCCCTTCATGTTAATAGGAAAGCGTTGGAACCCCATGCAATTTCTCTGATGCACTAGTGGGGATGAGTGGTGAGAGATCCACCTACGAACATGCTCGAAAATTAGTCGATCGCCTCCACCAACCTTTCGCTAGTTGTTCCGCTAGGTTTGGATGTATGAAAAATCAAAATACAACTAAGACTTTTGCCATTTTTTGTTGTGATCTTTGAATTTTAGTGCTTCACCTTTGGCTAGCAATAACCTTCAATATAGGAGGCCATTTTTGATCTTCCACGTACCATCGGAAATCTATTTCAAACTTCTTTGCATCTAAGTGGGTTCCATTTGTTTTTGAAGTGATATTGTGCATTATAAATCCTTTCAAAGTCACTATAACTTCTCTATCTATACTGTGTTCATCTTGCAGCCATCTTGTATTTTTCCAAACACCTTTTCCATCCTTTGCCATCGAACATTCTCCCCCTCTAGCATTGATGGTAACACCAATATCAAACGAAACATCATCATTAAAATAAAGTCATCTTATAAAAAAAATGTGCTTGTTCTCTTATTTCCTTTTGATGTTCCCCCCCTATGATGCATTTCTCTTCAGGTTTACTACTGCTATGAAACTCTCCACTAATACAACCCCCCCTTTTGATTTTTGTTGCTAGAAATATGGAGACACTTCTTTCCTTTGTTTAATCACTAAGACTTTGTCATGTCATCAATGTTGACATCATTAACCCTGGTCTATCCTTGCCACCTATGCATCCATTTTTCCCTTTGTTCATCCATTTTGGTGTCCTGTCACCGGCCACATTGTTTTTGTGTCGCATGTCACAGTTAAGGTTATAAAAAACTAGTTAGTATTTTATGCACCACCCTACATGGTTTATGGTATAGACGGGTGGGGGGTCATGCAATTAACCTATTTCAACGATCTCAAGATCAGTGGTATGGGGAACCACCCATCGTGCAACACTCTTGTGCATTAACAAGTGAGAGTTGGACCCTTGCGCAATTTCACTTAGAGGATGTGTGGCGAGAGATCCACTTGAAAACATGCTCGATGATTAACCAATCGCCTCTTCCAACCTTCCTCTAGTTATTTTAATAGGTTTGGTCATATGCCAAATCAAACTACAACTAAGACTTTTGCCATTTTAGTTGTGATATTTCAATTTTAGGGATTTACCTTTGAATGGCCATAACTTTCAATCCAGAAGGCCATTTCTGATCTTCCACATACAACAGGAAATATCTTTTAGAGATCCTTCCATATTAGAGGGTTCCATATGTTTTTGAAGTGATATTTTGCAATATAAGTTCCTTCAAAGTCACTGCACCTTCTCTATCCGTTCTTTGCTCATCTTGCAGTCATCTTATCTTTTTCCAAACACCTTTTCCATCATTTCCTATCAATGAAAATAGATTTATAACATTCTCCCCTTTGGAATTGATCGAAACACCATGATCAAACAAAAAATCATCATGAAAACAAAGTGGGATTATAAAAAAAATGTGATTATTCTATTATTTCTCCTTTGGATGTTGCTGCCACTGTGATTCACTTCTCTTTTTCTCTACTTCTATTGTGAAACTCTCCACCCATACAAATCCCCTTTTGATTTTTGTTCTTGGAAATATAGATAAACTTATTTCTTTTGTTTGATCACCAAGACTTTTCCATGTCATCAGTGCTAAAATCATTAATCCTTAGCTATCCCTACCACTCGTGCATCCATTTATCCCTATTTTCACCTATTTTGGTACACTATCACCTGCCACATTGTCTTCCTACTGTGCCGTCACATGTCGCATTCACAGTCATTTTCGTGGTTACGGTTACAAAAAATTTGGCTGGTGGTTTTTTTAACCCCCAGTTTCCTATTAACGCACATGGGGGGTCATGTTGTTAGACCCCTGCTCAATTTCATAGATGAAATGGTACAGACGCATGGCGAGAGATCAACCCGTGAGCATGATCAGTGATTAACCAGCTGCCTCTGCAACCTTCCGCTAGTTTTTATGCTAGGTTTGGTTGTATGACAAATCAAAATACAACTAAAACTTTTACCATTTTTAGTTTTGATCTTTGAATTTTAGGGATTTACCTTTGACTTGACATAACTTTCAATCCAGGAGGTCATTTCTAATCTTCCACATACCACTAGAAAGATATTTTAGATCTCATTCCATCTAAGTGGGTACCATCTATTTTTGAAGTGATATTATGCATTAGATATTCCTTCAAATTCACTACACCTTCTCTATCTATACTGTTCTCATCTTGCAGTCATCTTGTCTTTTTCCAAACACCTTTTCCATCCTTTGCCATCATTTTCCATCAATGAAAACATATTTCTAAAATTATCCCCCTTTGGTTTGGATAGCAACACCATGATTAAAAAAAACATCATCATGAAAACAAAGTGGGATTATAAAAAAATGTGCTTGTTCTCTTCTTTCCCCTTTAGATGTTTCTCCCCCTGTGATTCAATTCTCTTCTATTGTACTGTTGTTATAAAATTCTCCACTAATACAACTTCTCGTTTTTAATTTTTATGGTTAGAAATATGGAGACACTTCTTTCTTTTATATGATCACCAAGACACCTACCCCTTTGACATCAATGGCAAAGACACTAATGGACTCCCCATGCAACCTTGCTTTCTCTTGTCAGCAACCTCCTTTCCATATGGAGCTTGTGATACTAGAAACTTAATTCTGATATGTTAAAGGTATACCAATTGCCTGTATTCCTCTTGAAGGAAGATACAGTGGAGGGAGGAAAGAGGAACTACTCCTAATATTTACCTCAAATACTCAAACTAATCCCTTAGGAGTGGTCTGGTGAAAATATCACTAACCTCCTCTTTTGTAGGTACATACTCTAGCTTCCCAATCTGATTTCCAACTTGCTCTCTCAAGAAATGGCACTTTATTAGAATATGCTTTATCTTTGAGTGAAAAATAGGATTATTTGACATTTTTTCCCCTTGAAAAAATCATAATTTTATTCATAAGACAAAATTACATTTTGTAGATGCTGAAAATCATATGCATATGGCCTGTACCTATTTTCACAGGATGCAAGACAGACAAAAAAAAAAAAAAAAATTGACGACTATTCCTTTCTCCCTTTCTTTTTTTTCCACCTTTTGCCAACCTCTAGTGTTGGGAGTGGCCATTACAATGGAAAGTTGATTTTTAGTGAGAGTGTCTTTGTCAAAATCGGATCCTTCTAATCCATGAGTTCGCTTGATGCCCGTTATTTCCATTCCTGTTAGTTGGGATGCTTTGTGCTGCATTTGGTTGCTGGGGTCTTCCTCCTCCTTTAGTGTGCTTTTCTGGTCTTTTTGATCCTCTGTTTCTGCTTTGTATGTTGTTGTTTCTATTTTTTCTACTTCTTCCTCCAAGGGGGTTATACATTTCCATCCTTTTGGCTGTTTCTATTGCTTCTTGTTCCATTTGGGAGTTTGTTTTGGTTTAAGATAGGCACTGTGGAGGTGTCCTATTTGTAGAAATCCACGACATCAAAAAGTTGTGTTTTCATATTCTAGTGGTTGTGTCCACTGTGTATTATTGAAATTAAATTTTATGCTTTATGGTAGTCCCTCACTGAGGTCTACCTCAATGCATATCCTGGCAAATGTGAGTATCCCCCTTGAGATTTTTTCCTCATCAATCTTTAGGAATTTTCCCAATACATTCCCTATGGCGATTAATACATTGTGATGCAAGAAATGTAACTGGAGGTTGTGCAACCTAACCCACACTGAGATCTTTGATACCGCCATTGTGTTGACGTTGAATTCCAGAAACCAAGGGGTCATAAATAGTCCTGCATTTCCCCCAAACCATGGCCCCTTCTTAAGGATATATTCTCTTTCTTCTACTGTTCTGAATCTGACTATAAAAAACCTTTGGGGCATAAGTATATCTTACAGTTTGGAGACCAGGCCTCATAAATCCGTTGGTGAAAAACATAAGATTTAGGCCAAAACCCATTGAATCTAGATATAACTAATTTGGAATAGAGATCTGTGGATAGATCTTTTACCTCAGGCATAGCGATGGTAAGTGAAGGATTCTCAGATTTTTGTTCTACAATGTAGGGTCCTGGAAGTTCAAATCGTGTTGCAGTTTTGTCTTGCACTTTTCCCTTACCTTTGACTGCTTCCTTGAAGGATCATGTGCTTTTTGAGCTAGTTCCAGCACTTCCACCCCTCAGACACAGGTTAATTATTATGGTTGAGTCTGCAGTGATGCCATAATCCTGGAGTGTGAGATTGTCCTATAAACTGTGGCCTAAGCAAAACAAATTTTGGCAGTATGCTGGTATACCTAGTTGGTTTTGGATTTTGTTTTTTAGCTCCTATATCTTCCTCCTTTCCTAGATCCTCCAGCAAAAATTCTTGCCTTCCAGTGTTTTAATGAAAATTTGTATCATATCCTCCTCACCTGGGTGTGTCCACTTGCAGTGTTACTGAATCTATTACCCATGTGCCCGGATTTGTTAGATCTAAGTGTCTCGTTGCTTTCACGCAAAGCTTCATCATGATCCAGGCTATAACATCACCACCGATCTGCTTGCCTAATTGTCCCTTTTGGTATCTAAGTTCAATTTTTGTTAGTTCTGAGACATATTTCGATATTGCTATGATGATATGCCGATCCAGCTCTACAGGGTCCAGTAAAACCTAGAGCGAGGTTGTTTGTGTTTCATCTGGAAGGGACAGAAAATGGATTAGGGATTTCCAGGTTCCTGTCAGTGTTGCCCATGTATTACCCTTCTCTGTGATTTGGGACTGTGATCCGGAGTAGAATGATGTTGTGGCATGTACAGACCTCTAAATCTGGTCATGGTGTGGGTCACTTGGATGCCTGATCTGTTAGAACTATGACGAATATGAAAATAATACTGCATTTTGTAGAGGGAAGGATGTTATAGCTCCAAATACCACCATTGGTATTTTTGATGCTTGGTTTATGGCCTAGGGCAACCCCTCCTTCTAAACTTGGTCCAAATATTTTAAAAATAGTGTTTTATTCCCTATGTGCTACTTTTCCCTGAGATAAAAGCTTGTACACGTGGGTTAATCCATACCCAAACCACGTATATGTGTTAAAACACTTAAAAAAAATAAATTTCCTTAACTATGGGCAGAGTTCACGAGTTTTACCTATTGATGACCTCCTAGTGCCCATGGCCCAACTGTTTCCCAACTAAAAAACTAATTGGGAGAAGTATAAATAGGCTTCTATGGGAAGGCCTTAAGGAGGAGAAGAGACAGAATAACTATAATGAGATTATCCCCTTACTGAGTCTGAAGTATTCTTGTGCTTCAAGCACTTCCCCAAGTTTTAGGAAACCCTTGTTTCCTTGAGTGTTGATATTCTCCCACTTGCTTGAGATATCATGGTATTGGTTATGGAAGGAGGTTGTTGAAGACTGGTACTGGACAGATATGGAGGACGGTTCCGCTTGGAGCCGGAAGAAGAAGACTCAATTGAATTCTCTCCATGTTGGTTATAGCTTTCTATAATAAAAAGAAACACTATCTTGTTCCTGAGATTAACTTTATTTATGCATCAGATACTGTTGTAATTCATGTATTAATTTTATTTTGATGTATAACCAATCATCTTGCTTATATGATATAAAGTTGATTTCATTAAAATGTGTTATCTATATGCTGCTATGTATGTTCGTATTGGTTGATTTGTAGATTCGAAGATCATCAGGAGTTGCAGAGGGTCTGAACCTTGCTGGAACTACCCAAACGAAGGACATTCCAGTATGGTCGCTAGAGCATAGTCTGTTTATATAAGCATGTTTCTTGAGTTGTATGAGTGTTTCTTACTGTAGTTTTCTCTTGCTCTGTTGGGGCTCCAACCCAAAGCCCTAGGGTACTTATTCCCGTAACAGAATTGGTGACTCCACTGGGGATAAAAATCTTGTTATTCCTAGTTTGGGTTGTTCAGTGTCAATCAATGCTTAGTTCTTGGTTTGCTTGTTGTGACAGTATTGTTTGGTCCAGTAGAATCTCAGACCTTAAGTCTGATCTTTTTGATATCCCTTCATTTTTTATTTTTCTTGCAAATCTTTGTATATGCACTTTTGTCTGTTTACAGTAGCGTACACACACTCATTTATGTGAAGTGAACCCGCATATACGCGAGTTTCCTTTGTCAGAAGCGTGTGTACACGCCTTTGTGCTTGAACACAGTCGCGTATAACATTTTTTGCATGCTTTTTTCAAATCTTTATGCCCAGAAAGATTTGTTTCTTGGTCTGTTTGGTTTCTGAGTGGTCAGTTTCTGTCTTTAGAATTTAATTATTCAGTGAGCTTACTGTTTTGAATTCTAAACTGCTTTGAAAAGGTTTTGGCCTAGGTTTGCTTTTGAGTGAGTTTTATGATTTCTGTTTGGACACACAAGACTTCTTATAAAGGTTCTTGATTCTTTTGGTCCTCTAGAATAACAAATTGTTTTCAATATTTGTGTCAAGCTTGATTATTGGTCTACTTGCTTTGCTTTTTGTCATTTCGTGGCCTTACATCTTTTCTTGCTTTTTGAAAGTTTCTTTTTGATGAATTTGAAAGTGTTTCTTTCCTGACTTCTTGGTCAGTTTCTCAAAGCTCTTTGTTGCTGTTTGGGTCGATTAGTACAAGTTGAAGCCCTTTTTGTTCAAGTTTTCATTCATTGTTGAATTGGTAACTTGCAAAGTTTCCTTGTGCTCCTGTTTCAGTCTTTGAGTCTTTGGTGGCATATAGAGTGCTTTCGAAAGGTTGTTTTCATTGCTTCTTGAAAAAGAAAAGTCCTTAAAAAACATTGTTTTTGTCTTCTTTTTCCAAGTTTGATTTTGGTTTCTTTTGATTTTTTGAAAGTGATTTGTGATCTTTTTTATTAGTCCTTCTTGTTTGGAGAAGATTTTGTATTCGAAATTTGTATTCTTTTCAAACACTTAAGTTGGCTTATTAATAAGTTATAAACAATTGCTTTCATTCTTTTTAGAGTAGTCTAGGATCTTGCATTATCATGTACAACTTGCATTAGTGTAGTTTTGCATAAAGCATCAATAGTCTTTTTAGTTTTTGTGAGTGTGAAGTGTGTTATAAGAAAAGAAAAGAAAAAATGTTTTTGCTTTCTAAAAGTTTCCTAGAACCCAAGTAGAAATTTATTTTCATCGAGGAACAAATGATTGCATTTCATATAAGTTAGTTTTTCATTAATTTCTTTTGCGTCATACAAACACCATCAGTTTCATTTCCATATTGTCCCTTTGACTTAAAATAACAACCATTTAAAATCAAGCGCTTAATAAAATAAACTAGAACTTTTTGTATTGTCATCAGAATACACCAACAAGTTTTAGGTTTACTTATGGGCTTGGATTAGGCGACAGGAGAGTAAACTCTCCAAGGCCACTCTAAATTGTAAAATATAAAAGTCTGATTAAAGAGTGAAATCCAATAGCATTAGGGATACCAGGAAAGCTCCATGACTGGGAGTTAAGCATGAGGGTTCGTGAAGATAAGGACGAGAGATACCCCCTCTCTTACTTTTTGGATCTTACCTCATGACTGTTCCGCCCGGCTTCTAATACGAGTTGGTGCCTTTAGCTGCCTATCCTAGGGATCCACACAGGTGGCTATGGAGGGGAAACCCATGGCACCTGAGGTTGACGTTGCATCACGTTTAACAGTACTTTTGGAGGGCACCCTTGCAAAGCTAGGGGCTTGCACTGACAAAGGTTGTTGTCTAGAGGTCAGCGTAACTACCTCTAATACCTTCTCTAGTAAACCTGGGGCGTAATTACCCCAGTCAATTTTCGGAAGGCCCTTATTATTAACTTTCTTGTATTTTGGTGTCTGGTCCTAATCCCCTGGAGCAGAAATACTTGGAAGTTGTTTGATTGTTGATCTCTTTAGGGAAATTTTTAGTGTGTGTTGTGTGCTCCTAGTCAGCCTAGCTTTTAATTTTCTTGAGTCTTTAATTAGATCTTATAAAAATAATTCAAAGTGGCTAACCAACCATCTCAACAGTCCTGGAGACTTCTTGGGCTTTCACCTATGAATCCAGAGCCTTCTCCTAGAAGGCATAGGAGTGATTCTGCCAGTGGTTTCCGACCAGTGGTAGCAGGTGCATTAGAGATTGATCCTCTGCTTGGGGGCATTAGTTTACAAGATAGACTTGGTACTACTACATAGTTAGAGAGGAACACACTAGTTCTTTCTCGAGTACTCTTCCAGTCGGAAGATAGTATTTAAGTAGAAGAGCTTTCAAAGATAGTTGTGGCTCCAAATTCTCCTCTCCCTCCTGATCATCCAGATGTATTGTTATACGTTGGAACTCCGACTCACATGCCTTTGATCCTAGGTCCACACACATCTATCCCTTCGATGACCACTGCTGGAAGCATGGAATCCACCACGAGTGTTGTGAGCATGCAGATTCCCATATTTGTGCAATGGGGAGGAACTATTTCCATCCCTTCTAATACTCCCAACACTTCCTTATTTGGGTCTACTTCCATTCTGTCAGCGAGTGGAAGTTCTCAAGCTAATGCATCCAATTTTGGATTTTTCCCTTTTGGAATACCCTCTCAAGGTATTCCTTCAGTTCTATTGAATATACCATCAACCGCCTCCACATCCATGATGAGTGGATCAGCTTCTTTTCAGGGTTTTTCCATTTGGAAGTGGTAATATACCACATTCCAATCCGACAGTAGGGTCTATGCCTTTTCCTTTCGTAAGTCAAGGTGGTAACCCCTTTCAAAGTTGGACAAACCCTGCAATTAGTGGGATAGGAGTTGGGAATCAGTTTTTTGGCCAACAAGGGAATATGCCATATTCCTCGGTTAATTCATTTCAAAGTTTTTCACCCTTTCCTAATGATTGGAACCCTTATCAGGGGCTATCAGCTCCTTTCAATACTTCATTAGGGGGTAACTTTACTGGTTGAGGATTTTCGGCAGGAGTTGGTCAAACTCTAAGTTTTGTTGAACCAAAAGGATTACCCTTTGGTTTAGTAGGTTCTACAAGTTACTTCGAGCAACCTAGTGCCTTTCAAAATCTAGGTCATTCTTTTCAGACCTATGGGAACCCCACCTAGTCCAGATGGAATTCCCAAGGTCCTCCACGACTTCCTTTCTGGCCACGCTTAATCTGACAGACTTGAATAAATTGATGAATGACCCAATTAGGTACAATATGGCTTGGCCTTCTGTCCCAACTAAACTTCCATCGGATATTCCAAAATTTGAAGGGAAGAATGGTGAAGGCCCGGGAGACCATGTGACCACTTTCCACTTATGGTGCTCATCGAACTCCCTGATAGATTATTCAATTAGGTTGAGGTTATTTTAGTGCACCCTAACTAGGAATGCAACCAAATGGTATATAGAGTTTCCAGGGGGCACCTTTACTTCTTTCACTGATTTGGCTAATATTTTCTTAAACCATTTTCAGTTTCCTGTCCATTATCAAGCCAGAATTGAACTTCTGGCCAATTTTCATCAAGACACGACAACACACATTTCAAATCATATCCAGGAATGGAGATGGAGAAAGAGGCTTATCAAAGCTTAAATTCCACTAGAGTTCCATCTCGAATGGTTTTTAAAATCTTTACAACCTGAAATCTATAAGGATGTTTCTCTTTCTGGTGTTTATTCAGAAGAGCAGGCTATTTTTCGAGCCCAACAATTAGAATTGATATATTCTTAGTCTGGGACTCTTCAGAAAATCCTTTCTAATGCTCCTAGATCTAAGGTTGATTTAACCAAACCGAAGCCTGACCCTCATGCCAATGGTATAGTTGGATCAATTGACGCAAATACGATGAAAATTTTGAACCAGTTGCAGTAGTTGTCTTTACAAAATTGCTTCTTCTAACGAGGCAGCACTGTGTACACCTTCGCCCTCCCAACCTACCTCCATTAACGTCGTCCAGCCTTCTAACCCCAATGAAAATCAACAGTCCGATGGGCAGAAGAAGGGACGAGGTAAGAAGAAGAATCAAGAAGGGAAGGGTAATGCAAACAAGCCCGACAATGGTGCTGGTGAGGGTAGAAAAGAGTCTAAAAAGAAAGTTAAATTTCCATGCAAGTTATACAATGGAGATCATTTGACTCACCTCTGCCCCAAGATTCAGGATGCTCAACACTTGTTAGTGCAGCAAGGGTTCTTTAGCTCCCAAGATGTCCTAACTAACCCTTTTCCCCAAGGGCAGCAATTACTTGCTGGCACGAACTCGAGCGCTAGTACCTCCACACGGGGCAACTAGGAAGGGGAAAATTCCTCAAATGTGTATATGATGAACTCTCATGTCGACGTTTCCACATGAGCACGTGATTATGGTGAAATGAGAACATATAAGGGTAAATATGTTCCTGAAACCACCAACCCACTTCATATTGAGCGACCCTCTATTGAGTCTATACCTCAGATACCGAAAGGTTCTGCTAAGCGATCAGCAATTAACCCTAATGCTAGGGCAGCCTAGAACTACTCGATTGTAGAAGATATGGCTCAAAGTCCATGTGCTATGTCTACATTGGAGGTACTCCAGTAGTGTCTTGCTCAAAGAAGTGCTTTGCTTTTAGCAATCGGGGTAGTAGATCCAAAAATTCTTTAGTGCTCACTTTTGATATGCTCAATGTCAAAAAGAGACTTCCTCATCATATGGCTTTCTAGATAAAGTCTACTTACCAGAAAACCAATATTTTTCTGACAGTTATAGATGAGGGAGCTTCCACATGCGTAATGTCTATGTCATGTTGGAAGGCCATTGGATCACCTTCATTTGTTCCTTCACCGACTCTCGTAATAGCGTTTGATGGTCATTCTCATTAGCCACACGGAATTATCCTGGCTTTTCCTATATGTCTTAGAGGAAAGGTCGTTAATATTGAGGTAGAAATAATTGATGCCAAATTTGATTACAACCTCCTATTGGGAAGAAATTGGATTTATTAGATGGATGCTATAGTTTCATCTCTATTCTTCATCCTTTGTTTTCCTCATGAGGGGAGAATTGTTAAAATTGATCAATTAGATTATTCTCTAGGTGATTCTCGTGCAAATTCAGATTCTACTGTTCCATTGGTGGATAATCCTCGTCAACCTATAGAGAATTTAGGAGTTGGGATTTGCTCTTCCTTAATCAATGTATTTGACCTTCCCCCTCCTACAGCTATAATTGATGCAATTTTATCCTCCAAGGAGCCTTTACGGAAAGAGTTCTTTTAAACTCATTATTTTTTAGACCCTGGGACCTTACCTTCATCTACGACAACATTAGATGAAGGGCAGGTGGGTGGAATAGCATTTCCTATGTCTGCAGTAGAATTTAGATATGAATCTATGGATAACTCTATAGACAACCATCCAACTTCTTTTTCTGAGGAGGAGTTAGATGTTGATGTGGCTCCTGCTTGGACCCTTGATTCCACTTCTTCTTTGGATTGCTTAGATACAATTTTTCCATATGAAAAAGCAATTTTCGAAGCAATGATGGCTGTAGATTGACCATTGGAAGATTTACGTCATCATTCATATTCTCGTCCTCCTTTGCATGAAGTCGAATCTAGGTTATTCAATCTGCTTACTAGTGATGTTTGTACAATTTCAAACCCTTTGGCTCCAGCACAGTTATCTGCTGAAGGTCATATATTGATTGGCTCAAGAACTATACCTATAAACATCTCTAGGAACAAGTTGGAAAAGCCCCTAGATGGGCTCTACCTTAAGAAGTATTTTGCATAGGTCTTGGCCAAGAAATTGCTTCTTTGTATATTTTGTATTTTTGTACATATTTTGTTGGCCATTTTTGTGATATTGACACCTTTTTGATCTACTTTGGCAGGTGTTGATGGATGACTTGGTCTATTTCGGATTCACCGATGGTGCTAGTTGGCACACTCAGAATCTCGCTTCCACAGTTTGGGTGATTTATTATCCATCTGGTCAGTTGATGGTGTCAAGGGGAGTATGTATTGGTGCTACTTCCAATAACATTGCCGAATATACTGCCATTATTAATTTACTATTCGAAGCTATTTCTTATGGAATTGATTCATTGTTAGTATATCTTGACTCACAGCTAGTAGTGTCACAATTGAATAACATTTATCAGGTTCAGGATCCTTATTTATATCGCCAATTTTTTAGAGTGAGGGTGTTGGAACGATCATTTGTTTATATTACATATTTTCACATTCCACGGTCTGAAAATTCATTAGTGGATTCTATCGCCAATCAAGCATTAGATTGGCATATCAATCATTCATCAAATTAAAAATAAACATCAAAAATTTGGAACTGTATATATATATATCATAAAACTGCCTGTGTATACATAAAATGTTCAAAAAATAATATACAAAATCGAGACTAAATTCCCATAATCATGTCCAGTCTATCTATCAACTCGGCTAAGAAGGTAACTACTACATTGGCCACACACTGAAGTATGCAGACCTAGTCCCATAGTACTCCTACCATGCGGCACTGCATCTCCTCAGGTAGGTCCTCTATGGCTACCATCGATACCTGGTGAGTCAATCTCACCAAGTTTCTTTGGACTACATATAAGACCCTCTCTGTCTCAGCAGCTGCCTCTTCGACACCTCTTCCACGATGCCTGTGCTGCGGGAATCCATCTGGTCTCACTGGACCCACATCTGGAACATGATCATTATGTCAGTATTTTAGTCCCATCAAAAATATTTCTAAGTTCATTTTCATATTTAAAAAAAGAAAAAAAAAATCTTAAAAATTGACAAAAACTTAAAAAATTGTTACCTATGTCTCCCCATGTTGCGTTTGGTGGCAACACCAAGTCTGGATCTCCTCAGAAATCCATGCCAACATAAGGGTAGTCGTCGACTGCGATGATTTGTTGGTCCCACCAGGTGAAAAACTCATCATCGAAAGTCATCCTCGGCACGTCCCCACCTCCAAGGCCTTTCATCAAATTAGCCCACCTACCCATCTGTGGATCTCGCAAGCTACTGATAAAGACAAATACCTTGGGACGTAGCCCAAGTACCTTCTCAAAGAAGGAGCATAAAATGGTCCCATATCCAAAGTTTTTAGTCTAACCTTTCTGAATGGAGGTCAGCTGGCTCTTCATGTTGGTTAGAAAAAGTGTGCACCAATCAAACATAATGGTTAGGCATTCCACTGCTAGGCTCATGGACACCCATGAAGCCTGATGTAGTGAAGCTGATCCACTTACCTTGGAAATGGTAAACATCAGAATCCTGAGAAATAAACTATCCATGTGTTTGATTGGAATCTGACTTCCAATCTTTTCTGAATGCCAGGACAATATATGTGTACATAGTCTTCTACTAAAAGACTACTCCATGTCTTGTCGGTCGAATGCACAACCTCCCCTCTTTGGGAGAGACTTGTGATAAAGTAAATTTCTTCCACCTCAATCCTCAGAGGCATCTAATCTATCATGAAGGAATCATCCTCCACACTCCAGTAGTGGATCAGTAACTCGAGTAGGCATGTGTTTGCCTTCATGTTCGGCATTTTGAAGAATTTCAACAAGCCGCACCCTCTCAATGCATCTAGTGCAGTTTGGTCATTCATTACCTCATTTTTAATTGTGGTATGCTCTCTCTCTCTCCATGTGATGGTCATCTTGAAAAGAAATGAGTTTCAAGCGTTAGAATTTATGTTTGAATTTCAATTCGCATACATGTGGGTTCCCTTTACACACAGTCACATATAGGGCTGTCGTATACGCAGGTTGGTCACAGCCAACCCACGTGTACGGAGAGTTGGATTTTTTGACATGAATTCCCATGGTCAAATCTTAATTAAAAATTCTAAAAAGTATTACAAAACATTGCAAGTATGGTTTGAGGGTTACCTGGTAACTTTGGCGCGATTTGAACGGTTGAATTCTACAGAGGCAAGTTTCCTCCTTTTTTGACGCACAAATTTTTTCCAAATGCAAATGAAAAATTTGTGAGTCTAAAAGTCAATATATAGCTTTAAAATTTCAAAAAAAATTCTCAAAAATTAATTTTTATCTCATGAATTTTTTGACTTGTGGGCTTGGATTGTCGAGAATGGTTTATTGTTTTAGTATATTTTGGACACTTCTTCAAGATTTTATTTCGGTCCCATGACGGTTGACCCATCATGGCAGGTATCATTCACTTATTGGCATATAGGTTAGGGAAACCATTTTTTCCATTGCATTTTTCATACTAGCCTCCGTTCAGCGATACAACCATAGGGTCGACCCCATCATGTCTTGGTTAGCAAGCCATGTTCACTCGCCAATTTTTAAATCACGATGCGATGGTAGAGCCATCCTTTACATGGGCATCGTAGTTAGCACCTCACTGACATTGGTTGCCCATGCTATTATATTGAGTAGGCTCGAGAGTCCTCTTTAGTCCCACCATGACTTGTGCATTGAAGACACATTCTCGTTGCTTCTACACTTATTTCTAGCCTTATACCCTATAGGCTCCTTTGTGTTTAGTTGTACTGTTGCATTGCATTTTGACTATTTGCGCCTTTTGGCCTTAAGCCAGCTTCACTTTGACTCATGTTTAAGTCACTTATTTGACCATGTCTTCTGCATGATCAACCATGCAATCACTTAGCTTCTGTAGCTTGACACACCCTTTGATCCATGGAAGGAACATCCCTTTGAGTGTCCTTGACTAGTTTCGTCTCCCTGCATTGAGCATAGGATTTTTCCCATCCCAGGAACTAGATCATCTATTTCTCTGACACTCATTCTTTCCACTGTACTATAGCATTCTTTTATTCTTTTTCCAGCTTAAAGAAAAAGACAAAAATTATATATTCCAAAATGGGCAAGAATGGGACAACATTTCCATATATTGTTGGTAGCTAAATTCAGTCGTGTTGTCTTTGAATAAAGCACTCAAAAGAAATTCTCTCCTCCATTTTGGGCAGGATTTAGTTTGACTTAGGTATGCCTTAACCTTGTTATTGAGTTAGTTCTCCTCCAATTGGTTACCTCTTCCAATCATATGGAGAGTTTGCTCGTGCCTTCTGCATGACAAAATTATACAGAGTTATGATATCCTGCCATATAGTCATCATTGAGTCATGCTTTTGTTCAAGGGAAGTAAGCCTAAGTCAACCTCTCTGCGGTGCCTCTTGACCTAATTTTCAATTGGCCATCCCTGGTTGTCAGTTTCATGTTCGTCATCACATAAGCTATATTGGTCCTTTGCTCATGTCGGTTTGAGAAGGTCTCCATTGACTTCTTGCTGGCGGGTCTTGTCCTTATCAATGACAACATATTTCTCTAAGGGCAGGCCTAGAGCTGAACCCTGGCCCTATTTTCATTATTGATAGGTCACCTTGTGCTCAGCATCCATCAGTAGCATGGGTCTTTGACTGAGTGGTTTCCCTTGTGTTTGACATCAGCTTTCATTATCACACATTGGGATTCATGCAGTGCCTTGGTTTCCATTTGACCCTATCGGTGGATTCCTCACCTCTATGTCAGCTTTCATTATTGATTCGTTCAGAGGGTTTCTATCATGCACTAACTACATCTTGTGTACGTCGGAAACATGCTTCAGTCAAGTTACTACATCTTTTTCGTCTGATTCCTTCCCCATTATTGGCCTACGGGTTACACTCGCACTAGATTGATGACAGATGCCTTAATGCCTTCCTTCTAGCAGATCTTTTCCTATCGACTACAGCTCATTTCTTTGGGACAAAGATCTAGAGTCCATTTGGCAGTACCTTGGGGTTTGCAGTCATCAGTGGCAGATTCCTTCGCTATTAAGAGTGGGAAACCAACATTGTCCCTTGATTGATAGATTCTTCCAAGTGTTCGACTTCAGCTCATTCATTCGCACTTATTGGATTGTACTGGGTACCTTGACTCTCATTATCATTATCGGTGAGTAGTCTCGTGTTTGATAACGGTATACATCAATGACCGGTAATCAAACAATTTCTCACATGGTTGACTTCAGATCATTTATTCCCATTGTGTAGAACTGTACCACGCTGGTCGGTGAAGACCTCAGGTTACATCAGCATGTTTTGGTTCACTTGTTAGTTGCTCATGTTACTGCTAGTCAACACCATCCACCTTATATGTTGCAGTCCTTCACAGCGACATCTTAAATGCTGGCAGCCGAGTTGTGATGTAGTATCATTTTATTCCATCATGTTCATTTGGTATTATTGGGATCAGTTTTTGACATTAATGATCAGCTTCATTGATCATCTTCTTATATGTGATATTCAAACATGTACTTGTTCGATAACGATCAGATGATCCATTATGTACTTTCAGTTTTTTATACTTGTATACATAGTGGATCTACTTTTACTTGATATGCAGACATGCTTTACTTTCTCTGAGCATGGGTATGCCTGCCTCAGAGAGCAATTTCTTTCTAATCTCTTTTTGATGGTTTGGCAGGCTAAATTCTAGTGAAGTCCATTTCAGTTTCGATAGGTTTACTTTCCATATACTTAATACATTTTTGGCCATCATGTATCCCTTCTGACCTCATATATTAGGGGGCATCTATTATAGCTCCAAATACGAACCTTGGTATTTATGATGCTTGTTTTATGGCTTAGGGCAACCCCTCCTTCCAAACTTGGTCCAAATATTTTAAAAATAGTGTTTTATTCCCTGTATGCTACTTTTTCCTGAGATAAAAGTGTGTACACGTGGGTTAGTCCATACCCAACCTACGTATATGTGTTAAAACACTTAAAAAAATTAAATTTCCTTAACTATGGGTGGAGTTCACGGGTTTTACCTATTGATTACCTCCTAGTGCCCATGGCCCAACTGTTTCCCAACTAAAAAAATAATTGGGAGAAGTATAAATAGACTTCTATGGGAAGGCCTTAAGGAGGAGAAGAGATAGAATTACTATATTGAGATTATCCCCTGACTGAGTCTGAAGTATCCTTATGCTTCAAGCACTTCCCCAAGTTTCAGGAAACCCTTGTTTCCTTGAGTGTTGATATTCTCCCACTTGCTTGAGATATCATGGTATTGGTTATGGAAGGAGGCTATTGAAGACTGAAACTGAATGGATTTGAAGGACGGTTCTGCTTGGAGGCAGAAGGAGAAGACTCAGGTGAATTCTCTTCGTGTTGGTTATAGCTTTCTACAATAAAAAGAAACATTGTCTTGTTCCTAAGATTAAATAAGATTAAGTTTGTTTATGCATCAGATATTGTTGTAATTCATGTATGAATGTTATTTTGATGTATAAGTAATCATCTTGCTTATATGATATAAAGTTGATTTCATTAAAATGCATTATCTATATGATGCTATGTATGTTCGGATTGGTTGATTTGTAGATTCAAAGATCATCAAGAGTTGCAAAGGGTCTAAACCATGCTAGAACAACCCAAACGAAGGACATCCGGGTATGGTCGCTATTGCATAGTTTTTTTATATAAGCATGTTGCCTAAGTTGTATGAGTGTTTCTTACTGTAGTTTTCTCTTGCTCTGTTGGGGCTCCAACCGAAAGCCCTAGGGTACTTATTCTCGTAACAAAGGATCAACCCAGATTTAAACAATTACCATGTAGGTGCAGCATTGTCATACTGTGGTTCATGGAAAAGATGCGCGTAGGGAAATCTGTCCAGGAGCTCAAAGTCGATGGCATGTAGGCAGACAGATCCAGTGCTGTAATCAACAATGCTTCCTTGGTCACAAAACTAGATGATCGCATAAGAGGTGCCTACAAAAACCCTCTCCACCACCATTGTATTCGCTCCTTCTTCCCGCGGTGAAGTAGGGGATCTTCTAGCTCCTAAAATCTCGATCTTATGTTGAGTCAAAGGCATTTGTATCCTTTGACATGTTGATAACACTTGTACCATCACAAATAATAGAAATAGGTTGATCATAAAGTACTTATACATCTTGAAAAATTGCTTCATCCACAAAAGTTGAGAGATAAATGAATTTATTGCAATATATTTTGCTTCAATTGTAGATAAAGGGATTGAAGTTTTCTTCTTGCTCAACCATGAAACTAGAAATTCTCCAAGAAAGAAAGCACCACCACTAGTTCTCTTTCAATCATCTACATCACCTACCCACTTGATGAGAAATTGTCCTTATAATACAAATGACATAAAGTATTTCTAGAACATTCATGAGGCTTCTACAGTTAATGAAGGATGTGGCGTGAAATATACTCTGCATATGTTGTCTTGAGGGGGCCTAACCCAGGTTCAGCGTTAGTTAGCCAAACAAATCCCTACACTACTAGCCCTTTCGGCATCATCTCGCGGAGTGCAGACTGAAATCTCACTTGAAGCAGTATGGGGGGATGCTGGAACCAAGTTTCCACACCCTTGAGATGGTTGTGATGTCGGTTTATTCCAACTATACCTGTCTTCGTGTAGGTTGCTTCGCTCTCTTCTCTATCCTTCATTACCTTCGCGAAGGGTTTCCATCGGCTTTCGCATAGCCCTAACCAGGGGTTGAAGTCCTTTCGCGCTGCTAGGGTAGTGAACTGCGATATTTCCCAAACTAGGCTAAGTATCTTACTTATCTTATTATCAAATCTTAGTAGCTTTGCGTAAACAGATGTTATTACTTGTGTTCACTTAACCAATACAATTATATACATTCATGCATCATATAAGCATTATAAATGAAATTCATACCCAATATAACAGATGCATAAACAGGAAATAAAGATGCATAAATGATAGAATACTTCTCGTTATTAATACTTCCAAATGATTACAGACTCGAATCGCCCTGTGCACTTAGTTGTAGGGATCCGTGCACTCAGCTACAGACTTCTAGGCCTCTGTTTTCACGCCCCTACATCTACAGTAGTCTTTCAACCACTTATAGCGAGGTGCAGCACTACCAACCGTTTCCTTTTCACCAATACTTATGATTGTAGACTACACCTAACATTCCATACTTAATCTTATTTTCATTACCAAGTATTATTATGTGTTCCTTTATACAAGTGAAAGCCCATAACATCCACATAAACAGCATTATACAAGAGAAATGCACAACAGTATAAAGGGAGGGGCAACTCCCTGCAATATGAGTCTGCCCGAATCAATATATTATACAATCTTCACTTTTACAAAGTACAAGTTAAATCTTAGGAAACCCCAAATTTACACTTAGCCAATTTTCAAACTTCGGCAAACTCGATTGCCCAACTCGTCAGCGCCTCCACACGATCGCCACACAACTCACCAACCCTTTGTTCACCTCGTCACACGATTGTGTTGTTTGCCCAACTTGGGCGCATCTCGTCATAACCAAGTCACCACACACGGGCACCTCTGCACGAGTCACACTTTCGTTCACAATCTTAACACTTCACGGCGCGCCCTACTTGGGTCGCCCGTCCACACGATTCTTCGTTTCGGTGTGCACGGCGCGCCCTTGCTCGGCCGCCCGTCCGAATTTCTACCCATTCACCCAACTTCATTCACCTGAGTCGCCACACGCCTTCACCCGAGTTGCCACATGACTTCGCCCGGTTCGCCACATGACTTCACTAGGGTCGCCCGAACGGCCTCACCCGGGTCGCCACACGACCTCGCCCGAGTCGCCCGAATGACCTCGCCCGTGTTCTGCCTGAACGACCTGCCTGAACGACCTTTCTGAACGACCTTCCTGAACAACCTTCCCGAACGACTTCTTGAATGACTCTCCCGAATGACTTTCCCTAACGACTGTCTGAACAATTTTCTCAAACGACTGTTCGAATGACTTTCCCGAACGACTGTCCAAACGACTTGCCCGAATGACTGTCCGAACGATTTTCCTGAATGAATTTCCCGAACGACTGTCCGAACGACTTTTCTGAATGAGTTTACACCAGAGTTCCGCCCGTCGTGTGGGCTCATCCACACACTGAAAAACTCCTTATTTGAACTCGTGTTGATTGAATGATGGTCATTTGCCTCCAAACGACCTCCAATATATATGTGCAGGTGGCGGGTTGTGTCACCCGGCCAACCCACACCAAACGTCCAAGCCGACTCGTTCAACATGTGTTGTTTCACCCAAGAGGATGGTCGGCCCACCCAACTCATGGGACTGCCCCCTCAACTCGCCCAACACCTTATAAACTCATTTCTTGGCTCGTTTCGTTTCATATTTTGCACGCACTTCCCACGGTGGAGTTGCCTTGCCTGTCGCACAGACTGTAGGTAGTAGGTGTCCTGTCATAGGGAAGAGCTCGAGGAACTCTGGACTCAACACGAGTACACTGATCTTTTGTGTACACAACTTGAAGTAAGGGTCAAGGAGGTTGAAGAGGCAAGAGACCAAGGTCTTGCAGAGATCGTGGGCTTGCGAAAATCTTTTGACGAAGCCAGAGATGAGATCGTAGTGTTGAAGATATTGTCGAAGATGACAATGACTTCCAATGGGGGAGGATGTTAGGACCTGCGGTCCATGCGACGGGCAAGGCAACTCCACCGTGTGAAGTGCATGCAAAATGTGAAATGAAACGACCCAAGAAACGAGTTTATAAGGTGTTGGACAAGTTGAGGGGGTGGTCCCATGAGTTGGGCAGGTTGACCATCCTCTTGGGTGAAACAACACATGTTGAACGAGTCGGCTTGCACGTTTGGTGTGGGTCGGCTGGGTGACACAACCTGCCACCTGCACGTATATATTGGAGGTCGTTTGGAGGCAAACGACCATAATTCGATCAACACAAGTTTGAATAAGGAGTTCTGCAGTGCGTGGATGAGCCCGCATGACGGGCAGAACTCGGGTGTAAAATCGTTCAGAAAAGTCATTTGGGAAAGTCGTTCGGACAGTCGTTCAGGAAAATTGATCAGGCAGTCATTTGGGAAAGTCGTTCGGACAGTCGTTTGGGAAAGTCATTTAGACAGTCGTTCGGGAAAATCATCTGGACATTCGTTCGGGAAAGTCATTCAGGATAGTCGTTCGGACAGTCGTTTGAGAAGTCGTTCGGGAAGGTCGTTCAGAAAAGTCATTCAGGAAGGTCGTTCAGGCAGGTCGTTCAAGTAGAACTCGGGCGAGGTCGTTCGGGCAACCCGGGCGAGGTCGTGTGGCGACCCAGGTGAGGTCGTTCGGGCGACCCGAGCGAGGTCGTGTGGCGACCCGAGTGAGGTCGTTCGGGCGAAGTCGTGTGGCGACTCGGGTGAAGGCGTGTGGCGACTCGGGTGAACGAAGTTGGGTGAACGGGTAGACGTGCGAACGGGCAGCCGGGCGAGGGCGTGCTATGCATGCCAGAACAAAGAACCTTCCGGATGGGTGACCCGGGTAGGGCGTGCCATGCACGACAAAATGAAGGAAATGGTGAAGTGATGAGATTGTGAACGAAGGTGTGACTCGTGCGGAGGTGCCCATGTGTGGCGACTTGGTTACGACGAGACGCGCCCAAGTTGGGCAAACAACACGATCGTGTGATGAGGTGAACGAAGGGTTGGTGAGTCGTGCGGCGACTGTGCAGAGGTGCCGATGAGCTGGGCAATCGAGTTTGCCGAAGTTTGAAAATTGGCTAAGTGAAATTTGGGGTTTCCCAAGATTTAACTTGTACTTTGTAAAAGTGAAGATTGTATAATATATTGATTCGGGCAGACTCATATTGCAGGGAGTTGCCCCTCCCTTTATACTGTTGTGCATTTCTCTTGTATAATGTTGTTTATGTGAATGTTATGGGCTTTCACTTGTGTAAAGGAACACATAATAATACTTGGTAACGAAAATAAGACTAAGTATGGAATGTTAGGCGTAGTCTATAATCGTAAGTATTGGTGAAAAGGAAATGGTTGGTAGTGCTGCACCTCACTATAAGCGGTTGAAATACTACCGCATATGTAGGGGCGTGACATCTATGCACTCAATTGTAGAGCCTCTTCCTACGCTACTACACAAGACTTAGACTTACACTGCAGAGCTATCTCGCATACATTTTCATTAATTCTCCATATTTTATTAGAAGTCTTTGACTACTTATAGCTTCGTTCTATTTATACAATCCCATGGTCCGCAAACCATGGGTAGATCTTCTATAGCTGACATTACGTAAGGGCAGAAAATCTTATGACTGTTTAACAACTATGTGCTCCGCGCCCACAAAATGTGGAGTCTTTACATTGGAATTACCAAATCAGACCAAAATATGAGCTCTAAGAGACAAAACTACCCTTGGGGGGTCTCGTGCCCAACAGGACCCCAACACAAACATTGTGACTCACCCTCAAGTCACTCTGCAGGTGCGGAGATCATAGCATGAAGACCTCCCATAACTGTTTGGATCCCTACAACTTCGGCAGCACACTGAGCGTCTACTTGCTAAACTTCCTCCATGCATTGTTCGCTAACTACTGTTGTTGAACTACTGCCCTAAATCCGATGCTGAGTTGCTTGTAGTTGCGTGATATTTTCTTCAATGCAGGCTATAATTTTATACACTTCATGGATCCATGGTTGTAGGCACACTTTTAAGACTACTTCCTTATGCTGAGTGGCATCCACATGTTCCTTGAGCACCTTTGCCTGCTGCATCGTTGCAATCCTCTATGTAAGGGAAACTGTCTACGTAGTCCCTTTTACTTCGTCATACTTATGTTGTAGCTCACATGCCTCTGTCTCTAAGCACTCTACATTCGGGTCCTCCTGCAGGGTAGTTAGCACCTCGAATGACTGCTCGAACAGCTACATGCAGTTTTCCACTGCGCTGTCAACTGTCGATGTTTCTACTGTAACAAAATTGGTTCGCTATTCCTTGATTTCCAGCGGAGTTGAAGGCTAAGCCTTCAACTGCAATTCTACGATCTATAGGTTCAGCTCTAGCTGAACCTTGGGCATCTCTTCTCTAGATTCGTGCACCCCTATGGCCAATTTTTGGATGCACGCCTCCACCGGTTCTTCTCCCTGAATGTCCAACTCTAGGACCATTCGACAGGCTTCCTCTATCACTTGCATAATCTGTTGATTCTATTCGACTGCCTCATTGTGCTACATGCCTAATTGTTCAATGTTAATGCGCTTCTCACTCATCACCTGCAGTGCGTGACTCTCCCTGGCTTGAAGTTCCGAAGTGACTCCATCCTGTAAGAGATAGAGCATCTCCTGAGGGAGCGCGGCCATATTTAATCTGACCCCTTTCAAACTACTAACCGTGGCCCTATCAGCCTCCTTCTCTGTAGTAAGTGTCCCATCTGGTAGCACTATCATGTTGGTGACCCTTTTGTGCAACATTTCCTTAGCAGCCGAAGTTCTGATCGCGAGGTTGGTGGACACTATGCCAGCCTATGGAGTGTGTACCTGCAACTCCTGCAACTCTGTCCTGAGATCCCCCAATACAAACTATTTCTATTCCTCAAACTGCTGGAGGGCCTCCACGGTGACATCCCTCACCATTTTTCCAATATCATGCAAACCCCCCTCAGTGAGGGTGATTGGGTCAAAATAAGTCTTTGATGCCTTTTTCTTCTTTCGTGGCATTATCTTCTCTAGTGGTCACAGACGCTTGAGTTTGGTGGATGTTGTCTATGGGTCCGTGCCACCTTGTTCCGTGTTTGTCTCTAGTTCGGGCGAAGGTGACTTTTGTCCTTCATGCTCTTCTTCTATTTTTTTCTGTTGCTTTGCCAACTTCGCAGCGTTGTGCACTGCCTAGGCCTTAGTCGCTGCTTCTTCCTTCCTGCGCTTTTGCGCTAGATCCACCATTTGAAGTTTTGTCTCTTCCTTCTTGCACTGCGCAGCGGACTTCTCTATTTCCACCACGGAGCCAACTGGAGTGATCCACTCCGGCGGCTATAACTCAAGGACTACGAATATCAGATTATTGGTTGCCAAATACGGTAAATCATGCCGCATCTTCATAAGGTCCTTTCGCACCCTGTTTGCCACATTGAAGCGTACTTTGCTACCTCTGGAAGGTCCAGCGTAACTGAAGGGAATTGGTTATCTTCAGGTAGCTCCCATGCCACCAGTATGATCAACAACAGGAGCCATGTGTAATGAAATGTTTTGCCCTGCTCCTGTGCCTCACAACAATTTACAAAGAACTCGCCGCATGGGTAGTTTGCCCAGTTGAACTAGACTACTTCTGTGAATTGCACTGCTAATGCAACCACTGGCGTGGGCACCTCATCCGCACGGCACTTCCACATCCCCTTCCCTACCAATATTTGTGTCGTGACCTTGACTACAAGGTCGTTGATGTTGGAGATGGCATACCCTCGCTTCTTCTTCTCCAACTTAAACTTATTTTTCATTGCCTCCGTGAGGGCCAACTTGCCACCTTTTCCCTATGAAATTTTTGTTGGATCCTCCCCAGAGCAAGGTAGCTATGTAATTTGGTGAATCAGATGATAAGTGATGGGGATGGACTCCTCCAGCCACACAGCACCCATCATGCACCAAGCAGAGAAGCTGCCGGATGACAAAAAGGGTCACTGGGGTGCATTGGTAATGCGGCACCCAGAGCAAGTTCAGAAACCTTGCTTTCTCAACACCTATGAGCCATTTGTGTGGCTCCAATTCAATGGCTCCAATTCAATCATTCCAGCCATTGTGTCCATCTTCTGGCGCATTAGCTTTGCAGTCGCTAAATGCGGGAACTTGTCGTGGTCTGCGAGGTCCCAATCTTCAAATTTCATCACGGGAACTCGTCCCAAGTGCGCTCCCTCAAAAATAATATTGTCTAGGAGCAGTGGAGTTTGCAGAGAGCTCTTGCTCTCATCTATATCATTCGACACCTTGGCTTTACCCTTGTGTGGAGGCACATATTTAGGTAACCAGGTAATAGGGTCCACACCCTAGGTTTCAACTTCCATCTCTACATCCTCGCCCTCCTCATCCACCAAGATTTCTTTAGACTCCTCTTCGTCGGCCTCTAGATTAATAGCCTTCCCCTTTTCCTGCAATGTGAGCTTGGTCCTTAGAGGATTTCTTGGGGAGACACGCATTGGGATCATTGCCTACTTATCCTTCCTGGGTCTCGATGTTCGTGGTGATTTAGTGACCTCAACAATTATTCTGGCACTCTCTGGGGCTTCCACTTCCGCAATTTACTGTGCGGCTTCCTTGCCTGTCACTACTCCTGTGTCCATGGCTTCTTCGGGTGCTGACATAGCGCTACTCCACAGTTCTTTCAGTGTCTCTAGTATTTGCTCAAACAACGAATTTTCTTTCAGAGTGTCAAATAAGTCTCGGTTCATGAATACTTGAGCACGCAAAAACTTAGTTCTCAAAGTGCCAAGTGTTGTTTGTTGGACATCCACTTGTAATTTATAGTGCCTTTTGAATTTTAATTCAACCATTCC
Organism: Pinus tabuliformis; assembly: GCA_031772625.1. NCBI lineage: Eukaryota > Viridiplantae > Streptophyta > Pinopsida > Pinales > Pinaceae > Pinus > Pinus tabuliformis. The sequence continues at coordinate 1,582,528,777 of CM062816.1, forward strand.
CCCCACATTTGGTCTATTAATGCTAGATTGGTGGAATATTTTCAAGAATCTAGCCCATAAAGTTCGCCTTAAATGCCTTTCGCCCGCTCCATTTGGCCTCAAACTAAGCATCAAATTGTGAATAGTGACTTTAACGGTCACTTTCCGACAAGCCTGCATGCCAGCACATCTATATTTGCACTGTCACGGACCCTGTGACACTTCGCTACTATGCGTAGTCCTAACATCGCGCAGTTCCCGGGCATAGTAGTTTATAGTCCCGCGCCTCCTCTCAGCTGCCTCGAGTGCTAAGACTATGCTACTTCCATATAGTCACATCGTCGGATCACCGGTGTATGGCTTCAAGCGACTGCCATTCACCTTTCCTGGGAAGGGTTCTCCATTTAACTTGACCAGTTGTACTATGCCTCCGTCGGTAATCACCTTAATAATATACAACCCTAACCAGTGCATCCTGAACTTCCCTGGGAATTTATCAAACTTACTATCAGACAACAACACCAAATCATTTACCTTGAATTTGCTCAGCGTGATGTGTCAGCTGTGCCATGCCTTTTCACATTGTTTTTGGACCTACTGGTGAAATCCAGCCAAAAATCATTCTTCTTCGAGCTCATCCAACTGCACAAGCCTCTCCTCTAGGGCTCCACGATCTGTCATACCTATGAGTGCTATTATGTGCAAACTAGGCACGATGTATTCCATAGGCATTACGGCTTCCACTCCATAGACAAGCCTAAAAGGTGTTTGTCCTGTCAATTTCTTGCATGTCATCCAATAAGCCCATAACACTGCAGGTATGCATAGGTCCCAATCACTTCGTTGCACATTGCATACCTTGGTCAGCACATTTTCAAGCACTTTGTTGAACGCCTCCACTGTCTCGTTAGCCTGTGGGTGATAAGGTGTGCTCTTTTGATGATACACCTGAAATTCCTCCATTAGTGCGCTGATCATTTCATTCAGGAAGTGTGTACCACGATTGCTCATCAAGATCTTTGGACATCCAAATCGTGTCAGTACATGTTCAAATAGAAACATCGCGGCTATCGTGCTCGTGCAATCCTTCACTAGCTATGCTTCTTCCTAAGGAGTCAAATACTCTGTCGAAGTGATAATATACGTCGCGCCTGTCTTTTCTTGAGGTTTAATAGGTCCTACAAAATCTATTGCCCATTTTTCGAAAGCTTGCAACATAATTTGTGGATTCAAATGCATTTCATCCCTCCGGGATGGCCTTCCTGTCTACTGACATACATCACATGTCTTGCAATATGCTTTTGAATCCTAACGAAGGGTTGGCCACCACAACTCGGCATGTAGAATCTTCTTCGTGGTTTCTCTTCCTGCACAATGTCCTCCCATAGCGCCCCCATGAGCGTCCGCGAGGATGCTGATTCTTTCAAACTTGGGTACATACCTTCGTAGTATTTCATCATTCCCCATCTTGTATAGATGCCCAGGAATGACAGAGAAGTCTGCCACATGCACCACTAATTCTTGCTTTTGCTGGACAGAGTATCCTTCTGGCATAGTCCCAGTTGCTATAAAGTGTATTATATCTTTGAAATGTCCATCCGATACACGCATAACAAAGAGTTGTGCGTCAGGAAATCCTTCCTCCAAACTAGTAGGTTTCTCCCCTGTTTCGATGTGTGTGAAATAGGTGATCTGGTCCTACGTTCAATCGTCCATGCTTCACGACAACTTCAAAATCGTATTCTTGGAACAATAAAATCCATCTACAAATTCACCCCCCCAACACAGCCTTATTGACCAGGTACTTTAGCGCGGAGTACATGTGCACCTGCTCAAGTTAGGGCTTTTCTTCATAGACCTGCATCCATGTGCACAGATCATTCTGCCCATCATACTTCTATGTCAATTGCATCTTAGGCTTCCCAAATCATGTTTTCATCATTCTCCTACACTCACGCCAATCATCAAAGCTTCCTTTGTGCTTACCCCACCATCTTGCAGGCGTAGCGCACAGTACCAAGTCCAAGGCCTAGAAGCATTGCTTTTCTGGCACCTCCCTTTCAAATGCATCCAAGAAGGTATCTACCTCATTTAGGCCACCATAAGTAGGAAGATTCATTTCTTCTGTCAACACACAGCGCAGTGACCAGGTCATCATGTTGGAATTCATCATAGTTACCTCGTGTAACCAATTCTACCATCATTCTACTTCTTCATCAGAATCTGAAGTGCTAGAACTCTCGCGCTCCCATGTAATCTGCACATCTGTGCTAGGATTCACCCAGTCTTCATCTCGCACTGTTATCTTATAGATGCAGTCCAAATCATCATCACTCTCAGAGTCATGGACTGGTTCCATATAGCGCAATCCTTTGGCAGGATCCAAGGGTACTATTACACGTAGTGACTTCTTCTCAAAGATCATATTCTACTTCTTCATATTGATTACCCCATTCATATCAATAGCCCAGTCAATTCCTAGGAGCACAGGATAGGGATTTTTTTCATCAACAATATTTATTACTTCAAAATCTGCCAGCGTGCTCGCTCCCTCAATATCCACGGTTACTTCCTGCAATCACCCCATGGGTATAACTTTCTACTAGTTCACCATTCTCAACTGAATCAGATACCATTGCAGCGCAAGTCTTCCCATTTGCTCCCATTTCTGTTTTGGTAGAACATTCGCACCTGATCCCAAATCCAGTATGCCTTGATCCATTTCGTATTCTCTTATCTATGCGGTGAGTCTCATTTCATGCCCTGTCCTTGTTTTATGCTTTTTGATCTTTTAGACTACGTGCAGTTCACCTAGCGTGGTCCCAACACATCTATTGATAAGTTCCTATAACCCTTTCACAGCCTTATTGTCGCACAGTAACTTCATATAGGTTTCTAGGAAAGTAGTGAGCATAGAGGGGTCCATCTCTGGCTCAGGCTTATCTTTACTTCTTGACATGGAGGCCTCAACAAAGCTCTTCTTAGCTTCCATGAAGGTTTCCCGAGTGCGCTCCAAATCAAACTCAGCTTCTTTCACCAAGGCTTTGCGAACCCATGTGATGTCTTCCGGTTGTTTCCATTTGTCATCTCCCATTGCGATTCCACTTCAGAGCACAATATTTACGTTTGAATCTTCCTCGCATGGCTCAGACCTCATCATCTGCAGGTTTTGAGTTGGGGGAGGTGTTAGCGCTCTTTGTCACATATCCTAGCTATCAACGTAGGACAATATTCTGTCTCATGATCAAACAACGTGCAATACTTGCACGAAGGACATGTTGGATTAGTGCAATCACGGGCATAGTGTCCTGGCCTTTCGCAATTTGTAACAAATCAACTGTCTGTGACCTCTACCAGGTCCTCCTCCGCCTTAGCCTCTTTTGCGCCACTGAAATCCTATCCGTCCCATTCCTGCATTCTATTCAAGGGACCGAGTTTTGGCCTAAACTCTGTAGGCAGTCGTTCTATCCATCATCAATTCATAGCTCCTGCAAGTACACTCGTCATGTCCCACTGATTTACAAAAGTTGCAGAACAACTAGTGCAGAGTTTGCATATACTTCTGTAATAAGTGGCAGTTATCTGTGGCATGCTTTCTGGCTACTTGACAGATAGTGCACCACAAAGCAAGCATCACGCTAGGTCCTGCTTGAGCTTCTGACCTTAGAGGCATCAATCCTCCTCCTGCAAAGTAGTTTGTAAAGACCAGGCAGCGGTCTTTGTCATGACCCTAACTCTTGCATTTCACGCACCATACTTCTTCGCGCACTTCTAGTCGAACCGTTCTATCCTGCCTCAAGCTTTGTATATAGATTCTTCAGATGCGCATGGATCTACTGGACTCCCAGATTAGGATCTTACATCAAGGTCTCATGTAGTTACATAGCAATCTCCAAGGCCTCTTCCTGAGTTGTTATCTTTTGTTGCGATAGCACACTCCTTAGGTGTGGTAGTAGCGAAGCTACAAACCACTCGCAATGTTGTCCATCTGTCAGATTCATATTGGCTTCGCGAATCGTACATTTCAGCCTTTGATCTAGTTCCCAAGGCATCTCACCTAGTAGCATCGTGATCTCTTTGAATCCAATAATTGACTGTGCTTCAGATTTAGGCCTGCTAAATTCCCTATTCAGTGTTGCTTCGATGTCGCTACTCTCGCATTCGGGTTATCGTTGGAGTACTTAATATACCAGGTCAGTGCACAATCCTGTAGGGTGTTAACCAGTGTTTCTTTCTTTATATGGTCATTTTTGACACCTTGAGCTTCCCATACAACCTTCACTACGAACTAGAATTGGTCCAGGTCCTCATTTCCTAAGCCTTTGAGCAAAGGAAACTTCACTGTGTTCGCCATACTGAATCACGGTGGTGGTGGGAGTGGTATGGGTGAAGATGGAGTTGAAACCAACGGTGGTGTGGGCGGAAGTGGTATTCGCAGAATTCTTTTTCTTATCAGATGAATAGCACTTCACGAAGAGACCTTTGCAAGCTCTTCCTCAACCCCTCGTAAAGGTGAAATCAAGGGGCTATTTTCTGGACCCTTATTTCCTTTGTTCCTATAAATTATTCCTCTTCGCGTAGATATGAACATCAATGTAACTACATAACTCGCTTTTCACACAACAGAATTTTAATCCAAGTATTTAAAGGCTTTACGTACTTACCTCGAGGTTCTTTGAAAAAACACCGCTCTGCCTCATTGTAGCTGACTAAGGTGTCGACTGCAAACTCAGTAAGAAATCCTCCTATAATGCGATAAAAGCCAATGATCGATGGCATGCATGATCTTATCCTCTGGTGCTTCCAATATTCATACTAGCTCACTGTTATTTTGACAGTCATGGGTTTCTATTTTCCTGCACCACGAACTCATGAATTCTTCTGTCCAACTAGCCTTCGATTTATTTCTTAGTTGGATTTCAATGATACGACATCACACATCTCTATACAGATTCTGATCCTGGCAATGGAACCACTTGTTGGCTTGATGGGGCCTGACCGAAGTTCAGCGTTAGTTAGCCAAACAAATCCCTACACTATTGGCCCTTTCGACATCAGCCCGTGGACCGCAGAGTGAAGTCTCACCTGAAGCGGTTTATTCCAACTATACCTGCCTTCATGCAGGTTTCTTTTCTCTCTGCTCTATCATTCAATACCTTCACGAAGTGTTTCCATTAGCTTTCATGCAGCCCTAACCAGGGGCTAAAGTCCTTTCACGCTCCTAGGGCAACAAACTGTGATATTTCCCAAACTAGGCTAAGTATCTTACTTATCTTATTATCATATCTTAGTTAGCTTCGCATAAACATATGTTATTACTTGTGTTCACTTAACCAATACAATTATACACATTCATGCATCATATAAGCATTAGAAGTGAAATTCATACCCAATATAACAGATGCATAAACAGGAAATAAAGACGTAGAAATGATAGAATACTTCTCTTTATTAATACTTCTAGATTAATTTAGACTCGATTCACCTTGCGCACTCAGCTGTAGGGGTCCGCGCACTCAGTTGCGGACTTCTAGGCCTTTGCGCACTCAGCTACAGAGCCTCTTCCTATGCTACTACCCAAGACTTAGACTTACACTTCAGAGCTATCTCGCATACATTTTCATTGATTCTCCATATTTTATTAGATTCCTTTGACTACTTAGAGCTTCGCTCTATTTATACAATCCCATAGTCCCCGAACCATGGGTAGATCTTCTATAGCCAACATTACATAAGGGTAGACAATCCTATGACTCTTTAACAACTAAGCGCTCTGCACCCACAAAATGTGGAGTCTTTACATTGGAACTACCAAATCAGACCAAAATCTGGGCTCTAAGCCCCAAAATTGCCCTTGGGGGATCCCGTGCCCAACAATATCAGCACAATTGTAGAAGAGCAAAAGGTGATGCATCAGTCCACTATGTTTGAGATTGAAGGTATAATTCTAAACCAATTTTTGTGTGTCAGTTTAACTTGGAGTTAGTCTATGTTATATTAGTCCAAAGGTTGTTGAAAATTGTTAATTAAAATTTGAAAGGTTTAAGAACCCATGGCTAGCTTAGTTAAGGCCTGCACAATTTTACTAAATGGAAGCAAAATATAGTTGATCTAAATGTTTTACCGATGGTATCATATGACATTTTAATAGGAATGGATTGGCTTAAAATTCATAAAATTTTCGTCAAATGTCTACTTTACTGGAATATGCTTTATCTTTGAGTAAAAAATAGGATTCTTTGACATGTTTATAACACTTGTATCGTCACAAATAATAGGAATAGGTTGATCATAAAACAATTGTACATCTTGAAAAATTTTCTTCATCCACAAAAGTTGACAAATAAATGAAGTTGTTGCAATATATTTTTCTTTAGTTGTAGATAAAGAGATTTAAGCTTTCTTCTTGCTCAACCATGGAACTAGAAATTCTCCAAGAAAGAAAGCACCACCAGTAGTGCTCTTTCGATCATCTACATCACCTACCCACTTGCTGAGAAATTGTCCTTATAATACAAAGGATATAAAGTATTTACAGAACATTCATGAGGCTTCTATAGTTAATGAAGGATGTGGCACGAAATATACTCTGCATCAATGAAACTGTAGAATAACAGTAGGTGATAGATCAGTCCACTATGGTGGAGATTGAAAGTCTAATTCTAAACCAATTTGTGTGTGTTAATTGAACCTGGAGTTATTATAATTTATATTAGTCCAAAGGTTGTTGAAAATTGTTAATTAAAAATTGAAAGTTTTAAGAACCCATGGCTAGCTTGGTTAAGGCCCGCACAATTTTACTAAATGGAAGCAAAATATAGTTGATCTAAATGATTTACCGATGGGATCGTATGACATTTTAATAGGGATGGATTGGCTTAAAAGTCATAAATTTTTGGTCAAATTTCTAGATAAAATTGTAGCTTATGTGGCAGATGAAGGTGAGATGTAAGTCATAAAGGGAAACCCCAGACCTATGTCAATTCAACAAATATCAGTTGTTCAAATTAAAAAGTTAGCCAAAAGAGGATGTTTGATATTTTTAATTAAGATGGAAAATCAAACAATAAATAAAACAATAGAAATAATAAAATACTTAGAGGTCGTGAAAGACTATCTTGATCCTTTTGCTAAAGAAATTCCAGGATTACCTCCAAAAGGAGAATTATATTTCACCATTGAATTAGTCTTGGGAGCAATGCCTGTGTCTAAAGCCCCATATCACATGACTATTCCTAAGCTCATGGAATTGAAAATCCAATTGTAGGAACTATTGAATACGGGATTTACCATACCCAGTGTGTCCCCTTGGGTTGCATCAGTTCTTTTTGTTAGAAAAAAAGGATAGGAAACTTCGGATGTGTCTAGATTATCGACAATTGAACAAATGAACAATTGAAAATAAGTACTTGTTACCTCGTATTGACGATTTTTTTTATCAAGTAAAAAGAGCAACAATATTCTAAAAAATTGAACTTAGATTTGGATATCATCAAGTATGGATTAGGGAAGAGGATATACCAAAAACAACATTCTAAACGTGATACAGACACTGCAAATTTACAGTGCTACCTTTTGGGCTTACGAATGCACCAACCAATTTTATGTGCCTAATGAATAACATATTCAACAAATTTCTAGATAAATTTGTACTAGTTTTTATTGATGACATGTTGGTATGTTCTAAAATAATGGAAGAACACAAATAACATTTATAGATAGTGTTAAAAACATTGTTATAAAATAAACTTTATGCAAAACTAGAGAAATGTGATTTTTCCCAAAGTAAGTTACAATATTAGGGTCATGTGATTTCTAGGGAAGGGATAGTAGTAGATTTTGATAAGGTAAAAGAAATTCTATATGGCTAGTTCCAAAATATGTAGCATTTATCTGGCCATTTATGGGCATTACCGGATACAATCATAGGTTTATTAAATATTTTTGTAAGTTGGCACACCCTATCACCTCATTGTAGAGGAAAGGAGTGAAGTTTTTGTGGACTCCGCAATACTAGAAAAGTTTCGAGAAATTGAAACACTTATTGATAGTTTCTCCAATATCAAAGTTGATTATAAGAAAGACTTTAGTCTACATAGTTGCCTTCCTTAAAGGCTTAGGGGGTGTGCTCATGGAATGTGGGCAAATAGTAGTTTACAGATCACGCAAATTAAAGGATAACGAAAGGAGTTATACAGTTTACGATTTGGAATTGGTAGAAGTGATGCATGATCTTAAAATGTGGATGCACTACTTGATTAGAAGAAAGTTTACTTTAATCATAGACCACATAAGCTTGAATTATTTCTTCATCTAGCCAGAAATAAGTGCTAAACAAGCCAGATGGATGGATTTTCTAAGCGAGTATGATTTTGAGATAAAACATGTTAAGGGTAAATAGAATAAGGTGGCATATGCTTTAAGTCGAAGCATAAAATAAATCTGTGAAATTATTATTATCAAGATTGATACAAAGTGATAGGAGAAAATAAAAATGGTTGTTGCATCAGATCAGTCTTATAATCAAATATATCAAGGTATGTATTATAGACATTTTTGTGCCTTAGCATTGAGCAAGAAATGTCCATAATCTAAGGGATCCAAAGTCCCTAAAGATGTTGTTCCTACCCCTAGAGGAACAAGGCCAATAAACCACAACAATTCAGAGAAGTTCTCCACCAAAAACTGCTCAAAAACAAGTCAATTCAGGATCATTTCAAAGGCTACACTAGCTGTCTGCGCTGAATGTCAAAGCCAACATTGGCTACCTACGCTGAATGTCAAAGGCAACAATGGCTACCTGCGTTGAGCGAGAAGGGACATGTGGCAAGTTCATTTCTCAAGGTGTCAGAACCCAGGAAGCTTCCAAAATGACACTTGCCTCAGCGAATTCGACTGGTGATGAGTAAGAGGTTCCAAATCTCCAAGTGGAAGCAAGAACCTCCAAGTGGAATCAAGAACTCACAGAGGGAGAGGACACTAGTCACATCTCAAGTTGACTCATCCTCTCTCAAAACATCTATATATGGATCTCTCCCCCATGAGATCTGGAGGCTGGAATTTTGTGAATGAAAAGAATTGTTGTTGGTTTGAGTTTAGAGCTATTGGGTGATTTGCTTTGAAGGAGGTGAAGAGGAGATTTCTTTCTGCTGGGAAGGTGATACTGGATTGGGCCTCATATGGTTGTATCACTTCCTGAACTTTACTTCTTCATCAATAAAGCCATTTGAGTTTCTTCTATATGCATGTATCTCAATGATGTTTTTTTGTATTTGCATATTTAGTTTATTCTAATCCTTAAACTAGTTATGAATGTATGCTTCTTGTAGTTTCCCTCTCTTGCCATTTTGCAGGAACTTGGTGTAGCTGGGCCAGTGAAGGAGCAAGTAGCTGGGAGCAAGCAGGAGAGAGTGAGATTGGATCAACAAACTAGCGGAAGAAATCGGTTAGTTACATCCTTCTCCTCTATTTACATTTCATAAAGAAGAACACTTAGATAGTTTTGTCTTGTTTGTTGCTGAGGTACTATCACTCCTTAGAGTGGGATAGGGTCATTCCATATTGGATACTTTTCCCAACAACAAATTGGCGACTCCGCTGGGGATCGTATCTTGTTGGTTTGTTTGTGTTTTTGCTATTCATTTCATAAGCTCAAAGAGTGTCGAATCGAACTACATTTGTTTTTCAAATGCAAAGTAGAGGGCAGCTACTCTAGTCCAATCACTGGGCCTGTTTATGATCTGAAGAGCTGATCCACAAGTGCTCTAATAGCTCTTAGTGATAGATCTTCATCCTCCTTTGAATCATCCCTTAGATAGTACTTGATTGCTAGCTTTGATTTGGCCAAAAACTGTGACTTTAACTGCAAACCGTAGCTCAAAACCCAGAAACAATTCTCGTTTCTGCTTCAGCGCAGAGCTAGTGAAGAGGTTCTACATTTCAACGCAGGTCCCATGAAGGCTATCTGCACTGAATGTCAAAACCTCTGTGTTAGACCTGCGCTGAATAGTCCTTGCCTTATGCAGCTGTGGTTCCCTGTGTCCTTTTGCTCAGTTTTTATCCCTGTTTTTATCACCGTTACGAATTCCTCCTGGATATAAAAAACTCGTGCCAAGTCCTTCGTTAGTTGAGAACCCAGCTGGCCCGCTCAAGTGGTCAGCTGAAGCGTCAGTCATTGAAAATGAACCTACTGAATCCAGACCGGACGAAAGTCCAAAGGTCGAGACGGCAGTTGACCCGGTCTTGCCTTCAGAGGATTCATCTTCGAATGACACTGTCACTGAAGAGAATAAGGATGACACCATCCAGATTCTTTTCATCAACACAAACTCCGACGAGCATGGGGGCAATGTGCCCATTCCTTTATCGCAGGAAGGAACTTCGTCAGGGTCACATCCGGCCGTATATTCGGTCCCACCACCAAGCAACCTGGTTGTGTCCTTTGACTGGAACCAACTAGGCAGACCCCAGTTTCCAGCCAGTATACCATTCAGAATTATAGTCCAAATATATAGAATGGTAATGGCTGGCACAATCATTGATGAAGGGGCATCTGTGAGTATCCTTTCCTCTATTGCTTGGAAAGCACTGGGTTCCCCAGCGCTTTTGCCTAAGATGAGAAATCTATCAGGCTTTGATAAAGGAACCAGTCGACCTTTAGGGATCCTCCCCAATGTGCCCATAACATTGAAAGGGAAGACCGTTCAAATGAACGTGATGGTCATTCAAGGACCCTTGGAATATAACCTACTCCTTGGACGAGACTATATATATTGCATGGGAGCCATCGTCTCCTCACTCTTTAGAGTAATGTGTTTTCAACATGAAGGAAGAATGGTCAAGCTCGTAGACCAACTTTCATTTCCGGGATCACGCATCGCAAATAGTCATATGCCAACCTTAAATGGTCTGTTCACTCAAGAAATGTCTCCATCCCCAGTCCTTCTTCCCGATGAGTAAGAGTGATTTGGAAAGATGGGACTGGAACCCAGGGGGCATGCATCCTGGTCTGCTTCGGGCAGAGAAAACCTTGGGTATAGGGTAGGTTTCCGCGGGAGAATATGACTAGTCCGTACCCCGTCCGTCTAGGAAGAGGGGTTGTTCTAGAACAAGATTCTTTTGTCAAAGTTATGTGTTTGATGCAACGTGTCACTCACCTTTTTCTATTTCAGTAGACATTGCCGAGGAAGTGTTTTGTTTGAAAGATTAATGAGACAATCTTTGGGTAACCTGAAAGAGGTAGGCCTCTCTCGGTGAAACGAATGTTTTGACGGAAATGAAGTAGAGGTAACCTTGAAACTCTGTTTTATACCTGGGGGCATGCAAACCTTTTGGAATGCAAGAAAAGAGCGGTTATTTATCTGTTTTTTGGGTTAGCCGTTTCCTAACTTACATAAAGAAAGGATATGGAGCAAAGCTTTAAAGATGAAGCTCCAATAAAAAAATAGAATCTTAAGGAGACATTCTTATCTTATGACTGGTATAATCGAGCAGTTTTAGCACAAAGTTCATGCTCGTTAAAAAATAAACACAAGGATCGAGCAGTTTTAACGCGGAATTTATGCTCGTTAAAAAATAGAAAAGCGATTGTGAGCAAGCTTTCCCCTAGAGTTCAAGCTCATCCAGAAAAAATGAACCACCCGGTAAATAACCACTGTGATCTTAGATTCATCAGCCATTAAGAGCCTTGATCGTGTTTGCACCGTCACCTCCACTTTTCATTTGGCCGATCATTCACCTCCATTTGATTGTTTACCCATTTTGAGGAACAGCTGCGAAGAGTGATTTCACCTAGCCATCCTTGTGACACTGCCGTGATTGGAAAATTCCAACCTGTACCTGGAATCAGCTGCTAACCCTGTTTATCACTCGTTCCTCAAAAGACAAGTCTTCTTTGAGCTCTTTTCATCTGACTCGTAAAATATGAAAAGTTTGCCGAGTTTTGGCCTTCCAGCTCGTTAAAGCGACCGGAAGAGCTATCCCTCCTCTAGATTTTAATCTTTTTGGACCTGAGGGATTATTGCACAAAAAGATCGAGTGCTTGTTTAGTTCGGCTCGTTAAAACTATCGAACATTCATCCCTTCTATATTGTTTTATACTTTTTCGTACTTAAGGGATTAGATGACGAAAAAGGACTTTTGGAGTTAACTTTACGTACCTTTTCAGACTCTCTAAAAATGAAAAGGACCGAGTTGTCTTTGTCGCTAGACTCGTTAAATGCATTAAATAGCGACAAACTTGTCTTTAGACGAGAACGAGTTTCCCTATCGCTAGGCTCGTTAAAACATAGCGATGGGCTTGCCCGAAGGGCAGGTTATAGAACAAGCATATGTTATCCTCCTCAAGCTTGACAAAAATAAAGAGGTACTGGTCAGCAATGACTGGGGAAAAATGTTGGCATTATGGTTCAAGTGTTGTCCTTGATGGCAACTCACTCAGTGGATGGAACAGGTGCTCAAAGGTTAGTACAGGTGATGACAACTTAATCAGAAGACAGATCTCAGTACAGCATGGCAAGAAAGCTCATACACGCTGTTTCGTTAAGCCCAAGTCGCGTGTACACGCAAGTTCGATTCAGAAAAAGCGCGTGTATGTGGAAAGGTTCCTTTGGTTCATGGTGGTTAGACCTTGGAAGTTGTGCCTATGATTTCGGACCATTATGTCTCGACGGGCGTGTCGATCCCTAGTTTTAAAGTTGATGGTATTGTGTTACTATGGTTTTGGCTCTTGGTATTGAGAAAGGCCTAAGGCTATATAAGGAGAAGAAGATCACTAGGCAAAAATCATCTTTCGACAAGGCATGAATATCTAAGAGAGAAAGAGATCTGATATGCAGGTTCTGAGTTGGTTGATCTGAGCTAAGGAGAGATCTCATCGGTTGATGGAGAACTAGATCTAAGGAGAGATCGGGATCAAATGGTTTGAAATGCACTATCATGATATGGTTGATTATGCGTATTTCTAGATCTGCATATTGTCGCAATGTTACGTTCTGAGTCCAACTAATATCTGGTACAGCTGCAAATTTAGAAAAGTTTATTTTTAGATCTGTACGCAGGTTGGCTTCGGTAAAAGCGCGTGTATACGCGGTTTTTGCTCATTAAAGTAGCGTATATCTTTTTGAAGCTTGTTTTGGGTTTACAGTGGGGTCTGACTGTTATTACAGAGTTCTGTAGTCTGCTCTGTGTTCTGGTAACTGGTGATTGACAGGGTTCAGTGGTTCAGTGATTCAAAGTTGGGTTGTTTTGTACTTCAATGATCTGTTGTGAAAATTGAATGAATTGTGGTCTTCAGATTGTAATGTTGTGCTTCAGGAATATCCAAGTCTGAAAATGTATGAAAAGTGATACCTGGAAGAAGAAAGATTGTAGGTCAGCACCTACATACTAGTATCTTGGCTAGTACAAAAGCAAAGGGGGTTGGAGCTCCCTTCCAAGGAAGTTTGGAGAACGAGAGAAGGTTGAAGCCTTCTGCAGGTTGTAGCCTGCGTACTGGTATAAGGCTGCACCAGTACAAAAGATTGTAAACTGAAGTTTCATATTAAGAAAGATAGAGACAACTTGCAGCAGGTGGTTTTCACCCACATTGGGTTTCCACCTTATATCTTGGTGTTCATGTGTGTGGTTTTTTATCTGTTCTATTATACTGCACATGCTTACTGTTAATATGATGAATAATGTCCTGATGCAATTAATTGAAGAATAAGCCAGCTAAATTGAGAGTTTTCTGCTTATACGCTGTTTTACTTCATCACAGTAGCGTGTACACGCTGGTTCACTTAACTGAAGTAGCGTATATGTTTTTGGATATTTAAAAGTTTGATTAATCTGATAATACTGATTCACCCCCCCCCCTCTCAGTATTATTTCCAACAATTGGTATCAGAGCAGGTCCTTCAGAGAAGCTTGATCGCTTGAAGGAAGATCATTCATCATGAGCAACTACGAGAAAGAAGCATCAATCAGGCCACCGGTTTTTGATGGAACAAATTTCAATTATTGGAAGGTAAGAGTTACTGCATATCTTCAATCTCTTGGTACAGAAGTTTGGGACATTGTAGAAAAAGGCTATGTTTTTCCTTCAGCTACTCCTACAGATCCAGATGAGAAAAGGGCATATGAAACAAATGCAAAAGCAGTCGCTACCCTATTAGGAAGTATATCTCAAACAGAATTCATGAAGGTCATGCACTTCAAATCAGCAAAAGAAATATGGGACAAAATGATCACTAGCTATGAAGGAGATGAACAGGTAAAGGAAGCTAAACTTCAAACACTCAGGATTCAATATGAGACTCTCAGGATGTATAATGATGAAAGTGTGGCTAATTATTTTCTCCGGGTAGATGAGATTGTTAATTGTATGAAAAATTTGGGTGAAGAAGTAAAAGAAACTATAGTTGTTCAAAAGGTTCTAAGATCTTTATCTCCCAAGTTTGAATCTAAAGTATCTGCAATAGAAGAAAAAGAAAATCTCCGTATTCTCACTATGTCTCAGCTACATGGAATTCTAACCGCTTATGAAATGAGAAAGGGAGGTCCATCTGACAGAAGGGAAGCTGCTTTTAAGGCATCAGGAAAAGAAGATTACTATGAAGCAAGACAAGTTCCAGAAGAAGAGGAAGAAGAATCAAATTTTGTCAGAAATCTTCAAAGGGGTTCTGGAAGGTTCAGAGGTAAGCTACCTTTCAAATGTTTTGCTTGTGGGAAAGTAGGTCATTATGCTGCAAAATGTCCTTATAAGGAAAAAGGAAAAGAACCTGCTAGATGGAACAAGAAACAAAGTGCAAATAGGAAAAGCTACTACACACATGAAGATAGTGATGGCTTATCAAACAGTGATGAAGATGAACAAGGTAATAAATATAAGCTGTTAATGGCATTTGAAGATGATGATTATGAGGATGCTATAGATGTGGATAATCTCTATAATGAAATCACTAGACTCAAGAGAAGCATAGAAGAAAGGAATGTGATTATTGATACTTTGCAATTTCAGATTGATGAAAAGGAAAAACATCTTGAAAAACTAGAAGGTGAAATTGTTGGTCTCAGAAAAGAAATTGAGAAAACAAAAACTATTAATCTTAAATTTGTCAAAGGATCTGAAACCTTGGATGAGATTATTAGTGTGCAGCGGTCTCCTCTAAACAAAACAGGTTTGGGCTATAATGGAGAAACCTCTCAAGCATCCACCTCAAAAAGTTATCTTGATGCAGCAAGAGGAAATGAGCGGAAGAACAATGAAGATAATCAGGTAAAGCAGGGACGAGTTACAAACAGAAACTACCAGGGACAATCCTCCTTAAGGATGAACAAAAGCTACAACCAACCACAGGTAAAATCTTCTCAGTTTGGCTCAAGAATAGATGAAAATAGAAATTACAATCAGTTGGCTGGTAGATTCAATAACCGCAGAAGCTTCTTCAATGGACAATGCTTTTCTTGCCACAACTTTGGTCACAGAGCAGCTCAATGTGTTGCATATAAAACAATCATGACTAGGGAAGCTCAAAAACAAAGAAGTATGACAGGGATTACAAAAGGGACCTATAACAACTTTTCGGTGCTTGAAAATGAAGTTGAATGTTCTATTTGCAATAATTTTGGTCATAAAGACTCTGAATGCAGGAGCAGATTTCAGGAGAAAAAGGAACAAGCCACAAGCACCAAAACATGGAGAATAAAGGAACCTCAAACAGAAAGATGTGGGATAGCATTTTATGCAGAAGGACAAGAAAATCTATGGTACATTGACAGTGGATGTTCGAAACATATGACAGGTGATAAAGAAAAACTTGAATCTTATTCTACTTTAGAAAAGGGAAAGAAAGTCTCTTTTGGAAATGATACTCCTGCAACTATAAAAGGAAAAGGTATTGCTCCTTTAAAAGAAAAAGTCAAGGCTGGAAATGTTTTGTATGTTGATGGATTGAAACATAATCTTCTAAGTGTCAGCCAGATGTGTGATCAAAAAACAGAGGTTATTTTCAGATCGAATGGATGTCTTGTTCGTGATCTTGATACAGGTGAAACAATTCTCAAAGGCAAAAGAACTCCAAATAATCTGTACATATTTTAAGAAGAACAACAACAATGCTATCTTAGCAAGGATGAAGAGCACTGGTTATGGCATCGAAGGTTGGGACATCTAAGCTTCTCACAAATAAGGAAAGCATGCAAATATCAGGCAGTTCGCGATCTTCCAGATATCAAAATTCCAGACAACACCATATGCAAATCTTGTCAGTTTGGAAAGCAGACCAGAACTAACTTTCCAGAGAAGGAAGGATCAGCTAGCTTGCCTCTTGAGCTAGTCCATACTGATGTATGTGGTCCATTTAGGAAAAGGTCACCTCGAGGAGAAGAATATCTGATATTATTCATTGATGATTTCTCAAGGTTTGTTTGGTTAGGGCTTATGAAGCACAAAGATGAAGCATTCGAAAAATTCAAATCCTTCAAAGCATTGGCCGAAAATGAATCAGGACACAAAATCAAGTGCCTCAGATCTGACAGAGGTGGGGAGTTCACATCAAATGAATTTTTTGATTTCTGTGATGAACATGGGATAAGAAGAGAATTCTCTACAGCTAGAACTCCTCAGCAAAATGGGGTTGTGGAAAGAATGAACAGAACTATCCAACAAATGGCTCGTGCTATGCTCGATGAATCAGGTACTCCTGCAACCTTCTGGGGAGAAGCCGCACATGCTGCTGTTATCATTCTTAACAAAACAAATGTCCGAGTAAACAGCACTCAAACACCTCATGAGCTTTGGAGTGGTAAAACTCCTTCCGTGAAGCATTTCAAAATCTTTGGGAGCAAATGTTATATTAAGAACACTGAAGAGCAACTTGGCAAACTTGAACCTAGAGCAGATGAGGGCATCCTTCTTGGTTATTCTCCACATAGCAAAGCATACAAGTGCTACAATAAAAGACTTGGCAGAATTTTTGACAGTATTGATATAGTGGTTGATGAGAAGGGATATATTCCTAGGCAAGTTCATCATGAAGAAGATGAAGGTTACTCTCAAAGGAGAAATGATGAAGAAGAAGAACCTCAAGAAGAAGAAGAATCTCAAGAAGAACCAGAGGAGCAGACAAGAATAGAAGAGAAGACTCCATCCAGATATGTCCAAAAGAATCATCCAGAAACTCAGATTGTGGGGCAGAAAGAAGCAGGAGTACAAACAAGAAGGACACTTGCAGAAGCTTCAAGCTACTTGGCTCTACTCTCCTCCATTGAACCACAAAATGTGAAAGAAGCATGCAAAGATGAATATTGGGTCAAAGCAATGGATGAAGAACTTGAGCAAATCGAAAGGAACAACACTTGGGAATTAGTTCCTAGACCAAAAGATAAGAATGTAATAGGAACAAAATGGGTCTTCAAGAATAAGTTAAATGAAAATGGAGAAGTAATTAGAAACAAGGCCAGACTTGTTTGTAAAGGGTATGCACAGCAAGAAGGAATAGATTTTGAAGAGACCTTTGCTCCTGTAGCAAGACTAGAGGCCATCCGAATGTTCCTTGCTCTCTCAAGCTTTCAAAACTTCAAGGTATTTCAAATGGACGTGAAATCAGCCTTCCTGAATGGAGACTTAGAAGAAGAAGTATATATTGAACAGCCAGATGGGTTCATTCTTGGGAATGATCCAAACCTTGTATGCAGATTGAAAAAGGCTCTCTATGGGCTCAAACAAGCCCCAAGGGCTTGGTACTATCGGTTGGACAAATATCTTCACCAACAAGGCTTTTCAAAAGGATCAGCAGATAGCAATCTCTATATAAAAGTTGAAAATAACAAATTGCTAATTCTTGTTGTTTATGTAGATGATATTATTTTTGGCAGCAATGAAGAAACTATGAGTCAAAACTTTGCCTTGGTTATGCAGAAAGAGTTCGAAATGTCACTTCTTGGAGAATTGACATATTTTCTTGGATTGCAAATCCAACAAAATGAAGGAGGTATCTTCTTGTCTCAAACCAAATACCTCAAGCAGATCTTGAAGAAGTATGGCATGGAAGAATCAAAACCAGTTTGTACACCCATGGTTACAGGATGCAGCCTCAGTGCAAATGATGAATCAGCAGCAGTTCACCAACCCACTTATAGATCCATGATTGGGAGTTTGCTTTATTTGGCAGGTACTCGACCAGATATTACTCATGCAGTAGGGATGGTTGGAAGATTTCAAGCCAACCCAAAGGAAACCCATCTTCAGGCAGTCAAAAGAATCTTCAAATATCTTCAAGGGACCCAAAACTATGGCTTATGGTATCCTAGAAATACAGATCTCACTCTTCATGCTTACACAGATGCAGATTGGGCTGGAAGTGTGGATGATAGGAAAAGCACAAGTGGAGGTGCTTTCTTCATGGGTTCCAGATTAGTATCTTGGTTCAGCAAAAAGCAAAGTTCGATTGCCTTATCTACAGCTGAAGCAGAATATGTGGCTGTAGCATCTTGTTGCACACAACTTCTTTGGATGATGCAGACCTTGCAGGACTTTCAAATCACTTGCACTCCACCTGTCTCTATCTTATGTGATAATACAAGTGCAATCAGCATTTCAAAGAATCCAGTCATGCACTCAAAGACCAAGCACATACCAATCAAGTACCATTTTCTTCGGGAACAAGTGCTTGAGCAGAAGGTCAAATTGGAGTATGTTCCTTCTAAGGAGCAAGTTGCTGATATTCTCACAAAACCACTGCCCAGGGAAACTTTTGAATATCTCAGACAAAAACTGGGAGTAGTTGATGCTTCATCCTGTTGTTGAAATTTGTTTGTTCTACAGAAAAGTTGGTATACGCAGGTTACGGAAGGGATATGTGCGTATACACGCGGATTTATGGTGAGTAAGTCGCGTGTATGATGGACGCTTGTTGCAGAAAGAATATCCGCGTACATACGCTGTTTTATACAGGATAAAACGCGTATATGAAGTTCTGAACAGCAAAGGAAAACTCTGAAGTTCTGAACAGCAATAGGAATGTCAGAAGTTTTCAGGCTCAGTTTCAGGGAGTGCAACAGGCACAGGTTCAGGGGGAGCAGCTCCAAAGTCTCATAAAGCATTGTTGGCATTCAGATGTTCTGGTTGATTGGTTTAAGAAGGAGCTCAGAAAGAAGTTGCTGATCTAAAAAGATGATTATCAGATGCTGCTGATGTCTTTTCTAAGTCATGTATCTCTCTTGTCTCTTTTATGGTGTCAAGGTCATGTAACGGCCTTTGTTGGTTTCCCCACTATGCCTGGGATGAATGATGAAATGTTCATGTATTATCATGGTTAGGTGGATGAGTCTATATTGATGTATCCCCACTTGGTTGGGTGGATGAGTCATTTTTTTTGAATATCCTCACTTAGTTGAGAGATGGATGTATGTATGAGTCTTTGGTGATAGGAAGGTCTTTTATGATGTATAGAGTCATGTTCTTCTTGAAGAACATCTTTTGCAGATCTTGCCTACAGTCAGGAAGAGCATGAACGGCACACTTCAGCAGCACAGAGATTCAGCATGTACTCCGAGGGAGCATGGACAGATTGGTACACCTTGGCATATACAAAGGGGGAGTTTATTCAGAGATTTCAGCAGGTACTCAGGGGGAGTATGGACAGAGGAATGATTCAGCAAAGGAAGAGAATATCTTGGTCCACCCTTTGCCCTTGATGTCAAAGGGGGAGAGTGATTTGGTGTTGTTGCCATCAAGTCCAAAGGGGGAGATTGTTGGCATTATGGTTCAAGTGTTGTCCTTGATGGCAACTCACTCAGTGGATGGAACAGGTGCTCAAAGGTTAGTACAGGTGATGACAACTTAATCAGAAGACAGATCTCAGTACAGCATGGCAAGAAAGCTCATACACGCTGTTTCGTTAAGCCCAAGTCGCGTGTACACGCAAGTTCGATTCAGAAAAAGCGCGTGTATGTGGAAAGGTTCCTTTGGTTCATGGTGGTTAGACCTTGGAAGTTGTGCCTATGATTTCGGACCATTATGTCTCGACGGGCGTGTCGATCCCTAGTTTTAAAGTTGATGGTATTGTGTTACTATGGTTTTGGCTCTTGGTATTGAGAAAGGCCTAAGGCTATATAAGGAGAAGAAGATCACTAGGCAAAAATCATCTTTCGACAAGGCATGAATATCTAAGAGAGAAAGAGATCTGATATGCAGGTTCTGAGTTGGTTGATCTGAGCTAAGGAGAGATCTCATCGGTTGATGGAGAACTAGATCTAAGGAGAGATCGGGATCAAATGGTTTGAAATGCACTATCATGATATGGTTGATTATGCGTATTTCTAGATCTGCATATTGTCGCAATGTTACGTTCTGAGTCCAACTAATATCTGGTACAGCTGCAAATTTAGAAAAGTTTATTTTTAGATCTGTACGCAGGTTGGCTTCGGTAAAAGCGCGTGTATACGCGGTTTTTGCTCATTAAAGTAGCGTATATCTTTTTGAAGCTTGTTTTGGGTTTACAGTGGGGTCTGACTGTTATTACAGAGTTCTGTAGTCTGCTCTGTGTTCTGGTAACTGGTGATTGACAGGGTTCAGTGGTTCAGTGATTCAAAGTTGGGTTGTTTTGTACTTCAATGATCTGTTGTGAAAATTGAATGAATTGTGGTCTTCAGATTGTAATGTTGTGCTTCAGGAATATCCAAGTCTGAAAATGTATGAAAAGTGATACCTGGAAGAAGAAAGATTGTAGGTCAGCACCTACATACTAGTATCTTGGCTAGTACAAAAGCAAAGGGGGTTGGAGCTCCCTTCCAAGGAAGTTTGGAGAACGAGAGAAGGTTGAAGCCTTCTGCAGGTTGTAGCCTGCGTACTGGTATAAGGCTGCACCAGTACAAAAGATTGTAAACTGAAGTTTCATATTAAGAAAGATAGAGACAACTTGCAGCAGGTGGTTTTCACCCACATTGGGTTTCCACCTTATATCTTGGTGTTCATGTGTGTGGTTTTTTATCTGTTCTGTTATACTGCACATGCTTACTGTTAATATGATGAATAATGTCCTGATGCAATTAATTGAAGAATAAGCCAGCTAAATTGAGAGTTTTCTGCTTATACGCTGTTTTACTTCATCACAGTAGCGTGTACACGCTGGTTCACTTAACTGAAGTAGCGTATATGTTTTTGGATATTTAAAAGTTTGATTAATCTGATAATACTGATTCACCCCCCCCCCCTCTCAGTATTATTTCCAACAAAAAATTGGGAGAAACTCAAAGAAACTTTGATGGTAGCAAGTCGCTCTTGAACATGACACTTTTCCTCCGTACCACAATCGAGTTGGGTTGTTTCATTCACCGGTCACATCACCATGGTCTCGCCATACCATCCATATTTGGGGTAATGCTACCGATCCATCACATCAGTGTCACCATATGTTCAAGAGAAGTCGTTCAGAAAGAGTCAACTGTGTCCCATCCACTGCCATACATTATCCTTCATCCTTTCATGACCGCCACCCTGAATCATATGTCACAGATCGTTTTCACCTCCATCACAATCATTAGCTCTGTTCCGTGTTACTAATGTGGGATTCATTAAGGCCCTCCTTTGACGGATCGCTTCTTGTCGACATCATCTCATTATCCAAGAAGTTGATCTAGGAACACCCCCCTTCAGTACTTTGAAGCTTGCATGCCTCAATGGCAAGTTTCTCACTTCCGGCGACAGGTATGCGTCAATGACCTTCGACCGAAAGATTTTGCGTGGTGTTCGACGCCAAGTCCTTTATTCACACCACGTGAATTGTACTGCAGTACCTTGAGGGTCATCATCATTATCGGTGATTCCTCTCGCGCTTGTTAATAGTTTACATCACTGACTGGTAATCAAGCGATGTCTTTCCATGTTCGACTTCAAAAAATTCTCACATGGATCGACTTGTACTTAGAGTGAAGATCGGACGAGATTGAAGACCCCGGATCTAGTTTCATCCATCCGGGCTACGATATATATTCAGGAAATAAAGACATTGACATGTACATCATTGCAGCAGATGATCATCCTACCCAAAGGATGATAATTTCATAAAAAATTATCAGTCTACCATCAGACGATTGTCTGTTCTATGTACAGAAAAATGAATTTATAAAGCTGAGCATGGGAATACCCGCCTCAGCTAGATCATGAAAGCAGTATGAAAAATAATGTATTGTATTGTATCTTATTACAGGTCTCCTCCCAACATTGGACGAACTTCGGATCCTCCTGATAAAGCATTTCACCCGATAAACGGCCTCATACTTTAGGGGGCAACTGTTATAGACATTTTTGTGCCTTAGAATTGAGCATGAAATGTCCATAATCTAAGGGATCCAAAGTCCCTAAACATGTTGTTCCTACCCCTAGAGGAACAAGGCCAATAAACCACAGCAATTCAGAGAAGTTCTCCACCAAAAACTGCTCAAAAACAAGTCAATTCAGGATCATTTCAGTGGCTACACTAGCTGTCTGTGCTGAATGTCAAAGCCAACACTGGCTACCTGCACTGAATGTCAAAGGCAACACTGGCTACCTGCGCTGAGCGAGAAGGGACATGTGGCAAGTTCATTTCTCAAGGTGTCAGAACCCAGGAAGCTTCCAAAATGACACTTGCCTCAGGGAATTCGACTGGTGATGAGTAAGAGGTTCCAAATCTCCAAGTGGAAGCAAGAACCTCCAAGTGGAATCAAGAACTCACAGAGGGAGAGGACACTAGTCACATCTCAAGCTGACTCATCCTCTCTCCAAACATCTATATATGGATCTCTCCCCCATGAGATCTGGAGGCTGGAATTTTGTGAATGAAAAGCATTGCTATTGGTTTGAGTTTAGAGCTATTGGGTGATTTGCTTTGAAGGAGGTGAAGAGGAGATTCCTTTCTGCTGGGAAGGTGATACTGGATTGGGCCTCATATGGTTGTATCACTTCCTGAACTTTACTTCTTCATCAATAAAGCCATTTGAGTTTCTTCTATATGCATGTATCTCAATGATGTTTTGTTGTATTTGCATATTTAGTTTATTCTAATCCTTAAACTAGTTATGAATTTATGCTTCTTGTAGTTTCCCTCTCTTGCCATTTTGCAGGAACTTGGTGTAGCTGGGCCAGTGAAGGAGCAAGCAGGAGAGAGTGAGATTGGATCAACAAACTAGCGGAAGACATCGGTTAGTTACATCCTTCTCCTCTATTTACATTTCATAAAGAAGAACACTTAGATAGTTTTGTCTTGTTTGTTGCTGAGGTACTATCACTCCTTAGAGTGGGATAGGGTCATTCCGTATTGGATACTTTTCCCAACAACAGTATGAAAAATAAAATTCAATCTAATAAGGAAACTGATTATCAGATTAATGAGAAAACACTATTAATGTACAAAATAAAGTTATACATGCTGAATCAAGAATATATTAAAATATTAGTCTTAGACAAATTTCATAAAAATCCATTTGCGGGACATCTTAGATATCAAAAATTGGTCACAACTCTAAAGAAGGAGTTCTTTTGGCCGGGCACGAAAAAATAAATAGCAAAATATCTTGCGTGATGTCAAGAATGTCACCACGTAAAGACAAAAAATCAACAACCAACAGGGTTACTAAACCCTTTACCATTGCCAAAATGAAAATGGGGGGTAATCTCCCTAGGCTTCATTATAGGGTTTCCTCGTACCAAAAGACAACACGATTCTATAATGGTGGTGGTGCAGAAATTGACCAAGGTGTCCCATTTTTTGTTTTAAAATCTACAAATAGAGCAGCATAGGTACATGATATTTTCCTAAAGGAAATTTTCAAGATTCATAATATACCTAAAGTGGTTATATCTGATAGAGACCCGAAATTTACTTCAAATTTTTAGAAGGTTTTGTTTATAGGTATGGGTACTCAGTTGAATTTCAACACAACATATTATTCACAATCATATGAAAATATTGAAAGAATCAATCAGATTCTAGAAGGTACCTTACATATGTATTGCATGAACCAACCCACAAATTGGGAAGATTATATTCAGCTGGTGGAATTCACATATAACAATAATTATTTAAACTCATTAAATATGATCCCCTTTGAAGCTATTTATGTCAGGAAGTGTCATATACCCATGATATGGAGTTATCCTGAAGATTAAATAATATTCAGGACTGATATGCTTCAGGAAATGGAAGAAATGGTGAAACGAATCTGAAAAAATTTAAAAGAGGCTCAAGATAGAATCAAAAGTTATGTTGATCTAAAAGGAACCCCTACAGAATTCCAAGTGGGCATCATGTGTACCTAAAAGTGCAACCTAAGAAAATCTCCTTGAAATTAGGAAATTGTGCTAAATTGGCTCCACACTATTGTGTTCCATTCAAGATATTGGAAAGAGTGGGGCCAATAGCTTACCAATTAGCTTTACCTGTTCATGTTAAGATACATAGTGTATTTTATGTTTCCTTACTAAAAAATATATACACGATCCTAACCATATAATAAATTGGGATGTTGTACAGGTAGAATTGGAAAGAGACTTCCAGGCTGAACCAATAAAAATTTTGGATCAGAGGGAAATTACTCTTTAGAATAAAACCATTCCATAGGTTAAAGTGAAACGAGAGCACTTTGGATGAGAAGAGTCCACATGGGAATGGGAGGATGAAATCAATGAGGATTTCCTAAAATTATTCCAAACAAGAAGGGAATGTGAAAACACCAAGGACAATGTTCATTCAAAGAGGGGAACGATGCAGTAACCCCAATTATATTACTTTGTTGGTATGACTCTGTTGACTTAAACAATGGTTAGTTAGATTGGAGTTAAAAATTGAATTAAGAAAAAAGTTGAATGACTAATTTATCTCTAAGAATATTTAGTTTTGGGCTATTTATGATGAGAAATAATGAAGGAATAAACAAAAAAGTATATGACATTTTTAGGAATAAATAGAAGGTTTTTTGGTAGAAATAAACCCCAAAAATAGTCAGATTGTCAGTTAGAAGGTTGGTTACATCCCAAAGAAAAGGGAAGTAAAAAAAGAGGAAAAAAATATCCAAGGGGGGATTCGACTCTTCTAAATGAGCCTCTAGGTGAAAAATAGAGGTCAAGAAGAGGACTTGAAAAATTGATACTATAGAATCAACAGAGAAGGGTGAGAGATAAATGCCCAAACTCTGGTTTCAAACTATGATTGTTGCAGAGGAAAAACAATAATCTACTAGAAACCACAAGTGGGAGAAAAAGACTGGTGGAAGCCCTTGTTGAGAAGGATGTTGCGAGAAAGGGATTGCAGAAAAGGTCTTATTTTTGTAGTTTATCTTTCGGAGAAAACATCTAGTTCTTTGAATTTTTTGGTGTGAAGCTTAGGGGTAGCTAGGCATCAAGCTAGCTTTTAGTTGGGTGGACTGCAATAACCATCTATTTATTCCCCAATTTTTACCCCATAAGTTATATTAACCTACACTCTCTTTATTTGAATCTTAGACTATCTATGTTTGTTGAAAAGGATAGAATGTGAGTGTATATGAGATGTAGAATAAAATTGTTGTGTACAAAATCAAATGTGCAAGTATAGTTCCTATATCGGTATGAAAAGTAAAGACTAATATTCTATGTAGTTTATCACGTTGCAAAAAAAATGTCGGAATGACTAAACACAGAGAAATGAATTATAGTAGTATGTCTGGTATTAATCGACGATTGTATGCAAAAATGATGAAAAGCTATTTGATATGTTGTTAAAAAAAAAGAAGGAAAAACTATATATAGATAACTCAAAAAATCACCTCGAAGTATAGATAGTTATGGGCTTGGGGTTATTCCCTAAGCAATCAGTTTGAGAGTGACCAAACACTTAGTTCAACCTCCAAGCCTAGTATATGCATAATCTATTGAATCCTGGTAGAATCCAATAAATAATATATATGTAAGAAAGTAACAAATAAAAATATTCAAGCTCATTCTTGAAAAAAAAAATGTACTAGAGTAATTTCTCGAATAAAATAATATAATATTTCTTGTAAACATACAGTTAGCAAACTAATGGGACACGCTATAAAAGGCAAATAAATATTTACGATAAAATAATATAATATTTCCTGTGAACATACAGTTATCATACTAATGGGGCATGCTAACAAAAGAAAATAAATCTTTACAATTTACCAATAAAGAAATAACAAAATAAAAATATCTCTTCAGGGAGTGTGAAGAATCGTATAACTATTAGGTTTGTTTCTTTTTTCACAAAAAGAGAGAGAAAACTCTTGAATGCATTAGACATTCAATAGATATTGAAGCTAAGGTATGAATAGAATGGGAAAGTATCATTTCTTTGAACCATGGATTCCATCAACAAATACTGGTAACCATGTGTAATATGGGAGGAATAATATCATAATATTTTTCTATTAAAGGGTAATAATAATTTACATAGTAGAAAGGAAAAAGAAATTTTGTTGCAATTGAAAGCCGAAACCATGCTTTAAAGAAAAAAATCTTAAATAATCACATGCTCATGTCAGACGCCTGACAAGCATATTGCCATATAATAAAGTTCAACACTGATTCAGTAAGACCTAAACCATGAGGCCTTAGCTCTCCCTCACAGGAGTAATAAAACAAAAATTACATTAGACCAAAACCCTATTTTCATTCCAATGGGCCACCACATGGTATCATGAGATAAAAACTCATCTAGTAATCACGCTGAAGCCTCCATCGAAAGGGGACCTTGAACAATATAAATAGAATGAGGAATTAATAAAAATTTGGAGTAGTTGAATTGAAAATAGAAGTTACACTTGCAGATATTGGGATTCTTTGGAGTGCACACCGACTGTGCAATATTTTGCAAGAAAGAATATTTTACACAGAGTTAGGGTTTCATCTAACCCTTTGACTGAAATAAAAATTGTAAACCCTAAGTGAAATTTTAGATTAGTGTACATGTGGGTAGGAAGATCCTTAGCATCATCAATTACCAACCAAGGTTTACCTGGTCAAGAAAAGATAAAACAAAAATATTTTTAGATAAATACATAGAAGTCAAGTTGGGAGAGATTTGGTATTAACCCTAAAAACAAATTAAAGGAAGGACCTACTTGAATAGGCCACAACTCGACTCGATAGATGATGGCCGATTTAATTTCAATATGAATTGAAACCCATCTTTTGTGGAATGCAAAGGAAAATAGTCTCCCGTAGCTATTAAACCCATCAATCAAGAAAGAATGCCACAAATTCTATGGAACTTGACACGAAAAAGAAAGTATTATCCATAATTGAAAACACCAAGTTCTTAGGTTTTAATTTCTTACCAGTTAGATGAATGACCTCGAAGAAAGTGGTATGACAACTTGGAGTGATGCCCTGTGACAATTTTGAATCTCTGCGTACCAAAATTATAGGTGATAGTTTGACGGATGAAATCCTAGAGCTGAATCTTTCACCAGTGGATTAAAAGTGAAAATGACAAGTTTTGGCGGAAACCCCAAAGGTGGTTACCACCTCTACCTGTTGAGATTCACCTCCACCCTCATATCGAGCCATAGAAATGTGTACCATCTAGATGAACTAAGTACCTGATATTTTTCATGGCAGCTAGCTAGAGTCTCGAGAACACTCTATTGAATTTGCAAAACAAACTATAGGGTCAAAGCCATAAAGTTATGGATGCTAACGATATGCAATCAACTCGATAATAAAGCCTTAACCATTAAACCTCATATGCATGGTGCAATGATCAAGAGTTAGAAATATAATATGACAAACCCCAACGTTGAATCTGTTATCGCTCAAAAAAAATTCTCGAAGTTATCAGAAGAAAGAAAATGACGGAGGTAACCACAAAACAACTTTTAAGCATAGGCTTGAGCCAACCTATTGCTGAGAGAGGGCTCTCTCTATATGATTTCGCTTAATTTGCTGGGATTTTGGGCTAGTTCTGAAGGTTTGGGTGGGTTTTTGATTTGTTTTGAAGATTGGATGGTGGAATCCTTAAAACAGATGGATAGAATGATGTCTTTGGACCATTGGACTATGGAGTTAGCAGAAGGGAAGCAGAGTTGGAATTAACTCACTAAAGGGAGTGTTCAAAGGGCAAGCTAGCAGAGAACAGTGCAGGTATTTGGGCCAGATGGGTGAAAAGATCTTAACCACGGTGAGAGAGTAATTGAGAATTCTCAGACCGGGATTAAAACGAGGAGCAGAGGATAATCATAAACAAAGGGAAATTAAGAATCCTTTGCTATAGATTACAGAGAGACAACCCAAACTAAGGAGAAATCAAGAATTCCTTAACTTATATAATCAGTAGAAAACATTTTAATGCATAACAGTTAAAACAGACTGCAATGAAGAAAATTCTGAGATATCATTCCATATTATAGCATTCAAATACATAAACACATTAAATATTTTGGAAAAACTTTTAAGAAAGATAACAACAACAAGAGAAAATACTTGTCTACACTTCGCTCTACACATGAATCTTGTGAAATATCTTGTCTTTATTCATCAATCTAGCTTGCTGGTCCAGTCAATGATACAATAGCTTTACAGCCTTTTGATCAAAAGGTCTCTAGAAATGTCTAAGAATCCACACTACATAATTCGAATTATGAATTATTTACACATAAATTATTTACAAAATATCTCTAAACAAACTTGAGATTTAATCTAGGACATACAAAATATCTTCTTGCAAGAAGATAGAGACAACTATTGAATTTTTTCATGTTGTCCCTTTTATTGTGGTACTGCTAGCTTTTATGGTTGGATTTAAGCCCTTTATGCTGGCTTTCTGTTGTGGTCTTTTACGTTGGAATCTTCTTTAAATTTTGAATTTCACCTGATACTCTTTGACACTGATACACTTTGGCATGCTGACCTATTTTCATCTGTTTACCTAGTTGTTCTACTTTTAATGTATAGTAACTTTTTACTGTAAATTTATTACAGTAAATCAGTGATCTTTTCCCACCATTCCACGTCAGGTAATTTGACATTCATCATTCGCCTATATATCTCATCAGCCTCAATATACTTGGCAAAATTGGGCTTGGTGATGAACAAATGTTTTACCTCATGCTGGAGGAAAAACAAGTTCTCAAATATATTATACAAAACTTTGCCTGTTGGCAGTGCTTTTATTGCTGAAGTGCTTGCTTGTTCTTTAGCAAACTTCTTGAATCTTCTATCATAGTCCTGTTGTGTCATAAGTTTTTCATTAATGAATAATGGATTGGGCAATCCTTTCTCCCTCAAAATTTGGAACCTAGCCTTGAATCTATCAATGGCTACCTACATGTTCTAGCACTTTTCTTCTAAGTTTAGCATTAGGTTTCTCTTGGAAAGGACCTTCCTTATTTCCAAAATGGTTTCAGTCTTGTCTTCTATATCCAGCTCATGAATCTCATACATGGTTTTGCTGTTAAGGAAGTGGATGAGTCTATTGGCATCCTCAGGCATGTCTCCCAATTCCTCCTTGACTTTTTGGATAGCTTCTGTAGCTATCTTTATCAATTCTATCTGCTCAAAAATAACTTGAATAGATGGCCAAATATCATTGACAGAGCCTTGGCCCATAACAGTTCCTTGGCTTTCCCAAGGGGTTTTACAATGTTAAGTCTTTGTCCATAGCTTTGACTCTTTCACTCATTCTACTGGCCTTTTGTGCCTCTTCCTTTTGCATAATTTGGGTAGGTTTGTAGTTAGTTTCTAAAATTGCCACCTTTTCCTTCAGTTTGTTCATTTTTGTAGCCTGAATAGACATTTCTTCCATGGCTGTAACTAACTCTACTACTTTTTCTCCTAATGCACATGCTATTGTAGACTTTGTTGTGACTGGAAATGTTGTGGCAGGTAGCGCTGTAGGTGCTAGTGAAGATGCCAGTGTGGAAGGTACTATTGTAGATACTACAAGGATGACATTTGTTGAAGCTTTGGCTATGTCATTTTGTTTTAATTGGATCAAGCTATCCAATTCTTTCTATGTCTCCCTTAGTTGATCATTGAGTTGTAGGACCAAGTCCATCAACTCCTTATGCTTGTGCTAGGTCTCCAAAACTTCAAGTCTTTGAGGATGTTGCGGCGGGGGTATTTTTAATTGCTTCTTAAGTGTAGCAATATCATTGTTTTTCTTCTTTATGAGCTGCTCTATAGCTTTAATATTTTTGGGATCATGTCCCAACTCAATAAATAATTCTTCCAAAGACTTAATCCTAGTATCCTTGGCCTATGAGGAGGCCTTCTCCAACTGAAATTGTGCCGAGATATTATTCAATGAGTTTTGTAGCTGATGGGAAGCTATGGCTTTACCTATAAGGGTGGATTATATAATCTCTCTAGCCTTTTTATGCAGTTCTATTTGGTCTATGGGATGAATATCCCTTGCCAAGACTTCAAAGTCAACCCTCTTGAATTATGATGATGTCTTGGGTTGTTGTGTTGTAGGTTTGATAAAGGAAATTTGAAGCTTTCCCTCCTTGATGTCAAAAGCTGACATCAGCCTTGTTTGATTTGTGGGAGTGAGTTTCAGATATTGAGCATATGTCTGAGCTTTGAGCTTCTCATTCCTCATTTTAATGTCTTTATACCTGTCCTTTATGTCTTGGTCCTTATCAGCAGGTCTACTGAATGAAGACACTTCCACACTTAGCTGCCTTTCCAACATCTGAGTCTGTGATGTGGATGGTTCATGTGTCTCCCCAGATGGGGTTGTGCCCTTGCTTCTATCCAAATCAGTGTTGGTCACTTGTGTTGATCCTTCTATATCTTCCTGTTCAGAAACAAGATTGAGCCTTTGCCTTTTGCTGTGACTGGTTTCACACTATACATTAGATGTATCCATGCCTGAAGTGGAAGCTCCCTCTTTGTTTCTCTTGGGATTTCTTTCTTCATTTTGGGGAGTCTGCATGATAAGAGGGGTACTCATGGTGGCTTCTTGTTTTTCGGTCCCTGCAGAAATGAGCTCTCATCAAGCTGCCTCTCTAAATCAATCAAGGTATTTTCAATGTCTACCTTTGTACTATCTCTATCTATAAGAGTGTTCTCCAACCACTCAGATTGATTGGCATATGCTTCTATCTCAGGTATGGGGTGATGAATGTAAGGCCCCAATTTGACCTTTTGCCTAAGTCTGGTCATGAATCCTTGAGGGTCATATCTCCACATGAAACTTTTTTGGAATTTCATTTCTTGCAAAATGTGATCTTCCTCCTCCCCTGCTTCTCTAGAATTACAGATGAAAGGGTCCAATTGATTTTTGACTCTAGACTAGGTTTTCTTCTTGGCCGAAACAAAATTAACTTCATCTAAGTTCATTATTTTCCTATAATACTCCAAAGCAAATACCTCATGGGGAGGTATTTGGGTGTTTTATATGGTGCAAGTTGGCACCCATAAATCCTTATCTCTATGTGGTTTTGGTACAGGTACCAATCGCCCAATTTGGTTTTCTTAGACAACTGAAGGACCCTTTTGATCTTTGGACTTATCCTAGGAGGAAGGCTTCCTTTCAGCATAGCCATGACTGGATGAACAAAATAATATATGAAATCTGAATAGGTGTATGGTGATCCAAATTTGTGGAACAGTGGGGTCCAAAAAATGACAAACCTAGGCTGGCCTTTGGTATCAAGCTTTTGGAGAGTGAAAGGAAACCTATCTAACTGATAATACAAACATAGGTGGTATAAGACATATGAGTATTTGAATACTCTTTCATTGCTCATTCTAATAAAATGCTCATGCATTCTATCAGCTATGAACTGGGCATAATCATACATGGTTGCAGGAGGTTGTCCTGGGGTGTAAATGGACATGAAGGTAACTATAAGCTCATCAATGTATTCACTTCTAGTGTAGCCCAAAATACATGATATCATGGTGACAATATGCTTTCCACTTGTAGAGAAAATAGTTGACATATATGGAGGGGGATCTTTAGGAATGTGCTTTTCTTCTACAATGAAAGTTTGGAGTAACTGGGCCAATATTGATGGACTTAACTTAGTGTACTAGTCTACCAAATCTCCAATTGAGAGTGGGGTTAGGTTTGGTGTTGGTTGGAAATGTAGAATTTCATTGATGGATTCGATTGTGATAGTAAATAAAACCTTTTGGTCTTGAGACATGATGGCTCTATGGCTAGGGACGTAGTATGCATGGCACATATGGACAACTTCTGGGAAAATATGTACTTGGGGGAACTGATATCTGCGTAAATTGGATTCCCAAAGGCCAATATCATCTGAATGGTATAGGTAGTTTTCTTTGCTTAAGCAATGAATTTTGAGCAGGAGCTCTAATGCACTTGTATCTTTAATTTGGAAATCCCTGTCAGCCAGGGGAAGATGGTCGAGTTCCAAATGTGGAGTTGTAATAGGTCTGACATTCATGGAGATAGTGGCAGCCATTATTCAGTTCTTGTGGATTTGAATTAGGCATTGGGGGTTTGTTTAAAGGTTTTAAATGGAAATTGGAAACTATTAGAGGGTTTGGTCGCAGGTTTTCTAAATTTAAGCTACTTTTCAATTAATTCTACTTAATAAAAATACTTGAGAGGCTGAAAGTTTCCAATTTTGAACAGGGAGTGGTATTCTATGGTGAAATACCTGAAACTGGGTGAACTGGCTTCAAGTTGATGGTTCACGGCAGCTGCAGAGGTTTGTATGGTTCTGGGACAGACTGAGAGGTTAGTTGGATTGTCTACAGGGTCTTCTGGAGTGAATCTGGAGGTCTGTGGCAAGTTCGGCGTTTGCAGGAGTCGCAAATGTTTTCAAAGTTTATAGGGAAAAATGAGTGAAAATGGAAAAAAGAGGGCTTTGTGGCCTTTTATAGAAAAACAATTATTTTTGGCGGGTTCATTAATGAATGAACAGTTGGCCGTTTTTTTGGTTAAGACGGGAAACTGTTTTGCTTGGCCATCACACCACTTTTCTGGAAAGGATGGTTTTTAGTAGGGGTCACCTAATCTACCTTAGAGCGCGACTCATAGCATTCAGGGGGTCGGGGAAAACCGCTTTATCGGGGGGGTAAAGGTTGGTGTTCGGGTTCGGCCGATATGGCTGTAGGCTGTTAGATTTGGGCACTTGTGATTTGACGGTAGGCGGGCGGAGAAGATGCGTAGAGGAAATGTACGGGAGTTGAGGGGGGCCCAGAGGTTCTAATCACAGTGGTTTGGGATTAATTTAGGAATTAATCCTGGGTTAACAGATCAGGCGTTTTTTAATGACAGGATTAGGCGATTGGGCGGGGTTAAATGCTGGGATTAACTTAGGTTTACCAAGGTTAGGTAAACTAAGTAAGGTTGTATCGGGATATGGGTAATTTATATAGTTTTCACTAAAACTAAGGGTTGGGATATTTAATTAGGGGTTTAATTAATATACGGAAAAAAGGTAATTATAGGGGATTTATACAATAAAATTAGAAATTAATATGAAATGAATGAGTGGGGTGGTTAATATTCCTTAAGCATAATGTAACATGTAATGTTTGTGCGCATATGCTTAATACTTAGGATAAAAGGTTTTTGTGGGTCTTTAGATGAAAAGGGATTTACATGGAGTTGTTTTGATTTTCCTAGGCAAAAGAGTTTAACCATAAGAAAAGGGGGTTTTATTAGGGAAATGAAGGGGGATGGAGGGAGATGAATTTTGACGAAGGGGATTCTAGCACTTGTGTCCATAAGTCATTAAGTCGAGGGTCTGGTCCCTCCAAAAGTCAGAGAAATGCTCTGAGCCTCTTTGACTTAAAGGATTTAAGTACTTAGAACTTATTTATGGGAAATTAGTAAGTAGAGGGGTGAAATGACTGAGGGGATGTTATATAAACCAAGTTGTAAACCATTGTCCTTGCTTTTTTTACTGCTTATGCACATTTGAATGATGCATTTAAACATGACATTAGTGGTTTTGTGTGATCACTTGATATTTCTGCAACCTTTCTTCTACTTACCCATTTACTTACCCTACCATTTTATCTTTATTTTATTTGGGTGCATTTACAAAGTAAACTATCTAATTCTAACCTTATATCATCCAAGGGCTCAGATTAAACTGATGAGCTTCTTTTATTCCCTCTACCTATCTAATGATCTTCCAAGATTAAATTGTTTGGTCAGATTTTATTCTCTAACTATAAACATAAAAATTCAAAGCATGGTATAATCAAGATTAAATAGTTTGATTTCCATGGATTGTGGCATGAATAACAAGCTGCACATAATCATTATTATACATAAAAGTAAATAGTAGTGGCATTTTGACTTGCACACTTTCATGGTCTCTTTTTGTTTTTTGGGGTTCATATATTTTCATTTTTTTGACCTTTTCTCCTTGTTTTTGTCCTTTGATTATTTTTTAGGGCATACCCTCTTTACATTTTTTTAATATGAAAAAAAATTGCAGAAGGAAAAGGTATGTACAATATTACAAGACTTAACCTTAGTCATTCAAATTTATGACTCCTATTGGTATAGGAACCTAATAGTGGATCCACTTGGGGATGGCATTTTCTAGTGAAATGTCAAGAAATTGAAAGATCAATGGCCTTTGAATTGTTGTTGATGTTAGCTTGTAAAGTGTCCCTCTATGTATCTTCATTATTAATACTTATGACAATGAATCTTTCAAAGCTTAGGGCCTTCTCTTCGATCTTCAACTTCAAAAATCACCAACCAATCCAAACTAGACTTTTGAAAATAGAATATGTACAAATGGGAAATGAAAATTAGTAACTAGGTTCAAAGTAGTGTTTTAGCATCTGACCATTCACTGGCCCACCTTCTGCATCTGTACCATCAATTTCTCTCAGGAAGAAAGCATTATTTCCTCTATAAGCATAAATGACATAGGGACCTTTCAATAGGAAATCAAATTTCCCATGTTTACCTTTGTCTTCCCTCCTTGAATCCCACTTGAGCACCTTGTCACCAAGGTATAAATCTTTAGCCTTGGTTCTCTTATCAAAAATATTTTTAACCCTTTCTTTCACAAATTGAGACCTGATGTAGACCTATTCTCTAGTTTGTTGAAGATGAATAGTTTGATTGATTCTTATTTGGATACTATTTGGTTTAACCTGCAATTCTTGAAGCATCTTCATTACTGGTACTCCCAAAGAGGATGGAAAGATAGCTTCCATCCCATAAACTAATTGATAGGGAGAATTACCAATTGATTTCTTAGTAGTTAATCTGTATGCCCATAAGGCATTGACTAGGTTCTTATTCCAAGTTTTCTTATTGTCCTCTAGTAACTTCTTGATGGTGTTTACTAGGCTCTTATTTAAGCATTCAGCCAGTCCATTACCTTGAGGGTAATAGGCTGTAGAATGGCCTTGAGTGACATGATACTTGTTGTAGAAATCTATCATTCTTTTGGATTTAAAGGCTGTTGCATTGTGAGTAATGAGCTTAGTTGGACATCCAAATCATGATAGAATATTAGTTTGAAGGAAAGTTATGATAACAGTATCTGTGGCTTGCCTTGAAGGTATGGCCTCTATCCATTTTGTGAAGTAGTCTGTGGTTGTGAGGATCCATTTGTGTTGGGCAGAGGAGGGTGGGTGAATTTCGCCAATGAAGTCTAAACCCCATTGTTGAAAAGGTATTTCAACAGAGATTGGCTTGAGGGGTAAAGGTAAGAGATTTTTCTTCCCCTCAAAAATTTGACATTTGTGACAGGAGGTCACATATTTTTTGACATCAGCAAACAAGGTAGGCCAGTATAAACCAGCTCTAAGGATTTTATCTACAGTGGTCTTCCAGTAAAGGTGTCCTCCACAATTACCTGCATGAAATTCTAGCAAAACTTTGTCAAAATCATCTTTTAATAAGAAATTAAGAAGAATACCTTCATGATCTCTCCAAAAAAGATCATTGTCTAATATATAGAATTTCAAGGATTTCATCTTTAAAAACCTGCTTTTCGTCCTAGATAATTCAAGAGTAGCCTGTAAGTTTTGTAAAACATAAATAATATCAGCATATCAAGGTGATTTAATAAAGTCCTAGCTGATTAGTGGAGTTTCCATCTCCTCTTCATTATCTATTTCTGCAATAAATTTTATATCCAAGGCCTGGCAGTTAGATTCAGCCATCAGCTTGGCTAAACCTTGGCCCTTGATTAACTTAGTAGGTTTGATTTCTATATCATACTCTCAAATAGTAGCAATCCACTTTCCCCTCTTTCCATCAAGACCATCCTGAGTTAGGATGTCTTTGACTATTGAATTTTGAACGTAGGCTACTATATGAGAATATAAGATGTATACCCTAAAGTCCTTAATGGATTTGACTAAAGCCAATGCTTGTTTTTCCATTATATTGTATTTCAATGGGGCATCTCTCAAGGCTTTGCTAAAGAAAGAAATGGGTTTTTTATAGCCCTGGTCATTTTTCTGCAATAGAACTACAACTATTGTGTGCTCAAAAGCAAAGGAAAACAAGATGAAATCTTTGTCAAATTTAGGACTGATTAACACAAGTGTTTTAGTTAAGGCCAGTTTAATGTCTTCAAAGGATTTTTTGACCTCAACGGTCCATTTTATGGCGGAATATTTTTTCAGCATATTTTTTAGTGATCTAATTAATTCTACTAGATTAGATATAAATCTTCTAAGAAAATTAAACTTTCCTAAAAAAACTTGTAACTCTCTAATGTTCCTAGGGTGCTATGTTTGCAAGATGGCTTCTATTCTCACAGGGTCTATTATTATACCATCTTTTGGAATAATGTGACCTAACAACTTTCCTTCTTCCAACCCAAACAAAGATTTCTTGCAGTTCAAGGAGATTCCAAATTTCCTGCATTTAATAAAAACTTGTCTTAAATGATCCAGATGTTGATTTTCAAATTTCGAAAATACATTAATATCATCTAGATATATCACAAGGAAATCATGAATTTCTTTTGCAAAGGCTATGTCCATAGCCCTCTGGAAAGTGGCTCCTACATTCATTAGCCCGAAAGACATTTTCACATACATAAATGTGCCACAAGAAGTAGTAAAGGCAGTTTTGGGTTGGTCATCAAGATGAACCAAGATTTGATTATAACCAGAGAACCCATCCAACAATGAGATTCTGGTTGATCCAACTACTCTCTGTAAAATGTGGTCCATTTTGGGGACAGGGTAATTGTCTTTTAGTGACACTTTGTTGAGGTTTCTGAGGTCCACATAGAGTTTGATCTCACCAATTTTCTTTCTAGTTGGTACCAATTTTGAGACCCAATCAGAAAATCTGATTGGTGAAATTATTTTGGCATCATACATTCTCTAAATTTCTTTTTCAATTGAAGGTAATAAGACATGATTAATCCTTCTAAGTTTTTGTTTGAAAGGCTTTTGATTTTCTTTAATAGGAATTGTGTGTTGGATGATGTTGGTGTCATAAGATGTGAGGTCCTCATAACTCCAAGCAAAGACATCTTGAAATTCTTTCAACAACTCAATGTATTTCACTTTTTCAGTTGGGGGTAATGATTTTGAAAGTTTGACCAATTTAGGATTTTCATTGGTGCCTAAATTACATTCCTCTATATTGGACTTCAAAGGTTCCATTTTAGGTTTCCTAGGAACGTCATTTGAATCAACTAAATCTTCTAGACGGGTTAATCCCTTAGGTAAGAAATTATCTTTGAGATTAATTACTTCGATTTCTTCACTGATTATTTCATCAATCTCAACTTTCTCTAAGTTATCTACATCTAACTTGGTAAATTTAGTAGGGTTAAATCTATCTACTTCTTCACCTTCTATCTCATTTATTTTTAATTCATTCTTAGTGTCCATATCTATTGATGTATCAGTATCTATATTGTTATTTACAAACTCTTCTTTTGAAATTAAAAAGTTATTTATCTGTTTATCATCAGAAAATATTTTCCAGTTCTTCAAATTATCTGGAATTGCAAGTCTGTGCCTAACTTTAGTAGTGTACTGATGGTTAGGTCGGAAGGGTAATTTGCAGGTGCTAGCAAACATTACCAAATTATGAGCTTGCATATTGTGTTTTCTAGGGATTACTGCAAGCTTTGTTTCTAGGAAAGTGTTAAGTATTTCTACGATAGTTCCTCTATAACAACTTAATCTAGGGTCCTTTTTCATATATACAGCATCTTCTATTTTATAATTAGTTCAGAGTCTCCCATGATAGAAACTCTTTTAGCTCCTAGATTTCTAACTAACTTAAGACCTAAATTTAATGCTTCATATTTGGCCATATTATTAGTACATTTAAAATTCAATCTATATGCATGGCCTTCTGAGTGATTATTCTCCAAATTATATATCCACACTCCTGCTCCTGCTCCAAACTTATTGACTGACCCATCAAATTCAAGATGCCATAATATCTCATGCTCATAATTTTCACTATCTGGTGCAAAAAACTTTTCATCATTTATAGTAGTTTGAACCTCTTGTTTATTGGAAAGTTATGAAGTTTGGTTAGTTTCATTTTGTCTAGAAACTACAATTTCTTTTGGTTCTGTATTAGTACTATCTAAAAAAATTTCTTGTGTTTGATCAGCATTATACAGGATAAAAGAATCGATATGTGAGTGTATGGAGTATATGGGAAAGTTTTGAGGCTGATCCTGGCTACTTACCATATATTTCATTAAGGTTTCTTCGTATAGTTTCTTAGGTTGTCCAAAAACAGAGATTGTTGCATATGACATATCTACTTGTAAGGATCCCTGAAGTTTGGCTCCCCATGAACTGGATAATAGCATGCCATACTTTTGTGGGATGTCAACAACTACAATATCCATAAAGATGCTTTTGGTAGGATATTGGACTGAAGTGATACATGGGTCTTTAATCAATCCTAGACACTTTGCCTGACTAGAGTCAAATGAGAATAAGTCTTTGTAAGGCCTTGTAATGTTTAGGTTTAATTTCTCCATTACTGATTTGGGCATTAAGTTCTGAGAGGCCCCAAAATCCAACATTGCATTGTGTATAATTTTATCATGGATGCTAAGGCTGATGTAAAAAGGCGGAACTCCTCCTTCCAATGGTTTGCCATTAACATCTGGACCAAATATGAGTTCTGGTTGGTCATCAAACAGGTTGACTAAATCCTCATTTTCAGCAATGTTTAAGGTTTGGTTTATCTATGATTTGTAAGTTTCATTCTTGATTAGTTTTGTTAAGGGAACTAAAATCTTTAACTTTTCTATCTCCGCTCCCAAATTGAATGTCAAAGAGGATTTTTCTGTTTGAAGGTTTTGAATTTTTGCAGTAGGGATTTGAGTGGGCTTGTCTTCTTTTCCTTTATTGGGGATCTCCTTAGATGGATTTTCAAATCTGGTGTTTTGAGTTTTGTCTACTAGTTCCTTAAGTGGAATTGAGGTGGATGGTTTATCAGCAGAAGGTGGATCTCAGGTTATATCTATAATGGTGGGACCATAAGGATTTGGGTTCTGCCTATGGAGAATTTGGAGGATCTTTGAAACATGGGCTTATTTTATTTTCTTGGGTTGGCTTTGTACTGTTCTCTTGGTTTGGTCAGGGACATCAGCATTCTTTTTGCTTCTTAGATTATATTTTTTATGTACTTCAAAAATGGCAGAATCATACCCTTGTTTATAATCAAATGACTCTCCATACTGGATTTGTAATTGTTGCAGCATATGTAGTTCCTGATCATCTTGGGTTAGAAAAACAGTGTCCTCATCATTTAATCCCATTAGGTTAATTTTTGTATCTTATTCTGGATCTTCTGGATGGGATGTCTCTGCATAATTTTCTTGAAAAGGAGGCCTAATGTTCTAATCAAATCCATTTTTCCCAATGTTTTGGCTTTTTCTAAAATTTGGGTTTCTAACTAGAGGTGCTTATTGGTTATCCCATTGAGGTTTCCTCTCCATATTGTCTATTCTATCCATTAGTTTTTCCATACTTTTGGCTAAACTATCTATTTTAATGTCAGAGGGTGAAGCTTCATCCTTTGTAGTTCCTCTTCTTTCATTTCTAACTCTAGCCCTCTTGGCTAACAAATTAGCTTCAACACTAACAGCTACACTTTGCATTTCTTCTATTGTTGGGGGGTTTCTTTCCCTAAGTTGGTATGCCATATCTGTGTCAAACCACTAGGGAACTTTATTAATGCTAAGTCAGGTGGGGGTCTAATATTAACTGGGATGGCATTATATATACTATTGAATCTAGTGCAATAATCTTGAACAGTCTCATTAGGTCCCCTTCTAATATTCTCATATTCTGAAAGGATTTGTAGGAGATTCTTCTTCTTTTCCCATCTATTAAAAAATTGTTGGTGAAATGCTTCTAAACTATCGATACTATTAACAGGAATTCTCTAAACCATTTCCTAACATCACCAGCCAAAGTCTGTGTAAATAATTGAATTTGAACATTATATGTGTCAATCTCATGCAACTCAAAGTAATCTATTATCATGTTGAAATGTTGATGTGCAATGTAATGTCTTGTGCCATCAAATTGAACAATTTTACTTTGGTAGTCTGCTGGCATAACATCAAGTTGGGCAGGTAAGATAAGAGGAGCATATCTATTTGCCATGGATATAAGCTAAAAGGAGCTAAGATGTGGGGTCTAGGTACTCGGAGATGATGCAGTAGTGGATGAAGAACTAGGACTAGTAGGTGATGAATGGGTGATGATGGGTTGGTTAGGGAGAGTAGATATAAATGGTGGTGAAGAATGGGCTTCAAAAGGTATTATTGATGAAGTTGAAGGGAACAATAGTGAACTTAAAGAAATAGACACTTGTTCAGAAAGCTCAGGGGTTGTGGCAGTATTAATGGATGATTG
This sequence comes from Pinus tabuliformis, assembly GCA_031772625.1. Classification (NCBI taxonomy): domain Eukaryota; kingdom Viridiplantae; phylum Streptophyta; class Pinopsida; order Pinales; family Pinaceae; genus Pinus; species Pinus tabuliformis. The sequence continues at coordinate 1,582,569,545 of CM062816.1, forward strand.
TGGAGATTTCATAATGTATTCATCAATTGATTTGTTGGCCTATTGAACTTCAAGGTTTGCAATGAATTCCGGATTAGAATAGTTTCATTGAGTGCACTTTCAGATCTTGTTATAAATAACGAAAGATCAAATGACACATCAAAGGGAAGTTCTTCTAAAACTAACCACTCAACAGGACATGAATTAGCTTTAACTAATGGTATATAGCTAACTTAACTTTCTTCTTTTTTGGATTTTCTTGAAATTAGGTTAGGATTATCAACTACTTAGGCAAGGTTTGGATCTGGGTTAGCCCTAGTAAAACGAGTCTTCCTAAAAGCCAGAATTTCAAAATTTTTAATTGTTTTTGTAAGATTTTTCAATATAACTTCTAACAAATGACTTTAAGAGGCTTAGAATGAAGATTTAGGATTTTCTTAGAGCTTTATTAGGATTGAGGATTCGAGCTTCCCAGTATGGTCGCCACTATGTTATCACTCAGAATTTTCTCTAGAAGTTATCAGAAGAAAGAAAATGACCGAGGTAACCACAAACCAACTTTTAAGCATAGGCTTTAGCTAACCTATGGCTCAGAGAGGGCTCTCTCTATATGATTTAGCTTTGTTTGCTGGGATTTCAGGCTAGTTCTAAAGGTTCAGGGGGCTTTTGATTTTTTTTGAAGATTGGATGGTGGAATCCTTAAAACAGATAGATAGAATGATGTCTTTGGACCATTGGGCTACTGAGTCAGCAGAAGGGTAGCAGAGCTAGAATTAACTCACTAAAGGGAGTGTTCAAAGGGCAAGCTAGCAGAGAACAATGCTGGTCTTTGGGCCAGATGGGTGAAAAAGTCTTAACTAGGGTGAGAGAGAAATTGAGAATTCTCAGACCGGGATTAAAACAAGGAATAGAGGATAATCAGAAACAAAGGGAAATTAAGAATCCTTTGCTATAGATTATAGAGAGACAACCTAAACTAAGGATCAATCAAGAATTCCTTAACTTAGATAATCAGTAGAAAACATTTAAATGCATAACAGTTAAAACAGAGTGCAATGAAGCAAATTCTGAGATATCATTCCATATTATAGCATTCAGATACAAAAACACATTAAATATTGTGGAAAAACTTTTAAGAAAGATAACAACAACAAGAGAAAATACTTGTCTACACTTCACTCTACACATGAATCCTGTGAAATATCTTGTCTTTATTCATCAATCCAGCTTGCTGGTTCAATCAGTGATACAATAGCTTTACAACCTTTTGATCAAAAGGTATATAGAAATGTCTAAGAATCCACACTACATACTTCGAATTATGAAGTATTTATACATAAATTATTTACAAAATATCTCATAACAAACTTGAGATTTAATCTAGGAAATATAAAATATCTTCTTGCAAGAATATAGAGACAGCTATTGAACTATTTCATGTTGTCCCTTTTATTGTGGTACTGCTAGCTTTAATCGTTGGATTTAAGCCCTTTATGTTGGCTTGCTGTTGTGGTCTTTTACGCTAGAATATTCCTTAACTTTTGACTTTCACCTTATACTCTTTGACACTGATACACTTTGGCATGCTGACCTATTTTCATCTATTTATCTGGCTGTTCTACGTTTACTGTATAGTAACCTTTTTACTGTAAATTTCTTATAGTAAATTAGTCATCTTTTCCCACCATTCTGCGTCAGGTAATTTGACATTCATCATTCGCCTATATATCTCATCAGCCTCAGTATACTTGGCAAAATTGGGCTTGGCGGTGTTTTACCTCATGCTGGATGAAAAACAAGTTCTCAAATGTATTATACAAAAATTTCCGTGTTGGCAATGCTTTTATCGCTGAAGTGCTTGCTTGTTCTTTAGCCAACTGCCTGAGTCTTCTATCATAGTCCTTTTGTGTCATAATTTTGTCATTAATGACTAATGGACCGGGCAATCCTTTCTCCCTCAAAATTTGGAACTTAGCCATGAATCTATCAATGGCTACTTGCATGTTTTGGCACTTTTCTTCTAAGTTTAGCATTAGGTTTCTCTTGGAAAGGACCTTCCTTATTTCAAAAATGGTTTCAGTCATGTCTTCTATATCTAGCTCATGAAGCTCATACCTGTTTTTGCTGTTAAGGAAGTGGATGAGTCTATTGGCATCCTCAGGCATGTCTCCCAATTCCTCCTTGACTTTTTGGATAGCTTCTGTAGCTATCTTTATCAATTTTGTTTGCTCAAAAATAACTTGAATAGATGGCAAAATACCATTGATAGAGTCAATGATATTGGCCCATAACAGTTCCTTGGCTTGCCCAAGAGGTTTTTCAAATGTTAAGTATTTCTCCATAGCTTTGACTCTTTCACTCATTCTACTGGCCATTTGTGCATCTTCCTTTTGCACAATTTTGGCAAGTTTGTAGCCAGTTTCTAAACTTGCCACCTTTTCCTTAAGTTTGTTCATTTTTGTACCCTAAATATACATTTCTTCCATGGCTCTAACTAACTCTGCTACTTTTTCTCCTGATTCACCTGCTATTGTAGACTTTGTTGTGACTGGAAATGTTGTGGCAGGTGGAGCTGTAGGTGCTAGTGAAGCTGCCAATGTGGAAGGGACTGTTGTAGATACTAAAAGGATGACATTTGTTGAAGTTGTGGCTATGTCATTTTGTTTTAATTGGATCAAGCTATCCAATTCTTTCTCTGTCTCCCTTAGTTGTTCATTTAGTTGTAGGACCAAGTCCATCAACTCCCCATGCTTGTGCTGGGTCTCCAAAACTTCAAGTGTTTGAGGATGTTTCAGTGGGGGTATTTTTAATTGCTTCTTAAGTGTAGAAATATCATTGTTTTTTTTCTTTATGAGCTTCTTTGTAGCTTTAATATCTTTGGGATCATGTCCCAACTCAATAACTAAGTCTTCCAAAGACTTAATCCTAGTACCCTTGGCCTGTGAGAAGGCCTTCTCCAATTGAAACTATGGCGATATATTATTCAATGAGTTTTGTAGCTGATGGAAAGCTATCGCTTTACCTGTAAGGATGGAGTATATCATCTCTCCAGCTTGTTATGCAGTTATATTTGGTCTATGGGGTGAATATCCCTTACCAATACTTCAAAGTCAACCCTCTTGAATTCTGATGATGTCTTGGGTTGTTCTGTTGTAGGTTTCATAAAGGACATTTGAAGCTTTCCCTCCTTGATGTCAAAAGCTGACATCATCCTTGTTTGATTTGTGTGAGTGAGTTTCAGATATTGAGCATATGTCTAAGCTTTAAGCTTCTCATTACTCATTTTAATGTCTTTATACCTATCCTTTATCTCTTGGTCCTTATCAGCAAGTCTACTGAATGAAGACACTTCCACACTTAGCTGCCTTTCCATCATCTGAGTCTCTGATGTGGATGGTTAGTGTGTCTCCCCAGATGGGGTTGTGCCCTTGCTTCTGTCCAAATCAGTGTTCGTCACCTTTTTTTATCCTTTTGTATCTTCTTGTTCAGAAATAGGATTGAGCCTTTTCCTCTTACTGTGACTGGTTTCACACTGTACATTAGACGTATCCATGCCTGAAGTTTAAGCTCCCTCTCTATTTCTCTTGGGATTTATTTCTTCATTTTGGGGAGTCTGCATGATAAGAGGGGTACTCATGGTGGCTTCATGTTGTTTAGGTCCCCATAGAAACGAGCTCTCATCAAGGTGCCTCTCTAAATCAGTCAAAGTATTTTCAATGTCTACCTTTGTGCTATCTCTATCTATAAGAGTGTTCTCCAACCACTCAGACTGATTGGCATATGCTTCTATATTAGGTATGGGGTGATGAATGTAAGGCCCTAAATTGACCTTTTGCCTAAATTTGGTCATGGATCCTTGAGGGTCATATCTCCACATGAAACTTTTTTGGAATTTCATTTCTTGCAAAATGTGATCTACCTCCTCCCCTGCTTCTCTAGAATTACATATGAAAGGGCCCAATTGATTTTTGACTCTAAACTTGGTTTTCTTCTTGGCCGAAACAAAATTGACTTCATTTGAGTTCATTATTTTCCTATAATACTACAAAGCAAATAACCTCATGGGGAGGTATTTGGTTAGTTTATATGGTGCAAGTTGGCACCCATAAATCCTTATCTTTGTGTGGTTTTGGTGCAGGTACCAATCTCCCACTTTGGTTTTCTTGGACAACTGAAGGACCCTTTTGATCTCTGGACTTATCCTGGGAGGAGGGCTTCCTTTCAGCATAGTCATGACTGGATGAACAAAAGAATCTATGAAATTTGTTGTATGGTGATCCAAATTTTTGGAACAGTGGGGTCCAAAAAGTGACAGACCTGGGTTGGCCTTTGGTATCAAGCTTCAGGAGAGTGAAAGGAAACCTATCTGACTAATAATACAAAAATAGGTGGTATAATACAGATGAGTATTTGAATACTCTTTCATTGCTCATTCTAGTAAACTGCTCATGCATTCTATCATCTATGAATTGGTCATAATCATACATGGTTGCAGGAGGTTGACCTGGGGTGTAAATGGACATGAAGGCAAGTATAAGCTCATCAATGTATTCACTTGTAGTGTAGCCCAAAATACATGATATCATTGTGACAATATGCTTTCCCCCCTTGAGAGTGGGGTTAGGTTTGTGTTGGTTGGAAATGTAGCATCTCATTTGTGGATTCGGATGTGATAGTAAACAAAACCTTTTGGTCATGAGACATGATCGCTCTATGGCTAGGGATGTAGCATGCATGGCACATATGGAAAACTTCTGGGAAAACATGTACATGGGGGAAGTGATATCTGGGTAAATTGGATTCCTAAAGGCCAATATCCTCTTAATGGTTCAGGTAGTTATCTTTGCTTAAGCAATGAATTTTGAGCAGGAGCTCCGATGCACTTGTATCTTTAATTTGGAAATCCCTGTCAGCCAGGGGAAGATGGGTCCAAATGTGGAGTTGTAACAGGTCTAACATTCATGGAGACAGTGGCAGCCATTATTTAGTTCTTTTGGATTTGAAATGGGTGCTAGGGGTTTGTTTAAAGGTTTTAAATGGAAATTGGAAACTATCAGAGGGTTTGGCCACAGGTTTTCTAAATTGAAGATACTTTTCAATTAATTCTACTTAATGAAAATACTTGACAGGCTAAACGTTTCCAATTTTGAATGGGTAGTGGTATTCTATGGTGAAATACTTGAAACTGGGCGAATTGGCTTCAAGTTGATGGTTCACAGCAGCTGCAGAGGTTTGTACAGTTCTGGTACAGATTGAGAGGTCAGTTGGGTTGTTTGCAGCGTCTTCTGGAGTGAATTTGGAGGTCTGTGGCAAGTTCGGCGTTTGTAGGAGTCACAAATTCTTTCAGAGTTTACAAAGAAAAATGAGTGAAAATGGCGAAAAGAGGGCTTCACGGACTTGTATAGAAAAGTAATTATTTTTGGCGAGGTCATTTATGAATGAACAGTTGGCGTTTTTTGGTTAAGCGAGGAAGCAGTTTTTCTTGGCCATCGCACCGCTTTTGTGGCGAGGGTGGTTTTTAGGAGGGGTCACCCGATCTACCTTAGAGCACGACATGTAGCATTCAGGGGTTCGGGGAAAACCGCTTTATCGGGCGGGTAAAGTTCAGTGTTTGGGTTCAGCCAATATGGTTGTAGGCCGTTAGATTTGGGCGCTTGTGATCTGACAGTAGTCGGGCGGAGAAGATGCGCAGAGGAAATGTATGGGAGTTGAGGGGGGACCTAGAGGTTCTAATCTTGGGTTAGAAGATCGGGAGTTATTTAATGATAGGATTAGGCAATCGGGCGGGGTTAAATGCCGGGATTAACTTAGGTTTATCAGGATTAGGTAAACTAAGTAAGGTTGTATCGGGATATGGGTAATTTATATAGTTTTTATTAAAACTAAGGGTTGGGATATTTAATTTAGGGGTTTAATTAATATACAGGAAAAAGGTAATTATAGGGGATTTATACAATAAAATTAGAAATTAATATGAAATGAATGAGTGGGGTGCTTAATACTCCTTAAGCATAATGTAACATGTAATGTTTGTGCGCATATGCTTAATACTTAGGATAAAAGGTTTTTTGTGGGTCTTTGGTTGAAAAGGGATTTACATGGAGTTGTTTTGCTTTTCCTAGGCAAAATAATTTAACCATAAGAAAAGGGGGTTTTATTAGGGAAATGAAGGGGGAATGGAGGGAGATGAATTTTGATGAAGGGGATTCTAGCACTTGTGTCCATTAAGCCAAGGGTTTGGTCCCTCCAAAAGTCAGAGAAATGCTCTGAGCCACTTTGACTTAAAGGATTTAAGTACTTAGAACTTATTTATGGGAAATTAGTAAGTAGAGGGGTGAAATGACTGAGGGGATGTTAAATAAACCAAGTTGTAAACCATGGTTCTTGCTTTGTTTACTACTTATTCACATTTGAAAGATGCATTTAAACATGACATAAGTGGTTTTGTGTAACCACTTGATATTTTTGCAACCTTTCTTCTACTTACCCATTTACTTACCCTACTGTTTTTTCTTCATTTTATTTGGGTGCATTTAGGATAGCAAACCCTTATCAATATTTTTCTTTTACAAAGTAAACTATCTAATTCTAACCTTATATCATACGAGGGCTCATATTAAAGTGATGAGTTTATTTTATTCTCTCTACCTATCGAATGATCTGCCAAGATTAAATTGTTTGGTCAGATTTTATTCTCTAACTATAAACATAAAAATTCAAAGCATGGTATAATCAAGATTAAACAGTTTGATTTCCATGGATTGTGGCATGAATAACAAGCTGCACACAATCATTATTATGCATAAAAGTTAATGGTAGTGGCATTTTGACTTACACACTTTCATGGTCTCTTTTTATTTTTTGGGGTTCTGTTGACATGGCTAATGTTTGCTATGCCAACATGGGGAACTAACCCGATCGCAAGAACCAACTAGACCTGCTTTCATTTGGAATGGCTAGCTCCGATGGGTTTTAAGGGACCCTGTAAACCGCTTGAACATGTCAAAGATTGCTTCCGGGAGGAAGACTTCAATCAAATCAACAAAATGAAACAACTAACCTCTATGTATTAAATCCTATCTATGCTACTACTAACAACTCTAATCAAGCCCTAGCTACTCTATCTATCCTGCAAGAGCATAATATAGAGGTTTAAACATCATATATATGTTTAGCAGGAGCGTGATAAAAAAGGTTAAACATCATGCATAGATTTAAGTCCAAATGAATCAATCACTGAATTCACAGCTGGACAAGACTATATTAAAGATAAATTGCAATCCAATTTCTCATATAGGAATCCACATTTTTCTATGGAATTAAAACTGCAACTGATGTTTAATTTAGTTTCAAATAAGAGACCATTCACAAATTAACCATGAAACTAAACCACATTCAATTTAACAAGACTAATAGTGAACTGTAAGTCATCAATATGCATAAATATAAATCGCATTTACATTCATGCCAGTAATAGCACTCTGATCCAAAACAATACAATGAGTCTGAAACTAAAGGCCCGTTCTTCCCTCAAAAACAGTCCTCCTTATTCACAATAAAGAAACACTACTCTTCTAGAAAATCAAAAGCCCCTTCTCCTCTTCGGAGGTAATATTTATGCTAAAATCCTCTCACCCTCGGTCTTCCCTGCCTCTTTGCCTTCCCTCTCCTTCCTTCATTATGCCGATCAAAAGAAACAGGTGAAACAGTCGATGTCACTGTTGACACGTAAAGGGCGTTTCTTAACCTTAGGGCGCTTCATTTCTTGGGCATTGAATGGTTATTGATTAGAGGGGATGACTGTTTATCATCTCTTCATAATGCGATCTGGAGCGGTTTTGTCTTTTGGGAATACATGGGCAACACCTGGACATACGAACGCCACACTATAGAACCAAATCTTCAAATACACATATTCGTGGGGCAAGATCTTCGGATTGACACATGCATCTTTTATTTGGAGTCAAACTTGAAGCTTATGCATCCATCCTGAGGTTTCGCTTGCCTTCTCTCGGTCTTCACTTGTAGAGATGACCAACATCAGTTACACATATATAAATATGCTACAAAATGCTTAAAAAACACAAATTTCGCATCCATTAAACATTTATAACATAAAGAATGACAATCGAGTGAGAATCAGCCCCTAGTTTTTAGCTTTATGCATAAGTTAAACCTCACAAGCCAAACTTGGTTTACACTGAAAACTATCGCAAAACACAGCTGAAATCAAATTGCGGACTTGAAAAGTTATATGCTCGGCTTTGTAATCATCGGTGGGTCTGGGAGGTTATGGTGCACTATATATATATTCTGGATCCTACCGATAGCGATAAGCGATGGATCCCAGACACGAAACACATATGTGTTAAGTTTCATAAATCCCTTCGGATCCGCAATGTTACCCTTCCCTTTGGAAAACCCTGACGTTAATGCTTTATCGCACAACACATGGATAATGGGAACAATCCGCATATGGCCATTGGGGTGGACTTGAAAATAAATATTCTTGGTTTTATAATCATTGGTGGGTCTGGCTTCCACCTCCCCGCTAACTGTATGCCCCGCGTTTTACCAATATGCGATGAGCAATTAGGAACCAAGCCTGATAGCGCATATATTTCAATTAATAACTTTGTCAGGTCCGAAAGACAGCCGAGTGCTTTATGTAAAGGCCTCATTCCCTGGCCGATTGCGATATGCGATGGTATTTCGGACCCGACATGTATATATATTGTGGTTTGTAATGTCGTCGGGTCTGACCCTTATGGCATGTGTTATGTGCCCATATTGAGTGCGATAAGTGAAAGAGGGAGGGTTTATGTGTTTTGCGAAGGGTTTCCTTTGTAAAAGGATTATAACGTGACAATGATGCGATGAAGGGTTTTGCGAGTTAAACCAACAAACGATTATGATAAGGGTAGGGGTGATGGTTTGTGCGGGTACCAATGTACCATGCATGTTTGGGAGGATCGAAAGATCCCGATGAAGGGAGAGGATAAAGGGACAGGTTGTGTCATGAATGATCCATGCAACAGAGGTATATTTAATGGCTTAGCCATCAGGCCTTGAAAATTTGACTCGGCAAGAAGTTGACATCCATGTGATAAAACAGATCATTCCGAAAGATGAAAAATCAAACTTCTAGGGGACCCATTGGAAATTTGCTGCAAAAGCATGTTTCAATAGGGTGGTAGTTGTAGCTACAATAGGTTCATATATTTTCACTTTTTTTACCTTTTCTCCTTGTTTTTGTCCTTTGATTATTTTTTAGGACATACCCTCTTTACATTTTTTAATTTTTTAATATGGAAAAGATTTGCAGAAGGCAAAGGTATGTATAATATTACAAGGCTTAACATTATTCATTCAAAATTATGACTCCTATTGGTATAGGAACCTAACAAAATCAATTAATCAGACCACGTATAGATTAATTAAAATATTGGAAGGACTTACGAGGGTATGAGTGATGCAAGATTGTTGTAATTCTATGTAGTGCATAACGAATGTGCTCACAAAACTTTAGTAACAATAAGATAGTGGTAATGTTCACAAATTTTTTGAAGGTTGATTAATAAGCTCAAGTTAATTACCATGATTGCGATAAGCAAGAGAACATGTTATATGTTATTAGGTTGAGAGAATAAATTAATAATAATGCATTAAAAAAAATAGTGATGTTAGGTAGAATCCATGGATGGAACCAATATACCTTTTAGAGAAAGAAAAAAAAATATGTTAATTTTTTTTCATACGTTGCACCATCTTTTAGTGATCTTGCAGTGAGGGATATGATAGGTGCTATCAGATCCCAGGCTTGAAACTCAAACCTAGGGCCAGTATATTGTTATAATAAAGCAATATTTTTTTTTATAACAAAACTTACATTGTGGATGTTACAGAGTTAAGTCAAGGAAAGTTAAAAAAAGACAATATGGAAGAGGGGAATCCTAAGAACCTTGTGGGTGCAGAGGAAATTTGTGGGAACTTGGGGTAGAAAACACAGGATCCTAATACATAATTGATGAATATGCTAAGATAAATGCAAGTTGAAATGATCCGCCTCAATACCAGTCATGAACGACTCTTAAAGACCGGTGTTGAGAAAGAAAAATTAATCAAGGCTGTGACCAATCGGTCTAAATAAAAATAATAATAAAAAAAAAAAAAATAGAAAATTCAAAGCAAAAGGAAGATAGATAAGAGACTCCTAAGTGAGGGACAATTTAAGGTGAAATTGGTGGTGAGGTTGACAAGCAAAAGGAGAAAAAAAGAGGAAGAGGAATGCAGTTCCTTCAGAGCTCGCTCTCCACCATCTATAATTTCCAAGGTAGAAGTACATGGTGGATTTTGGAATATTGGACCCCCTATTCACTTTAGAGAATCAGAAGAATTCATTGAGGCCTGTCTATTAAACATAAATCATTAGTTTCAAGTCTATGATTATACCTCAGAACTTAAGGCCAAGCTGACTACTTATCATTTTCAAGGGAAGGCATTATTATGGTGAGAGGAAGTAAGGACAATTCAAAAATTGGAGGGGAAAGAAGTGATGTGGAAAAAGTTTCAACATCTGTTCAGAGAAAAATATCTTACAAAATGTTATTTTGATGATAGAGAAAAATAATTTCATGATGTGAAACTAGGACATATGTCCATGGATGAACTAATTACTAAATTTACAGATCTTCTAGGTTATGTACGTTAAATCAAGTAAGAGAAGACAAACATTTAGAGACTTATAAGTTATTTACCCCTTTATTTCAAGGAGCGTATAAAATAAGATAATCTAAAAACCATGGTTGAAGTCATCCATAAAGACATAATCTATTATCAACAAGCTAAACAGTGGAATGATAATTAAAAATCCTAGCATGGTAAGATGAAGGATCAAATGCACCAAACCACTAAAGGAGGAAGACATGGATTGTCGAAACAAGGGGGCAGGGGTAGGAAAAATCTCAACTTTAATAAAAACAATGGACAAAGCCAAAAATCCCAAGGGAAAACTTATGTAGGATCTAAACCTGTAGATACCAGAAAGACAAATAATGGGAAGGAAAGGAGCCATTCAAATGTTAGGGCTATGGTGAACCCCACATGTTGATAAATTTCCCTTATAATACAAAGGCCATATAGTATTTGCAAAACATTGAGGAGGATTTTACAGTTAATGATGTGGTATGAAATACACCCGGCATCATCGCAACACTAGAAGAGCAGTAGGTGCAGCATTATTCCACTATGGTGGAGACTGAAGGTATAATTCTAAACTAATTTGTTTATGTGTTAATTGAGACTGGAGCCAGTCTAATTTATATTAGTCCCAAGGTTGTTGAAAATTTTCAATTTAAAGTTGAAAGGTTTAAGAACCCATGGCTGGTTTAAATAGAAACAGGAGAAAAAAGGTGTGTGGCTAGTTGGGTTAAGGTTTGCCCAATTTTACTAAATGGGCAGCGAAATATAGTTGATCTAAATGTTTTACCATTGGGATCATATGACATTTTAATAGGGATAGATTTTCTTGAAATTCATAAAGCTCTAGTCAACCGTCTAGATAAAACTGTAGCTTTTCTAATGGATGAAGGGTTTTTATAAATCTAGGGCATTAGGATTAGGCAATTTCTCTGTGATGATAACTGCTTGTGAATACTTTTAAATTATTTTGATTAGGATCTTCTCTTTGATTATATTATTATAGTGTTATTATTCATCAAACAACTACCAAATCATAAACAATAAAGAAACAAGAGACACAGAATATATGCAATCACCCAAGGCCAAAACATCTCCAAGATGAGAGGAAAACCCAAATGAATTCTTCTTCTTATAGAGACTTCAGTTGACGAATACTAAGACCATGACCAAGACCCTTGATGACAACCTCTTCAGTATTAAATCAATCTGATGAACCCTTTTCTTGCACAAATTCAACTTTATCAAACAATCCTTTCAATGATGATGGCTTCTCTTTTGACCTCCCTTTTCAAGCTTGCAATATTTTGTCTACAATTTGATTTAACTGCAGAAACCCTAGACAATTAGTGTAGTCAAGATAATGGAGAAATTTCGTTCCTTTATTCTTCACTTGATGATATACCTTTGCTTCAGCTACTCGACCTCCAAGATGATTCCTCCTCTACCAAAATTTAGCCTTCTATGGTGATTGTAATATTTTTATTTTGACAACTGAAAAGTGTGCCCTAGTTGCAAATCACACGTGTGGAAAATATGTTTCAAAATAGGCCCAAACAATTCTTCTTTTCATTCTTGCTTTTTTGGTTGTTCCTTTTATATGGTATATGACTCCTTCTTGTTGTTAGATCGTACCTTTGTGATTTCTTATATGTGTACTTTGAGAGAGACTGAGTCTTCCTTTATATAAGCATTTTTGGGATTCCAAAATAGATCAACATCTCTTAGCAGGCCATCGTGATGAAGTTCTAGGCCTATTTGACTTGTGGTTTGTATCCTTGATATTGGAGGGGTTTCCATTATAATTTTAGACTCATATTGACTCAAATAAATATGTAGCATACCCAATAAGGGTTATTCGTATATGACAAAAATTATTTTGACTCTATAGACTCAATGGAATATCCTAAAAGCTATCAATGGGAGTTTGACCTAAAATAAATTTTCCTTGAGCATGAAACCCATGCCTCAAGAACAATAATACTAAATTTATTTTTCTCTTTTCATTAAATACATAAAATAAAAATTCCATGTGTCATTATGAAGTTCTAACCTAGTTACATATTTTAACACTCCCTCCTAACTATGGAGGTATTCATAATGCATATGAGGTACTTGGACATTCCCAATCTGAAGAATTCTCATAAAAAGAGTCAGATTGGTAACCCATCTATTTAGAATCATATCATCTAGAATTTTCATATAGCAAGGCATTGATTAACATATCTATCTCTCCAAATTCTCATAACACAATGCTGGCGAGACAAATGATTTATAAACACCTTCATCATTGTCTCTCTCAGAACATACCCTACCCGGGTTTCCTCAAAGTATGTTCCACCATAACTATTCTTATCTTGGATTCCTAGTCCTTAAATAATATTGGCCCTCTACGACTACTCTTATCTTGGATTCCCTAACTCATCCTCAAAGAGCATCAGATTCTAGATGTTTACCCAATCCTCCATTATTTCTTCCCAAGTGAAGACAATAATGATGTGTCTATATATCCCTCTCAACTTAGGGATGACATACCCATTCCACTAAAGGAATTTACCCATTCCTATAAAAGGAATGTACCCAAGCTCCCTCTTAACTAGGGAGTTAACCAAGCTCCCTCTTGACCATGGACTTCCTTCCAGCAGCTCTTCAAGTGGAGGTCATGGGATAACCAACTACTTGTATAACTCCTTCCTTTAATTTCATGAATTTCTTCTTTTTCATAGAGTCTACATATTTTGGCACTTCTTCGTAGGGCACAAACCATCCATCACTTTCATCCATGAGTCATTCATGTCATTATTCCTTTCATTGGAAAGTGATCCATTAGTCCATATATAGTCTTCCTTCATGCCACATTGCCTTCTTCATGCCATGTTTTCTTAAGGATCTTTCATCCTGCTACATGGGCATCAGTTGTGGAAGACATTCATAGTTCTTCCCTTGGAATCCCTACATAAGACCATCCACATATCATTCAAAAATAAGAAATGAACATTAAATAAAAATTACCTTTGTGATGTTCTTTTATTATGACATCTTTCTGTTTGCATCAACATCTAGAATATATATTGACACATCTCCAGAAGATATATATTGTCAAGTGTTTCTTTCTTTTTTATACTTCATCAGAATCTTCATATCTTTCATGGAGATATCATAGTCAAATATTTCAATCCTTGGATGTTGATTTCCTTCTTCATAGTTGCATATTCCATGATCTCTTCCCTTTTTTCTTCAAACATTTCCTTCCAGGAGTTTCCGATCATAGTTCCTCTAATTAGTGTCAACCACCTCATATTTCATATGAGGACATATTATGTTGACTTCATCTAGTCGATGTGTGACCCATGCCTTCCTTAATCTTTTTAAATGAATAGATCCTTTCTTTTGATCATGCTCTCAAGGTAGAGCATTCATTCATATACCTGCAACCATATGACATGACTCTATTTTATCAAATGCAAACATACATACCTCATTTTTCCTTTCGGTCATCTAGATTCCCTTCAATAACTTCCTTGATTAAAAGACCTTCAATTCCTTGATCTTCTTCACTTCTTTTGGCATCATTCCATCATCCCATGAATTCCCAAAAGTTGGAATTCTTGATGAAACACTTGCTTCCTATTAATTGGTGAATCTTCTGATGAAGATTCCAACTAAGGATCTTGACTATCCTCATTCAGAAAATACTTCCTTTTTTATGATGAGCTTTGTAATAAATAACTTTTTCATTTTCCCATAAGTGCCACTTATGCTTCTAATGATGTTACGAAGAGCTATATCCTTCCATAGGTGACTACCACAGACTTCAACTATCTTTAATGCTTCTCTATGATGATGTCACGGTCTCTTTCTCTTAATGCTTATATGATTCCATGATGCATCCTTTAATTTCTTTAGTGACTCATGATAGCTATATCTTACAATAGAAAACTTTAAAACAAAAACTTGAAAAGAACTAGGTGAGGAATACTATCTCAATCATAGTATAGATCTTTTACTTCCTCTTTCTTGGACTTCTTCTTTTCAGCTTCCTCCACTTCTTTGGTGATATGGGATTCTTCTATACCTCCTTTTTTACTTTCCTTCTTGAGCTTAGTACAATATCTCTTGTAATTCCCATATTCTTGATATCCATAGCATTGAATCTTAGCCAAGTTCTTCTTCTTTTTCTGGGGACCAAACTTTCCAAGTTTTCCCTTTCATTTTGTCATTGTGGTATATGCTTGATTTTGTTCATTTGATCTAACATCAATTTTTCCTTTCAGTCTGGTTTCTTCAATATTTCATAGTGACCATAGATCCTGGAATGGAGTGTCTTCTTTCTTCCCATAAATGCTTGAAGTAAAGTTACCATTCCTCTGGTAGTGCATTTAGTATTACGGTGGTCATCTCCTTCTCAGACATTATATCTCCCAAATATTGAAGTTGATCCCTTATTTCAGATATCCTCATGAAGTATGAGGCTATCCCTTCTTCTTTTGATATATTTAGCTTTTAGAGTTATTTCCTTAGAGATATAACTTCTCATGTAGTACTTATAGAAAACAACTCTACCAATTTGCCATATATTTCTTTTGAAGTTCCGAATTTAGATACATATAGAATGAGGGGATCCTTGATGGATTCTACGAGAATCCTTTGAGCCCTTAATTCCCCTTTAATCAAATTTGCAAGTGCTTGAGCATCTTATTTCGATGGTTTTGTTATTGAGCCTTTGACATGTTCCATGACCTCATTTTCAATGAGATTCAAATTTGTCCTCTTCTTCCATGCAAGATAGTTAGAAGCTCCAATCAATTTGTTGCTTTCCTTGCAAAAAGAAATTTTGAAAGATTCATATGTAGACATAAGTATACTTATTTGTGAAGATGCTTATTCCACCTCTTCTGTCCTTCAATTTTATGATGATATAGATAATAGAGAACTTCTCCTTGATAAATATATTTCTCTTCAAAAATGATCTTAACTCCATAAAGAGGGAGATCACTTTAGATCCTTTTGACAGTGCTGGACCTGCCAACATTTAGGGGATATCCCTGATATGAAGTCCCAATTATACCTCACACCATTTGCTGTAGGATTCCCATTTGGTATAAAGGCCCAGTTGTCGAATCCTTAAATATTTTCCTTGGCTCTAACTGTCAGCAAGAGAGAGGGATGCAATGGTGCCTTTGAAAAGAAAGAAGGTGTGCCTGGTGAGTGTTTAGTTGTAAATGTGTCAAGATTATTCTAATGGGGAGAGAGGATAAAATTGAGCCTCTAAGAGAGAGGTAATAGTAGCACCTAAGAAGATACACATTGAACCAGAAGGATTTGTCTAACATCTAGCGGAATAGTCCACAGAAGGTATGACGGTCATTACAACCAACAAATGAAGAAAGGTTTGTCTAATATCATGCGCAGTAATCCACAAGGATGGGACAATAATAAAAACCATTACAATACATTCTCAAAAAGATAAGTACTAAAACAATCGAAATAGTTCAACTATCTTAGCACATGTGAAATAAAACATGAAGTACAAACATTCGTAGAATAGTCTTACAAACATCCATTTTCCATGCATGAAGAAATCATTGGCCTTAAAGGCTTATATTATTAAGTAAAAGTTCCAAGACATGTGTTTACAATGTACATCACTAGCTCTAGTAGTGGAGCATTGGAGCCACCTTTACTCCCCAAAGAACTAGCTTATCTCTCTACTGCTTTGTGGGAGGAGCCAAGGTGAAAAGTCTTTTGCTCGTACAATGAGGGAGTATATATAACCAAGGGGTGATTCTTCCCCTTCCTTGTGACTCTTTGACTACCCTCACGACTATTTGACTTTTCAACTTTACATGACTCTTCATATTCCACACATGTCCTTTGGACTTTCACTTTACAATACATTTCTAAAACATATGTTACATCATTGGCCACAAGTTTTGGCATGTGACTACTCATGACATGACATGACATGACACGGCTGAGATGGACTGCATGATGATGTGGTAATCTCAAGCCACTGTTGTTGCTAAGTTTTGAGTGTTTTCTTCTTCTTTTCACCTTTTTATGACTCGGTGATAAGGAATCTTCAATGATCTTAAGTCTTGAGTCGCAATCACAAATTGATGTCCCTTATGCTTCTCTTATTCGATTATCTTATGTATTCATATACAAGTGTATATTTTAGCAAGCTCCCCTCCTTCATCTCCTTATTCATCATCTTTTCATGGTGTGATAGAGTACCTATATCTGCAATTCACTAATGACAAGATGACATCCATCTGAAAACACCCTAGTCTAAGATAGTGCATTTTGATCCATTGTCTAAGCTGGAACTAGGTGAAAGGCTTGGGAAAAGGGCTCAGTTACTGCATAGTGCATATCTCCAGTAGACAGGGGTGAGGCTTGAGCTCTGATATTGCACAATGTGTAGTTTAGGTAGGACTAAAGGACAAGACTCCTTAGTTTTAAGAGCCAGCGAGATAGGCTGAGGGGATGAGCTTGATAAGACACAATGCATAGTTTTCGAAGGAAAGGGAGGTAGGGCTACTATGAAATTACACAGTACAGAGACTTAGGGGATGATCTTTAGGCTTGTGATTGCGAAGTGCATAGTGAAATTCAGGTTGAGAGGAATGATTGTGCAATTCTGGAGGCCAAGGCCAGAGCTTGAGCACAGGAATTAAACAAAGCAGCAGTCTTGGGAGACAGGAACTACACGTTGCATAATGTCAAGGGGAAAGGTCTCAGCTAGAGGGTTAGAATTTCACAGTGCATAGTTTAGAGAGGTCAGGTGATTCCAAGTTGCTTAGTTGAGAAGCCTTCACAGAAATGTTTGTGTAAGATCGGTTAGACTGATGTGATCTCACACTTAGAATAATTGATGACACAACTACATACATCACCCAGGACTCATGAAAATTCATTTCCCTCCGTGTGACCACTTTACGAGTAGTTACAACAAGTGTGACACTTAAGATAGAATTTGGGACGGACGTGATGACACTTATGTGAGAGTGCTCAGAACTTTGTCAATGAGTGCGATAGATGTTTACATAGTTATAAGAACTCATATACATAAACATAGACCCTTGAAACCATCAAAACATGCTTCTACACATTGTGCAATAGCCAATCATGTCTAAAGATGACAATTAAACCCAACTTGAAAAGGGGAGAAAAGTACTTCAAGAAAGCTCATGAATTTTTTGGTGTTTGTGACGATAGTATGCAAGACCAAGGAAGGCTCTCAAATTGAATGTAAGCCAAAATTTTGGAGGGTGTTGTAGCAGATACAACACTTGGCAACACACTAGTAGAATTCCAGCTTCTCTACCTCAGTTAAATTCTTCTGTGCATGGCCTTGGTTCTTTAGGGAGTATTGATTCATCATGCAGATTACATTGGTCTTCCTACTTACCCCATGAATAGACACGGCCCACTTTATGCCTTCTCGGTTCAACACAACATAAGATTCAACAATATCACAATGTTTTGAGTTGGGAAGGGTATTGTAGCTCGCGAACTTAAGCTTTCCAGAGTATAATTTTTCATCTCTAGTGTTTCTTCGCTACCAATAGGGCTAGATGGTACCCCAGTAGAGTAATGTAGGAACACAAGCATTGCTCCTCTACCAGCAAGCCTAGAAAGTACCTCGATGGAGTTTCTTACTTCACCTCCCTATGTAGGAAGCCTTTCTTTTCTTTTGCATTTATTTATTTATTTAAAGAGGATTGTGCATTGACACTTATTTATTTTGGGGGGGAAGAGGGACTCCCAACTTATTGAGAGCAGAAGAGGTTGTTACTTCAGAGAATCATATAGAGACCTCTCATTTAGGTTTGCTCGTTTAAATCTTTCCCCTTCTCTTCTACTATTAATTGGATGAGCATGAAACATTGAAATATAAATAACGAATGTAGGCATAGGGATTCCTGAATAAACATAGGTTCATGGTTGGACCAAAACTCTCCTTACGAATGGATCATATTTTCTATCGGAACTTCATCAGCCAAAAGATATAACCAATATAAGTAAAACAAACGAAAGGTTAGCCAAATGTTGAAGTTTCATAACACTCTTTAGAGTTCTTCCACACACATACTAAGAAGCCACAACATGTTCATGCACAACACTTATTCACATGACATAAACAAAACAAAATTCAAAGAAAAAAGAAAGAAAATACTATGTACATAGTGTAGGGCAGAGCCCTGGATCTTCATTGAGTGTTTTAAGTCTTGGCCATTGATAGGGAGAGATTCAATCTTCTTGTCAAGTGATTGAACGTGATAAGTGTGTTGGCCAATCGTTTCGTGCATAGTGAATGACCCAATCCATAGGGATTGAAACTTAGTGTGTTTTCCTTTATCCTCATGGGATTTTTCCCACTTCAAGACTAATTCACCCACACTGAAGTTGTTCTTACTTGCAGACTTCTTGTCGAACAACCCCTTGATACAATTCTGATGAAGTGAAAAATTTTCCTTTCCTTTCAAGCTTTCTTCTTGTAATTTGTGAAGCCTATCCATCCTAAGTTGCACTAATAAGTATGGCTTGCCTTGGGATTCTTACGAAAGTTGTAGTGCAGGCAAGTAGATGTTGGGCGGGACGATGGCTTATTTTTTGTATACCAAGAATTAAGGGGAGGTGTGTTTAGAGAGGGATTTGGCGTGACTCAGTAAACCTATAAAGAATTTATGAAAGCACAATGCCATTTTTTTTGTTTCTCAGAGAATATGGTCTTTTTGATGATGTGTATCAGGTTCTTATTTGTGGATTCAACAATACCATTCCCCTACAGATAATAATCATTTGAATGTTTCAATATCATACCATTTTCCTATGAAAAATCATGAAGTGTAGAGATAAAAAGTATGTTGCATTGTCGAAAAAAGGTGAAGTAGGAATTCCAAACCTAGAAATGATGTTATGCTGAAGGAAATTTATGACTTCTTGATCATTCACCTATATGAGTGGAACGACTTCTACCCACTATAAGAAATAATTTGTATCAGTGATAATATAGCAGTGTTGCTTTGATGAATGTGGAAATATTCCTCCAATGTACAAGCCCCTTTGTTTAAAAGGTTCTTCCACTATAATGGGTTGCAATGGGGCGACTGACTTGTTTCTACTGACACACATATGAATGATAGGACACTTGTGGCCATAAGCATGGGCATATCTGAATAATGTAGGCTAATAAAAGTTGGCCCACATGAATTTATGTGTTGTTGTGTTACCCACAAAATGTCCCTGGTTGGTCCATCATGGAGGTCACGTAGTACTTTCTCTAAATCATGTGCTTCCAAACACCTGAGGAGTACTCCATTAAGCTTCTTGCTGAAAAGAACCCATGCACTAGTTGGTAAGATAATGCTTTGAGTCTGAGTGCCCTATTTTTCCATGTGGATAGATGGGAGAGCATGGTTCCATGCTCAAGGTATTGGCACACATCCGTGTACCAATAGTTCATGATAGTAGTGGGGGAAGCTCACTCGACATTGTACATTTTGATTTCTTACTCCCAACTTGATATATATTCTTCTTCCTTTGTGTCCATTGCTTCTGCTACTAGTCGACATAGATTGTGGCCCTTGATTGTGTGAACTGGTTTGAATTCTAAGTCATATTCCTATAGACCATTAATGATCCAAATGGATCCTAGAAAACCCTCTAAGTCTTCAAACACTCGAAATTATCGCATGAGAAGAACTTTTCAAAAAGTCAAGTTACATTATCGAGAGGCAAAAACACAAGGAAATGACCAAAAACAGGCTTATCGAAGGCTTAAACCAACTTTGCATCAGAGTCGTCGGATCTGTGCCGATCAATGGTCCAGATCCAAATCAGAAAATCGCAATTGGTGATGGCAAAGGGAGGCTATCGGCAGAGACCACATGGTATATGCGACTGCGATCAACGAGGACCGTCGATCAAGCAAACAGATCGACGGCCCAAGTTGAATCGCGATATTGTAATCAGTGGTTACAGAGGAGCGGGGCTGATATAAAAATAACTTGCGATAGCCGGAACCGATAACATTATAAATGATATTTGATGCAATTTGAAATCAGAAAGCGGCAATTTCCTTTGTATTTCGCTTTTCCGCCAAATGAATGGATTACAAAGGAAATTCGCCTGATGCAATATTACGGACCTGATGAAACTTATAGATGTGATATTATAATATTTCAAGTCCGTCCAAAGCCATTTTTCGAGGTTTTTCAGTGTTTAATGTATTTGTAAAAATAAAAGGAAACTGCGAAAATCAACAGGATTTCAAGAGAGCCAAAGGCGGTAAATGGCTTGGGCCAGGATTCACCCAATCCCATACAATGGCTACCATATGTCCAGGGTAAGGAGAGAGAAAACCACCCTTATTAGGTGGTTAACCTTTGTACGAAAGGGCCACCTGAAATGAACCACAGCCGTTGGATCTAGATCTCCCAGATCAATGGTGGAGATGCGATGTTGGTATACATGCGGACCCGATAGGAGTATAAGGTGGATTTATGGATATTTGAAGTATGATAAACAGTGCTTGATAGACTTTTCCTGTGTTTGAACGTATTTCTTTGTGTAAATAGAGAACGGAAATTTCGAAGGATTTCAAAGGCCTGATAACCCATTATGTTACAGTACAGGTGGCCACCATCACTAAAAGCGTTTAGCAATGATTGTTAACGCTTAGAGGGGGATTTGAGCGGATACAGGTTGGGAATCCAGAGAGCCCAAGAAGAGGAAACAAACAGGTAGTACCAAATGGCTTTAAAGCCACAGATTGACATAAAACAGATAGGCAGTGCTGAGACAGAGCAAAGACAGAGACAGAGAGTGATAGAGAGAGTCTGTGTACTCAGAGAGGCTTGAGGGGTTCAAGAAAAACTCTTGTTGTTGTATTTGTTGTGTGTTGAGACTCAAATTGAGCTCACACTATTGTAAAACTCTATTTTGAAGACATAATAGAGAGGTCACCACTGAAGGTTGGACCAGGAGACGTAGCCCAGGAGTGTTGGGT
This sequence comes from Pinus tabuliformis, assembly GCA_031772625.1. Lineage (NCBI taxonomy): Eukaryota > Viridiplantae > Streptophyta > Pinopsida > Pinales > Pinaceae > Pinus > Pinus tabuliformis. Next base: position 1,582,591,239 of record CM062816.1, read on the forward strand.
GAACTCCTTATTAAACCTGTTTTGTTGATGTGTGTTGTCTATTATGTTTCTTTTACTGCTTCATTGTCTATGTATTTTGCAATCTTATTGATCCATTGCACAAAGTAACATAGGAAAATCCATGCACATGAGTATGTAGTACCTTAATAATTGTCTAATATCTCATTACCAGATCAAGTGGTATCAAAGCTTTAGGTTTTCTAAGGTTAAACAAGCTTGTGCTGGATTGTTGAATGCTAACTAGGTCAAAGCTCAAATTAGGAGAAGGAGAACTGGTTGAGACTAACTTAGAAATAGGAAGAGTCTATCCTAGGAGGAAAATGGCAGAAGAAATTCTCTTGGAATCAGACTCTCAATTCATGGACAGTTTCATGACCATGAGAGCCATGGTAGAAGAGATGTATCAAGAATTTAAGAAAGGTTGAGGTGAAGATACTTCAACCTCCAAACAAGACAAAGGAACAGAGGAACCTCTTCTAGGTGGCCATTCAGAAGGCAAAGGGAAAGGGAAAGAGCCTCCTTTATCAACACCTCCTTCTAGCCCTTTGATTAAATTAGATGTAACATTTGCTTTTACAATATATTACGGAGAATTAAATGCAGAAAAGCTAGATAAATGGATTAGACATATTGATGTATATTGCAGGGTGCAGAACATCGATTCAGAAAGGAGAAAGATTCAGCTGGTCAGCCTTCACCTTGGAGGAACTACCCTAGTGTGGTGGGAAGGCAGGACATAAGCTTATTTGAAGAAGCATGGTAAAATTCTTTCTACCTGGAGTGAATTTGTTTCTGCCATTAAAAAACAATTCTATCCACTATCTTCTATGCAGCAAGCAATGATGAGTTGGCAAACTGTTTGCCAATTAAAGGGGCAAAGTGTACAAAGCTATACCAAGTAATTTAGAAAAAGATCTTTAATTCTAGGCATTTCTCTAGACTCACCTGAAACTTTGCTGAAGTATATAGGTGGTCTACATATCTATTTGAGGCACACCATTCTCATGTTTAACCCCACTAGCATAGATGAGGTATCCGTTTAGGCTATACATCTAGAGGCTAGAGGCGAGAATGTGAACCCAGAGATTGGGGGGTCATCAAAACCCATTGCAAGCAAGAAAAAAAGAAAAGAGGAAGCAGAAATGGAAAGAGAGAAAGACAAACCTTCATGCACTCACTGAAAGAAGGATGGACATGATGATGAACATTGTTGGTCTTTGCATCTGGAGTTGAAACCCAAGAAGTTTAATGGCAAGAAGAAGAAGGTTTTTGCTGCTATTCAGAAAGATTTGGGGTAAGACTCAAGTGACGAAAAAACAGTCATAGCCATAGGTATAAAAGGTAAAAATTCTGAAGCATCTACTAGTAATTCTGCACAATCTATTGATAATGAAGAAAATGAGAGGAAAAGGCATGAGCTTTTTCATATTAGAGTTATTTCCAAGCATCAAAAGATTGATACTTTGTTTGATAGTGGTTCACAAGTAAACTTGATTTCTGAAGCAATTGTAAAGAAGTTGAGACTACTAACCACACCTCACAAGAAGCCATATCCATTAGGTTGGGTATGTGATAAAGCAAAGCTACAAGTGACTAGACAATGTAAACTTAGGTTTGCTTTTAGGTCAACTTTTGTAGATGAGGTTGAGTTAGATATAGTTCCCCTGGCTATATGTGGTATTGTTTTAGGAATTCTTTACTTGTATGATAGAAAAGCCATTTTCTATGGAACTGAAAATAAGTATCAACTCACAAAAGATGGAATAGAATATATTGTAAGAGCTCATCAGCTCAAAAATAACTACACTCTCATTAACTCAGGGTAGATGAAAAGAATTGTAAATTCATGCAAGAAATTTTTACTAATGGTTGTAAAGGAAAAGAACCCTAATAAAACCAATGCATTTGAAGACTATGATGCTAAATAGAAAGCTACTTTAGAAAAAGTTGTTTCAGAATATGATATCCTATTTCAAGAACCTAAAGGTCTCCCACCCAAAATGGAAATTGTACATGATATTCATTTCCAGCAAGATGCTCCATTTCCTAACATCAAAATGTATAGGTTATCCACTTTAGAGAATGCAGAGATCAAGAAGCAGGTACAGGAGCTGATCAACAAAGGGTTCATAAGGCCAAGCACATCACCATGTGGATCTCCAATTGTCTTGGTGAGAAAGAAAGATGGCTCGTGAAAGATGTGCATTGATTACAGAGCACTGAATAAAATAGCAGTCAAGAATTGTTATCCTCTCCCTCGCATAGATGATCTATTGGATCATCTGAAAGAAGTTGTTTACTTTTCCAAGTTAGAATTGCGTAGTGGCTACCATCAGGTCAGAGTTGCAGAACAAGATGGATGGAAGACTGCTTTCAAAACAAAGCAAGGGTTGCATGAATGGCTAGTTATGCCTTTTGGCTTAACTAATTCTCCTACCACTTTGATGAGAGTTATGAATGATGTACTCAGGCGTTTTATTGATGATTTTGTAATTGTATATTTAGATGACGTTCTTGTTTTCAATAAAACATAGGAAGAGCATTTGAAGCATGTAAAGTAGACTCTAGATGTTTTGAAAAAAGAAAATCTCTATGTTAAGTTATCAAAATGTGAATTTGGCAAAACATCTTTGAATTATTTGGGTCATATTGTAGGTGGTGGTAAATTGAAGATAGATCCCTCTAAGGTTGAAGTCATTGTGAACTGGCCTAAACCCAAATATTCTATAGAAGTTAGAAGCTTCCTAGGAGCAGCACAATATTGAAGAAAGTTTATTGCTAACTTTTCCTTGATTGCAACTCCTTTACATGATTTAACAGGATTGAACAATTGTTTCAGTGGGGAGGAAAACAGTGAAAAGCCTTCGACACCTTGAAAGAAAAGATTAGTACAACACCAATACTAGCATTGCCAGATCTTCAAAAACCATTTGAGATTGAAATAGATGCTAGTGACTATGCCATGGGATTAGCGTTGATGCAACATGGTAAACCCATATGTTATCATTCTGAGACATTTAATTCTGTAGTAGTTAATTATCCCACATATGACAAAGAATTGTATGGAATAGTATAGAGTGTGAAAAAGTGGAAACATTAGCTAATGGGCAAAGAAATAGTTATACATACTAATCATCATCCAATTCAATATTTGCACTCACAAACTAAATTGAAGCAATCAAGATACTATAGGTGGATGGGGTTTCTACAACAGTTTCATCTTGTCATCAGATATAAGAAAGGCATACACAATAAGGTTGTAGATATGTTATCCAGACCAATCATAAATCCATTTACTATACTTAAACATAATTCAGTATTACATGAAAGCTACATTGAACAATATGCTCAAGATGTAGATTTTAAAGATGTATATGCAACTTTAAGTCATGGAAAACAAGTAGAAGAATTGGATTATCATGTTAAGGACCAACTCTTCTATCATTTGGGAAAGTTATGCGTTCCTCAAACTGAAATATTTAACATAATCCGAGAAGCACATACTTCTCTAATATCAGGTCATTTTGGTGTAAGTAAAATAGTTGCACAGCTACAAAGGTTCTGTTATTGGCCAAGAATGCATGAAACAGTTTCTAGATATATTAAAGGGTGTACCATGTGTGCTAAAAGTAAGCCCAACAACAGAAAACTAGGCTTGTACACTCCACTTCCAGTTCCTTCTCATCCTTGGGAAAGTGTTTCCATGGACTTTGTTGGGGGATTGCCAAAATCTAGAAAAGGTCATGACTATTTATATGTTATTATGGACAGGTTCAGCAAAATGTGTATTCTAATACCTTGTAACAAGCAGATTACAGCTGAACAATCAACAAATTTGTTCTTTCAGCATGTATGGGTTCATTTTTGGTTACCCACTTCTATTGTCTCTGATTGAGATTCTCAATTTGTTAGGAAGTTTTGGTCAAGTCTATGGGAGTTAATGGACACCAGATTGAAGAAGAGCACAGCATTTCATCCACAAACAAATGGTCAAACAGAGGTGGTCAATAGGGCAGTGATCCAGTTGCTCAGGGGCTATTGCAGCAATCGTCCCAAGCTTTGGGATGAACATTTATGTTATGTGCAACATGCTTACAACCGTGCTAAGCACTCTTCTACACAAAGATCTCCTTTTGATACTTGTTTTAGTTTTACACCAAGGTCTCCCTTGGATTTTGTCTTTAGTAAAGACATAGTAGTTGATGGACACAGTGATGTGGACAAAGCAACCAAGTTCATTGAACAAATCCAAGAAATTCACCAAGCAGTGCAGGAACTGCTAGAAAAGAGCCAAGCCAAGTACAAGGCAAGGCATGATAAGCATCGAATTGAGCATAGCCTCCAAGTTGGTGATCAAGTCTGGTTGTACATCAGCAAAGACAGAATGCAAGGTGTAGGTAAGAAGTTGAGGCCAATAGGGTATGGGCCTTTCAAGATACTTGAGAAAATTGGTGAGAATGATTTTCACCTTGATTTTCCAGCTTACATGCACATCTATTCAGTAGTTAATGCAGAGAACTTGAGACTATTTGAACCTTCATTGATTGAAGATCCCAAAGAGAAAATTCAGTTGCCTTATATTGATGATCTGTTGCCTGAATATCTCAATGAGTTGTAGGAAGATACAGTTTTGGATAGGAAGGTGAGAACTACACGCATAAGGGGTGTTGAGTACCTCAGAATTGGACTCAAAGGTTCAAAACCATGCAATGAAAGATGGATAGAGATTGAACAAGTGAGGAAGTTATATCCTCTCTTGATTGATGCTTAAAAACCAACTTTTGGTGGTCCAAAAGCCTTTTTCATTGCGAAGGCGTGATCCAAACGGATCCTAGAAAACCCTCTAAGTACTCAAACACTCGAAAATATCGCATGAGAAGAACTTTTAAAAAAGCGAGGTTACACTATTGGGAGGCAAAAACACAAGGAAATGACCAACAATAGGATTATTAGAGGCTTCAACCAACTTTGTATCAGAGCCGTCGGATCTGGCCAATCAAAAGTCCAGATCCGAATCAACAAATTGCAATTGGCAGTGGCAAAGGGAGGCTATCGACAGAGACCACATGGTATATGTGACTGCAATCAGCGGGGTCAATGAGGACCATTGATCAAGCGTGCAAATCAACGGCCCAAGTTGAATCACGATATCACAATTGGCAGTTACAGAGGAGTGGGGCCGATATAAACATAACTTGTGATAGCCGGACTCGATAGCATTATAAACAATATTTGATGTAATTTGAAATCCGGAAAGCAACAATTTCCCTTGTATTTCACTTTTCCGCCAAATGAATGGATTACAAAGGAAATGCGCCCGATGCGATATTACGAACCCGATGAAACTTATAAATGCAATATTATAATATTTCAAGTCCATCCAAAGCCATTTTTCTGGGTTTTTCAGTGTTTAATGTATTTTTAAAAATAAAAGGAAACCACGAAAACCAGCAGAATTTCGGGAGAGCCAAAGGTGGTAAATGGTTTGGGTTGGGCTCTGCCCGATCCCATACAATCGCTGCCATGTGTCCAAGCTGAGGAGAGAGAAAACCACCCTTATTGGGAAGTTAACCCTCGTATGAAAGGGCCGCCCGAAATGAACCACATCCATTGGATCTAGATCTCCCAGTTCAACGGCGGAGATGTGATGTCAGTGTACAAGCAAATCCGATAGGAGTATAAGGTAGATTTATGGATATTTGAAGTCCAATAAATAGTGTTTGGCAGACTTTTCTTGTGTTTGAATGTATTTCTCTGTGTAAATAGAGAACGGTGATTTCGAAGGATTTCAAAGGCCCGATGACCCATTCCATTATAATACAGGTGGCCACCATCCCTGAAAGCGTTTAGCAATGATTGCTAATGCTCAGAGGGGGATTTGAGTGGATAAAGGTTGGGAAGCTAGAGAGCCCGAGAAGAGGAAATGAACAGGCAGCGTAGATTAGCTTTAAAGCCACAGATTAATAGAAAACAGATAGGCAGTGCTAAGACAGAGCAAAGACAGAGAAAGAGAGTGATAGAGAGAGTCTGTGTACTCAGAGAGGCGTGAGGGGTTCAAGAAAAACTCTTTTCATTGTATTTGTTGTGTGTTGAGACTCAAATTGAGCTCGCACTGTTGTAAAACTCTGTTTTGAAGACATAATAGAGAGGTCACCTCTGGACCAGGAGAGATAGCCCATGAGTGTTGGGTGAACTCCTTATTAAACCTGTTGTGTTGATGTGTGTTGTCTATTATGTTTCTTTTACTGCTTCATTGTCTATGTATTTCGCAATCTTATCGATCCATTGCACAAAGTAACATAGGCAAATCCATGCACATGAGTTTGTAATACCTTAATAATTGTCTAATATCTCATTATCAGATCAATTAATCCATTTTTCTCTCCTCTCACCGCCTTGTATACTACACAAGTATATTTGTCAATGGTGGGATAATTGATTTTAGGTCCTTGAAGACTAGCGCTCATGAAAGATATAGGCCGCTCATTATTTTTTTCATCCTTTTGTGTGAGCATAGCAGGAAGAGAAGTGTCAAAAGAAAAGGTATAAAGAAAAAATTATTTATTGAAGTCTGGGTTGTATAATGCGGGTGCTTCTGTGATAGATTGTTTGATAAAGGAAAATGTGTCATTTTCCATTCTATCCCATATGTATACTGCATCCTTCTTTATCATCTTCTATATTGGTTTAACAATCTGAGCGTAGTTGGAAATGAAATTGTGGAGGAAATTAATTTTCCCCAGAAAGGACTACATAGAATTTTTATTCACTCAGAAGGGAATCTACTTTATTGCTTTGACCCTCTCTGGTTCCATTTTAATCTCGCTCTTAGAACTTACGTGGCCCAAGAGGTTACCCTCAGACACTGCAAAGATACTCTTCTTGGGATTAAGAGATATCCGTACTTGCGACATCACTCGAAAAGTTTCTTCAAGTAGCATATGTGTTCAGATCTCTTTTTGGCAAACACTGTAATATCACCAAGATAGACCACTATCTCTGTCCAACCAATCCTTGGAATGTTATGTCAATGGCATATTGAAATGTAGCACTAGTGTTAAACAACCCAAATAACATTTGCTTGAATGCAAACGTGCCCCACCTCGTGCGAAAAGTTGTTTTAAGTCTGTCAAGCTCTGAGACCAGAACCTAGTTGTATCCTAAATATCCATCCAAGAGAGAAAACATTGATGACCCTATATTGTTTGTAATATTTTCTCCATAGATGGCACGACGTAATTATCTTTGTCTAAGTCACAGTTAATATTTTTGAAATCAACACACAAGATGATTTCCCCGAAATTCTTTCTTACCGGGACCAAGTTTGATACCTAGGTGGAGTGTCGCACTTTGTATATGATCTGAGCATCCATCAATTTCCTTAACTCATTTTGAATGAGGGTTTTAAGTGTCAGATGTATCTTTCGTAGCTTTTGTTGAACTTGCTTGGCCCCTTCTATCGAAATCATGTGTTGGATAATTTGTGTTTCATAAGTTTATAGCTCATCGTACATCCACACGAATACATATTGGTACTACCTGAACAAGTGGATAACGGCTTTTATCTCTTGTGGTGTACGACAAGTACCAAGATTGATAAAATTTGGGTCCTTTTTCGTTCCCAAATTGATTTGCTCGTGTGATATCATTGAACTATGGGTTTTAGCGTTAACAAGTCCCCAAAAGTAGTTTTGCAAGTCATACAAATTTTCCAGTGATACCACGCCTTTTGGAAATGAGATTGACTTTGCTTGAGCTAGCTACATCATGCAAGGTCCTTTCGTGCTTGTCTTCATGAATTGTTGTATCTCTTGTTGATAGCTTTCATGATGAGCTGACACACAATGTATGGTATCATGTACCTATCACACCACAATTTTTTAGTCACATACTGCTTTTAGAATGGAAACGTTGATTTGAATGGCTCTTTTCAAACCTAATATAAGTGCCTCGTATTACACAGTGTTGTTCGTGAACTCAAATTCCAAGTGGCTAGAGATCAGATGTTTTCTCTGTAGCGGGTCTATTAAAACGCAACCAACTCCAGATCCCTCATGCATTTTGGAACCATCAAAGTACAAAGTCCACATATCACATGTACAAGGGCTGGGAAGTACACTAGTACTATTATTACTATCATTAACTATACAAATGTCATTTTCACTAGTTGGACTGGGAAGGAGCTCCATGTATGTACCTGGTGGGACTAGGGATGGTTGTGTAGGATAGCACCTGTTTGGTCAATTTAGTGTGATCTAAATTTCTATTTATAATGTCAATCCGAGGTTCGTAAACTGACGAAGTAAAGTGTACTATATGTACTAGATAACCATTTCCTTAATCTTTTGTCGTTTTTGAGTTTTTTCTTAGTTTATTTTTGGATTTATCTTTCCCTAATGTGTGATGGTGAGAGTGAAAGTGAAGTATGAAGTATGGATGGTGATGGTGGTTTCTATGGTGATTTTCTCAAACTTGAAAGTGCTCAAGAAGAAATCTTTAAAACAACTAAATGGAAATCAATTTTTAAGAGAAAGTAAATGCATCAAAAAGTGAACTAATGACAATGGCCCAGTATCCTTGCTGCTAAATGAAAAGAAAGTAAAAGTTGAACTTAAAGCAACTCAAACCAAAAGCAAAGCAACTAATTCACACTACTCAAACTCTTAAGATCCTTTACCCTTCAGCTCAATCTACCTTGTGGGAAGTAATCATGAATAAGTCAAGCAATATGCTATCTAAATGGCAAGAAATTAAATTGCATAAAAGAAACTAGTCACACTACTTTAACTCTTCTGGTCCTTTACCCTTCAGCTCAATCTACCTTGTGGGAAGCAACCATGAATAAGTTTAAGCAACATGATAACTAAATTGCAAGAAATTAAATTACAGAAAGGAAACTAATCACACTACTCCAACTCTTCTGATCCTTTACCCTTTAGCTCAATCTACCTTGTGGGAAGCAATCATGAATAAGTTTAAGCAATATGATAACTAAATCACACTACAGTTAGTGATATTCTAATTTCTTGCTATTAGAGTCACTTCACTATAGAAAGAAACCATAAATTGATGAGCAGTATGATATCTAAATAACAAAAAAAATAAGTAAGCAAATCACAACTTGGAAAAGACAGTGCTGAAATCAAACTTCAGAAAATGAAAGTTAGCAGGAAGGACAAGATGATCTCATATGCCAATAGTTATCAAAAAGATGAAAATTTGCCCGGGCTGCCTAAGAAAACCTACAGAAAAACACTGATCAGTTGACAGTTATAAGAAAACAGAGGTGAAAATCTAAACAGCAGTGCATTAAGAAACATCAAACAGTGTGTTATGTACAAGCTAATGATACAAGAACATAATAAAACCAAATGAAAACTTTACAAGGCTTCAGCGCGCAGGGGCCCTCTGCCACTTCAGCCGGTCAACAAGTAATCACACGAATAAACTCAGAAAAGTCTCCTCATATATTAAAACAGTAATATGTATAAACAGTGGGGCGACAGCACAAAAGTTCAGAATTTACATATCAAGGAAAAAACTTCTTTACAGCGTTCATCGACGCGTTATTTATAATGACAAAATGCTGAGACTAGCTAACTAACTCCTACGCTATTGACTGTGTTGCTAAAGACACGTAGATCCGTTCAGCCGAGATCTAGCGTAACTGTCATCATGTTTATTAAATCTCTGGAGTGGTTGCTGTTAGATTCTGGTTGCAGAAGTGATCTCCAAGTGTGCTAGTGTCTTCATGAGCTGAGGACTGTGCCACGTAAAGTTCATGTGCTCAAAACAGAGACGTGCCACCGCTGAACTCTTTGGTTGGCTCTACCTTTGAGCTTTGTTGACCGTGACCTTCCATGGATGATTTGGCTGCTTCGAAGGGACACGTTCCATGTATCCGTCACCTGGAGCTTGCCCATGTGGCTCGTTTCTTCATAGGACACCTGTAGCACAGCTTTTAACAAAATAGCTACGGAATCATGTGCTAGCTGCGGAAACCTGTGCTGGCTGCGGAAATTGACAAGTTTCTGCAGCTGCATGAACAAAAAAATAAACCAAACAACAGTCATAAGTATAGTCAAAAAACCATGTAAAGAACTCTTTTTAAACTATAATGCAATGATTTAGCAGCTGGGTGGATGCAATAAGTGGAAAAGGAAGGCTGAGAGGGTGTATATGAAGGTGCAGGTTTGAGGCTCAACATACCCCCACTGTGAAGGTGTTGCATGTCCTCATGCAACCAAAATTGAGTTATTTCCCTCTAATCCATGTGTTATGATGCTTCTGCAAGGACATCTAGCCCTCTTTTCTTCCTCCTTGATGCTAACATCATCCTTGGCTTCCTGACTAGGCATTTGAACTTGAGGTTAATCAATGCTCTGCTTAACTTTTTGCACTTCTTCTTTAGTTTTCTATTTTTCTTTTGCCACAGTCCTCAATGGAGCATAGTATTATCATGGACAATCTTGTCTACTTTACTCTGCTCTTTGAGTGCTTCATTTTCTTGTATGATATGCCTATTTAGGACTTCTAACTCAAATATTTCCTGTTTCAAAGACTGAACTTGTGCATTCGGTGGTAGAGAGGTACTTGGTCCTACAGCTGATTGTTCTAAGGTTTCCAAGTAATTGTATGCTTCTTGTTGATTAGAATCTACCTCAGGTGTCTTTCTTGGCCTAAACTCAAATTCTGGTGAAGGAGGACTGCTCTCTCTTTCCGGCCGAAAAGGGCTTTCCTCACGTGGCGGACTTGACTCAATGCTTGGCTGAGTTGGAGATTTTTCAAGTGTCTCTTTATCTAAATCAATAAAGTGAGACTGTTTTTCTTTGGTTTTACCCCCATTCCCTTTTAGCCTAGTGCTCCTTCTTAAGTATGAACTAGTACTCTTCTCTTGTGCACTCTGTTTTCCTTTTTGCTTTTTCTTGGCTGTGGCAGCAGCTTGAAGATCTATTAATCTTTCGGACAGAGGCTGATAATCCTCTTCTATGGATTGCTCAGGGGATGGATAGACTTCTTGGATAGTCCTTTTGCCTTTTTCCTTTTTCTGTTCCTTACTTCTAGCTCTATCTTCTTTTCCTTTTTGGACTGTTTCTTGAATTTCTATTGTAGGGGAGTCTTGGATTGTAATGTTTTTTTCTTTCCTCCTACTTTTCCTTGGAATTTTTGGTGGACTGCTTCCAGAGGCCTCAGACGGCTCTTCGAAGTAGTTCCTTGTCAAGAATTGCCCCCAAGTATCCTTAGTTTTCTTCAATTGTTCCTCAATAAGAATTTTGATGAGCCCATGATGGTAAAGATGAGGTTCAATATTGCCTACATGTTTCTGAACTGTAAAACTCATCTTTTTCAAACTTGATAGCAGAAAATGAGGCAAATTAAGAGTGTGACCGTCCATGAAATTCATCATCAGTCTTACATGATACATATACATAGAACCAAAACGACCTTCACACGTGATAAATTTCTGAATGACTAACAATAGACTAGACCATTCCTCTTTTAATACATTAATAGGGATGCCTCTTGTGAATACAGTGGTATCCATACCTTGATTTTGTAGCATGGTTCTCCATATTTGATCTTCCACACTTCTATTTTTAAACCACCTTTCACTCTCTTGAGGTAGGCCTGTGGCAGCTACTACTGTGGCCTCGGTCACTGTGAATTTTAAATCTCCAACCTCCATTGTTTGTCCATTAAACGACCTTGCAAAAGCTTTGGTCACCTCCTTGTTATAGCCTTTAAACTTCTGGATAAATCGTAGCCATCTGACTTTCTTCAGTAGTTCCTTAACTTGCGGATAACCCTCCAAGTATTTCGATCCTTCCAGCTTAGCTCTCAGTAATTTTACCATTCTTTGTTTTAAATTCCACTGGGAGTTCTTCTGCGTGTGAGGGTTAAGAGGAAAAAAAAATAGCTCTGTTCAGTGTTTTGGAGAGACTGTAATGACGGTAGTCAGGGTTTAGAGCAAACTGTAGTGACGGCAGTTGGAAATAGAGAACAGTGAGTGAGCAGTGATAAACGAGTTCATAAAATGAAATGTGGACGCATGCAAGGAGTATGATATAAGTGGAGTATGAGTGGAGTGATAAGCGGTGGAGTAACGGCAAGATTCTTTCGAGTTGGATGACTGCGTATGAGATTTTACATGTCTCAACAGACGGCTGCGGAAATTATGGCTGGGAAGAGCCGTAGCACAATAGGTCACGTCTCAAGAGTACGGGTAATAACTAGAAGTGCAGTCACATTTGAGTTCAAACTCGGAGTAATCATGAGACCGTTAGGGAGATAAATGCGAGGTGTGTGGAGTGACATCGCGGAATAAGAGTGATAGTGGGCTAATATATCAAATCATTGCACATAGGAGAGCCTGTTATGGTTTAATAACTATACGTAATTATGACTTGAATTGTTATTTGATAAAGATTTTTGATCATACCTTTGGAAACTTTGTCAATTCTTGCTCAAGGCTTCTAACCAGTTGCTCTTCTTTGATATCTTGAGATGCCCCATGTCTTTAGCTCAATTACACCTGCATTTCATGATTATGGCACTAACAGTTGATTGTATTTTTGAAAACAGAGTGATGTTGGCTGCGGAAATCGTTTCTGGCTGCGGAAACTGCTTCTGGCTGCGGAAACAGTTCCCAGCTGCGGAAACTGAGACAACACCCCCTTGTCTACACAAAGATAGTTAAAAAAAACTAACTGAATGAAAATAGTCCTGAAGGGGACTTTTATTAATGAAATGAGATGGAATGAATGGAATGAAGTGAAAATGAAGTGGAATGAAGTGAAATGGAGATGAAAATGAGATGGAGGTGAAGTGAAATGACAAGTGAGATGAAGTGAAGATGGAAAGAGAAGGAGAGGAGATTTTTTTTTTTTGGAAAATATAGAGTGTCAGGTGTCCCTGATTTTCACTCTATATTTTCTGCATAAGACCGCCAATCTGGGATTGTTTTTCAGGCTTATACACATTTTTTCTTTTTTTTTCAAAAACTGAAAGAAACAAAGATTAGGCTGGTGGAAGAGAAGGATTCTTCTCCACCAACCTTATTGCAGAATTCTCTTGGAACATTTTGACAAACTCCTCTTTTGAAAGTGGCTTATGATAAACTTTCAATCGGTGGCCATTCACAATAAGAGGAGTCTGAAATTCATCAATGGTCTTGATTCTTACTGCTCCATTGTTAAAGACTTTATCAATCCCATATGGCCCAAGCCAATGATTCTGAAACTTCCCTTTGAAATCTTTAAACTTGGAATCAAACAGTAAAGCCCAATCTCCCTCTTGAAACTTTCTCTCTTTAATATATCTGTCATGCCACTTAGTTCTTTGATGTTGAACTAGATCAGTCCTTAAAATTGCATCTTGTCTGATCTCATCTAGCTCATTCAGTTGCTCCATTCTGTGCTTTTGGGCTTCTGATAGATTCATCCCCAACTGGACTGCCATCTTGAAAGTCTTGACTTGAAACTCAATGGGGAGCAGAACTTCTTTCCCATAAACAAGTTCATAGGGAGAATGTCCTGTTGTGTTCCTCCATGTAGTTCTGTAGGCCCATAAGGCTTCAGGGAGCCTTTCTGCCCAATCTCTTCTATGGAGATGAACAGTTTTGGTGATGATGCTCTTAAGAACTTTGTTTGTAGATTCCACTTGACCATTTTCTTGAGGATGGTAAGGAGTAGATTTTCTGTGCTTGATTTTGTATTCCTCCATCAGCTTCTCCATCAAGTTAGATGTGAATTGACTTCCCTGATCTGTCACAATTTCTCTTGGGACACCAAAAAAAGTAAAAATATCCTCAAAAAGAAATTGAACAACTGAATTTTCAGTGGCAGAAGGCAATGCCTTGGCTTCTACCCATTTAGTGACATAATCAGTGCAAACCAATATATATTTCTTTTGTCTAGATGGTAGATTAATGGGTCCAATGAAATATAAAGCCCATTTTTCAAAGGGTTCCATGAGTACCTGTGGCTGTAATGGCATTTCATTTGAAAGAGTCGGTCTCCCAACTCTCTGGCAGCTGTCACACCTTCTGACATATTATTTTGCATCTTTAAAGAGAGAAGGCCAATAATATCCTAAAGAAAGGATTTTATAGGCCGTCCTCTTGTCAGCAAAGTGTCCACCACATGGTTCATCATGACATGCCTTGAGGATGTCAGGCATTTCATCTTCCTGAACACATCTTCTGATCACACAATGTAGCCCTGTTTTAAACAATTCATTAGAAATCCATGAATAATTTGAGCTCTCCTGAATAATTTTCCTTTTCTCATTAGGAAATAAGTGTGGAGGTAGCTTCCCTGTAACCAAATAGTTAGCAATATCTGCATACCAAGGAGTCTTAGTAGTTACTGCAAACAAATATTCATCTGGAAACTTATCCTCTACAGGAGAATCTTCGTTAGTATTTTGGATTCTAGACAAGAAATCAGCTACTGTATTTTGTTTCCCTGGTCTATCTAACACGGTAATATTGAATTCTTGTAAAAGTAAAAGCCATCTTGTAACTCTGCCATTAGTAACAGGTTTGTTCATGAGATATCTAATTGCAGAATGATCAGTATGGACAAAAGTTTCATAGCCTGTTATATAATGTCTAAACTTGTTGATTGCATGAACAACAGCTAAGAACTCTTTCTCAGTCACAGTATAATTTAACTCAGTGGGAGTCAAATTTTTACTGGTGTAGTAAATGGCATAAGGAACTAAATCCTTTTGACCCAACACAGCTCCTAGAGCTGTATCTGAAGCATCTGTAGAAATATGGAAAGGAAGTTTCCAATTTGGCCCTCTCAAAATGGGTGCTTCAGATATTCTTGTTTTCAAAGTTTCAAATGCAGATTGACAATCAGGATCCCACTTGAATTCACAGTCTTTTGTAAGTAATTTGAAGAGTGGAGATGTTATTTTGGTGAAGTTTTCAATAAATCTTCTATAATATCCAGTAAATCCAAGAAAACTTCTAACATCTTTTTGACAATTTGGAATAGGCAACTTGGAGATGACTTCAACTTTTGATCTATCAACTTTAATCCCATCCCCTGAAATATGATGTCCTAAAACAATCCCTTCAGTAAACATCATAAAGCATTTCTCATGAATTAATGAAAGGTTTGTTTCTTTACATCTTATAAGGACTTTTTCCAAATTCTCTAATGCCTCTTCAAATGAATTACCATAAACTGTAAAATCATCCATATAAACCTCTACACAATCATGAATTAGATCATAAAAGATTCCTAGTACTGCCCTTTGAAATGTTGCAGGTGCATTACATAATCCAAAAGGAAGTACTCGGTAAGCAAAAGTTCCCCATGGACAAGTAAATGTGGTCTTGTCCTGATCTTCAGGTGCTACCTGAATCTGATTGTAACCACTAAAACCATCCAAAAATGAGAAATACTTTTTGCCTGCTAAAGTATCTAATACCTGATCAATAAAGGGTAAAGGAAAGTGATCCTTCAAAGTTGCTTTGTTCAATTCTCTGTAATCAATGAAAACCCTCCATTTACCATTCTTTTTAGGTACTATAACCAAAGGAGAAACCCACTGGCTATCTGAAATTGGGTAAATGAAGTTTACATTAAGTAACTTTTGGAGCTCTTCTTTCACTATCTCCCTAAGATTTGGATTCATTCTTCTTTGAGGTTGTCTGATTGGTCTACTGTTTTCCTCAATGTAGATGTGATGAATGCAAGTCATCGGGTCAATACCTTTCATATCGGTATATTCCCATGAAAATGCAGTAGAATGTTTTTGCAAGATTTTGGTTAGCTCTTCCTGTTGTGATTTTTTCAAGTTTTTGTTGAGATTCAATGTTTTTCCTGGAAAAATCTCAATGGCAGAACTACCAAACTCTTCCATAGAGAAAAGAGACATTTCTCTAGATGATAGACACTCAATGTCAGAATCCAACTGAAATTGTGTGTGGTCATATTCTGAAGATGGTTCAAAGTTTTCTAATGTGTTCAGAATTTGACTATCTTCACTGATCTCAAAAATGGTAAAGACAGGTTGTATAGTATCTTCATCATCAACCCACTCATTATCTCCTATTTCTGTAATTGCTTTTGCTGGACGATACAGATTGAACTTCTTTGTCGAATTACCATCAGAAATATACATATCCCCAGACCTACAACTGATAAAAGCATCAGCTGTGGCTAGCCAAGGTCTTCCTAAGATGAGAGGATGTCCTCCTAGATTACTCTTGGGAGTTAAAATTATGAAATCCACTGGATATTCCCAAGAGTCTAAGGAGACTGAAATGTCTTCTAATACACCATCTGGTTTAATAATTGATCGATCTGCAAGTTGCAATAAAGTAGGTGTAAAAAGAAGATTAGGAAGTTTTAGCTGTTCCATAGTCTGTCTACTCATGATGTTGATAGCAGCCCCTAAATCAATCAAAGTATTTGGTATTTCTACCCCATTGATATGTGTTTTGACAATTGGACTACCGGGATCTACATATTTCTGCATAGTAATTTTTCCCATCATGATATCTGCAATTTTCCCTACCAGGTGGATTCTTCTTTATATCTCTTGGTTTCCTTCCTGGTCTTTTAAGACTGAACTCCTTTATTGTTTTCGCTAGAATAGGAATCTCTTTAATGGGTTGTAACAAGGGAATCTTGATACAGACATTCTTCAATTCATCTATAAAATCATAGTCAGGCAACAAGATTTGTTTTTCCACCCCTTTGTCAATTTGTAATCTTTCAGGAAAAGGAGGTGTGGATGAAGATGCAGGTTGCTCAACTATAGGAGTTGTGGGGGTTAACTCTTTTTCTCTTTCTTTTTGAGTACTTGGGTTTTGAAGAGATGCTTCAGAACCCTTATTGGCTTCAAGAGAATCCTCCTCAAAAATGCTTTGCTTTTGAGCATCTATAGAAGGCTTATCTAAGACTCTACCTGATCTGAGTTGTACATCATTAAGAGGAACAATCATATAGGCAGGAAATTGTTGACCTTCCATCATGTAAGCATTTTGAGGGTTTTTGTTATTGGGGTTTGCCAATGGCTGAGAAGGAAGTTGATTTGACTTTTATTGGAATGGAATCAAGAGTTGAGAATTTGGATTCTGTTGAGAAGGTTGTTGTTGTTGTGGAAATGGCAAGGATAGTTGTGGGTTTTGATTTGGAAGTTGTGGAGCTTGTTGGTTTTGAAAAGATGGGGGATATTGATAAAATTGAGCAAATCTCCCATAAGGATTTTGCATACCTTGTACCCATGATTGAAAAGGATTTTGAGGTTGGGACCAAGGTTGTTGCCAAGGATTCCAATTTGGTGAGGGTTGAAAATTCATAGAGTTGTTAAATCCTTGATTTTGTTGCCCCTGCCAAGGTCTCCTTGCAACAAAACAGAGAGATTCGATTGTATTTGGATCTTCTTGAAAGACAGCTTTGAGCCCAGGAATTGAAGGACAATCCTTGGTCTCATGATTCTCTGAACAAATTACACATGTTTCTACAACTTTTGCATCCAAGGGACATTCCCTTAGAGCATGTTTCTTTCTACACTTTGGGCAAAAGATGGCCAAAGCCTCAGCTTCTGCTTTCTGCTTATTGTGAACCTTAAGAGTGTCTAGTTGCTCACTAAGACTCCCTAAGATGTCAGTCTCGAATTCATCAAGCATGTTGCCAATCTCAGCCCTACTTACTGATCCAGTTGCAGATTTGTTTGCTCTGATGAGAGAAGGATCTCTAGGCCCTTTTTGAGTTTTAGATTTCGCCCTTGAGAGATGGACACATATCTCTGCTATATCATGAAGTGGAAGTTGAGATATGTCTCCTTTCCCCATCATGTTCAAAATATCTATCCATTCATCTCTAATGGCTTTTAATAGAAGGGCTTTCAAGGTCTCCTCATCTAAGTTACTCATTTTTGCTCTTTTCAGGTTGTATTGAAATCTTTCAAGTAAATCCTCCAAGTTTTCATCTTCTCTTTGAACCATTTTGAATACCTCATCCTTGTGATTGGTGGGCATACAATAGTCTAGGTACCTATCCAAAAATGTTTGTTTCATATCATTCCAAGTCCTAATGGATTGAGTGAGTAATCCCATGAACCATTTCAAAGCTGCTCCTTTCAATGTTGAAGGAAACAGTTTGAGTTTTTGAGAGTCTTCCAGATAATCATAAGTTCGACACACGACCTCAAACTCAAATAGAAATGTTTCAGGGTCCTCATTCCTTAACCCATGGAAGTTTGGGAGGACAGATGGTGAGATGTTTTTCATTGTGGCTCGGGAGTCCTCATCGACTATAGGAAATCCGAATGAGTTATCTCCATCCCTATTTCCCCCAATGTTACCTCTACCTCCTCCATTATTTCCTCCTCCTCCTCCTCTACCTCTACTTCTACCGAATCCGTTTGCTCCTTCCTCTGTCATGGTAGTTTCCCTGGAGACTTCAGAGTCTTCCGGTTCCTCTACTAAGGGTGAACGAGAAGGAATTTCCCCCTCTTCTTCAGATGATTCTACTTCTTCAATTACAGTTTGGCTCTCTGTAGAAGGAAGGAAAGGATCTCTTTCTAATTCAGATTCGATGGAAGGTGTGGGAGAGTCGACTACTGCCTCTTGAATTCCAGGAATCCCAGTGCTAGGAGTGTAAGTTGGAGATAATGGAGGTGTCTCTTGTCTATTCCTTGAAGTAGATGGAGTTGTAAAAATCGAACTCTTGGCTCTAGCTAAAAACCTTCCCCTAGAATCTCTTGCTCTATGCATGCCAATTTTTTTTTTCTTCTTCAAGTAGGGCTAATAATTCTCTTTCTGATCTTCCAGGTCACTCTAGGTGCAAGAAGAGAGCATACTCAAGAAACTATTAAACCAATAACTTTCTCTTTTCTGATCCTCCAGATCACACTAAGTGCAAGAGGAGAGCATACTTTGAGAGGTTATCAATTTTCCTTCCTTGAAATTTTCTTGTTTTTTTTTTAGAAATTGGCTACCTAATTTCACTTCCCCGGCAACGGCGCCAAAATGTTTGGTCAATTTAGTGTGATCTAAATTGCTATTTATAATGTCAATCCGGGGTTCGTAAACTGACGAAGTGAAGTGTACTATATGTACTAGATAACCATTTCCTTAATCTTTTGTCGTTTTTGAGTTTTTTCTTAGTTTATTTTTGGATTTATCTTTCCCTAATGTGTGATGGTTAGAGTGAAAGTGAAGTATGAAGTATGGATGGTGATGGTGGTTTCTATGGTGATTTTCTCAAACTTGAAAGTGCTCAAGAAGAAAGCTTTAAAACAACTAAATGGAAATCAATTTTTAAGAGAAAGTAAATGCATCAAAAAGTGAACTAATGACAATGGCCCAGTATCCTTGCTGCTGAATGAAAAGAAAGTAAAAGATGAACTTAAAGCAACTCAAACCAAAAGCAAAGCAACTAATTCACACTACTCAAACTCTTAAGATCCTTTACCCTTCAGCTCAATCTACCTTGTGGGAAGTAATCATGAATAAGTCAAGCAATATGCTATCTAAATGGCAAGAAATTAAATTGCATAAAAGAAACTAGTCACACTACTTTAACTCTTCTGGTCCTTTACCCTTCAGCTCAATCTACCTTGTGGGAAGCAACCATGAATAAGTTTAAGCAACATGATAACTAAATTGCAAGAAATTAAATTACAGAAAGGAAACTAATCACACTACTCCAACTCTTCTGATCCTTTACCCTTCAGCTCAATCTACCTTGTGGGAAGCAATCATGAATAAGTTTAAGCAATATGATAACTAAATCACACTACAGTTAGTGATATTCTAATTTCTTGCTATTAGAGTCACTTCACTATAGAAAAAAACCATAAATTGATGAGCAGTATGATATCTAAATAACAAAAAAAATAAGTAAGCAAATCACAACTTGGAAAAGACAGTGCTGAAATCAAACTTCAGAAAATGAAAGTTAGCAGGAAGGACAAGATGATCTCATATGCCAATAGTTATCAAAAAGATGAAAATTTGCCCGGCTGCCTAAGAAAACCTGCAGAAAAACACTTATGAGTTGACAGTTATAAGAAAACAGAGGTGAAAATCTAAACAGCAGTGCATTAAGAAACATCAAACAGTGTGTTATGTACAAGATAATGATACAAGAACATAATAAAACCAAATGAAAACTTTACAAGGCTTCAGCGCGCAGGGGCCCTCTGCCACTTCAGCCGGTCAACAAGTAATCACACGAATAAACTCAAAAAAGTCTCCTCATATATTAAAACAGCAATATGTATAAACAGTGGGGCGACAACACAACAGTTCAAAATTTACATATCAAGGAAAAAACTTCTTTACAGCATTCATCGACGCGTTATTTATAATGACAAAATGTTGAGACTAGCTAACTAACTCCTACGCTATTGACTGTGTTGCTAAATACACGTAGATCCGTTCAGCCGAGATCTAGCGTAACTGTCATCATGTTTATTAAATCTCTGGAGTGGTTGCTGTTAGATTCCGGTTGCAGAAGTGATCTCCAAGTGTGCTGGTGTCTTCATGAACTGAGGACTGTGCCACGTAACGTTCACGTGCTCAAAACAGAGACGTGCCACCGCTGAACTCTTTGGTTGGCTCTACCTTTGACCTTCATTGACCGTGACCTTCCATGGATGATTTGGCTGCTTCGAAGGGACACGTTCCATGTATCCGTTGCCTGGAGCTTGCCCATGTGGCTCGTTTCTTCATAGGACACCTGTAGCACATCTTTTAACAAAATAGCTGTGGAAACCTGTGCTGGCTGCGGAAATTGACAAGTTTCCGCAGCTGCATGAACAAAAAACTAAACCAAACAACAGTCATAAGTATAGTCAGAAAACCATGTAAAGAACTCTTTTTAAACTATAATGCAATGATTTAGCAGCTGGGTGGATGCAATAAGTGGAAAAGGAAGGCTGAGAGGGTGTATATGAAGGTGCAGGTTTGAGGCTCAACAGCACCCTGATTGTGTTTCCAGGAAGAAATTACCGAAAATAATATATGTTAAAGCCACAAGTTCATTATGTCCATTATGAGCACCGATATTGCAGTAAGAATGCTACAACTCCTAGGCTACTGCTTTACTTTATCAACCCGGGGTTCATACAAACTTGGAGGTGACAGTGTTGTATACACAAGTAAAAGTGATGTTCTACCCTTTTTCACTTGTTTAGCTGGCGAGAGATAATTGGGGGTTTTCAAGCCAAACTTCTATGGATTCAGAGGAAGCTTGGTTTCTTGATGAAAGATAGGGAAATCTAATCTAAGAGAGAGATGATCTATTGCAATAATGAAAAACACCGAAATTCAATGCTAAATCACATCATTTCCTCTTTAACTGCTAAGAAACTATGCTTTGCAATCATGCTACATTAACATGAACCAAATGCTATTGTCTAATTATGGAAGTTAAAATCTTCAAACATCACTATTGTGCAATTAAAGGGAATGAAATAACTTTGTTTTTGTCTTTTTGTTCTTTTCATGCAAAATCAAATATGGAAACCTATCTCTTGTGGTGATGTGACAGGTGGTTTAAGGACGTTTGAGGATGGCTGAAAGGTTTGGGAGAAGGCTAGATGGTGTGGGAGACCCTTGGGTGATATTTGGGGGCTTCCTAGATGTTTTACCTCAATTCGGCCTCAAAACAGGCCACTACAGGAAACCCTATAGGATGTACTAGAAACCTACAAGATTCCTTGTATTTCTATAGGATATAGCCGTGAGAAAAACGATGGGTGTTAGAGGTGATGGAAATCTTGGGGAAGGTAGTTTGTGGGTGGAATGGAGTGAGAAGAGGCCTAGGATCACTCAGAACCCAAAACCAAGTTTAGGAGATGGTTGGATTCGCTCAAAATGCTTGAGGAAATTTATATGTAAAATGATGAGATTGGTGAAGGTTTTAATGGAAATGAGGAATGCCTAGGGTGAATGGAGTTGGAAGGTGGTTTCTTGCTATGATATCTATGTCTACTTTTGAAATGTCTGCGCTGCATCAAACATGTGTAATTTCCAAGAAGTCATGTAAAAAAGAAGCATTCTCATAAGCTAGAGAAGCATAATTAATGAACTAATTGTCTACCTTAATCATGAGGAAAGTAGTTGAATGTAATGGAATCATGGATGAGATCTACTACAAGAATTATGATAGAATAGATGGAAATTCAATCCTACTTTGAAAAATTGATCAAATGCTAACTTAAATACAATAAACTCTTAAAACTTATGAAAGAAATAGAAATCTGTGTTTTTGGGGTTGTAAGAGTCCCTTCCTCAAATCATGATCCTAGAGGGAAGAAGTGAGGCCCACACACCTGCTAATAGCCTTGTGTTGCTTCTTTTATCCCTGCCAACCTGCTACTAAAGTAAGGCACAAATGGAAGCAAAGTAATAAACAACCAATCAAATCTACACTACTTGCAATGAAAATACCTCTAAAGACAAATTAACAATGAAACTATGAAACTAAGCTAAACATACAAATACAAAAGAGGATCCTTGGCTGCTAGGGTTAGGCCCTAACCCAAGAGATTCAGCCCTCTGAGTTAACTCAGTGCTAGCTGAAAACAAAACTCATTCTTATTAGCAAAACAGAAAATTACATCAAAATCTTCCACAAGTCTAGAGCTCAAAAATAACTTAGAGTTTTACAACAAAAATTTGAATCCTAATGAAGCTCTAGGCCTCTCTACTTATACAACTGAAGTCCCCAACAACTTCCTTAAAATTAGGGAGGCTCAGCTCCCAAACTCGAGATAAACTAGCTCTTTGTCTCTCACTTGCTTGGTTGCCTTCTAATCCTCATGACTTGGCTGCTTGCACTCCGAGATGGTGTGATAAATGGAGGAATATTCAAATGGGGGAGAAGTAAATGAGGAGGATTTACCTCCTACAATCCCTCTCCCTTGTCTCATTCGAGTTTCAACCTTAGTCTTTGCCAAAATTCCTTGATTTCCTCCTTCAAACCTGCATTCAATGCATATTAGTCCACTAGGCATGATATCCCACTCTAACTCATCTCATAAACAAAATATAATCAAAAACATGTAATAAGTTGTGAGAAAATTTGGTTTGACTAAGCTAGGAGGTGAATTAAGGCCCATATAATTACCCAATGATGAGGCTCATCATCACCCCCCTACTGAAAGCGTTGCTCATCCTCTAAGCAACTCAATCAATATCCATATACTTCATAGCTCTAGTGGCCTCCCTAACATCCCATGCCTCTGTTGTGGTTTCCTCTTGTTGTTCATAGAAACTTACTTTCTTTACTACCTCCTCCCACTGCCTCTTTTCTTCTTCTTCCTTCCTTCCTTCTAGCATTCCTAAGAGTAGTGGTGGACTAAGTTTCAAGCCAATCCAATTGACTTTGAGCCTTTGCATAGATTTCTTGTACATGGGTGTCATGTTCAATGCTTCTCTCATTCTTTGAGGAGAGTGGTACTCTATTATCTTTAAGATGTATGGAAATGTGTTCCATCTCCTTGGGCAAGCATGTATGCTATGATCCCCTAACAACCTGAACATGTCCTCAAAATGTGAAATTGCTTGCTCTTGGGTAGCAAGATACCTGGGTGAAAGCTGAGGATCATTTGAAATTAAATTATGTGTGTTGATGAGAGCCATTGGATTGGATTGCTCAACTCTGATCATAAGAGGTTCTATTTGTTCTCTTGCCAATATCCTTTTCGTTTTTGCAGTGCTTGCTTCCTCATGGTTCATCCATGATGCCAAAGCCATCAGCTATAAATCTCCTAGCCTGGCACTAGGGTCCCATACATTCATGTCTGTAAAGGCCATATTATGCAAATAGAACTCAGGCATCTTGGCCCTATCTTCTAGTGTGCTCTGATCACAAAGATCAATGAACTTCCTGTAGTCTTGAAATGGCATAGTGCCCCTCTATGCTAGGGTCTTAATTTGGAACTGCAACCACTATTCCTTAAGGTATAGGGCATAGGATTTAGCTGGCATCCTACACTGATTGCTTCCTAGGAGAGACTTGACATACATGCCAATTTGTTCTCCCTTTCTTGTAGTTGTCCTTTCAACCATGCATTTTTTTCTCTAACTAATTTCTCATTATGGCCTCTCTGTCTCTCAAGCTACTTAATTCTCTGCCCATCTCCTTGAGCTTCTCCTCCATGTGACCAATGTCTTCCACCCCCTTGGATTTGGCAATATGCATCCATCGATGAGTTCTGGCTCTCTCCTTCACAAGCTCAAAGAATAGTGTAATAGCATTTTTTTGTGGAATGACCCTGTCCCCTTCAATAAATTTGTATGAAGAGTCAATGTTAGGTTGGGGGCTAGATTCCTTTAACTCTGGGTCCTCTTCTTTGGTTTCATGTTGTAGGATTCCCTCCTTATCCAATTTTTGAGTCTCATGTAGGTTTAACAGAGTATCCTGTAGGACTGCTTCAACTTCCTATAGGTCCTGCAGTGTATCCTGTAGGATTGCTTTTCCTTTGGACAAGGTGGATCTAGTTATATGCCTTCTCACATAGGTGATAGGAGACTTAGGAGGAGGCATTTTATCCTGCTGTTTAGGTGAGTCCTCAATCACAATGGGAATTGTGGTTGGTGTTTGGGGCTTCCCCTTCATTATCCTTGTGCTTTTCCTTGTCCTAAAATATAAGGGGGCATGTGTCTGTCTTTCTCCTTTCTGTTTGATAGGGGTGCTAAGAGCAGTGAGGGAAACTGTTGCTTCATCTCTCTCATCTTCCTCCTCATATATCTCATCTTCATCCTGCTCTGCTTCTTATTCCTCTACTTTAGTCTCTTCCTCATCCTTTTCACTGATAGTAGGTCTAACATCATATGTGAGATCCTTGATGTCCTCCTCTATCTGCATGTCTCTGAAAATTGACCATTGGATAGGAATTATGAGGTTGTGGACGACATCTTCTATCATGATTCTAATTAACTCAGGATGAGCTAACTGTTGGGAATTTCCCTCTTGCACCTTTATGCTTGTGCCTATCAATGATTTCATAAGGAAGTATGGTATGATGAGCCTATGGTGAGGAGGTGTTTCTACTCCAAACCTCAACTCTTCAAGAAGCCTAAAGTGATAGCCATAGACCACACTATACCTACCCTCACATGATATGTATTTGATAAGTTGGTAGCTCACCTCATTCCAAGGATATGGCAGGCTTGCTCTCCTTACTCCATTCTTGTCCTTAATGGGTTCCTCACCTTCTAAAAAGAATTTCCTCTTGGCAATCTTGTTATCTCCCTTGTCATCCTTCCACCATGGTACTGCTAGGGGAAGTGTGGTAAGTTTGCTGATGAGTTCAGGGGTGAGCTCTATGAAGAGGCCTCTTACCATAATAGTGGCATGGACTCTGGTAAGTGGAATGAGGGAGAGAGAAAACTCTCGGGCCACTTCATCATCATACCCTCTTAATTTTTCGAAATACCCCATCCAATTATGCCTTGTGAAGATTTCTAGCACCTAAGGGTGTTGTTGAATTCTCATAGTGTTAATGGGCTCCCTTCTATTAAACCCTCCTTTCATCTTGGTTTGTGAAGTTTGAGGAAATGAGAGGGTTGATACAATTGTTAAATGCAGCAATAAATAACTAAAATGACTGTGTGGACAATTCCCTTACATAGCTACCAAATTCACTCAAACTAGAGGATTTCTTGTTCAATTCACTTGGAAAAAGGGAAGTAATTACAGAGCCTACCTCTTCATAGTGTTTGATGTGGCCAACCCCCGTGTTTTCCCCTCTGAAACTCCTCTTGGCCAATCCTATAGACTGTCTCTGTGTATCCTGTAGGAATCCTGTGTGCAATCCTGTAGGATTTCCTGTGAAATCCTGTAGGAAGTCCTATGTAGAAAAATGATGGAGTTTTCCTCTTCGATAGGTGGACTAGGTAAGAAAGTGACTTTTGCAAGAGTGAGCCTCAAGGAAATGCATGCATGATTGCATGGGGATCAACAAATATTTCTTCTTATGGCCAATTTATGTGAGGTGGTGTGCTGGCAGCGGAGGCATGTTTTCTATTTTTGGACCATTGGTCCCCACTACCACCTCATAATTTCCCCCTCCTCGTAATAAAATCCCAGTTCTTGCCTCCGTAGACTTAACTATTTTGTCCTGCTCTTCTCCTTTATTGACTTGACTATTGCCACGTGTGGGAGGACGAACTATTTTGTCCTCGTCGGCTGAACGAAGGTGCCCAAGTTATCTAGCCACCTTTTGCTTATAAACCAACTTACTTGTAACCTTTACATCTTTTGACTACATTATGCAAATGAGAGAGTGAGATAGATACTTACCTATGGTAGTAACCCTTGCTGTAGTTGTTGAAGCCTAGAGGTGTTTGTTGTGTGTTGGCTACATGCTATTTTTTCCTTTTTTATTTTGCTCCTTGATGATTCCTTTGATGTGCAGGTACATGGTGT
This sequence comes from Pinus tabuliformis, assembly GCA_031772625.1. NCBI lineage: Eukaryota > Viridiplantae > Streptophyta > Pinopsida > Pinales > Pinaceae > Pinus > Pinus tabuliformis. Next base: position 1,582,617,650 of record CM062816.1, read on the forward strand.
TGAAGAAGTTGGTTTTGCTTCTTCTTTGGAGCTCCTTCTTCTCTTGGATCATTATGTTGGAAGCTTGCTACAATCATGATTTGTATTCTGTGGGATAGGCTGCTACAGGATTTCCTATAGGATGTCTTGTAGCTGCTTCTCCCTCAGAACTCTTAATCATACACTCTGCTGGGATTTTGAGGATGGTGACATGGATTAAGAGGAAGACTAGGAGTGTGGAGAAATGAGACATACTCAGGTGTTGCTCCCTTCTGCTCTCTGTTTCATGTTTTTTCTTTTTTTTTTCTTGAAGACTGTGACAAATAATTATTTTTTTTGAAACTGATTTTTTTGATGGTGACTGCAGGGGTGATGAAAGTGGACATAGGTATGGTAATGAAATGTTGATGTAGGGGTGTTATTTCTTTAACATAGCAGGTCATTTTTTTCCCTAGGGTCACTTCCTATAGGATCCCTAAGCTACTGTAATTCCTACAGGATCATCCTGAAACACAATCCCCTTGTAAATTGAAGCAAAGGAGTGAAAAAAATGGAAGAAATGGTGGAGTGATAAATAACAATCAGTGGAAAAATAACAATGTGAGTGAAATAGGTCCCTTTTTTATCCTCCTTTGTTCTCTGATCGTCCTCCTTGCTAACATGCAAATAGAAATTTTCATGATTTTTTTCTCTTTTTTTTTTTTAAACAACTAGGCTGCCTCTGAGAGGTTTTCATCCTAGCTGTTTGCCCTGGGTGCCTTAAGATAGGTTTTCACCCAAGGATCTTTTTATTTTCCTTTTTTTTTCTTTTTTGACACCGTTGGGTCACTCCAAGAGGTTTTCAACCCAATAGTGGGACTCAGGTGCCTCATGGAGGTTTTCACCTAAGTCCTTATTTTTATTTTTTTCTCTCGGTGATTTGATGAGGCGGGAGGGAAACTTGCTCCACTACCATCACTGTTTTATTGATACCATCAATGAACTCTTACTTTGGCAATGGTCTTTCGTAAAATTTCAATTGGTGCCCATTAACAAGTAAAGGAATGGCCTCTTCATCTATGGTTCTGATCTGCACTGAACCATTATCATGACATCTCTCTATAACATAAGGCCCTAGCCATCTTATCCTCAACTTTCCCTTAAAGCCTTTATATATGGAATCATATAACAAGGCCCAATAACCTTCTTGAAATTTTTTATCCTTGATATTTTTATCATGCCATATCATCCTCTAAAGTTGGGTTACCTCCGTGTGTAGGAGAGGATGCATTATGAACTCATCTAAACCATTTAACTGCAACAATCTCTCTTTTTGTGCATTGCTGAGATATAGATCTAGTTGAGTTGCCATCCTTAGTGTGTTATACTCAAACTCAATGGATAGTAGATCCTTTTTCGCATAGACCAGCACATAGGGTGTGAATCCAATGGTGGTCTTCCAGGTGGTATTATAGGCCTAGGTGGCTTCAACTAGTCTATCCGCCCAATCTTTCCCACTGTTGTTAACCACTTTGGTCAACATTCCCTCCAGCGCTCTGTTGATCACCTCCACTTGCCCATTAGCTTGTGGGTGATAAGGAGTGGAGGTCCTATGCTTGATCTTGTGCTGGCTGAGCAATTCTTCAATCATGTTGGAGGTAAACTAGCTTCCTTTATCAATGACCAGTTCTCTAGGGTACCCAAATTTGTAAAATGCATTCTCCCTTAAGAACTTAGCGACCTTCTCCTCTGTTGCTGCCTTAATTGCCTTGGTTTCAGCCCACTTAGTCAGATAGTCAATGCACACAATGGTGTACTGTTTTTTCTTGGAAGGAGGGTCAATAGGTCTAATGAAGTCCATGCCCCACTTGTCAAATTGCTTGAAAGTCACTTGAGTTTATAGAGGCATTTCATCCCTTGGAGTAGGCTTTCCCATCCTTTGGCACCGATCACACTGACTAGTATATATTTTCACATCCTAATGACGAGTGGGTCAATAATAGCTTTCTTGTAACACTTTGAATGATGTCCTCTTTGCTACAAAGTGACCTACACAAGGCCCATAATGACAGGTCAGAAGGATGTCAAAGACTTCCTCCTCCTTGACACACCTTCTCAAGATTTTGATTTGGGCCAAGTCTGAAGAGGTTTCCCCCAATGCAAGTGAAGGGGGTGCTCTTCCTTATAATCTTTCTTTTCTCTTTGGAGGACAAGTTCGGTGGGAACTATGCAGATACCAAATAGTTTGTTATGTCAAAAAACCATGGAGAGAGAACTGAAATGGCAAACAAGTGTTCATCTGGTAACTGGTCATCAACCGTTCCCTCTTCACCTGCAGGAAAAGTTAATCTAGACAAAAATTTTGCAACAACATTTTCCTTATGAGTCTTATCAACAATAGTTAGATCAAATTGTTGTATTAAAATAAACCATCTTATAATACGAGCATTCACAATGGGTTTATTCATTAAATATTTAATTGTAGCATGGTCAGTATGGACAAATGTTTGATAGCCTGTAATATAATGCCTAAATTTTTTTAATGAATGCACAACAGCCATGGGCTCCTTTTCAGTCACTGTGTACTTCAGTTCGGCCTTTGATAGATTCTTACTGATAAAGTAAATGGCATAAGGTAATTTTTCATCTATTTGACCTAGGGTTGCTCCTATGACTCTGTGTGAAGCATCAGCATGAATGTGAAAAGGAAGGGCCCAATTTGGGCCTCAGAGAATTGGGGCAGTGGTTAACTTGTTCTTCAAGATGTCCAAGGCCTCTTGATAGCTTTTTGACCATATAAACTCAGAGTCCTTGGTTGACAACCCAAATAAAGGAGAGGCCAACTTGCTGAAGTCCTTTTCGAACCTTCGGTAGTATCCAGCTAATCCTAGGAAACTTCTAACATCTCTCTGCTTTTGAGGAGGTGGGACCCTTGGATAATAGCTATTTTGTTGGGGTCCACCTACAGTCCTTGCTGAGATATTGAATGACTGAGCACATTCCCTTTAGTCATCAAGGATTCACATTTCTCAGGACTGAGAGATAGGTTCATCTCAATACATTTGTGTAGTACCTTACCTAAGTTGGACAAAGCCTCCTCGAAATCACCCCCATAAGGCGTGAAACCATCCATATATATTTCTACCACATCATGGACCAACTCGTCAAAGATACTCAAGACTGCTCTCTGAAAGGTGGTAGGAGCATTGCATAGGCCAAAATAAATGACCCTATAGGCAAAAGTGCCCCAAGGACAAGTGAAGGTGGTTTTATCCTGGTCTTCCGGGCTAATCTGGATTTGGTTGTACCTGCTGAATCCATTTAGGAAAGAGAAAAGCTTTTTCCCTGCCATGCCATCTAGCACTTGGTCGATGAAAGGTAGAGGGAAATGGTCCTTCTTTGTGGCTTTGTTCAATTCCCTGTAATCGAAAAAAATCCTCCACTTACCATTTTTCTTGGGAACTAACACCAGAGGGGAGACCCACTCACTGTCGGGGATAGGATAAATGAATCCTGCATCTAGCAATTTTTGTAGTTCCTCTGACTATATCTTTAAGAGCTGGATTCATCCTCCTTTGGGGTTGTCGGATTGGCTTGCAACCTTCCTTGATATAAATATGGCAAGTACACATTAAGGGGTGTACTCCCTTCATTTCTTTGTAACTCCAAGCGAAGGCATCCAGATGTTCCTTTAGCATGTTGCACAACTTCCCCTCTTGGAGAAAAAAAAGAGATGGATTGATTTTCAAAGTTTTCTCAGGGCCGAATTCTATGGTTTTGACACGGAGAGGATTGGAATCGGCCAAGTACAGATCAATTGGATGGTTGTTCTAGGTTTCCTTTACTACTTCTTCTAGGGACAATGTACTGGGAGTTGGAATTGGAGTAGGTGTTCAATCAAATTGTCTTCATCCTGTGGTCCTCCTCCCATGGTTGTTTCTAAGGTATACAATTGGGTAGTATAAACTTCATCTTCTTCCTCCTCTTCCAGCCATAAAGGTAAATCATGTTCTAGAGATGGCTGAGCAGGAGGGTATAGGACTAACTGCTTGTACATATGCCCATTCTTGATGCTCATATGGAGACCACCACATCCTCCACAATCCCATCAAGGGTCACTGTGGAGTGGTCTACAAGTTGCAGGACTGTTGTGGTCTTTCTCAATGAACCTTGGAGGTTGAGCTTGAGCATGGTATCCTTAGCCATCACATTAACATCAACCCCAAGATCGATTAAATTGTGTGGGACAATGGTGGCATTGATGTGCACATCTACTACAGGGCTTCCAGGGTCCAAATACTTTGGACAGATTACCTACCCCTGCATTAAGTCGTATAGCTATCCAATGACATTAATGGTAGGGGTATCTCTTCTTCGCCTCCCTGGATGCTTGAAGCACTTCTCCTTAATCAATTTATTCTAAATAGTCACATCTTTTATTGCTTGGAGAAGTGGAATATTTACACATAGATTTTTCAATTCTCCCAGAAGCTCATTCTCTTCTGGGTAGGCTGGAGTGGTTGGGTTAATCTCTTAGGAAATGGTGGATTTACTTTAAGAATGATTTCCTCTCTTTCTTCCTCAACCTCCCTAGGTGGAGGTGGAGATTGGTTATCCAGGAGAACTCTCCCAAATCTAAGGTTAATTTCCCAGGTTTCCATAGCATAAGCTGGATATGATGTCTCTCCACTGTATACTTGTTGAGCCCGTCTGTTGTTCAGGTTCAGATTTGGTTGGGTAGGCAGATGGGGTTGCTGGGTGGAGCAGAGTATAGCAGCTGTGGTTGGGTAGGTGGCGGAGGCAAAAAAGCTGGAGCATTGTTGTATTGGGGCTTCCACCCCTGGGACAGTGCATTCCACTCAGGTTTTGGCGAAGCATATGGTTGAAATGACTGGCTGGCTAGCTGGGAGTGATACTGAGATGCAAAGGATGAAGGAGGATGTGTAGACTAGAAAGGATGAGTAGGGGTTCCCCAAGAAGGTGTGGATGTGGTCCGGTTGGGTTTATGATATGCATGGGATGACCCTTGCATGCCCATGCTGGTATGGGCTAGGCCCATGAGGTCTCCTTTGGTTTATGTAGCAGAGCTGCTTAGTGATCCCTTCAGCTCCTTGATATACAACTTTGAGTCTAGGCAAAGAAGGGCACTTGTCTATGGAGTGGTTTTCTTCACAGACTGAGTAGATTTCAATAGAATTTAATGGAAATTCATTCCTAGGGTGCCTCCTAGTGCACCGAGGACAAAAAATGGCCAAGGCTTTCTCTATTTCCTCCTACTTTCTCTTAATGTGCATAACGTCCATTTGTAAGGCAAGGGTTTACAGCATCTCACTCTTGAAATCTTCCAGCATGTTTCCAATTTCACCCTTGATGGATGAGTTGGAAGAGGATGTACTAACCATAGGTTGACTACCCCTACCCTTTTTCCTGGCTTCCCTAGAATGGTTTCTAAAGACAGTCTTGATGTCCTCATAGGGTAACTAGTAGATATCTCCTCCTGCTAACAAGTGTAGGGTATCCAAAAGATCTTCCCTTACTCCCCTAAGCAGGACCAACTTTAGTGACTCGGGGTCAAGTGTGCACCTAGCCTTTTTGTAACTAAGCTGGAATTTTTCTTCATAATCCTATAGGCATTCATCATTGCCTACGGTCATCCTAAAAATTTCTTCTTTAGTATCATTAGACCTACAGTAGTCTCGATACTTATTGTTGAAGGCTTGTTGTATTTGAGCCCAAGCTGTGATGCTATCCTCAAGTAAACCCATGAACTAGCGCAGAAATGCATCCATGAGGGTAGATGGAAATAGTTTCAACTTCTGCTCATCATCTGTATAGTCATAGGTTCGGCATATAACAACAAACTCAAATGGGAAAGTGTCGGGGTCTTTTGTGGCCAGGCCATGGAAATGAGGAAGGGTGGAGGGGCTTATATTTAGGGTCCCCATTGGTTTCCCCGATGGGAAAGGCACCCTCAACTCTCTCTCTATTCCCTCTGTCATTTCTTTTTTCAGCCATTGGCTTGGTAGGAATGGGTTCTTCTTCTTCCCCTATAGGTTCTTCAAATATGTCTGGTTGCTCACCTAAGGGTTGCTCCAGTTCACAGCCACCGAAGAAGAGGGAAGGTTGGCTATTGGATGCAGTGGAGATATTTGGAAAAAATTTCCCTAAGTTATCCGTATTCCTATGAGGCATGAAAGGAAATGTTTTTGGTTTGCTTTTGCGATTTTTTTAAATTTTGAAAGTGCTTTGCAGAACTGAATTTGCAAATTGAATGAAAACTACTAACTGAATGAAAAACTAGTTGCTGAATTGGAATCTAACTTATAGAATTAAAATTGCACACTGAATGAGAATTACTGACTAAATGAAAATATTAGCTAATTTCTTGAAATCTAACTTGTAGAATTGAAAGGAAATAAAATAATTCAGAATGAAAAACAAACTAAATTACTGTTGCGGAAATGAAACTAATGGCAGAATAGTAGAAGCAAGAAGTAGAAGAAAGAAAACAATAATCTCATATTACTCATACACCTCCCCGGCAACGGCACCAAAAAGTGATGAGCACCAATATTGTCGCAAGAATGTTGCCACTCCTAGGCTACTAGCTTTACTTTATAAACCCAGGGTTCGTACAAACTTGGAGGTGACAGTGTTGTATACACAAGTAAAAGTGATGTTCTGTCTTTTGTCACTTGTTCAACTAGTGAGAGACCATTGGGGGTTTTCAATCCAGGCTTCTATGGATTCAGAAGAAGCTTGGTTTCTTTACGAGAGAAAGGGAAATCTAATCTAAGAGACAAATGATCTATTGCAATAATGAAAAAGACCTAAATTCAATGCTAATTCACATCATTTCTGTCACACGGAAAGAGTCGACGGTGCGGACACAACCGACCTCCCTAGAAGCCTAAGACTTTCTAGTGACAAACAAGACAAACGAGAGCAATCCTTCTCTAAATATGCATTACAATATGAGAAATCAAGTGTTTAGCTCTTACCTCTAACCCAACGCTGTTGTAGTAGTCCAGCTTCATTGATCCGGATGAGCTCCTCCTTCTCTTCGAAACCTGCATTCACCAACAGTCAAACAATTAAATAGCACCTGATTATGACATAAAATAAAACATATTTAACATATAGACCAAGGAGTATATGAAACAACTCATAAATAACAAATTGTTGAGAAGAATGGACTAATTTGTATTAAAGTTAACAAAAGGAACCATTACAACCTGAGCCTTGGTGTTGTGCAAGCTCCTCCCAGGGTCCACAAGAGTCCTCCTTTACTCTGATCAGCACACCCACCTCCCAATGGAAACAAGTAAAGATGGTAATCTCTCCTCACAAGTTCTCACAAGGAAGTCCTAATTCCAGCAGCATCTACCCTTAGGAATGTTCAGCTTTCAACCTCCCTCCCTCTGGCCCAATGCATGTATTTATAGTGCTGTAGAAGAAGTTAATCAGGTCCACCATCAATGGGATAAGCCCCTCTTTTGGGTGGGTTAGCTCCCCTCTTGATGGGATAAGTTCCTCTTCTATAGGGATACATGAACCATCTGGAGGCGCTTCATACACGTCAAACAAGCTTCTAGAATGCTCTAGAAATGACCACAAGTAACTTTTTTAAGATGAAACTCGCGCCTTTTGCCTTTTACAGGGGTACGCACCCACCCCTTTACATACAGAGCGTACAAGTACGCAGGTATTGTGAACTTGGGTTGCGTATCCGCAGGTAAGGCTAAGAGAAACTGCGTACCAGAGATAAATGACTTTTAAATGACTTTTCTCTCATTTTTGGAGTTTGACATGCAGAGCAGAGGCATGAGACTTGCCAAGGAGGATAGTATGACAGTGGATGGAGCCATACTAACTGCAAATAGTCATGGTGACATTTTTTAGTGTAACAGATTGCCCCCTAAAGTGCGAAGCCTGTAGTAGATTAGGGTTTCATATGATCTAGGAAGGGTGAAGCACTTTATCATTTCAAGGAGTATCTTGCGGAGAGCCTGGTCAGAACCTACAAATATTCAACACAAAATACATATGTAAGATGATATCATCACTGAGGTAGGCATTCCCATACTCAGATTGAAAACTTTAACTAACAATCTAACTACTGCTCTGATACAAGAATGATTTTGCAGTACATCACAATCATAGACTTTTGTAGACACAGTATGGACGCAGCCATCTGTTTAAGATAAGTCTACTATATAATGAATACAAAACTCCTCGCAGCCTAGATGGTGGAAACTAGATCCAGGGTCTTCATTTCTACTTCTCGAATTGGTACGATTCTATTCATGTGAATAAATGAGTTGATGTCGAACATGGTAGAAACCACTTGATTACCAGTCGATGATGTAAACTGTTAACAAGTGTGAGAGAAACCACCAGTGATGTCAATGGTTCTCAAAGTATCCAGTACAATCCATGAAATGTGAATGAATGGGTTGATGTCGAACATGTCACGGAATCCTTTGATCGAAAGTCAATGATGTAAACTGTCGTCAAAGGCGAGAATCCTGCCATTGATGCATGCAGACTTCAAGGTACTGACGATTTCTAAGTCATCTTTCTAGATAATGTGCTGATGTCGATAGAAAGCGACCCATTGCAGGCAAGCCCACAACACGAAATCATTGTTCAAGTTGAAGAAATGTTGCTGTAAGGACTGACTCAGGGATGGTCAAAATGGATGAGAAGTATTTTGCATATGAATGATTTATTTGCAGAGACCTCTTGAACACATAACGACACGACAGATGGCTTGGTGACGATTGACCCAAAGTTAATACCCAGAAACGGTTGAAGACTTTCAAAGTGGTTTGATCAACTTTAAGGCAAAGGATTTCCCAACCCAGGTGAATGAAAAGCGTCGTGTTCAAGAGCGGTGATAAGGTTCTTTTGCGGCAAAGGATAACAAATAGGTTCATTCTTCTCTCTTTTCCCCCACCATTTCTGGCAAGTACCTCTTTATTTTTTACAAGCTTGAGGAGGATAACATATGCTTGATTATAAGCTCATCCTTCGGATGAGTCCAACTTAGTTTAGATTCAGACCCTAAGAAGGAGTGGTCCGTTCCTGTTTGTAATCGAACAGGTCCTTTATTGTGAAATTTTAACGAGTCCAGTATAGGAGAAACTCGGCGTTTTTCATCTTTAGAGAGTCTGAAAAAACTAAAGAAGACTCCAAGGTGAACTTTTTCGTAAATTTGTGTCTCTCAAGCCCGAAAAAGTATAAAATCATACCTGAGAGAACCGCTTGATCTTGCGACCAAGGAGTACTTTCATATTTAGTGCCGTTGACCTGAAAAGTAAAAAGTGATCAAGGACACGTCTTTTTATTTCCAATATCGAGTTTGAAACGACAAAAACCCGGCAATCTTTTCGCGTTTTTACGGTCGGAAAAGGGCTATAAGAAGACCGTCTTTTAATTCCATTTTAGCGAGTGTAAAAGAAACGCTCGGCAATCTTTTCGTGTTTTAGGAGTCAGAAAAGGGCTTAAAAGATGACTCTGACGTGAAAAATGATAATTTACCCTAAAGTCCCTTTGTCCTGCACAAAAACAACACATTACTCATACCTGTTTAAGATGGGCAAAAAATACATTGAAAAATATCCTTTCATGGTGAAAAATAAACAAACTTAACATTCATTCATCCAAAAAACCTATAAAAAGACTTTTTACCATGTCATTTTTACCATTTTACTGTTGAGGTTGAGAAAAGGGCTTTTGGCAAGAAACTTCCCGTGGACATTGCGGAGAATCTGACCGTCGGAATTGAACGTCGTTTCATCAGGTATTCTACAACATCCTTCTCTTAATTTCCATCCGTTTAGAATTCATTTTTAATTTTTTATTTGATTTTTTGAAGGTCTTGGGGTTTCAAGATGCACTCTTCGGGGTACGCAGGTCATGCACTGCTGACCTGCATACCCCGATATTTCCTCAATGGGGAAAATACCGGGTGTACGCACCCGGTCTTAAGGACAGCTGCGTACAGATGCTCTGTTCCTAAAGGCCGGGGTGCGTACCCCGCAAAACGCGTTTTGAAACCCTCATACCTCCAAAATAGACCAAAATTTTAAAATTTTATGGACTCTAATAGATGTTTTATGATGTGCAGGGAGCACACCATGCTTGATTGGCGTGAAAGAGAGCACGAGGACGTTGATTTAGCCGCAATAAATCATCAACCCTCCATTGATGCTTTGAAGGCATGTGGACTATACAAATACTGGGCCATAGCTGGCATGAGGGCACAGGTGCCATTCCTAGAGTGGCTGGTTGAAAGGTGGAACGTCCAGGAACAATGCTTTTACATCGGAGAGCACTAGCTTGAGATAGAGCCCTCTGACATATACTTTCTCACTGGTTTGCCCAATAGGGGCGAGCAACTGACTCTCTCCGGGACTAGGCCGGGTGGCCAATCCCTTGCTAGCCTCCGGCAGAGTGGTGCAACAATCAGAACCATGAGAAAGGGATAGAAATCAAATATATATCCGTGCCTGAACTTATGGTGATAGCCTTTTCAGTTACCAGACTCTGCGGCGCAGCCGCCTTGCACATTGCCACCGGGTCCCAAATGCGGATGGCGATAGATTGCTACCGAGGCACCATTTTCAACTGGTGCGATGCTGTGTTAGCCAACATGAAGGGCCAACTGACTAGGGTAAAGAATGGGCAACTAAAGACCTTTGGGTATGGGCCTTTAGTTGTGAGCTTTGCCCTAGAGAGAGTTCCTATGCTGATCCCCCAGCAGCTTACTGTTCCAGTTGGGGCTCCTCGGGAGCCTAAGTTGACGAGATGGGTTGCGGTAATGGCCCGACATCCCGATGAGTGCGCGATAGTTGTCCAATTTCCTGACGGTTACTTTCACTGGTTGGAGAACCAGGTCTTTGCTATTCAGGATTTTCCTTATGCCGAAATGGATTTTCGGAATGATCCGGACATGGTTCTTCCACAGGGAGAACAATGGGATGACAGAGGTACTTCATTTTTCACAAGTTTTTAAATTATCTATTTTTTTTGTTTTTTATATATATCGTCTCAAACTGACAGTAAAAATGTTCAAAATGTAGATGTAGGCCCACAGCGTCCAACCAATCTCCGGGCTTTTGAGAGGAGACATCCAGTTGCACCGGCACCGGCCCCTCAGGACGCGGCCACAGAGACACTGGCTGAGTTGGAGCAGGATCTAGAGCGTCTGACGGCGGGTATACCAGAGACCACTATAGATGATATTCCTATCAGACTTCAGCGCTATGTGGTTGCAGTCCCGGGACCTTTTAGGAGGTTTTTATGTAGAGTGGCCCGTGCAGTGGTGTCTTACAGGGAGCATCACCAGTGATTTGGATGGTCACTTTTGTAGACACATGTGACATTTTGACTTTTTGTACTTATCACTTTTACCGATCATAAGGTGTTTTAAACCTATGATCGAAGACGATGTATATTTTTTGACACACTTCTATCTATATATATCATTATTACCGGCTTATTTTGTTAAACATGTGTGATGAAATGTTTATAAATTTACAATTATTGCAAATATCTATTTAATACTCGAGACGCAATTGCATCTGCTAATGTGTTTAAAGACCTTGGAATATGCTGATATTCAATGTAATCAAATTCACGTTCCAAGAGACGCACCCTCAAAAACAATCTTAATAACACTGGATTTCTAATGGCATAGACTCTATTAAGCTGTAATACAACGAGCTCAGAATCTAACCTCACTATCAAACTCTGAATCCCAAATGAAATAGATTCAGATAATAACTCAATCACTGCACTGTATTCTGCAATGTTGTTTGTTGTTTGACCGAGGCTCACCCCATGCATAGAAACTAACTTGTCAGAGGGCGAATAAATAACCCAAGCTGCGGAAGAGATATTCCGTGTACTACGACAAGCACCATCAGCAAATCCAATGTATGTTTGGAGAGGCGTCGACATCTGCAATATCAAGAGTAAAACCAAGATAAGCCAGAATAACGACGAAAAACACACTCTCTAAACTAAGCACACTGTCTAACTAAGCACAAAGTCTAAACTAAGCACACAGTCTAAACTAAGCACACATACTAGCTAGAAAGCGAAACCTATCCTAACTAAAATCTCCATACCCATCATTTAAGCATAATACCTCTTTAGGTAAAGTCCATTTCTGGGTTTACCCAAAGAGTCCCCGTCAAAGTCTACCAGCTCATAGGCCCCTTTTGCTAGCTTTCGCTTGACAATGTAGGGCCCATGCCACATAGGAACGAATTTTCCAGCACCTAACTTATCATTAGCTTGATCATATAACAACACTAGGTCTCCTTCCGAAAAATTTCGAGGGGTCACATTTCGGTCATACTGAGCTTTCATTCGTTTTGCGTGAGTCTCGATTGCTAAAGCAGCTTCACGTTGAGTCTCATCTAATTTAGCTAAGTATAACAGACGCTTCTCCTCTTCGGAAGTAGCTGGGAGAAATTCGATGGCCATTTGCAGTGACGGGATTTCGCATTCAATGGGCAACACGACTTCCAAACCATAAACTAGTTGGAAAGGAGTGAACCCTGTTGATGTTTTCACTGAGGTTCGGTATGCCCAAAGCGCTGAAAATAACATGTTGTGCCAATTCGACCGATGAATACCAATGATTCGTCGGATCATGATAATTAGAACTTTATTGATAGACTCAACCAGACCGTTTGCTTGGGGATAATAAGGAGTAGAACTATCATGACGTAAACCAAGCTGGCCTGTAAGTTCTGTCATCATAATGTTTCGAAAATGGCGCCCATGGTCAGTGATTATCGCTTGTGGGACACCAAACCTAGCAATAATGTGATTGAATACGAAAATTTCTGTTGTTTTGCCGTCTGCGTCGAATGTAGGCATCGCCTCGGCCCACTTAGTAAAATAATCAACCGCAAGGATGATATACGCATGCCCCCCGGCTGAGTGAGGGTTACAAGTAATAAAGTCGATACCCCATTTGGCGAAAGGACCAATGGCAATTATAGGGTGGAGAGGAGCAGGTGGCGCGCGCATCTTTCGATCAAAAACCTGACAGTTGTGGCATTTTCGGACCGCGATAATACAATCTTTAAATAAAGACGGCCAGAAATAGCCAGCGCGCAATATCTTTTGGGCTGTGGCATACCCAGACATATGACCGCCACACGCTCCAGAGTGACAGTCATTTAAAACCCTCTCAGCTTCCTCATGAGTTAAACAACGTCGAAAAATTAGATCCGCCCCACGACGATAAAGAGTTTCTCCAATGATTTTGTATTGTTGGGACTGGAATCGAATTTTCCGACGTTCCGACTTTGAAGCTTCGGGCCGAAAGGATTGGGTTTGGAGATAGACAATTATATCCCCATACCACGGATCTAAAGTGCTGATAAGAAACAAAGATTCGTCCGCAATGGGCTCCTCTGCCACTGTTTCCGTGTCAGCACGCGGGAAATCACACATTAACTCGGCAAAGACTAAGGATTTCTTAGACTTGGACTTCTCAAACTCCAAATCGAACTCCTGCAGGATAACAATCCATTTGGAGTACTTGCCCCCTAGCAATTGTTTAGTCAAAATATAGATCATAGGGTTGCAATCCGAAATCACTGTAGTTTTGCGGAGAAGAATGTAGTGACGAAAACGCTGGACAGCTTGAACGGCTGCCAGTGCCAACTTTTCCACATGTGAGTATTTTAACTCGGTTGGATTTAAGGTCTGACTAAGATAATATATCACATGTTCCGTTCCGAATTCATCTTCCTGAACTAAAACCATTCCAATGGTGGAGTGGGAGGCGGCGAGGTACAAAAATTAATCCTAGTTGTAGTTGGGAGGATGCAGCAATGGTGCATGGGTCAACACGTGCTTAAGTGCATCAAAAGATTTTTGAGCTATCTCATCCCAAGAGAATTGAGCATTTTGTTTTAACAACCGGGTGAAACCCTTTGTAACCTCGGCGTAGTTAGGAATGAATCGACGTAAAAAGTTTTCTTTCCCCTGCAAACTTTGGAGTTGGCGCAAACTCGAAGGAGGAGGCAATTTGATGATAGCCTCTACCTTCGAGGGATCGACGCGGATACCGGCTTTTGAAACGACAAATCCTAGCAATCGTCCCACTTCTATGCAGAAGACACATTTGTGTGGGTTCAACCGAATTCGATAATGCCGACACCTCATAAAGATAGCTCGTAGGTGGACAAGGTGATCAGATCGATGTAATGAATGAGCAGGCAAATCATCGAGATATGGTTGCACAATGTGTTTGATGTCGTGAAACGCATAAGACATTGCCCGCTGGAAAGTGGCTCCGGCATTCTTAAGTCCAAAAGGTAACTTGCATAAGCAAATGTCCCCCAAGGACAAATGAAAGTCGTTTTTGGTTGATCGGCAGGTAGAATATTGATTTGGTTGTAACCGGAAAAACCGACCATAAAGGAAAAAAAATTCACTGCCGGCACAATCATCAATTATTTGATCGATATAGGGCGTAGGATAGTTGTCTTTTGGACAAGCACGATTTATGTCCCTATAGTCGATACATATTCTTATTGTTCCTTGTTTTTTGTTAACGGGAACCAAGGAAAATTTTAAGGATGGAAAATTTTCTTGAAGTTTAAAACATTGGCGAATCTCACTAATCCCTAATATGCAAATTATAAATGTTTATTGATATATTTGTAACATTATTCAAATTTATAATTATTTTATATATAGTCTCTATATAATGTTGGCGATTTTTAAGGTAAAATAATTTTATATTCTAAAATTTGGGCGAATCGTCTTTTATAAAATTGGAAATTGGCGAATCTTTTGTGTGGAAAAATCATGGAAAATTAGCCCACTGGGCGAACATTAGCCCCTAAAATTTTCCATGACGGGAACAATATTCGATACCCAATCCGTTAATGGGATTGGATAAATGAAACCTGCTTTCAACAGCTTCTCAACTTCTTCTTTAATCGCAGCCGCTTTCCTAGGGTGTATCTGACGCAGACGTTGCCGAACGGGTTTAGCGTCCGGGTAAGTCTTGATTTCATGAACAACAATGGAGGGATCGATTCCTGGCATTTCCTCATAGGACCAGGCAAACACGTCGCGGAACTCTTGAAATAGGGCCTTGTATGTTTGAATTTCGTCATCTGTACACGAGGCACCTATATGAATGTTCTCAATAGCTCCGATTTGACTGAAATGTCAATGGCAATAGTTTGAGAAATGTTTCCCAAATTCAACTCTGAATCAGGATGTTTCATTGGATTCTGAGCGTCCTTGACATATTCAGCACTAAAAATAGATGAAAAATCCTTTTCGAAGTCATCATCCTCAGGTAAAAACGAAGATCTGTGATGGAGATCTTCCCATGGTAGATCGTCTACACTTAGGATTTCGCGAAGCTGTTCGTCAGATGACACAACTTCAGGAAACGCTATCCGTTCTAAGGTTGATGTGAAAAGAGACTCTTCACCGACCACATTCATTTGGTCAATTTGGGTTGAACGCGGGTCGGAAAAAGACTGCACAGCTTCATAAGCGATTTCATATGGACTCAAAGGCATAGCATCTCCGAATGAGTCTATCTCAGATTTAGATGGGACAATCCAAGGATCATCGTAAATAATAGTGTCTGAAGTAATCATATGAATGGAAGCGAATGAAGGGTCTGCGTTGATTGGAGGAAAAGGAAAAGTTCCCAATAAACCAGAATCTTTAACTAATCCTACGCCAACATCCCTATATGGGATAGTCGTTTTACCGACATGCTGGATACTCTCTGAAGAGGCTGGGTCGGACGAAAAGTAAGCCAGCTGGTCTATCGTCACGATCTTGCCGTTGTGTGGAAACTTTATAACTCTGAAGACCGATGACACGACTGCTGTCATAGCGTAAGACCAACTGCGACCCAAAAGAAGGTTGTAGTCTAGAGGGGCATCAACCACTTCCACATCTAGATTAACGGTTTTTCCTTCAACCCCTATAGGCAAATCCTATAGAATGCCAAACGGATGGAACCCACGGCCATCAAAGGCCTTAAGAATCGTCGGGGATTGGTTCAATGAAGGAGAACCAAGCGATATCCAACATTGAATCGACATAATACACGTAGAAGCTCCTTCATCAATTACAGTCCGATGAATAGGCCTGTTTTTGACTATCACTGGAATCTGGAAAGCCATTTGATGAGGGAGACGTGGTGTACTATTTTCTAGATCAAAGATTATCAGGTTCGGATCCTGAATATCAACAGCTCCTATAGACGACAAAAGTAACTTGCGCTGTGCTGGACATGATTGCAGCACTTCCAAAGCCGACATTGCTGAGGGTGAAACAGCTAAGTCCTCAACAATGTTATAATTCTGAGCTGCTCTCGCATGTGGATTGAAAGCAGACTTTCGAAGTATACCCTTGGCGGGCGGTTTGATTACTAAGTCCGGGTTAGGTTTCTCGATCTGTAGTGGATCGGAACCGGGAACTGAGGTTGATGGATTTGATTGAGAAGATTCCGCTTCTTTGCCATCAACAGGACTCTTACTACCATAATCTTGCGATCAAGTCGTAATCCGTACATGAGACATCATCAATATGGGTTCTTCACTAGCACCCGAGGAAGAACCTATCATTTTACTCTCTTGCTTTGGGAATGGATCTTTCAAAACAGCAGGAGTTGGGGAACCTTTAACGATTTTCACAACCTCGGCCCGATGAGGGCAATCTCTTGTGAAATGATCTTCTTCACAAATTAAACAAGGATAACGAGGTTTGCGTTTCTCGTCGTTAGATTCCGACTTCTCTTTTTTCTCCTTTGGAGCCTTGTCTGCTTTTTCCTTCTTCTTACCTTTCTTCTTACCACCGTTTTTTGATTTGGCCGTAGATGACTCTACAGCGTGAACGTCGGCGGTAATTTCAGGAGAAGACTCTCCTGTCGGGGAGTCTGGTAAGGTTATTATTGGAGAAGAATTCTTTGAGGATTTCTTCTTACTCTTAGTATTCACCATACCAATCATGCCATCAGCAGCATGAGACCCCGAAGGAGCAGCAGCAATTTGATTCGACTTTGGAAGATCTGGGATCTTCTCGTGCAACGTACCCGACTGAGTGTAAACTAAGTCAAGGTACTGGGCTTGAGCAATGACTTGCTCCTCAGTAACTACTTCGGCCTTAGCTACATCTTCAGTAATCTTCGGTAATAATGATTTGACAAACCATTCAGCTAAGATTTGGTCCAGGATAAAAACTTTTACTAAACGTCTTCGACGTCTCCATTCATGGATATGATCAGAAATATAAGTAGACGTCGATTGTTTTAGCGAAGTTAATAACTCAGTACCGTTATCGTATCTGACCGGCAACTGAAAATGAGTTAGGAAGGAGGTAGCTAACTGGCTGAAATTGTAAAAAGAGGACCGTGGCAACTCAATGTACCACTTGGCCACGAGACCAATGAGCGTACGCTGGAAAAGACGTAAACGGATCGAATCATCCGAGATAGAATTTGAAGCACACCAGAGGTGGTAAGTCATCACATGATTTGACGGATCCTCTCCAGACTTACCTTCGAACTTAGGTATATCACTGGGCAACTTATTTGGCATTAGCGGCCAGAACGGAAGATAATTGATTGGATCGTTCGTTAGGCGCATCAAGTCGGGTAAATCCAAAGTTGCAATAAACGGAAATTCCCGGTTAGGATCTCTGAAACTCTGGGTCACAATACCAGTTCCAGGAGGAGGATATCCAGGATAACTTGGAATAGGAATCGCATTCGGGATATTATATCCTCCTGGAAAACCAGGATTAACCGGACCGTACTGGGGTTGTTGAGGTTGTTGATAGGTGTACCCAGGATACGGTTGATACTGGTAAACTGGTTGTTGGACAGCAGGACCGTATTGGTACTGTCCCTGGTACTGTTGATACGTAAATTGAGGTTGACTTGTTACAACAGTACTTAAACCAGGCTGCCCTACAGGCATCTGAACCGTGGTTTGAACCGTAGATCCAGACAACGGTAAAGATGTCTGAGGGGTGGTTGCAGAGACAGTAGAAACAGGAGCTGTCGATACTCCAGAAGTAAGTGCGGTAGACTGAACAGATGGTGCGGTAGTTGCAGCAGTCGTTTGAGATGGAGTACTAGGTGCAATTGGCGACTGAGTAACTACCGAAGTTACAGAAGCTTGAACGGCTGACAGGACAGGTTGTGGTTGCTGGGGTGAACCAGAAACTACAGGTTGTCCAGTTTGAGGTAACAACTGTATACTTGGCTGCAACACCTGTTGACCTTGTGATGGATCCCACATTATCATTCCGGGGTATTGACCCGTAACAGGTTGAGGATACTGAGATCCGTAACCGGGTTGAGGATAGGATTGATAATTGACAGGTACATTTCCCATATTTTGAACATAAGTTTGACCTTGAGGTGGAAGATAAACTTGAGTAGAGTACTGACCTTGGGGTTGATACCCTTGAGGCACGTAGTGATACTGAGGTTGACCTTGACCGTACTGGGGTTGACCTTGACTCGAGTACTGACCTTGGGGTTGCCACCCTTGAGGTAAGTACTGATACTGGGGTTGACCTTGGGGTACATATTGAGGCTGGGGTTGACCTTGAGGAATGTATTGTACCACAGGTATATACTGTCCTTGAGGTTGCCCCCCAGACGCAATTTGTGTACCTTGAGGTTGCCCCCCAGGCGTTACTTGAGGTTGCCCCCCAGGCGGTAACTGCCCACCTTGAGGTTGAGAACTAGGAGTTGAACCTGACATCATATAGATGTCTCCTACACCCAATGGCTTATTACCATTGTTTCCAGCGAATAACCCATGTTCAATGGGTTGAGGAGATGCTCCTGCAAAAGTACCAGCAAGTGACTGATACCCAGTAGGAACAGAAGGACCACCATACAAAAATGATTCAGGTGATTGAGTGAACATGGACGACTGACCAGACATATTTACAGGAGTATAAATACCTCCAGGTGGAAAAGGAGTACGAGGTGGAGAAAAACCTGTACCTGAGTTGTCTAAATAATTAGTTAACGAAAGATACCAAGTAGTACTTCTAGGAGGACTGTAAAAGATAGATTCACGCTCTCTTAGATCAATCGTAGGTTGATCTTCAAGAAAAGGGCCTACTTCTTCTTCTGGAGCAAGTTCTTCAATAGCAATCAAACCAGAAGGAAGATTTTCGGTTATGACTCTTTCTACCCTAGGTGAATCAGGAACACTAGAAGTTGGAGTAACAGGTTCAGATATTTCAGGTTCTTCGCCTATATCACTAGTAGATGAAAAACTACCAGCAAGCTCAGAAACTGCAACAGCTTCAGGATTATAACCTGTTTCTAGACTTTGGTAATCTTGATGGACTACCAACGAAGGCTCTCCTTCTTCAGGTGAACCTACTCTACTGCCACTAGGAGGAGTTACAAGGACTTTCAAACCTTCGTAATGACTCGGGACGTCTTGAGGAGGTTCACCCCGAAGTCTACGGGATCGCCTCAACAATTTGGCCACAGAAACAACCTCAGGAGACTGGCCCCGAAGTCTACGGGACTGTCTCGGTAATTCCGCCACAGTTAAAAACTTTTAACTACCACACACGCAAACAAAGTAAAATCTCAAAGCAAACCACCTAAAGTCTCTAAAGAACCAAACAAATTTGAAGCACACGCCTAAAGAATCTAGGGCGTCAAACCAAGCACAAACAGTAGCCTTCCGGACCAAAAACGCTAGTTGGAGATGAAACCCAACATCGCCGGATTCAGTACAGAAGTGGCGGGTGGAACAGTTACCCCGACAACCTGCTTAATGAATAGACCGGCACAAGTTCCTCCACTTTAACCGTCTCGAGTGAAGTGAACCCCCCGGAAAATCCAAGTGAGTCTAGCCGACGTCTGCTCCAGGTACAGTGGGATCTTCCCTCCACCGTCACCTCGGTAGAATCCTAAAGATTATGGTCACTAAGGTTACCAACAGCAACAAATACACCTGGGGGAACAGTCTAAACTCCGACAGCACGCAAGGGCAGAGTATCAAGCTCAATCCCCTTGCCGGCTCCTTGACAATAATCCAAGGTTTACCGACAAGTGACCCCTGGCTCCTCGACAATGGTTAATCCGAGGTTTACCGTTTGTAATACGTGCGTGTCTAGCGTCGTTCCCAACGAGGGAGGATTGATCCCCTCACTGGTTTGGACACGAGCTCATGCTTCTCCTTTAAGAGGAGCTTTCCCAGAGTATAAATGAAACAACTGGATTTAATCTATCACAAGATAAGCTACTTGTTTGGTTTTGTTGTCTTGGAGAGTTTATTACTCTCCTACTCCAAGACACTATCCTGATCTAAATTGGTGTTTCAGAGCCCTAGTAAATAAAAGTTACTACGTTGATTTTACTTTAAGCGTTAATTTTATGGCTTCCTTAAGACAAAAGGTAGTGGAGATGAAACTAGTGGTGTGTAGACTCGACTTGCAACCACTACAAAGATGCACCTAAGATGATTTACACTACTTTCCTTTTTCAATGAATCTCCTAGCTAAGAGAGTTGAGAGAATGCAAATTTTATAGAAAACAACTTTCTTAACAAAGACAATCAAAGAAACAATTCTCTTTATCTTTTCAAAACACACAACTCATGACCACTAGTTACCTCACGAAATTTCCTTTCTCTTCAAAAGACTACAAATGCTACCAAAGAAAACTTTTTCCAAAAGAATTTTTGTATTTTTCCTATATTAATCAAGCATGTAAAAACTATTTATCAAAAATCAAAATTAACAAATCTAAGGCAATCAAATCAAATTCACTCAAAAGCAAATTAAAAGGAAATTTACCTAAAAGTAAAACTAATGAGGACAAAAGCCTACAAGGATAATTCCTGGATGTTTTACTTAGTCAAAGTGTAACTAAGGATCAGTCTATGCAGAATCATAAACTAATCGAAAAACAAAATCGAAATCTTTTTGTTCTTTTTCACAAAAATGAAATTCAAAGCTTTAATCAACAAACTTTTTCGAGATTTGCAAAGAGAAGACACAAAGGTAGGTCTCTCACAAGGGTGAATTCTATGACAGGCCCGACTCCTAAGAGGATTGAACAAAACCAGAGAGATCCAAAGTTTGACAACCTCTAACGCCAAAGTCACTACAGGACCAGTTAAAAACTCAAACCCTAAGGCAAAAACTCTATGAATTCCACCAAAAACCCTCGACACTAACGGAACAAGTTCAGGTGAAGATCTCTGACAGTAAACTAATGGATCTGGGCAGGAAAAATCAAATTAAAAGCAAAATCTAAAGAGCAAAAAGAAAAAATTGAAATTTTCTCAATTTTACACAGGGTACGCAGGCAACCTGTTAAGACAGGTGCGGGTACGCTCTGTGCACACAGTAACAGTGCGTACAAGTACACACTGTGCTGAACTCAGAGCCTGCGTACTTCTAGTAAAGTTAAGAAAAATGGAAATCTAAATTAACCCTAAGCTAACCCACCCAAACACACAGTCAGACAGCCAAAACCAAAAAACAAGCAATTTTTCTCAGATCAAAATATAAAATCAAAAAGAACTCAAACACATTCATGGTTTCCCCAGCGGAGTCGCCATTTTGTCACACGGAAAGAGTCGACGGTGCGGACACAACCGACCTCCCTAGAAGCCTAAGACTTTCTAGTGACAAACAAGACAAACGAGAGCAATCCTTCTCTAAATATGCATTACAAGATGAGAAATCAAGTGTTTAGCTCTTACCTCTAACCCAACGTTGTTGTAGTAGTCCAGCTTCGTTGATCCGGATGAGCTCCTCCTTCTCTTCGAAGCCTGCATTCACCAACAGTCAAACAATTAAATAGCACCTGATTATGACATAAAATAAAACATATTTAACATATAGACCAAGGAGTATATGAAACAACTCATAAATAACAAATTGTTGAGAAGAATGGACTAATTTGTATTAAAGGTAACAAAAGGAACCATAACAACCTGAGCCTTGGTGTTGTGCAAGCTCCTCCCAGGGTCCACAAGAGTCCTCCTTTACTCTGATCAGCACACCCACCTCCCAATGGAAACAAGTAAAGATGGTAATCTCTCCTCACAAGTTCTCACAAGGAAGTCCTAATTCCAGCAGCATCTACCGTTAGGAATGTTCAGCTTTCAACCTCCCTCCCTCTGGCCCAATGCATGTATTTATAGTGCTGTAGAAGAAGTTAATCAGGTCCACCATCAATGGGATAAGCCCCTCTTTTGGGTGGGTTAGCTCCCCTCTTGATGGGATAAGTTCCTCTTCTATAGGGATACATGAACCATCTGGAGGCGCTTCATACATGTCAAACAAGCTTCTAGAATGCTCTAGAAATGACCACAAGTAACTTTTTCAAGATGAAACTCGCGCCTTTTGCCTTTTACAGGGGTACGCACCCACCCCTTTACATACAGAGTGTATAAGTACGCAGGTATTGTGAACTTGGGTTGCATATCCGCAGGTAAGGCTAAGAGAAACTGCGTACCAGAGATAAATGACTTTTAAATGACTTTTCTCTCATTTTTGAAGTTTTACATGCAGAGCAGAGGCATGAGACTTGCCAAGGAGGATAGTATGACAGTGGATGGAGCCATACTAACTGCAAATAGTCATGGTGACATTTTTTAGTGTAACAATTTCCTAATTAACTGCTAAGAAACTATGCTTTGCCATAATGCTAAATTAACATGAACCAAATGTTATTGTCTAAGTATGGAAGTTAAAATCATCAAACATCACTATTGTGCAAGTAAAGGGACTGAAATAATGTTGTTTTTGTCTTTTTGTTCTTTTCATGAAAAATCAAATATGCAAACTAATCCCTTGTGGTGATGTGGCAAGTGGTTTAAGGATGTTTGAGGATGACTGGAAGGTTTTGGATATGGCTGGATGGTGTGGGAGACCCTTGGGTGACCTTTGGGGGCTTCCTAGAGGTTTTCTGTCAATCTGGCCTCAAAACAGGCCACTACTGGAAAACCTACAGGATTCCCTGTATTTCTATAGGATGCAGTCGTGAGAAAAAATATGGGTTTTGGAGGTGATGGAAAGCTTGGGGAAGGTAGTTGATGGGTGGAATGGAGTGAAAAGAGGCCTAGGATCACTCAGAACCTAAAACCAAGTTTAGGAGATGGTTGGATTCGCTCAAAATGCTTGAAGAAATTTCCATGTAAAATGATGAGATTGGTGAAGGTTTTGATGGAAATGAGGAATGCCTATGGGTGAATGGAGTTGGAGGGTGGTTTCTTTCTATGATATCTCTATCTACTTCTGAAGTGCCTGCTCTACATCAAACATGTGTAATTTCCAAGAATTCATGTAAACAAGAAGCATTCTCATAAGCTAGAAAAGAAGAATTAATGAACTAACTATCTACCTTATGCATGAGGAAAGTAGCTGAAAGGAATGGAATCATGGATGAGATCTACTGCAAGAATGAAGATAGAAGAGATGGCAATGCAATCCTACTTTGAAAAACTGATCAAATGCTAGCTTAAATACAATAAACTCTTAAAGCTTATGAAAGAAATAGAAATATGTGTTTTTGGGGCTGCATAAGGGTCCCTTCCTCAAATCATGATCCCAGAGGGAAGAAGTGAGGCCAAGACACTTGCTGACAACCTTGTGGTGCTTCTTTTATCCCTACCAACCTGCTACTAAAGTAAGGCACAAATGGAAGAAAACTAATAAACAACCAATCAAATCTACACTATTTGCAATGAAAATACCTCTAAATACAAATTAACAATGAAGCTATGAAACTAAGCTAAACATATAGATACAAAAGAGGAGCCTTGGCTGCTAGGGTTGGGCCATAACCTAAGAGCTTCAGCCCTCTGAGTTAACTCAATGCTGGCTCTAAACAAAACTCATTCTTATTACCAAAACAAAAAATTACATCAAAATCTTCCACAAGTCTGGAGCTTGAAAATAACTTAGAGTTTTACAAAAAAAAATGAATCCTAATGAGGCTCTAGGCCTTTCTACTTATAAAACTGAATTCCCCAACAACTTCCTTAAAATTAGGGAGGCTTGGCTCCCAAACTCGAGATAAACTAGCTCTTTTTCTCTCACTTGCTCAATTACCTTCTAATCCTCATGACTTGGCTGCTTGCACTCCGATCTGGTGTGATAAATGGAGGAATATTCAAATGGGGGAGAAGTAGATGAGGAGGATTTACCTCCTACAATCCCTCTCCCTTGTCTCATTCGAGTTTCAACCTTAGTATTTTCCAAAATTCCTTGATTTCCTCCTTCAAACCTACATTCAATGCATATTAGTCCACTAGGCATGATATCCCACTCTAACTCATCTCATAAACAAAATATAATCAAAAAAATGTAATAAGTTGTGAGAAAAGTTGGTTTGACTAAGCTAGGAGGTGAATTAAGGCCCATATAATTACCCAATGATGAGGCTCATCAGCCCATTCGAGGGAGTGATAGTATGTTTCATGTATCTCTCTTAATTCACTTAGATATGATTATTTTTTCCCTCATACAAAATCCATAAATGCGACCAGTCCATAGAAAAGTACCCTTGTATCTTGTTGGACCAATCTCTACTCAACAACAATCTATATGCTTCTGGAATGTCCACAATCACTATGTTGATACATTGGTGGACTCACTCATCGAATGATAAAGGATAATCAAATATATGAGTTCACCAACTGCATGGACAAGGGTTTTGTCAAACTGAATGATTTTTTCATATGTTTTGTCCCATTTTGTGTTGAATTTCTTGGCAATGTATAATGGCATTACGTTCACTGGTGCACCACTCTAATGAACCAAGAAATTGTGTACATTGAAAATTAAGATTTCAAAAGTTGACAGAAAAGGAGGGCAGAGTGTATTTGAATTCATTGTTATAACATTAAGTACATATTTGAGGGAATGAGAGGATGTACCAGATCCCTTGGTAGAAGAAGCATCATTACCTGCAGTGGATTGCTAAAGTGCATGTAAGAAGATGTCCTATTGACTCCTGATCTCTTTTAGTTTGAACATTGATATGTTTGCATGAACCTTCTTCATGTCATCAACTATGTTGTAATCTACAACGAGAAGGAATGTTGAATTTTCTAGGGACATGATTTGGTTTGGGACTTCCAAAATGTTGGTATTACTCTTA
The DNA here is from genome assembly GCA_031772625.1 of Pinus tabuliformis. Classification (NCBI taxonomy): domain Eukaryota; kingdom Viridiplantae; phylum Streptophyta; class Pinopsida; order Pinales; family Pinaceae; genus Pinus; species Pinus tabuliformis. Next base: position 1,582,642,779 of record CM062816.1, read on the forward strand.
CTACTTACAGAAGCACTTTTCATTGTAGTTGCATTACCAGACCTTCTCTAAGTGTTTTGTACTCAACTGATGGGCAGACTGATATTTCTTTATAGGTTTTATTTGACATTATGCTTCATCAACTTTCATCCAGTTGTTGGCCCTTGGCTTCTCAGATTGTACTGATTTGCCTACTTTTGGGCCGGACCATCACTCAGAGGTTATTTTTCGATTGTACTCTTTTGGGTTGTGAGTATGCAATTGAACATGTTTACTGTTGGAAATAATACTGAGAGGGGGGGGGGGGGGGGGGGGGGATCAGTATTATCAAATCAATAAAACTTTTTCATTTCCATACTTAGATACATATACACTACTTCAGTTAATGAAACCTGCGTGTATACGCAACTGTGTTTAATGCAACTAGCGTATATCCAGAATACTTATGATTCAGTTAATCCATTAAATGTTGATCTTTAGTTAGTGCATCAGAACTTCATTAATCATATGAACAGTAAGCAGGTGCAGTAAAACAGAACAGATCATCACACACAAGAAGCACACATGAACACCATGATATAAGGTGGAAACCCAATGTGGGTGAAAACCACCTGCTGCAAGTCATCTCTATCTTCTTTAATTAAGAAAATTCATTTTACAATATTTCTGTACTGGTGCAGTCTTATACCATTACACAGGCTTCTACCTGCAGAAGGCTATGTTATCTCAAAATCAGATCCTGATAGGCTGCTGGTCAGGTTGACTCTAAGTAACTATTTCAGACCTACTTTAGGCTGAGGCTTAGCCTCCTCAACCTGAGAGGGCTCTCTCTTAAAGGATTAATGATTTTGTTTAAAGATAAGATGGCTAACTCTTATAGAACAATTGTGGAAAAGATGAATGCTGGAAATACATTAAACAACTATCCATTGGGCTTATGGAGTCAACAACACCTCAACATAACAGTGAACTCAACCTTACATAGAATTCAGGGCACTCAGCATTTAGACATTCAGAACATAACTCATATGGGACCACAGTTTATAAATGCATACAGGAAATCAGAGCACATTCAGTGAATTTTGAGTGATTATACATCTATACCACTGTAAAAATTATGGAAAGGACAAGATCACATATTCTGAACATAAGAAATCCTTCATGAATCCTGAGAAGTAAAGTCAAATTTATATTACTGAAAATGAGTCTTTACATAAGCCAAATACAAGCTGTATCATAAAATTTTCCAACCTTGATTACATTGTTGTTTCAGCTATATATAGAGTTCTTATTCTAACTGATCAAGATTCCTCCTCCAGCATGAGGGGAATTCGAAAACTACTTCTAATGACACCTATTAACCCTTTAACTAACTAATAAATACAACAAGGTGTTGACAGGAGTTTTTTTAGAGATCTAAATCAACTATGACTCTAACTCCATATTACATGCATGATGGATTCTCCTCGTTCTTTGACATTGTGTTTTCTTTCAGTTTGGCTGAGATGGGTGTTTAATGCTCCATGTTGGCCTTGGATGCTGAATCTTCTTAACTGCCCAGAAATATTAGGAGGCTATCCTTGCTTCTCGGCTTCAGTTTTCCCCAAAATATTCAAATGCAAAGAAGCATGTCTTTTATCTTTTAATCACCCAAAATGTAGAAGTCTACCACGTCCTTGATGCGTTGTAAGCTTTTTCCCATGTACATGTGTGCAGGTAAAAGTTTCTTGTAAACTGTTTAACATATCCTGAACTGTGGTAAATTGCTCACTTTACGACAAAAATTAAAAGTTGGATTTTGAATATATCTTTTCTCCACCTGTCTTGACCTGGTTGACTGTTGATAGCTTCAGATGATGCCTTGTATGCCTTTTAGACGTTTCCCTTTCAAAATTTCCGCTTATAATTCAAAACTGCTTGATTTGCGTTAAAATCATCACCTTCAGCAGTTCCGTAGCGCGCTACGAAACTGCTGAGTTATTTAAAATAGCTTGCTTTTAACCCGAGACTTTTATTAGCCGAGTACTTGATTGCCAAAAACTCCTTTAGACTTTCCACATGTCGAATAGTGATTTATATTTCCTCAGAAAGATAAAATCAAGCAAACTTGTCAAAATTTTGAAACAAAATCTTACTTGAGATGAAAATTCATTTAGCAGGTCCTTTAAGCTGGCTCAGTTGTGCCTTCAGATCTTCAATTTGTTTCTTCATAGCCTTATTCCCAGCTCTCAGTTGCATATTTATCATTCTGATGTACTTGGCTTCTTTGATTGTTGGTACTGTCCATGTGTGAAATTGTGAGTGTCCATCAACCACTGAATTCAGCTGAGCTTCTACAGCAGCATTCCCTTCCCATAGAGTTTTATAATATTTTGCATGTATGGCTGCATGTTTTCTAGCGGCTTTCTTCAATTTGGCAATCTCATATTTAGCTGATTCCAATTGGCTCTTCAGGGCTGCTATATTATTTTCTTTAGCTGCAATGACTGTTTTGCCTGTGTCTTTTTGTGTCTCTTCCCCTGTTTCCTCTGTTCTTGGCAGTGATTCCTGTACTTGCTGGAATCTCCTTGTCATAGGTCTTCTAGGTTTAAAAACGAACTCTTCAGCTGGCACATCAAATCTAAGCCTTTTTGAGGCCTTGGATTTCTTGGTGCTTTCTTGTTCTGACTGCATCGATTCGATTTGAACTGGTAGAGACTGCTCGAATTCAATAGCCTGTAATAAATCATTTAAATTTGCCTTGGACACTGGACTTTCTTCAACTGCTATAGCTTTACCTTTTTCCTTATTTATCTGACTTCTTGTTCTTACCCTTGAGACTACTTCAGATGTGCTTGTTTCAGGTACAGTCTTTTTACCTTGAGCTTTTTCCTTAGTTGATTGCTGAGGTTGATCTTGGATGATGAGTGGCTTCACTTGTTTTCTTACTCTTTTAGCTCTTGCTTCTGTTTGGAGCTCAGCTATTGTAGAATCTCTAGCAGGTGGTGGAGTGAGGCCAGTCTGGCTTTTGAAGCCAGCCATAAAAATGAATGAATTCCAATCTCTGTCTACCTTTTGGAGCCCATCTAAAACCAATAGTTTGATTACACCATGATGAAACAAAGAGGTTTCACAATCCTCTTTCCTCAGCTGTACTTTATCACACATCTTGCTCAAACTACGGAACAGATAAAAAGGTAAGTCTATGGAGACCTTCCCGGTGAAATGCAAAAGGAGTTTAAAATGGTAAGAATAAACCTTGTTATACCTTCCTTCGCAAGTCAGATATTTCTGTATGCAGGTGAGTAAGTGAGCATAATATTCTTTGACATAATTCCTGGGCACTGCCTTACTTAAATCTTCATTTACATAATCATCCTTCAAAAACTCCTTGCAAGGATTCATGTCAAATTTGAAATTTTTAAACCATTCCTATTTTCCTCATGGAATCTCTGTTACAGTAGATATCACTTCTGGCGAAACCTGCAATTCTAACATGGCTACCTTTGAATTCAAGCCTGTGAAGTTAAGTGCAAATTCCTTAGTTACCTGTGTGTGTCCTCCTTGTAACTTTTTGCAAAACTTCCAGCACCCGGCCTTTTTAAATTCTTTCTTCACCTCTTCATTTCTCAGCGTTATATCCAGGCCTTCAAGTTCAGTCCTTAGACATTTACCGGATCTGTGCTCTTTTTTCTCCATTGATTCTTCCAGATCTTCACAAACAATGACTACCAGCTCCGGTTGGAATTTTGATTCGGCTTCTATTTGAATTCAGCCTCGCTTGATTATCAGCCTCGCTTGAATTTTGAATTTTTCCGTTTAAAACCTTTCAAGATGTAATCTTGCAGATTTCTCACTCATGCAAGACTTACGGCCATCATTAAGGTTTATGCACGGTTGTCTTTCTTGGGAATGATAATTCGTGCGTATCAACAGATCTAGTGGTGGTGATAGTGGCAATGAGAGGTAAAATGTGATAAGAGGGCTGCATGAGCTGACATGAGAGGACATGGCCTATGACTCACCTAACAGACTTGACATTTCGGGAAAGATTCGCTGCGGAATGTACGAATCCATGATTTCGCAGCGCTGTCAGTTTAAAATTTTAATGATGCGCTGCGAAACTGCCTAATCATGAGACGCTGTGAAACTGCCTAACTATGATTGCGCTGCGAAACTGCCTAATTGGCATTGCGCTGCGAAATTACAAAAAGACACGGTGACTGACTTAAGATAACCGGTGGCTATAGAACAATGGTAGATGGAGGGGAACCAATGGGAGCTGAGAATAACTTGACTCAAAAACTCATCAAAACTCCAGATTCTAAGGGAAAAAATTTAAAACCAAATTAAACTAACACTGACCTTCGTCATCGGGCTAGGATGGAAAGTTACATGTATCAATTTTAGTTCTAAGTGATAACAGGCTACAACCTTCTCTCGTTCTCCAGACTCTCCTGGATGGGAGCTACAACCCCCTTAGATCTTGTATTAGCTGATCCATTTACTAGTACGTAGGTGCCTGCCTACTGAATGCTCCAATATTCACTTGTTCTCTAGATGCTACTGGAAGGGAGCTACTACCCCCTTTTCTCTTGTACTAGCTGATGTACTAGTACGTAGGCGCTGACCTACAATCTCCTTTCACCTTCCAGGGACCACATTTCATACATTTTCAAACTAGATACTCCTGAAGCACAACACTATAATCTGAACGCCACGTTTGATCAAATTTTCATACTGGACCCATAAATATCATTGAAGCACAAAACAATCAATACTAGCATCATCAATTTCTAAATCGCTAAAACATTGAAACCCTGTCAACAACACAGTGACCAGAACACAGAGTAGAACACTGAACTTTGCAACAATATTTATAACCAACTGTATCATCAAAATCATGCATCAGAGTGCATACGCTACTTGGAAGTGCTGAATCGGCGTGTATACGCAACTTCACCAAGGTGAACCAGCATATATGTCATCAATTACTTACTTATAACTTGATGCACTTCCTGACTTCAGACATATCCAGATTATTACATATACAAGGATAATATGTGTGCTAGCACCGAGATCTAGTCCATCAGATCACATAAATATGAGTCATTATGATCCTGATCCAATATTAGTTCTCATCCATCAATACTGAAGCTAAACACAATCAACCAAATAGGATATGCAGAATACTGACACCATTAAACTGTCATCAAAACTCATCAACAACCAGAACCGCCTGTAACTTCAAACATCAAAGCTCAAATGGTATATGCTACTACCATGAACCAAACCCGCGTGCATATGCGCTTACACCAAATCCAACCCGCGTACTGATCTATAGATATTCAATCATGACTTGCAATGATTTCAAACTTACGTTATACCCAGTTTAGATCATTACATGTGTCAGTATACAGATCTAGAATAAACATAATCAATCATATAGAGATAGTTCATTTCAAAGCATTTGATCCTGATTTATCCTTAGATCTTGTTCTCCATCAACCGGTGAGATCCCTCCTTAGCTCAGATCAAGCAATGCATCATCAACCCATAACCTGTATTCTGGATCAAATCCTTCATCAGATATTCAAGACTTTTTCGATACACTTGCCTAATGATCTTCTTCTCCTTTTATAGTCTTAGGCCTTGCTCAATACCATGGTCCAAAACCATAACAAACCAATACCATGGACCCAATACTTGGGATCAACACATCTGACGAGATACTATGGTCCAAAACCATAGGTTCAAATACCAAGGACTAACTACCATGGACCAAAACCCAATGTACGCACCTTCTCTTGCATGAAAGTGCGTGTATACGCATACGTGATCGATGATCCCACGTTTATACGCGTCTCTGTCACGATGAACCTGCGTATATATATTTTCTCTTCATTCTTGTAGTCTGATCATCAATTCCTTGCTGCTGACCTCCTGCACTATGATCTGTCATCTGTGTGATTTTCCATCAAGGACAACACTTGTCTCATAATGCCAACAATCTCCCCCTTTGGACTTGATGGCAAAGCTAACTTGTCACACTTAGAACTATCATCTGATTCCTTTGAGCTATCCTGCATTTGATATTTCTTCTGTAGATTCATCTAGTTATATGTAAGTGAGTTGTTCTTCTATGAGAGGGTTGCCATCAAGTACAACACATGCATCATAATGCCAACATTTACTGCATGCCCCACACTCAGAGTCTCTTTGATTATAGAAGATTCTAGCTTTTCTTCTGGATGCTTTGGCTGCTCCTCAGCCATTACCGCATCAACAAGATGCGTAGCAAGAATTCTCATAGCATGATTCCATTGTAGGCATGTTTACTTGGAATTATATTCTCGATGATATGAGCAGTATTAGTCTATGCCCATGCTTTCAATATTAAATACAACATTTGAGCTTTACGGAGACTTAGTCGGTTGGTTGTTGCAATTGCCATAATTTGCAGTCCTTCTGAATAGGTTGAACTTAGGAGTCTTGCTTCTCACGGTAGTTGATGAGTCTCATCATTGAGTAATTATATGGGCCTTAATTGGCCTTAATTCACCTCCTAGCTTAGTCAAACCAACTATTCTGACAACCTATTGCATACTTTTTTATTATATTTTGCTTTTGCTTTGTGGTCTAATGTGCATGTAATGCAAGAATAAAGGATAAAAGAAAGGGAAATGTAGGGATGAAAGGTAAAAACAAGGAATTACAGTAAAAGACCTTGGTAAAAACTCAAATAGGATAAGGGAGAGGAATGTAGGTTTTAACCCCGCATAGTAATTACCTGCATATGAATTCTAAAAAATAGAAAATAAACAATGCGAGAGCATAACAAATAAAACACATATACACAGATATTTTCCCCTAGATCCCAAAACTAGGAATACCAGCGTGATTTTTCATTATGTTCCTTTCAATGTTACAATACATATTTATACATGTCAAAGCATCCAGTACCATGGACTGAAAACCATCACGTCCAAAACCATGGACTGAAAACCATCGCGTCCAAAACCATGTGCGAAAATTATGCACAAAACCATAGGTAGGTCCACCCAACCTAACATAGGATCCAAAACCAAAATTTTCTGGGGCGCTACCCCTGACCCCATAGAGGGGGGTTACCTGCACCCCTCAAACCCCCTGTGACCCCCCAACTACGCAATCAGCGCAACGAAGGAGGGGCTCCACCCCCCCTCTAACCCCCCGGTTAACTACGTGGGCTAGTCGTGGAAAGAATATAACACAACCCAACATTCTCCCACTTGTTGTTTTCTTTCCACAGGGGGGCACAAGAGAGCTTAAGAATTTATCCAGCCATACGATGCCCATTGTTTCTCTACACCAAGAGAACTTCTCAAAGCTCACAGATTTTGTCAATGCATCTGCAATATTCTTCAAAGTGTCCACCTTTACCAGCAACATCTTTTTGTCTTCTATCATATCTCTCACAAAGTGATACTGAACATTAATGTTCTTTGTCTTTGAATGATATGTAGGGTTCTTTGCCAAGAAAATTTCACTTCGGTTGTCACAGTCTATCCTTATAGCTCCATGTACTAACCCCATACTTGAACACAATCTCTGCAACTAAACTGCTTCCTTGCTTGCATGAGTGGCTTCCATGTATTCTGCCTCTATAGTTGATAATGCCACTATAGATTGTTTCTTACTCATCCAACTGACTACACCTCCAAATAGGTTAAACACATACCCACTTGTAGATCTTCTCTGATCCAGATCTCCAGCCCAGTCTCCATTAACAAAGCCATGAATATCCAACACTCTGACCAATCCTGGTCTTCCTTGGTAGCACAAACCATAATCACTAGTGCAACACAAATACCTGAAAACTCACTTCACTGTTGTCTAGTGCTCCTTCCTTGGTTTTGACATAAACCTGCTCAATACTCCCATTACATGTGCAATGTCTGGTCTAGTAGAGACCATTGCATACATCAGGCTACCAACTGCACTTGCATATGGAACACGGGACATGTCCTCTTCCTCTTCTTGTGTCTTGGTACACTATTCAACAGATAACTTCACACCTACAGGAATAGGAACCTTCACCAGTTTACTATCTTGCATATTAAACCTTTGCAGTATTGTCTCGACATGCCTCCTCTAGTTTAACCAGAGCTTCCTCTTTGCCCAATATATTTTAATTTCCATGCCCAAAATATAGTTTTCAGCACCAAGATCTTTCATGTCGAATTTGGAGGACAATTGGGTCTTCAAATCCTAGATAATTTCTTTGTCATTTCCAACCAGCAACATATCATCCACATACAAGACAAGATAAATAACACGGTCACCAATTAATTTAAAATACACACAGTGATCTGCTTTGCTTCTGGTGAAGCCAAGTCCCCGTATAAATGTATCAAATTTCTGATACCACATCCTTGGTGACTATTTTAACCCATACAGAGACTTCTTTAACTTGCATACCATTTCTTTCTTACCCTTCATCGCAAAGCCTTCAGGTTGCTTCATGTAGATTTCCTCTTCTAGATCCCCGTGAAAAAATGTTGTCTTCACATCCATCTGTTCTACCTCAAAATCAAAAGCAACAACAACAAATAAAAGTAATCTAATAGAAGTTACCTTGGAAACAAGAGAAAAAATATCATCAAAATCAATTCCTGGCACCTAGGAATAACCTTTTTCTACCAACCGAGCTTTGTATTTCTCCACATTTCCTTCTGCATTTGTCTTCTTCTTGAACACCCATTTGCTACCAATGGGTTTCCTTCCAGCTGACAACTCCACCAGATCCCAAGCCTCATTTTTGTGCAAAGATGCCATTTCATCAACCATGGTGTCTTTCCAGAGTTTGCCATCCTCTGAATCTACTACTTCCTTCACAGTTTTGGGATCATCGTCAGTAATAGATAAAGAAAAATTTGAATAGAGAGTAGATGGACTATACCTTTCTAGCTTCTTTCTTTCTCGAACTGATCTTCTCACACCTAGAGTTTGTGGCTCTTCATCTTCTGATTCCTCCTCTGTTGTAGCGTCTGATTCTTCCTCCTTAAGCTCAAACTCTATCTTCTCAAGTTCCTTTGGTTGGACTTCATGTTTAATAACATCTTTTACCTCTTTGAGCACCACATCTCGGTTGTACACAACCTTCCTTGTTACTGGGTTCCAAAGCTTATAACCCTTTAAACCATCCTTATACCCAATAAAGATGCAATTTTCAGATTTACTATCCAACTTGGTTCTTTTCTCCTTTGGAACATGTACATATGCATCACATCCAAATACCCTCATATGTGAAAGAGAAGGTTTCTTACCAGTCCATACCTCTTGTGGAGTCTTATCCTCCAAAGCTAATGAAGGTGATCCATTGACCAGGTAACATGTTGTCTCCACCGCCTCTGTCCAGAATTCCTGTCCTAACCCGGCACCACTGAACATGATTCTTGCCCTTTCCATCAACGTCTTGTTCATTCTTTCTCCAACTCCATTTTGCTCAGGTGTGTATGGAGTAGTCTTCTGCCATGCTATACCACACTTCTTACAAAATTCTTCAAATTCCTTACCGCAAAACTCTCCACCACTATCTATCCTCAACATCTTTATCTTCTTCTCTATCTGGTTTTCCACCAGAGCCTTAAATTCTTTAAACCTATCAAAGACTTCAAATTTATTCTTAAGGAAATATATGCATTTATTCCTTGAGAAGTCATCTATAAATGATACATAGTACACAGAATTACCAAGTGATTGAACCTTCAGAGGTCCAAACACATCACTGTGCACAAGTTCTAATATTTATTTCACTCTCTTACCACCAAAGGAGAAACTCACCCGATTCTGCTTCCCATATACATAATTTTTACATAAATAAAAATCCAGAGAGCTATTACTCATACCTTATACCATACCTTTACCATGAAGTATTCAAAGGCCCTTATCTCCAATATGTTCAAGCCTTTGATGCCACAACATGGTCTTCTCTCCATAGACCACTATATTTTCTGCTCCACTTTCAGGAACCACAAAGTTGTTGAACCCATCAACAAATGTGCTACCTTACAGCTTGTACAGAGTTCCAATCTGAACTCCCCGCATCAATACCAGTGCTCCCTAAACTATCTTGCAGGTATCCTTCTCGAACACTATTTTTACACCTGCATCATCCAGCTTGCTTACAGAAATCAGATTTCTGGCCAATGCAGGAATATGCAGAACACCCGGAAGTGTTATAACCCTTCCAACTTGCAACTTCAACTTTACTTTTCCACGACCAATGGTTATAACCTTCCTATCATCCCCTAAGAATACATCACCACCATCATATTTCTCATACTTGCAGAACCACTCTCTATGGGGAGTGATGTGAAAGGATGCACCTGAGTCAATCAACCATGCCTCATGATCTACATGTGTACTTGAAGAAGCCAAGTACAGATCCCCACCTTCATCTAAGGTGGTTTTCACCTCTGTAGAAGGAGCATCATCAGATCCCTTTCCTTTATCAGGAGCTTTAGATTTACAGTCCCTTTTGTAGTGCCCTTCCTTTCCACATTTCCAGCACACCACCTTTACAGGCTTTCCTAGAGATTTAGATCTCCCTCTAGATTTAGATCTCCCACTTGATGACTTTTTTTTTCTATTCTAGGACCATCCTTGTACAAACAAGGCATCACCATTCCGGCTCTCCATATTTTTCCATCTCATCTCCTCCGTCAGCAAGGATGAGACTATTTCATCAAACTGCAAGGCAGTTGCATTGCTACCTATTACAATAACCAGACTATCCCATGAATCTAGTAGAGAACACAACAAACTGATGCAATTATCTTCATTTGAAATTTTAATATCAACAGATAATAACTGACTTGCCATAGTATTAAATGCGTTCAGATGTTTTGTCACTGAGTCTCCATCTTTCATCCTTAGGTTATACAGTTTTTTCTATAGGAACAGTTTATTCACTAGAGACTTAAATTGGTACAAAGTCCCTAGCTTGTCCCACAAAGCCTTCATTGTATCTTCCCCTAATACATTCAACAATACTAAATCTGAGACACACAATTGTATTGTGCTCTTTGCCTTCCGATCCAACTTCTTCCATTCTTCATCGGACACTCCCGTTTGTTTACTACCTGGATCTACTGCGATCCACTGATCTTTATCCACCATCAGATCCTCCATCTTGAGTTTCCATAACTCAAAACTCTAACAATTAAATTTCTCGATCTCTATCTTTCCACTACTCGCCATCCTCTTTCACCACCAGAATCGATCCTGCAGATCTCCCACTGAACAGGGTCTACCACAGGCCCAAGCGAAACCCCTCAGCAACAAAGGCATCCCCTTGAAGCCAAAATAGCATTGATACCAAATGTAGGTTTTAACCCCGCACAGTAATTACTTGCATACGAATTCTATAACACAAAAAATAAACAATGCGAGAGCATAACACATAAAACACATATACACAGAGATTTTCCCCTATATCCAAAAACCGGGACTACCAGCTTGATTTTTCATTATTTTCCTTTCAATGTTACAATACATATTTATACATGTTGAAGCATCCAATACCATGGACCAAATACAGGAGGTAAATCCTCCCCATTTACTGCCCATCCATTCGAATATCCCTCCATCAGCTAAAAGTACAAATAGCCAAATCTGAAGTACTAAAAGACAACGAAGTGGAAGTACAAGAAGCCTCTCTACTAGAAGGTAACCGAGCTAGTGAAAGTGAAAGGACAAGTTACCATTAAGTTGGGGCTTGTACCTCCCTAATTTTGAAGGAAGTTGTTGAGACTTCAGATGTATAAATAGAGAGGCTTAGGACCTCAATTTTTTTGGAGGTAGTCATTAGTTAGCTAGTCAGTCAATCAATTAGCAAGTATTCAGAACTTTTGACTTGTAATAGTTTGATGTAATACAGTGTTCTTTGATGAGAAGATGAGTTAACTCAGAGGGCTAAAGCTCTTAGGGTTAGGGCTTGACCCTAGCAGTCAAAGCTTCTCTTTCTTGTATTGTATTCTAGCATAGAATACTTATTTTTGTTCATTTACTCAAGTAGTTCATTTCCATTATAGCACTAGCATAGATGCATGGTTTGATTGTTCATATGGTTAAATAGGTGTATTTTCATTACAATGGTTCAGCACAGATTCATGGATTTCTTGCTCATTGACTTAAGTAGTTTCCCGTTTTCTGTTCATTAGCTTGAATAGTTATAGTTTCATTACAGTAGTGTGGAGCAGAATAGTTGTGTTCCAGTTTTCTTCATTTATGCTTTCAATTAGCCTGGTAGCAAAGAAAAGATCCACAAGGTTGCTCACAAGTTTCTCAGTCTCAACTCCTCCCTCTGGGACCATGATGTGAGGAAGAAACCCTACAGCAACCCAAAAAACACAGGGTTTTGGTTTTCACATAGGGTTTGTTGTTTGATGCAGTCACTAAGTTCATTTCATATTGCTCTATTCCTTTAACGGTTATCTACTCCTTCACTCTCTCCCTGTCATTTGATCTCACTCATGTTCCCATGTCATACTCAAATGGTTTTTAAACGGTCGATCGCTTTACACAGCAAAACATGACCAATCACCACTTAAATTCCTTTTTTCGTTTGACTTTTCACTCTTTAAATCCCCACCATCGATCTGCCTTGTCAGATCTGATGGTTATCACACACCCGCTCACCAACCTGCTCGGTCAACTCTCCGCTGTAGATCTGCTTTGCTAGATCCAACGGCCTTCGTTCGATATCGCGTGGATTTCTGTTCGACTATTATTGGGCTGAGAGCACATGATATGGGTGGTTTCTATATGCTACATGTCAGCCGAGGAGGCTAATCGCGTAAAATTTTGGGAAACCACTTACCGCTTTGAGGGCGCGTGATATACAACTTACTGCCCTCCAAACCCACTCGTCATTTCTCCATGTTTTCTTCTCGTGCTCCAATCTCCACCATCGATCTGCCTTGCTAAATCTGATGGCCATCGTATCACCTGGTACCATTCCGGCACATTCCTTTTTCCCGTGATCTCGGTCATCCATCCTGTTAGTTGACCCTATTCACCCATCTACCCCTCTTGCGATCTCTCAGTCGTTCATTTACCTTCCACCCACCTGATCCAATGGTCCTCATGCATTGTTTCTCCTTCACGTCCTCTTTTCACTAGTTTGACCTCCATTTTCTTTCTCCACTTAAACAGAGACTTGGTTTAGTTCCATTTGCTTGCACCTTCACATAGTTGTTGAATTGGTTAGTTAGGGTTTGGTATGAGTTCAACATTTCATGTTGCTTTCTTAATTTATGCAGTAGATTAGCTCTCCCATGGACTAGGTTTGCTCTCCTTCCATCAAAATCAAGCTTCTTCTGACCCTATATAAGTCTGGCTTGGAACCCCTGAGGTCTCTTGCCAAATGAGTAGTGACAATAGGCAGTACCTTCACTTATACTTTTGTATATAGCATAGTCACCTCCAAGTTTGTACGAACCTCGGGTTGATAAGTAAAGCTAGTAGCTCTAGGAGTTGCAGCATTCTTGTTGCAATACCTAGGCTCATTGCTTTTTGGCACCATTGGCAGGGAGGTGTCAGAGTAGTAGTGATTACTATTCTTTTCTTCTATTTTCTAGTTTCCAACTTTCTTCCATTAGTTTATTTCTGCAAAAGTAATCTAGTTTCCTTCTTTCATTTTGTCATTTATCTACTTTCCTTTCATTTTGCAAGTTAATCTAGTTTTCTTTCCATTTTGCAAGTAGTTTCCTTTTGTTAGTTTTTTTCATTCAATTCGGAAATTTCATTCTGCAAGTAGTTTTCTTTCCGTCAGTAGTTTCTTTTCATTCAATCAGCAATTTCAATACAACAAGTAGTTTCCTTTCTATCAGTATTCTTTCATTCAGCAATTTCATTTTGCAAAGTAGTTTCTATTCTGTTAGTAGTTTTTCATTTAATCAACAATTTCTTTCTGCAATTACTTCCCAAAGTTCAAGAAAAATCTCACAAAAACCCAAAAACATTTCCTTTCATGCCTCATAGGATTAGGGATACTTCAGGAAAATTCTTGCCAAACACCCCCACCTCATCCATCAGTCAACCTTCTTTCTTCTTCACTGACGGTGAATTAGAAGCCCCTTTAGTTGAGCAATTTGAGGAACCTATAGGGGAAGAAGAAGAAGAAGAAGAGGAAAAACTCATTCCTACTGAACCAATGGCTGAACATTTAAATGATAGAGGAGATAGAGGGAGAATTGGGAGTGCCTTCCCCATTAGAAAAACCAATGGGGACACTAAAATGAAGAATATGAGCCCCTCTTCTCTAACTCATTTCCATGGCTTGACCACAGAGGACCCTGACACTTTCCTATTTGATTTTGTTGTTGTCTACTAAACCTATGACTACACAGATGATGAGCAGAAGTTGAAACTGTTTCCATCTACCCTCAAGGAGGCATCATTCTGCTGGTTCATGGGTTTACCTGGAGATAGCATAACAACTTGGGCTTAGATGCAAAAGGCCCTTAACAACAAATATAGGGATTATTGTAGGTCAAAGGACACTAAAGATAAAATTTTCAAGATGACCATAGGCCATGATGACTCCCTAGAAGACTATGAAGAGAGATTCACGTTACAAAAGGGCCAGGTGCACACTTGACCCTGAGTCACTGAAGCTGGTTTTGCTTAGAGGAGTGAGGGAGGATATCCTAGACACCTTACATATGTTATCAGGAGGAGATATCTACCAACTACCCTATGAGGACATCAAGGCTGTCTTTAGAAACCATTCTATGGCAGCCAGAAACAAGGGTAGAATTAGTCAACCTATGGCTAGTACATCGTCCTCCAACTCATCCATTAAGGGTGAAATTGGAAATATGCTGGAGGACTTCAAAAGTGAGATGCTACAAACCCTTGCCTTACAATTGGATACCATGAATATTAGAAGAAATCAAGAGGAAGCAGAGAGAGCCTTGGCCATCTTTTGTCCTAGGTGCACCGGAAGCCATCCTCAGAATGAATGCCCATTAAACTGTATTGAGATCTTCTCAGTCCGTGAAGAGAACCACTCCATAGACAAGTGCCCTTCCATGCCTAGACTCAAGCTATATACCAAGGAGCTGAAGGGGTCACTAAGCATCTTTGCTACATTATCCAAACGAGACCTCCTGGGCCTAGACCATTCCAACAAGGTATGCAAGGATCATCCCATGCATATTACAGACCCAACCAAAGCACAACTACACCTTCTTGGGGACGCCCTGCTCATCCTTCTTGGCCTACACCCTCTCCTTGGGCCTATGCATCTCAATATCATTCCCAGTGAGCCAGCCAGTCATTTCAAACCTAAAATCAACCACAACATCAGTGGAATACCCCACCCCATGGGTGGAGGCCCCAATTCAACAATGTTCCAGCTTTATTGCCTCCATCACCTACTCAACCACAACTCCTGCACTCTGCTCCAGCTAGGAAACCCCAAATGCCTGCCCAGCCAAATCCAAACCCAAATGATAGGCAGGCTTAGCAAACATACGGTGGAGAGACATCATACCCAGCTTATGTTGTTTAAATTTAGGAGATCAACCTGAGATCTGGGAGAATTCTCCCAGATAACCAACCTCCCTCTCCACATAAGGAGGTCGAGGAAGAAAGAAAGGAATGCAACCTTAAGGGAAATCCACCCTTTCCTAAAAGATTAGCCCAACCACACCAGCCTACCCCAGAAGAAACTAAACTTCTGGGAGAATTACAGAATCTGTGTAAAGATCCCCCTTCTCCGGGTAATCAAAGATGTGCCTATTTACAATAAATTGATTAAGGAGAAGTGCTTTAAGAATCTAGGAAGAAGAAAAAGGGATGACTCTACCATTAATGTCATTGGGCACTTATCTAACTTAATGTTGGGGCAGGCAATATGTCCAAAATACTTAGACCCTAGAAGCATAGTAGTTGATGTCCACATCAATGGCATCATTGTCCCACACACTCTAATTAATCTTGGGGCTACCATTAATGTGATGAACAAGGACACCATGCTCAAGCTTAACCTCCAATGGTTATTAAGGAAGACCACAACAATGCTACAACTTGCAGACCATTCCACAGTCACCCCTAAGGGAATTGTGGAGGATGTGATGGTCTCCATTGATTCCTAGGAGTACCCAGCAGATTTCATAGTTCTCCAGCCTAAGGCTAAGCTTACTGGTTACCCTCTCATCCTTGGGAAGCCATGGTTGGCCACAACTGATGCCTACATTAGCTGCAGAGCTGGGAATATGACCATCAAGAATGGGCATATATCCAAAAAATTAGTCCTATACCCTCCTACTAAACCCTCCCTAGAACATGACTTACCTTTATGGTTGGAGGAGGAGGAAGAAGATGAACTTTATTATGCAAAACTTTATACTTTGGAAGCCATCATAGGAGGAGGATAACAAGATGAGGATGATTTAACTGAACACCTCCTCCAAAGTCCAACTCCTAGTCCATTATCACTAGAATAAGAAGTAAAGGAAACATTTAACAGTCATCGAATTGACTTATGCTTGGCCGATTCCAACCCAATCCAAGTCAAAACTATAGAATATGGGCTAGAGAAAACCTTGAAGATTAATCCATCTCTCTCTACTTCAGAGGAGGAACAACTATGCAACTTGTTGAGGGAGAACCTAGAAGCCTTTACTTGGAACTACAAGGAAATGAAGGGAGTACACCCCTCGGTATGTACTCACAACATATACATCAAGGAAGGTTGCAAGCCAGTAAGGTAACCACAAAGGAGAATGAATCCAACCCTCCAAGACATAGTTAAAGAAGAACTGCAGAAACTGCTAGATGCATGGTTCATTTACCCTATCTCAGACAGTGATTGGGTCTCTCCTTTAGTGTTAGTGCCCAAGAAAAATGGGAATTGGAGGATTTGTGTTGATTATAGGGAATTAAACAAGGCCACAAAAAAGGATCACTTTCCCTTGCCCTTCATTGACCAAGTGCTAGATGGCCTGGCAGGGAAGAAGTTCTTTTCTTTCCTAGATGGATTTAGTGGGTACAACCAAATCCAAATCTACCCGGAAGACCAGGATAAGACCACTTTCACTTGTCCATGGGGTAATTTTTCCTATAGAGTCCTTCCTTTCATCCTGTGCAATGCTCCTGTCACTTTCCAGAGAGCAGTCCTAAGTATTTTTGCTGAATTATTTCATGACGTTGTGGAGATCTACATGGATGATTTTACACCTCATGGCTGTGATTTCCAAGAGGCCCTGACTAGCTTAGACAAAGTATTATGAAAATACATTGAGATGAACCTGTCCCTCAGTCCAGAAAAATGTGAATTCTTAATGACCGAAGGGACTGTGCTAGGTCATTCCATATCTCAGCAAGGACTGCAGGTGGACCCAAACAAGGTAGCCATCATCCAAAGGGTCCCACCTCCACAAAAGCAGATAGATGTTAGGAGTTTCTTAGGGCTAGATGGATATTACAGAAGATTCATAAAAGAATTCAGCAAGATAGCCTCTCCTTTGTTTGGATTATTGGCCAAAGATTCTGAATTTATATGGTCAAAGAGTTGTCAAGAGGCCTTTGACATTTTAAAGGATAAGGTAACCACTACACCAATCCTTAGATGCCCAAACTAGGCCCTCCCGTTTCACATTCATGTTGATGCCTCACATAAAGCCATAGGAGTAGCCTTAGGATAGGTAGAAGAGAAATTTCTTTATGCCATCTACTTTACCAGTAAAAACCTATCAAAGGCTGAACTAAACTATATTTTGACAGAAAAAATAACTCTTGGTTTTTGTGCATTCATTGAAAAAGTTTAGGCATTACATTATAGGCTATCAGACATTTGTGCATATTGATCATGCTGCAATTAAATATTTAATGAACAAAACAGATGTAAATGCTAGAATCATCAGATGGTTACTTTTATTGTAGCAGTTTGATTTAACTATTGTTGATAAGCCTGGTAAAGAAAATGTTGTTGCTAACTTTCTGTATAGAATGAATCTGCCTGCAGGTGAAGAAGGAATGGTGGATGATCAGTTCCCATATGAGCATTTGTTTGTTATTTCAGTGCTCTCCCCATGGTTTGCTGATATAACAAACTATTTGGTGTCAGCACAGTTCCCACCAAACCTACCCTCCAGAGAGAAGAGCAAGATAATCAGGAAGAGTGCCCCCTTCACCTAGATTAGGGGAAATCTATTCAAACTTGGCCCAGAACAAATCTTGAGACGATGTCTAAGGGAAGAGGAAGTCTTTGACATCCTTCTAACCTGTCATGATGGGCCTTGTGGAGGCCACTTTGCAGCAAAAAGGACAACATTCAAAGTGCTGCAAGTAAGCAATTATTGGCCTACTCTTCATCAGGATGTGAAGAAGTATGTTAGTTAGTGTGATTAGTGCCAGAGAATGGGAAATCCTACTCCGAGGGATGAAATGCCCCTACCACCTCAGGTGACTTTTGAGCCAATTGACAAGTGGGGCATTGACTTCATTGGGCCTATCAACCCTCCTTCCAAGAAAAAACAACACATCATTGTGTGCATCGATTACTTGACTAAGTGGACAGAAACCAAAGCAATCAAGGCAACAACAAAAGAAAAGGTGGCTGAGTTCCTAAGGGAGAACATATTCTACAAATTTGGGTACCCTAGAGAACTAGTCACAGACCAATGCAGCCAGTTTACCTCCATCATGATTGAAGAACTGCTCAAGCATCACAAGATCAAACATAGGACTCCACTCCTTATCATCCACAAGCCAATGGGCAAGTGGAGGTAACCAATAGAGCACTGGAGAACATCCTAACCAAGGTAGTGAACAGCAACAGAAAGGACTGGGCTAAGAGACTAGTTGAGGCCACCTGGGCCTATAATACATTATGGAAGGCCACCACTGGATTTACACCCTATGAGATGGTCTATGGAAAAAAGGCTTTGTTTTCCATTGAATTTGAATATAACAAATTGAGGATGGTAGCCCAACTAGATTTAGATCTTATTCATGCACAAAAAGAAAGGTTGTTCCATTTGAATGGCCTAGATGAATTCATAATGCAGGCCCTCCTCCATACAGAGATAATTCAGCTTCAAGGAAAGATCTGGCATGACAAGCATATTAAGGAGAAGCTATTTCAAGAAGGAGACTGGGCATTATTGTATGATTCAAGGTACAAATACTTCAAGGGCAAGCTAAGAACAAGATGGCTCAGACCATATGTGGTGGAAAGATGCCATGACAATGATTCATTGGAATCATGACTATAGATGAAGAAGCCATTCCATTGCTAGTTAATGGACATAGACTGAAATTATACAAGAGGCCTTCATCTAAACAAGAGTTCATTGACAACATCAATAAGATAATGATGATGGTGGAGAAAGTTTCAGCTCCTCCCTCATCAGGTCACTGAAAAAGAAAGAAAAAATAGAATAAGGATTCAGGTGAAAACCTCCATGAGGCACCTGAGTCCCATCTTTGGGTTGAAAACCTCCATGAGGTAGCCCAAGGATGAGAAAAAGGAAAGAAAAAGAAGATCCCTAGGTGAAAACCTTCCTTGAGGTGCCCAGGGTAGATACCTAGGGTGAAAACCTCTCTGAGGCAGCCTAGGTGTTTTTAAAAAAAATATAATAATAATAAATAATAATAAAAACAGAATTGTTGTTTGCAGGAGGATGAGAAAGACAATCAAGGAGAAAATAGAAGATCCAAAGGGGGCCCTACCTCACATATGTTCATCTCCCCCACTCCTTACCATGCATCCCTCCATAAATTCCATTGTTTTTTTCACTTCACTACTTCAATCCAGGAGAAGATTATGTTTTCCACAGCATCACCTCATCCATTACCATCATCCCTGCCTTCACACACACTCCTACTCCCTCTGTACAACAGACAACAAAAGAGGTAGAAAGATGACCATACAGCAGCAGCAGCATCAGATCTGCAGTCAAGAAACCATCAACAAACAACAGAGGAGGAAGAAGAATGACCATCAGCAACACCTCTGATCTTTGACACTTGCAGTGTGGCATTAAGGCCACAGGTAAGTATCCTACTCACTCACTCATCTGCATCATTTGATCAAAAGTTGTAAAGGTTAAGAGGTAGTTGGTTTGTGAGTAAAAAGGTGGCCAGTCTCCTCTAAAAAAGGCTATGCCCTCCAAAATCTCAGGATCCCTATAACATGGACAGTCTTCAATGACTTACCAAGCAGAGGATGACATCAAAACCTTCATCTATGATGTTAGTCCTTCTGTCAGTAAGGAGGAGACAAGACAAGAGAAAGTAGATACAAAGCTAGATGGGGAGGAGATGGATACAAAAGAAACTAATACAGAGGGACATGATGAAGGAGAACACAAAGAAACATGATGTTGAAATAGAAGAGAAAGAAGGCATTGAAGAAAAAAGAAAAGAGCAGCAAGAAACAAAAGAGCTAAGTGGCCTCAGGGGTAGAGAAGCAACTGAACAATCAAACCTCATGGCCCTAATCAAAATGTAATTGCAAGTAATCCTTAGATAACACTTATATATCTTGTTGTCCAAGGGCAAGCAAGTACACATTATGAGGATCTGTTTAGGTTTCTAAAGAAATGAATATGCATGCCTGCTAAAATGGATAAAACACTGCCACATAGCTTGAAGATCAAATAATATTAGTAGGGAGAAGGAGAAAGGAAAGCAGACTGTTATAAACAAGAAGAAAAGACCACATCAAAATAATGAGATGTCAGGAGGCTACCAGAGCCACTAAGTTGCTCAGAGGATAAGAAACACTTTCAGTAGCGGGGTGATGATGAGTCTCATCATTGAGTAATTATATGGGCCTTAATTGGCCTTAATTCACCTCCTAGATTATTCAAACCAACTACTCTCACAACCTATTGCATACTTTTGATTATATTTTTCTTATGAGATGAGTTAGAGTTAGATATTTTCCTTTGTGGTCTAATGTGCATGTAATGCAGGAATAAAGGATAAAAGAAAGGGAAATGCAGGGATGAAAGGTAAAAGCAAGGAACTATGGTAAAAGACCTTGGTAAAAACTCAAATGGGACAAGGAAGAGGAATTACAGGAGGTAAATCCTCCTCATTTACTGCCCATCCATTCAAATATCCCTCCATTAGCTAAAAGTAAAAACAACCAAATCTGAAGTACTAAAAGACAGCCAAGCAAGTGGAAGTACAAGCAGCCTCCTTACTAGAAGGCAGCCGAGCTAGTGAAAGTGAAAGGACAAGTTACCATTAAGTTGGTAGCTATACCTCCCTAATTTTGAGGGAAGTCATTGAGACTTCAAATGTATAAATAGAGAGGCTTAGGACCTCATTTTTTTTTGGAGGCAGTCATTAGTCAGCTAGTCAGTCAGTTAGCAAGTATTCGGACCTTTTGACTTGTAACATTTTGATGTAATATAGTTTTCTGTGATAATGAAGATGAGTTTTTATTTGATCCAACACTAAGTTAACTTAGAGGGTTGAAGCTCTTAGGGTTAGGGCCCAAACCTAGCAGCCAAAGCTCCTCTTTGTTGTATTGTATTCTTGCATAGAATCCTACTTTTTTGTTCATTTATTCAAGTAGTTCATTTCCATTATAGCACTAGCATAGATGCATGGTTTGATTGTTCATTTGGTTAGGTTCATTTTCATTACAATGGTTCAGCACAGATTCATGTCTTTCCTGCTCATTGACTTAAGTAGTTTCCTGTTTTCTGTTCATTTGCTTGAATAGTTATAGTTTCATTACAATAGTGCAGAGCAGATTAGTTGTGTTCCAGTTTGCTTCATTTATGCTTTCAATTAGCTTGGTAGGAAAGAAAGGATCCACAAGGTTGCTCACAGGTGTCTCGGCCTCACCTCCTCCCTCTGGAACCATGATTTGAGGAAGAAACCCTGCAGCAATCCCAAAAACACAAGGTTTTGGTTTTCACATAGGGTTTGTTGTTTGATGTAGTCACTAAGTTCATTTCATATTGCTTTGCTCCTTTAACGGTCATCTGCTCCTTCCCTCTCTCCCTGTCATTTGATCTCACTCACGTCCCAATGTCATCCTCCTTCAGCACAAAAAGCTCAACAGAAGCTGTTGATCCATGTTCAAAAGGTTTTTAAACCATCAATCACTTTACACAGCAAAATCCGACCAATCACTACTCAAATTCCTTTTCGTGTTTGACTTTTCTCTCTTTAAATCCCCACCGTCGATCTGCCTTATCAGATCCGACGGTTATCGTGCACCCGCTCACTAACCTTCTCGGTCACCTCTCCGCCATAGATTTTCTTTGCTAGATCTGAAGGTCTTCATGCGATATTACGTGGATTTCCATCTGACCATTATCGGGTTGAGAGCACGCGATGTGGGTGGTTTCCTGGTGCTACGTGTTGACCGGGGAGGCTAATCGCGTAAAATTTTGGGAAACCACTTACCGCTTTGAGGGTGCACGATATATAGCTTACCTCCCTTCAAACCCGCTCATCATTTCCGCACGTTTTCTTCTCGCACTCCAATATCCACCATCAATATGAATTGCTAGATCTGACGGCCATTGCATCACCCAATACCATTCCCACACGTTCCTTTTGCCCATGATCTCCGTCATCCATCTTGTTAGTTGACCCTGTTCACCCATCTACCTGTGTACCCTCCTATGATCTGATCTCATCCATTCATTCACCTTCCACCTGCCTGATCCAATGGTCCTCGTGCGTTGTTGCTCCTTCATGTCCTCTTTTCACTAGTTTGACCTCTGATTGTTTTCTTCGCTTAAACACGGACTTGGCTTAGGTCAATTTGCTTGCACCTTCGTATAGTTGTTTAATTGGTTAGTTAGGGTCTAGTATGAGTTCAGTATTGCATGTTGCTTTATTCATTTCTGCAGTAGATTAGTTCTCCCCTAGACTAGGTTTTCTCTCCTTCCATAAAAATCAAGCTTCTTCTGACCCTATAGAAGTCTGCCTTGGAACCCCTGGGGTCTCTTGCGAGATGAGTAGTGACAACAGGCAGTACCTTCACTTCTACTTGTGTATATATCACAATCACCTCCAAGTTTGTACGAACCCTGGGTTGATAAGTAAAGTTGGTAGCCCTAGGAGTTGCAACATTCTTACTGCAATACCTAGGCTCATCAGTAGTCTCACTTGACCTTTGTTTCAGTTCTGCCAACTCATTTGACAAAGTCTTGATAGTATAGGTCAAACTCTCAAGATCAACAGTTTCTTTCCCTTTGGCCTTTCTCACAAAGGCCTATGACTTTTTACCCATGTCTTTGGACTCTTTAGTTGGTTCATCATCTACAATTACTCCAATCGTGCACAAGTCCTTTTCAACCGCGATTTCCTCTTCATAATTTTCGGTCAAATTTTGTTTCGGAATTCTCTATACAAACTGTGCAATGTTAGTCGGCAAGGCAGAAGTGTAATAATTGATGGTGATGAAGTCATGAGGTTTAGTGTTTTCTGAGAACTTATTCAGAATCTGGTTAAACCTTTGATTGAAATCTTTCACTTTTTCCTTTTTCTCCATCTTGAAACTTCCCAGCTCTCTCAATAACATGGCGGGTGTCTTGTCATCAACAAATATCTCAAGGAAATTTTTCTTAAACCCTCTCCAGTTATAGATGGAATTTGGAGGAAGACTATGATACCACTCATCTTATCTACCATCTAAGGTACATGGAAACATTCTACATGCAACATCATCATAGCGTACCTAAAGTGTTTGCAAATATAGGTAGAAGTTGTCTAGATGATCCTCTGCCTTTACTGCTCTGTTAGGGTCATACTTTGTTAGGATCTTTTCCGGATACCTTGGCATCTTGTGTAACATACTCAGTAGTGCAAGTGGGCCCTAACACATCTAATACAGATCTTGGTCTACCATTTCTTCTTCGCTTCCTTCCCCTTCTTCTTCAGAATCTGATTGCTCTTCTTCATCAAAATCTAATTTCTCTTCTTCTTCTTCTCCTCCCAACCCACAGAAAGTATCGTCTAAGAGAACTTCTTTATCACCATCACCAAAGTTGAAGGTTGGAGGTTGTTCTAGTTTTTTTGTCTTGTCTTCAAAGTCTGCTAACTTTTCAAGGGTGGCAAGAAACAACTCTTCAACTGTTGAAACCACTATCCTAGTAGGGGTGGTTTAGTTCTTCTTTGGAAAATATAGAAGGGTTTCTATTCCTAGTATCAATCCAATAGTTGTCATAAACTTTTGGGCGATGGGGCAGATGGCCCGGAGATGTTTGTACGTGAGTTCATAAGGCTATGCAGTCTCAGGCTGAGAAGAATTACCAAGTTTAGGAATGCACGTAGGGGAATTGTTGGGAATGGTATTGCCTTGACCAGAGGAAGTAAGATTGGGGTTGGTAGGGTTATCATCCATAAAATTATGGTTTCCCTCCTTCTAGCGCCAGAAATGTTGACAGTGTTGGACCCGCCAAAATTCAGGGGATCTCCCCAATATTAAGTCCCAATTAGACCTCACATCATTTGGTGTAGGATTCCCATCTGGTATAAAGGTATGGTTGTCAAATCCTTAAAGATTTTCCTTAGCTCTAACTATTAGCAAGAGAGAGGGATACCATGGTGCCTTCATAAAGAAAGAAGGTGTGCCTGGTGAGTGTACAATAGTAAATGTGTCAATATTATCCTATTACAGATAGGGGAAAAAGTGGGCCTCTAGGAGAGAGGTAGTAGTACCACCCAATAAGAGACACACATGAACCGGAAGTATCTATTTAACATCCAATAGAATAGTCCACAAAGGATGCAATGGTCGTTACAACATCCAAATGAAGAAAGGTCTATCTAATATCCCGCGGAATAGTCCATGAGGATGATACAACAATGACAACCATTACAACACATTCTTAATAAGATAAGCACTAAAATAACTGAAATAGTTCAACTATCTTAGCACATTTGAAAGAAAACAAGAAGTACAAACATCCGTAGAATAGTCTTACAAACATCTATATTCCATGCATGAAGAACATGTTGGCCTTAAAGGATTTCGTTATTAAGTAAAAGTTTCAAGACACATGTTTACAATGTAAATCACTAGCTCTAGTAGTGGAGCATTGGAGCCACTCCTTGCTCCCCAAAGAACTAGCTTATCTTTATAATTCCATGTGGGAGAAGCCAAGCTGAAAAATATTTTTCTCATACAATGAGGAAGTATTATGACCAAGGGGTAATGCTTCCCCTTCCTTGTGACTCTTTGACTACCCTCATGACATGGATTGACTACCCAAGACACATGAACAATGCATTACCCTCCGTGTGACCACTTTACAACTAGTTACGACAAGTGCGACACTTAAGATAGACTTTGGGACGATGGTGACGCCACCTATGCAACAATGCTCAGAACTTTGTGAATGAGTGTGACAGACTTTTACATAGTTAGAAAAACTCATATACACAAATATAGACCCTTGAAACCATTAGAACATGATTCTACACATTGTGTGACAACCAATCATGTCGACAGACGACAGTTAACCCAACCTGCAAAGGGGAGAAAAATACTTCAAGAAAGCTCATGAAATGATTTTTGGTGTTTGCAATGACAATATGCAACACTAAGGAAGGATTTGAAATTGAGTGTAAGCCAAAATTTTGGAGGGTATTGTAGCAGCTACAATAGATCCTTTGATGGTGATGTCCTTATTGATGATGATCAATGATGACTCCTTGATGATATCTTGACGCTTCTTGGATGATCTTCTTCAATGGTAAGGACCTTGCATCAATGAGAAGGAGATTGCCTTTTGAATATGATGACATTGTTGTTGATCTTGATTCTCTTGGTTGAATAGCCATGAAGATGATTTAATTTGTAGGTATCTTCAACTTGAGTAGGGTCTTTGGGGTCTTTTGAGGATCCCAAGACTTATTCTAGTGTAGACTTCTTCTTTGATCTAGGGTTTTGACACTTCTTTGTAGATCTTGACTTTTTCTTTGATATCCTTCAAGATTTGATCCTTGAGTGCTTGTATGTCCCTTGATGAGATGCCCTTTCCTTGATTTGTCACCTTAGCTCTGATACCATGTTGAGAAATCTAGGGCATTAGGATTATGAGATTTCTCTATGATAATAACTGCTTGTGGATGCTTTTGAATTCTTTCAATTAGGATCTTCTCTTTGATTATATTATTATATTGTTCTTATTCATCAAAGAACTACCAAATCATAAACAATAAATATACAAGAAACACATAATATATGCGATCAATCGGGGCAAAAACCTCTCCAATATGAGAGGAAAACCCGATCGAATTCTTCTTCTTATAGAGAATTCAGGTTATGAATACCAAGACCATGACCAAGACCCTTGACCACAACCCCTACAAAATCAAGTCAATTTGATGAACCCTTTTCTTGCACAAATTCAACTTTAGTAAAACAAGCCTTCTAATGATGATGGCTTCTCCTTCAACCTCCCTTTTTAGACCTGCAATATTTAGTCTGCAATTCGATTTAATTGCAGAAACCCTAGACAATTTGTGTAGTCAATATAATGGAGAAATTGTCGTCCTTTCTTCTTCGCTTGATAAGATACGTTTACCTCAGCTACTTGGCCTCCAATATGACTCCTCCTCTACCGAAATTCAACCTTCTATGGTGACTGTAATATTCGTCTTTAGATAGCTGAGAAGTGTGCCCTAGTTTCACATCACACATGTGGAAAAGATGTTTCAAAACAGGCCCAAACAATTCTTCTTTCCATTCTTCCTTTTTTTGTTGTTCCTTCGCTATGGTATATGACTCCTTCTTGTTGCTAGATCAAACTTTTGTGATTGCCTCTATGTTTCTTTGAGAGAGACTGCGTCTTCCTTTATATAGGTGTTGTTGGGCTTCTAAAATACGTCGACATCTCTTAGCAGGCTGACTTGGCTTGTGGTTTGTATCCTTGATCTTGGAGGGATTTTCATTACAATTTTAGACTCATATTGACTCAAATAAATACAAAACATACTCAAGAAGAGTTATCCATAGATGACAAAAATTATTTTGCCTCTATAGACTCAATGATATAACCTAGAAGCTCTCAATGCGAGATTGACTTGAAATAAATTTCCCTTGAGCATCAAACCCATGCCTAAACAATAATAATACTAAATTTATTTTTCTATTTTCATTAAATACATAAAATCAACATTCCATATGTCATTATGAAGACTAAACCTAGTTACATATTTCAACAAAGGTGAGATGCAAGTCATCAAGGGAATCCATAGACCTATGTTAATTCAGAAATTATTGTTGTTCAGCTTAAAAAGTAGCCAGAAGAGGACGTTTTTTGTTTTCAATTAAGGTGGAAAATCAAACAATAAATAATAAAATAGAAATAATAAAAGACTTAGAGGTGGTGAATGACTATCTTGATGTTTTCCCTAAAGAATCTCTAGGATTACCTCCAAAAAGAGAATTGGATTTTACCATTGAATTAGTTATGGTAGCAACACCTATGTCTAAATCCCCCTGTCGCATGATTGTTCCTAACCTCATGGAATTGAAAATTCAACTACATCACCTATTGAATAATGGATTTATAAGACCCAATGTGTCCCCTTGGGGTGCACCAATTCTTTTTGTCAGAAAGGAGTACGAGACATTTTGGATGTGTATATATTATCGACAATTGAACAAATTAACAATTAAAATAAGTATTTATTATCTCGTATTTACGATATTTTTGATCAATTCAAAGGGGAAGCAATATTCTCAAAAATTAACCTTAGATCTAGATATCATCAATTGCAAATCAGGGAAGAGGATATACCAAAAACAACATTTTGAATGTCATATGGTCACTAAAAATTTATAGTGTTTCCTTTCGGGCTTGCGAGTGCACCAGCCAATTTTATGTGCCTAATGAATACCATATTCAACAAATTTCTATATAAATTTGTAATAGTGTTTATTGATGACATATTCGTATATTATAAAACAATGGAAGAACAAAAAAAAATTTAGAGATAGTGTTGCAGACATTGCGAGAAAATCAACTTTATGCAAATCTAGACAAATCTGAATTTTTCCAAAGTAAGATACAATATTTGGGTTATGTAATTTCTAGGGAAGGGATAATAGTAGATCCCAATAAGGTAAAAGCAATTCTAGAATGGCCAATGCCAAAATACGTAGCAGATATTTGGTCATTTATGCGAATTACCGAATATTATTGTCAGTTTATTAAAGATTTTTTTAAGCTAGCACACCTTGTCACGCCATTACAAATGAAAGGAGTGAGGGTTATGTGGACTCCACAATGCTAGGTTAGTTTGGATAAATTGAAACATTTATAGGCAGTTTCTCCAATATGAAAGATAGCTAATTTTGTGAAAGACTTTGTAATCTACACAAATGCCTTCCTTGAAGGATTAAGGGGTCTGCTTATGCAATATGGGCATGTACTAGCTTATGAATCACGTAAATTGAAGGATCACGAAAGGGATTATGTATTTTATGATATGGAATTGGTGTTAATGATCCATTCTCTTAAAATGTGGAGGCACTACTTGAGTGGAAGAAAGTTTACTTTAATCATAAACCACTTAAGCTTGAAGTATTTCTTCAACCAACCATAAATAAATGTTATACAAGCTAGATGGATGGTTGTTCTAAGAAAGTACAATTTTGAGATAAAACATATTAATGGTAAAGAAAATAAGGTGGCATATGCTTTAATATGAAGCATAAAACAAATTTGTGAAATTATCATTAGCAAGAATGAGATAGAGCTATGGGAGAAAATAAAAAGGGTCATTGCATAAAACCAATTTTATAATCAAATATATCAAAGTTCGAAAAATAAAATGGAACCTGATAAAGAAAATGATTATCAGATTAATGAGAAATGGTTGTTGATGTACAAAAACAGGTTACTGATTCCAAATCAAGAACATATTAAAAGATTAATCTTAGGCAAATTTCATAAAAATCCATCTGCAGGACATCTTGGATATAAAAAATTGGTAACAACCCTTAAGAAGGAGTTCTTCTCATTGGGCATGATAAAATAAATAACATAATATATAATACGATGTCAAGAATGTCAGCAGGTAAATCAAAACATCAACATCGAGTAGGGTTACTAAACCCTTTATTGGTGCTAGAATGGAAATGGGAGGTAATCTCCTTAGACTTCATTACAGGATTACCTCATACCATAAGACAACGTGATTCTATAATGGTGGTGGTGGAAAAATTGACTAAGTTGGCCCATTTTATTCCTAGGAAGTCTACATATAGATTTGCACACGTAGCTGATATTTTCCTAAAGGAAATTCTCGTGCTGCAAGGTATACCTATAGTGGTTATATCTGATAGAGACCCAAAATTTACTTCAAATTTTTGGAAGGATTTATTTATAGGTATGGTACTCAAATTAATTTCACCACACCATATCATCCCCAATAAGATGTAAAGACTAAAAGAATCAATCAAACTCTAGAAGATATTGTATGGATGTATTGCATGAACAAACCCTCAAAATGGGAAGATTATATCCATCCATAGGAATTCACATATAACAAAGGTTATCAAACCTCATTAAAAATGAGCGCCTTCAAAGCTCTTTATGGTAGGAAGTGGCATGTAACTTTGATCTAAAGTCGTTTTGAAGTTAAAATAATATTTGGGCCTGATATGCTTCATGAAATGGATCAAATGATGAAACGAGTCTGACAAAATTTAAAAGAGGCTCAAGATCGACAAAATTTTTATGCTGATTTGGAAGGAACCCCTAGAGAATTCCAAGTGATCATGTGTACCTATAAATGCAGCCTAAGAAAAGCTCCTTGAAATTAGGAAACTATACTAAATTGGCTCCACACTATTGACGACCATTCAAGACACTGGCTATAGTGGGGCCAGTAGCTTACTAATTAGCTTTACATGTACATGTTAAGATACATAATGTATTTTAGTTATCCTTACCGAAAAAATATATACCTGATCCTAATCATATAATAAATTTGGATGCTGTACAGGTAGAACCAAAAGGAGACTTCCAGGTCGAACCAGTAAAAATATTGGATTGAAGGGAAATTACTCCTTAAAAGAAAGCCACTCCACAAGTTAAAGCACAATGGGATCACTTTGGACCAGAAGAGGCCACGTGGGGATGGGAGGATGAAGTCAATGAGGCTTTCCCAAAACTATTCCAAAAAAAGGGAATGTGAAAACACTGAGTGCGATGTTCATTCAAAGGGGGGAAGATGTAATAACCCCAATTATATGAATCTGTTGGTATGAATCTATTGACTTAAACAATTTCTATTTATTTCATTTAAAAATTGAGTTAAATTAGAAATTGAATGACTAATTTATCTATAGGAATATTTAATTTTGTGCTATTTATTTTGAGAAATAATGAAGAATTAATCAAAAAAGTATATGACATTTTGAGGAATAAATAGAAGGATATCTGGTAGAACTAAATCCCAAAAATAGTCAGAGAGTCAATTAGAAATTTGGTTACATCCTAAAGAAACTAGAAAAGTAACAAAAGAGGGAAAAAATATCGAAGGGGGGATTTGGCTCTTCTAATCAAACCTCTGGGAGAGAAAGAGAGGTCAAGAAGAGTACTAAAAAAATTTATAGTAGAGAACCATGAGAGAAGGGTGGAAAATAAATGCATAGACTCTAGTTTTAGATTGTGATTGTTGTAGAGGAAAAACAATAATTTACTAAACACCACTAGTGGGAGAAAAACGCTAGTGGAAGCCCCTTTTGAGTAGGACACTGCTAGAAAGAGATTGCAGAAAAGATCTTCCTTTTATAGTTTCTCTTCCAGAGAAAACCTCTATTTCTTTGATTGTTTTTGGGTGAGGCTCGAGGGTAGCTAGGAAGCAAGGTATCCTATAGTCGGGTGGACTGTGATAGCCCTCTATTTATTCCCTAGACTGTACCAGATAATTTCCATTAACCTACACTCTCTTTATTTGAATCTTAGACTATGTTTGTTGAAAAGGGTATAATGTGATTGTATATGAGATGTATAATAAAAAAAAATGTGCATAATCAAATGTGCAGTATAATTCCAATATCTGTATGAAAAGTAAAGACTAATATTATGTGTAGTTTACCACATTGCAAAAAAAATGTTGGACTGAATAAATGAATAGAGATGAATCATAGTAGTATGCCTAATCATAATCAAACATTGTATGCAAACTTGATGAAAATATGTTTGATATACTATTAGAAAAAGGGGGAAAATTGTAGAGAGATAAATGGAAAAAGAAGCGTGAAGTATAAACCGTTATGGGCTTGGGGTTAGTTCATGAGTAGTCTGTTCGGGAGGGACTAATGCTCGGTTTATTCCCCAAGATTAGTACATATGTAATCTGTTGAATCCTAGAAGAATCCAAGGAATAACATATATGTAAGAAAGTAACGAATAAAAAATTTCAACCTAATTCTTGAAAAACAAAATTATGTGCTAGAGTAATTGCGATAATAAAACAATATAATATTTCCTGTGGACTTACCATTAGCAGAATAATGGGTCGTGCTAGAAAAAACAAAATAAATCTTTACAATTTGCTAGAAAGAAATAACAAAATAAAAACCTTTCTTCTAGGAGTGCAAAGAATTATGTAACTGTTAGGCGTGTTTCCTTAAAAAAAAGGCGAGAGAAAGATTACCCTGGAATGCATTTGACATTCAATAGATATTGAAGCTAAGGTATGAAAAGAATGGGAAAAAATCATTTGTTTGAGCCATGAATTCCATCCCAAAAAAATTATTGGTGACCATCTGTAATATGGAAGGAAAAATATCACCATCTTTTTCTATTAAAGAGTAAGAATAATTTACATAGTAACAAGGAAAAATATATTGCAAATGAAAAGTGAAAATGACGCATTTGGGTGGAAACCCCAAAGGTGTTTGCCACCTCTAACTGTCGAGATTCACCTCCGCCGTCAGATTGAGCCCTGGAAAAGTGTACCATTCAGATGAACTAAGTACTATATATTTTCCATGGTGGTCAGCTGGAGTGTTGAGAAAATTCTATTTAATTTTTAAAACAAACTATAGGATCAAATCCATAAAGTTATGGATGCTACCAATATGCTATCAACTCAATAATAAAGTCTAAACCATTAAATCTTATATGCATGGTTCGATGATCGAGAGATAGAAATATACTATGGAAAATCCCTATGTTGAATTAATTAATCAGAACACGTATAGGTTAATGAAAATAATTTGAGGTCTTACAAGGGTATCATTGATGCAATATTATGGTAATTGTATTTAGTGCATAAGGAATGCACGAAAAAACCTTTAGTAGCAATATGATAGTGGTAACATTCACAAATTTTCGAAATTTTGATTAATAAGCTCAAGTTGATTACCATGACTGAAATAAGCAAGAGAGAATGATATATTTTATTAGTTTGAGAGAAAATTAATATTAACACATTACAAAAAATAAATTTTGTAATGTTAGGAAGAATCTTAGGAGGGAACCAATATCAATTTTAGAGAAATAAAATATATATAGTTTTTCATACGTTACACCATTGTTTAGTTATCTTGTAGCAATGGATATGACCTTTGTAATTTTATAGTTTAATATATTAACCTATAGTGAATTATAGTTGATGTTCATGGTTGGCCATGGAGGCTTATAGTGGATGACTAGGGTTAAAAATACAAATCTTTGGGTTTATAATATTAATCTTAGGATTACACACACATGAATGAGAGAGCACCTACATGAACAATGGAAAGGTAGTTACAGTGCCTTGACTGGTTTTGACAAAAAATCTCTCCCTCACCTTTGGGGAGCTTCGTTCCCTCTTGTTGTTCTCCCTAATGGTCCCTCCAAAATCTGCTCCAGGGGGGTTTGCCTCCCTCTCTCAAACCCTCCTGATGCAAATCCCTTAGCAACATCATTATCCTTCCTCATCTCTTCATTGGGGCATCCTTGTTTCCTCCCTTCTATTTCAAAGTTTGTGAAAAAAATCGATGAAATTATTGAAATAGAGTTGACTCCTACCCTTCCTTGCAAAGATAATATCTCCTTGGCTGAGCATGCACTGGTTGGTGATATCACTGGCCTTTAGCCCTCCCCAAAGACAATCCAAAAATGGGTTGAAAGAAACTGGGTGGATAAGGCCCAAGGGAAAATATCCATTCGTTTTTGTGGCAGGGGATTCTTCACGTTTTACTTTGAATCTAAAGAAGACCGAGACTTGATTTTTAGAGATGGGACATACTTTATGGATACAAGAGGTCTATACCTAAATAGATGGACCCCTGATTATAATCCTGAGCTTGATGTACCTCATGCAGTTCGACTTTGGTTTTTCCTTCCCCATCTTCCTCTTCATTGCTAGGGAGACGAATCAATTAAGTCTAAAGGCAACACCTTTGGGAAATACATAGATAGAAGTGAGCCAAGGGAAAACTTACATGCATGTGTTATAATTTACGTCAAAGTTGAATTGGGCTAGGGATTACTAGAAGAAGTGAAGATAAAAGTTGATAACTGGACTCACATTCAATAGCTGGACTATGAACAACTCCCCTTCAAATGCAAGGTATGTCATGAATACAGTCATTTTGCAAATATATGCCCGAAAAAAGTGGTTGGAGAATCTACAAAAGCTCAAGAACCACAATGGGAAACAACCAAATGAAAAAAAAAAGTGGAAATAAATCATCAAATAATATATCATCCTCCATCCCTATCCCCTCTCCTCCCTCTTCTCCCTCCCTTGTCTCTCTTTCCTTTGATCCTCCTTTCCCCTCCTCCTCCAACCCTTTCTCCGCTTTAGGCCCTCTTGAGGATGGGGATTTACCCTTCCCTTCCTCTTCCTCCCCTCCCCTTATTCCCCCCCCCCCCCCCCCCCCCCAAACCCCCTCTCCCCTCCCCTTCATCCCCCTACCCCCCTTTGAGTCCCCAAGCTCCCTCCATTGGAAGAATCATCACCAGAAACAAAGCAAAAGAAACTCCAACACTCCTTGAGAACCCCAAAAAACCAGGAATAAAATCAAACAAGGAAATTTGGGATGAAGTTTCTCAAAAGGACATGGCATTCGTAATGCAACAGCCTATGGAAACATATATAGACATCGGGACATGAATGAAAGATAACCAAGAACATGAAATGAAAGCTAAGGGACCATCCTTCCCATCGCAGAATAAATAATGAAGTTGGTCTCTTGGAATAATAGAGGGCTTGATCACTTTTCCAAAATCAATGCATTGAAGGACAGAATGAAGACTAAATTCCCTGACTTTTTACTACTTCAAGAGACCAAACTACTTGAAGAAGAAATGAATTTAGTCATTCACAACGTAAAAAACTTTGAAGGAATAACAATAGGCTCTAGAGATTCGTCAAGTGGAATAAGCACCATGTGGAATCAAAACCATTGGGAAATTTGCAATTCAAATAAGGAATAGAACTGGATATAATAGAAATGAGAAACAAAAACTTTGAGAAAATCATAGTAATCTTCAACATCTATGCTCCCACTCACTATATGGATAAGGAGGCATGCTAACAATCTCTGGAAGAACATCTTAAAGTAGAAGAGAACTGAAACATAATAATTGTAGGGGACCTCAATTTGATTCTAAGTGCAAAGGAAAAAAGAGGGGGCTCCTTTTCGACCGACCCAAGCAGAGAAAGATTGGAAAAGATAATTGAGAACCAAAACATGATGGATGTAGTACCTAAAAAAATAATATTGACTTGAAGAAATCACAGAATAGGGTCGAGTAATATCAAGGAATGATTAGACATATTTCTTATCAATCTCAACCTCATTCCATAATTTGTCCCTATCTCCTCAAAAGTTCTCTCCTCCGTTGCATCATAACACAATCCCATATCCCTCACTTTTGGCTCTCCCTCAATCCTAGGGCCTCTCCCTTTCTGATATAATCCACTTTGGTATACTTTTGAAGATGCCAAGAAATAGATGGAAACTTCTTGGAAAACATGCATCAGTTGATCTCCCTTGTATGTTTTGGAATCCAAATTGACATTGATGAGATTTTCTCTCAAAATCTAGGCCAAAATCCACTACACATAGCCCACACAAAAAGAAAAAGGAAGTGCAATCTGAGCTAGAGAAAATTTAAAAAATCATGGACAATGGAGAAGAAACAAGAGAAAAGGAAAATGAGCTCTATTGGGGAATATACCAATCCAATCGGAGAGAATAGGAAATTTGGAGGATAAGGTCAAGAAGCGTGTGGATTCAGGTAGGTGATAAGAAAATGACCTTCTTCCATAACCAAACAAAAGCATGAAGAACGAGGAACCACATTGATACAATAAAAGTGGATGGAAGCTAAAAAGTCAAAGATCGAGAAGAAATAAAGGAATAGGCCTTTCAACACTTCAAAATGCTCCTCTCAGCGGAGGAAGAACCCAACAGCTATGAGAAATTTCTAAGGCATATTCCAAAACTAGTGACTAAAAGTGAAAATGAAGCCCTTACAAAATCAGTTGAGGAAGAGAAACTAATCCGAGCAATCTGGAGCCTCCATCTAGAAAAAGCTCCTGGACCGGATGGCTTCTCCATCTCTTTCTTCTGGTATTTCCGGGATCTCATCAAGAAAGGCTTTCTAAAAATGATTCATTTGGTTCAAAGAAAAAAATAAGTGCAAGGAAATACCAGCTCAACTTATCTTGCTCTTATTCCCAAAGACCCAAGACCTACCTCCTTTGACCATTTTAGTCCCATATCACTATGCAACTCCCCTTATAAAATAATCACCAAATTGATGGAAAACCACCTCAAACTCCTTTTTCCCCAACTAATTTCCAAAAATCAGGGTGGCTTTTTCCCCAATCAACGAATTGTTGACAACATTCTCCTTGCCCAAGAAGCCACCAACTCAAGCCAAACCAGAAAAGAGAAAGGATTTATTCTAAAATTATACATGGATAACACCTTTGATAGGGTTAGACACTCCTTTATTCTAGTTGTCCTTCACAAATTCAGATTTTCAAATGAATTCATCAATCTTATAAAATATTGCATCCATAGGCCTTGGATCGTGCCTTTAATCAATGGGAGACCTGGTAATTTTTTCCAAAGTGACAAAGGGATTAGGCAAGGCTTCCCAATTTCACCTTTTCTTTTCATTCTGATGGTAGAGTCTTTTATCATAAATTTGGAAAATTACAGACAAAATGGTCTTATAAAATGGATTCAGTTCAGCAGAGGAAAAAAAACATGAACCATTCACAATTGGTTAACAATACACTTCTCAAGGGAGGAGCATCTTGCATTATGGCCAGAAGATTTAAGATAATTCTAGACCAATTTTATGGAGTTTTCAAGAGGCTCCATCAACAATATCAAGATTTGTATCTATGGTTGGAATGTCCCGATTAGGGTCCTTCAAAGTATCTCACAGATTTTTCGCATTCCTCTCAAGTTGAATTGGAAACACTTTAAAAATTTGACAATGCCAATCTCAAATGGCTCATTGAAAGCCGAGATTTCGGAAGACGCATTAGACAAATTCAAGAGAAAATTAAAGCAATGGGGTACACAATGGCTTAACTTCGCTGGGAGATCCAACTTGATCGAGTATGTTCTTTCTTCTCTCCCATTATATCAATTTTCCATTCTCCAAGCTCAAGTCAGGGTTCAAAAACAAATTGATATAATAACTATAAATTTCCTTTGGTAGGGAGGGAAAAATGAGACAAAAAAAATCGGTCTCATAAATTGGAAACAAGTCACATCGGCCTATTAAGAAGGAGGAAAAGAAATAAGGCATCTCAGCCTAATGAATCTTGCTTTAGGATCCAAAATCATTTGGATACTTCTCTCTGGTGAAGCCTCTTGGTGGAAGTAGGTTTTGGAATATAAATACATTAATTCTCCTCGTCAACATCTCCTCTTTGTTCAAATCCCCAACAGAACTCGCTCTCACGACTGGAAACTTTGTAAAAAAATTATTTCCTTAAATAACAATAACACATCGAGTCCCTAGAGGAAGAAAGGATATTAATATCTGGAATGATTGTATTATGGGCAATCCCTCACTTTCTTCCTTTCTAGAAATCAAACACATTATCTGGTGACTTCAAAACTCGGGCATCACAACTTTGGATCAAATCTCCTCATCGAATCGACAAGACAACTCTTGGGATGGTTAAAAGATCCTTGTTGTCCCCCTTGATCATCTTCATCAAAAAAATATTATGTTGAGTTTACTTAGGGGATCATCTCCTATCAGTTTTGAGTAGAAAGATCGTTCAAGTGGAAACCATTTAGAAGAGAATATATAGTCAAAATTGCATACGCCAAGATGCAAGAAGATAATCAGCGATATCCCTTTTGGCCCCTTTGGATATCGGTATGGAAATTTGAATATCTTCCTAAAATAAAAATCTTCATGTGGACAGTGTTGAAAGCTAAAATCATCACTATGGAAAACCTCAGAAGAAGAGGCATTTAGGGACCCTCTATTTTCCCTTTTTGTTCTATGGTTGAAGAAACAATCAATCATCTCTTCTTATCCTGCATTTTCTCAAGAAATTGTTGGTGTGAGATAACCAGTCCTGTTCTCACTCACATAAATCCCAGCCCCAACATTTTAGAATTTATCATCAACTGGAAATCATCTTACCCTCGTAATTTTAAAAATGCAAACACTTACTGAAGTTCTTCTGGAAAAACCTTCCAGCATTTTTATGCTGGCACTTATGGCTGGTAAGGAACAAATTAATCTTTCAAAATAAAAATCCTAACAGTAGGAAGATCATGGCTAAAACTTGGAGTTTGATGAGAGAATCTATTCTTTCAAAGGGTAACAACAAAATGGATTTCAACTCTCTGTAATTTGAAGAGAAATAGTGGTTGGGCTTCGCAGTAGACTGAATCCCTCTATATCTCCCTATACAAAAAGAAAATATCAACCATGTTAGATGGAAGATTCACTTTAAAAATCAAGACTTCAAAGACTGGATTGACTCCCAGTTGATGTTATGCTTGTTTTTTGATGGGGCCTCAAAATCTAATCATGGTCATGTAGGAGCCAAGGGTATCATCACTAATTGCAATAGAATTGAAATATCTTTCTTTAAGTGAGGTATGGGTCAAGAATCAAACAATA
The DNA here is from genome assembly GCA_031772625.1 of Pinus tabuliformis. Taxonomy (NCBI): domain Eukaryota; kingdom Viridiplantae; phylum Streptophyta; class Pinopsida; order Pinales; family Pinaceae; genus Pinus; species Pinus tabuliformis. The sequence goes on from CM062816.1 coordinate 1,582,680,845, forward strand.
GAGTTGAGGCTTATGGCATTCTACTAGGATTTCAAATTCTAAGGGAGCTCAAAATCACAAATATAATAATAATTGGTGATTTTGGAATCCTCATTTAGCAAATGATTAAAAATATGATTCCCTCCAATGCAGACCTTAGACAAATAATTTCTCGAATTCAAAATGACACAAGGAATCTGGGTGATACCTCTTATTATCATGTTTTAAGGGAGAACAATGGACGATCTAATGAGATGGAAAATAATTATTGTCCTAGAAAACTAGGAGAATCAAGAGTTAATAGGAAATTCTCAGTAAGACACATCCCATGAATCTTTTTTATTTCCTCCCTATCAATCTACTCTTTCTTTTGTCTAAATCCTCTCCTTCCAAGATTTTATGCTTCTTTCCTTGAATTCCCTCTCTTCTTTCTGTCCCCTTAAACATTTTTAGCATCTGGATTCACTAGATACTCAGGGCTCTCATCTTGCCTTTCTTCTTTGGAAGTGCTATCCTCTTCGACTTGTGGTGATCCTCTTCTCAATCCCCTGCATGTCCCTTAGCACTCTTATTTGTTCCCCCTCTATCTTCCCTTTCTAAAGAATTTTTGGCAACTCTCATTTTCTGCTTCCTAGCTCCTCAGTACTTCCTCTCTTTTCCCCATTTCCTAGTTTTCACAGAAGCGTAGGCTCAGGTGATGTCTTTGTTCAGGCAATGGAAGGACTAGTTCTCATTTATCTATGGATTCATTCTTTATTTAAATAGATCACCCCAAATATCAACACGATTTTTCGGAGGGGAAAATCTCAATAAGGGAGAAATTTCAAATGAAAAAAACAATATTTCTCTGTAAAGGGAGAACCGAATGATTTATCAAGAATTATAAATGATGAATTGGTTAAGTATCTTCAACAAGCATCAAAACTTAATATCAATACATTTCCCTCCAGCAAATTCTACTCAACTTCTGAACTTTAGTTATCAGCTATGAATTGCAAATTTTTGTTTCTCCTTAAGCAGTTTGCTAGGGTCTATAAGATAAATGTGGTAGGAAAATCAAGCAATCATCAGCTGTATGTAAAAGGAGGAAAACAACAGTCTTCGAGATCAATTCAAATCTATGGTAAAATTACCATGTATCAAGGCTTACGCCTTCTTTTTTGGAATCAATATAATACAATTGACCTTGTTAAAAAAAACACATTAATCCTAGGGTTTAATATATTGAGCTCAGGGCTTATAATCTTAGGTTTTATTATATTGGGTTTTGTATTAGGGTTTAAAATTTTGACATTAAAATGGTACAAAAATCTATCCAACATCACATTGTGACAAACATTGTCTTAATGTAACAATAAATGTAACAATCATTGTCGCAATGTTAGATTACATTACAATTTATTCAATGTCACATTGCGACGTTACAAAATTTGGGTTTAATATTAGGGTTTATAATAATAAGATTATAATATTAGAGTTTAATATTGGGATTATAATTTATAATAATAAGGTTTAATATTAGGGTTTGTAATATTAACCTTAGGGTTTATTATATTAGGTTTTATAATGTTATAGTTTTATATTAGGGTTTAATGTTATGACATTGGAATGGTACAAAAATTTGTCCAATGTCTCATTTTGACAAACATTGTATCAATACAACAATCAATCTAACAATCATTGTCGCAATGTTACATTAGATTGTAATTTATTTAGTGTCGCAACAAAACCAGGGTTTGATATCAATATTAGGGTTTATAATATTAATTTGTTGAGTTTATGATATTAATATTAGGGTTTATAATATTTATCTCATGGGTTTATAATATCAATAATCCTCTAGGTTTATTAATCTTTTTTTGTTTTAAAATGTTAGGTTTTGTATTAGGGTTTAATATTGTGACATTTGAATGGTACAAAAATCTATCCAACATCGCATTGCAACAAACATTGTCTCAATGTGACAATCAATCTAACAATCATTGTTGCAATGTTACATTACATTGCAATTTATTCCATTTCGCATTGCAACATTACAAAATTGGGGTTTAATATTAGGGTTTATAATATTGGGATTATAATATTAGGGTTTAATATTGGGTTTATAATTTATAATAGTGGGGTTTAATATTATGGTATATATTAAATAATATTAGGGTTTACTATATTGGGTTTTATAATGTTAGGGTTTTATATGAGGGTTTAATATTGTGATATTGGAATAGGATTGCAATTTATTCAATGTCACATTGTTATATTACAAACACAGAGTTTAATATTAGGTATTTTTAATAATGGGTTTATAACATTAAGGTTTAATATTGGGTTTATAATTTATAATATTAGGGTTTATAATCTCTTCAATTTATAATATTAACCCCATGGGTTTATAATATCAATAATCCATTGGAGTTATTAATCTCTTGAGTTTATAAGATTATTAATCCCTTGGATTTATAATATAATCCCTAATATGTATAATAATATATTACATTTTATCCCCGGATGCGGGTGGTTAACAACTCAATGGTTATGTGGAAGGCGTATCACATGGGCAGGTGTCAGCCCCCATGCGCCACGAGTATTAATGCTGGTCAGGCGAGTTCGGCTCGCACAAGTTCATTTATGAAGACATTAACTTCGTCCATTCGTTGCAAGGTTAACAGTGCCATAGCGCTCCATAAGTGCACTGCTCCCGCGGCTTTGTTGCATTCCTCTACAGCTCCTTGGATTGCAGCGCTGTGCGTTTTTCTGAGTCTCTCTGCTAGCGAACACGGGCACGTTAGTGCGCCAGGTTCATATGATCCATCTGATGTTCTGTTGTTGTCTCGTTCAGAGCACTCTTCTATTTGCATTCACCCTTTGAACTTTGTAATGCCACGCGAAAGGCCCAGGTTATTGAGCAGACGAGGTGGCTCTAGTGGCCGAGCGGCCTCTCAGTGTTCTTCTGAAATTCTGGAACCTGGGCAGAGCAGTCCACCGGTCACAAGAGGTGGAAGAGGCAGGGGTCGTGGAAGAATTGGGAGGGTCGAATGTGAGCATGCTGCTCATCCCACTGTGCATTATCGAATTCCATGCTCTCTCGCTAATTCCACTTTCATAGTCTCTGTCACCATAGAAAAATGTGAAGATAGCAGGGATCTGGGAGCCGCACATCCTGAAGCACTTGCCGAACAGAGGAATGTGAATCCAGTGGATAACCTGCGCCCGGTCATGGGGAGTGCTTCAATGCTGGACCCGGCCGTTCCTGCAGGCCCAAGTGCGCCTGTTCGTGGCGTTCCCACAGGCTCGGTGGCTCCACATTCGGACTCGGAGGACTCTCTTCAATATGGATGCAGAGTTGTCGAGGAGCCTTATACCACTGATGATGACTGATACAACATGACTATGTTTTGTTTTCGCAGCTACGGTTTGTCTCAGGTCTCTGACTGTCAATGTGTCGTTTATACTTATCATGACTATGTATTGTTTCGTGCAGTTACTGTTTGTCTCAGGTCTATGTCCGTCCATGTGTCGTTTACACTCAGCACTGTGGCATGTTGGTCCAATGTATTGTCCCCGCTTTGTTCAAATCTGTGTTGTGTCGAAGATGAAGTCAACTTACTGATGAAGGTTCACACTGTTTTGACCTCATGAGCTTTTTGTAATATGCCATTCTCAGGGCAGAACTCTCAAGGCCACGGCCTTGCTGTAACTTTTTTGTATCAATAATAGAAGTAGCCAGATTGAGAAAAAAATATATATATATTACATTTTATAATCTTAGGGTTTATATTATTAATCTTAGGTTTGATACATTAATCTTAGGGGTTATAATATTAATCTCTTCGGTTTATAATCCCTTAGGATTTTAATATTAATCTTAGGGTTTATAATATTATTTCTAGGGTTTAATATTAATCCCTTAGGTTTGTTAATAATAATAATTCCTTGGATTTATAATAGTATTCCTTTTGATTTAAATATTATTATTTATAATATTAATTGTAGGTTTTATTATATTGAGTTTTATAGTGTTATGGTTTAATGGTGTGATGTTGGAATTGTATTAAAATCTATCCAACAACAGATTGTGACAAACATTGTCTCAATATGACAATAAACCTGACAATCATTATCGCAATGTTACATTGCATTGAAAAATTAAGATTTATAATATTAATACTAGGGTTTAGTATTATTCCCCTAGGTTTATAATATCAATAATCCCTTGGGTTTATTAATCACTTGAGTTTATAATATAATTAATCCCTTGTATTTATAATATTAATCCATAATATATATAATAATATTATGGTTTATTATCTTAGGGTTTATAATATTAATTTTAGGTTTGATATATTAATCTTATGGCCTATAATATTAACCTTAGGTTTATAATCTGTTAATAGGTTTATAATATTATTTCTAGGATTGAATATTAATCGCTTAGGTTTATAATCTGTTGGGATTATAATATTAACCTTAGGGTGTGTATTCATCCAGCTTAATATTGATTGTTTTGGTATATTAATCCCTTGGGTTTATAATATTAATAATATCTTGGGTTTATTAATCCCTTGGGTCTATAATATTGTCCAACATTGTATTGTGACAAACATTGTCTCAATACAATAATCAATCTAACAATCATTTTCACACTGTTTATAATACCTTGAGTTTATAATTTTAATCTTACAGTTTATATTCCTAGGATTTAGCATTAAAACTAGGATTTGTAATATTAAAAATAAAGTTCATAATATTAATACTAAGGTTTAATATTAATCTGTGGGTTTAATCAATTATTTTGGTTTATTAATCCCTTGGGTTTATAATATTAATCTTATGTTTGATATATTAATCTTAAGGTCTATAATATTAATCATATGGATTAGTATTAATCTATTAGGTTTACAATCCCTTAGAATTATAATATTAATATTAGGGTTTATATTTGTAGGTTTTAGTATTAATGGTAAGATTTATAATATTAATATTAAAGTTTAATATTAATCCCTTAGATTTATAATGTTAATCCCTTTAGTTTTTAATATTACTTTATTGAATTGATTAATCCCTCGGGATTATAATATTAATTCCTTGGGTTTTTTATATTAATATCTTGTGTTTATAATATTATTCCCTTGGGTTTATAATATTAGAGTTTATAATATTAATTTTAGGCTTTATTATGTTGTGTTCTATAATGCTAGTGTTTTATATTAGAGTTTAATAGTGTGATGTTGGAATGGTACAAAAATATATCCAGAATCGCATTGTGACAAACATTGTCACAATCTTACATTGCATTGCAATATTAAGGTTTATAATATTACGATTTAATCTTATGGTTTATAATAGTAATCTTATGGTTTATAATATTAATCTTAGGGTTTAATATTAATTTCAAGGGTTTATAATATCAATCCATGTGATTTATCAATCCGTTGGATTCATAATATTAATTATCTCTTCGGCTTATTAATCATTTGTGTTTATGATATTAACATTAGGGTTTATAATCTTAAGGTTTATAATATTAGTTCTAGGGTTTATAATATTATTAATCCCTTGGGTGTGTAATGTTAATCCATAATATGTATAATAATAGATTAGGATTTATAACCTTAGTGTTTATAATATTAATCCTAGGGTTTAATATTAATCTCATGGATTTATAATAGTAATCAATAATATGTAAAATAGTATATTAAGTTTATAATCTTAAGGTTTACAATATTAATCTTAAATTTGATATATTAATCTTAGGATTTATAATATTAATCTGAAAGTTTTATGTTAATCCAATGGTTCATAATTCCTTGGGATTTTAATATTAATTATAATGTTTAATATTAATCCTATATGTTTTTAATCTGTTAGAAATATAATATTATTCTTAAAGTTTACATTCCTAGGGTTTAATATTAACTCATTGAGTTTAATATTAATCCCTTAGGTTTATATTATCAATAATCCATTGGTTTTATTATTCTCTTAAGTTTATAACATAATTAATCCCTTGAGTTTATAATATTAATCCATAATATGTATAATAATATATTAGGGTTTCTAATATAAATATTAAGTTAAGTATATTAATCTAGGGGTTTATAATATTAATCTTAGGATTTAATAATAAAAATCTCTTTGATTTATTAATCACTTTGGTTTATCATATTAATTTTAGGATTTAATATTATTCCCTTGGGTTTATAATATTAATCCCTAATATGTATAATAATATATTAGAGTTTATAGTATTAATCTTAGGTTTTATATTTATAGGTTTAATATTAATCCCTTGGGTTTACAATATTCATAATTCCAAAATTAGGTTTATTAATTCCTTGGATTTATAATACCAATAATTCCTTGAGTTTATCCTATTATTAATAATATTAATAATATTATCATATTATTATAATACAATAACAATTACAGTAAATTATTATATTTATTATCATAATTATAATATAATAATAATTATATTATTATTATAATTATATATTTATTTATATCAATATTTATATTAATAATAAATCCATACCATTAACACTTATTGGTGTATATCAACAACATTTACTAATGTAGTTGTGCGTGTGATTCGTATACACCTACCACATTTATTAATATCGTTTTGCTAGTGAATAAATATAATGAAAGGAATAGACTAAGATGTTAAATAATAAAATAAGGAAATATGAAAAGAGGAAAATGTAGAGAGTAAAGATAGATGAGATAAAAGAAATAAAAGAAGAATAGAAAGACAAAAAATAAGAAAGGAAATGAGGGATGATAATAGATAATAGAAGGAATAAAGAATGTGGATGCAAAGAAGTGCTAGTGAATAAACATAATGAAAGGAAGAGAGGCTAAGAAGTTAAAGAATAAAATAAGGAAATATGAAAAGAGGAAAATGTAGAGAATAAAGATAGATGAGATAAAAGAAATAAGAGAAGAATAGAAAGACAAAAAAATAAGAAAGGAAATGAGGGATGATAATAGATAATCAAAGGAATAGAGAATGTGGATGCAATAAGTTGGTCAATACAAAATATGAACATATATTTTATTTCGTTTTTCTGTGAACTTGTCAATATATATGAACATATATTTTATTGTGTTTTTTTGTGAACTTGTCAATATATGTAAGCCTAATTATGACTAAGACTGTCAAGCATAGATTAGTAGATAAAAAGCCTGAAAAGCCAATTATATTTTCGGTTTTGAATTTTTATTAAAGCATTTGAAAAGACTATAATTTTGACATTTAATGGGTTTATGGTGGAATGCTATCAAGTCACTATAAATGTAATTTTAGTCAAATCCAATTGAACTAGTTTAATGAAAATCTAATTGAACTATTTTAATGCATAAATTTCCTTGTATCTACCTTTAACCTTTACATGTTTATGTATTTGGTTTTGTTGTTTCCTTGAACAATTGTTTGGGTAAATTTTAATGCCTACAATGTTTCGGAGATATTATGAATGTATGAGAATGGTGTCTGAGATCATACCCATTCTAGTGATGAGTTACATAGTGCAAATATTTGTAAAGAGGATCAGAATCCATGTTTCTTTATTTTGTCTTATGTAAAGATATTGAAGCCATAGATTAAAGAGAGAATTTGAAAGTTTTATGTTACATGGATCCAAACCACTTAAACATGCAATTATGAGAATGCTTTCTAATATCACACCTTTTCTACTTTACATAGATCCAAGCCACTTAAACATCAAATTATGAGAATGGTTCCTAATATCACACCCTTTCTAGTGATGAGTTACATGGTTATAATATTTGTAAATGAAACTAAATATATATTTCTGTATTCTCTCTTATGTAAAAATAATAAATATATAAATGAGATAGAGAAAAAAAAAAAATTACAGAGACAAGCCACTTAAAACTTTGTTAAACAAAATTTTGTATATAGTACAATCTATATATATATATATTTTACTAATTTATATATTTATAAGATTTTATATTAAATTGAATAAATTATTATAAAACATTTTTTTCTTAAAAAGCTATAATTTTCAATCATTTATATATTTAAAAAATATAATATTGATTTGAGTAAATCATTATAAAACATTTATTTATTTTAAATATGTAATATCTTAAAAATATATATTTGAAAAAAATAACTTTTTAAAATATATTTTTTAACTTAACAAACTACATGCCGAAACGGAAGTTAATCAATCATATCAAATGTAATAAAAATAATTTGACATGTATTTTAATCGGTTTAATTTAGTGTATTTTGATCCGCTTATTGGTAAGCATTCATAAAATTATATTAAAATATATATATATATATATATATATATATATATATATTTTATAATTATTAAAATTATTTTTATTATAACTATATATATATATATATTAATTTTTATTAGGTTTTTTAATCAAATCTATGTCCAAATCTCTTACAACCAACTAAATCTTTAAAAATTCCAAAGGTCAACTAAATCTTTAAAAATTCCAAAGGTCACAACATCGGTAACATTAATATGTATGTGACATTGCTTCTAATTACTATTAGCAATCTATAACGGAAAGAAAATAATAATTATAGCCGAGAAAATAATAATAATAGATTGGAATAGGGATTAAATTTGAATGGAAAAGTTATATTTCAATATTAAGGATTAATTTGATTTTAGATTTTCAACATTAAAAAGTAGAATTGTTTTCATATGAAAATGAGGAACGATTTTAAATTTCATATATATTTTACATCTCAATTCCATATATATCTTACATATCAGAGTTTCTATTGGATCACTTTGTACGAGCTTAGATAAAGGATCTTATATAAAATCTATATAAATACCAAAAGTCTCAATACATTTTGAATGAGTACACATAAAGGGTGAGCACTCCTGTTACAATTTATATAAAATTATATGAGGAGAAACTGTATATATGGAGGGAATGAATTCAATTGAGTCATTTACTTATAATTGATATGAAAATTATATGGAAGGAATTTAGTAGGTTTATTTACTTTTTCATTTTTTCATTCTGTGAACAACATTCTTCAAATACAATTAAACCGTTTTTCTCTCTGACGAGCTAATTAGCTCAATTTGCAATGAGATTTAAAAAAAAAACAAAATAATATTATTTTATTAATATAATTGTCATCTTAAATTTAAATTAAAAAAACTTATTTAAAACTTCCAATAACTCAAGTTCCGTAAAATAAATCTTTTGCCATAAGAATTATAGGCTTGATCACTGACAGTATGATGTGCGTGTATGCATTATGATGCATGACACCGTCTAAAAAAGAACAAATAAATAACATTTATCTTTTGTCAACAAAAATGAATGAATACTACTTATTATTTAGCATTGACTTTTTGATAATAAGGAATCACACTTACATTGAATCAATATCATAGACAAATGAAAACATAAATAGTTTATGTTTTGTCAACAAATGAATGTATACTAATTATTTAGCATTGAAATCATACTTATATTGAATCCATTTTGATCCCTAGTTCTTATTCGTGTGACTTATTAGACATAAAGAAGAATGAAGATAAGATTCATAAATGCAAGAGAAAATAACAGGTAGTAAATGCAAGCAAGCTATGTGGGAAATAAATAAAAGCAAGTGGAGTAACAAGGTAGGTATGTAGGTGGAGCCATTGGGATTTCTAGGTACCATTTGTAAATACTAACCCCAAGAGATGAGGAACTTATTTTAATTCCACTTGTATCTCCTTTTTGAAGAACAAAAAGATTCACCACAACCAATGATTTTGATCTTCAATGCCTACTACTAAGATATAATTTCAACACACAAGTGTTATATGAATGCATATGAATGCATGAGCTCCATAACAATAAGATCTTATTGTATAAAATGATAGCATTTCTTTTCTAAATTATGATCTAGAGAAAAAAATGTTGACATTATTTGTTTTTTAAATGTTGTGGTATATAGAAAAATGATTAATGAAGGAAAAAAATTAAAAAATAATGACAAGTAGAATATATTAAGGAAAAAATATTATCCTTTCAACTAAAAAATGTAAAAATAATTTTCATTTTAAATTTGACAAATAATTTTTTATTTTAATTTTCATTTGCATAAGAAATAATTTTATGTTATATAAGAAGCTATAAAGCTCACAACTTCAAATTTGAACCATGCATCCCGAAAGAATCCAACAAAAAGGTTATCTAAAATTGACAAAGTTGGTATATTTTTCCTATTCCATAGGTTGGGGAAGAGGTAAGGGACTGTTGTCAATTGAAGGGAATATTAGTGAAAAATACCAACACAAGAAAAGGAAAAAGAAGAAATGAATGAATGAAAGCAAAAAAAAAAGAAATGAATGAATGAATATTTTAATGTCCGGGAGACTAGCTTCCCTGTTTTTTGCCTTTTGCAATTCAATCCTCTTATTATTCAAATTAATGATGAACTAACCCAACCTTCTAACATTCCCCTCACTGAAAAGACAATGCCAATGAACCGATGTCAACATACTGTTATAACTGTCTCTAATGTCTCTGAAAACATCACATTCCAAAATGAAATATTTTTCCGATTCCACTATTCCATTAGTGCAAAAAATATTTTCTTTCTTATCTAATCCTATAATATAAAATCTATACTTGTGCGAGTACTGAAATAATATTTTATTTAACTCTCAACGCATTTTCTCAAAACTAACTCCACAGAGTCGAAAGTTTAAGTTGATCAGCAACAATTCTGATGCCTTTCTAATGCGTTTGAACTATGAATTATGTTCTTTATACCATTGCACGCATTATAATTTTCCTGCCATCAACTTTTAAAAGTGACCATGAATAGTAAGTAAATTCATTGCTAATATAATTTATATTCTTCCATGTTCTGTCTGTCTGTCTAACTATTTTAGATGATCAAAACATATATCCACCTTTTAAACTTAGACTTCAGGACAATTGTATTTTTCCTCTGTAGATGCCCAGTCCATTGGATTTTTTTCACGTCAGAGTTGTTGATAATACGCCTTTGCCATAAGAATGAAGGGACCGTTACTGGAAAATCCAACACCGAAAAGGGAAAAAAGAAAATGGATTTAGATGTCAGAATTAGGAAGGATTTCCCTCCTAAATTTGTGCTCGTGGGACTACTATATGCCAGCATAATATACAAAACTAATAATTAATAACATTACAAAATGTTTACCATTTTAATAAATTCAATCGTATTCTACTCTTTGAAGAAAGTCAAAGTAGAGCTGCTAACACGTTGAAAGTTTAGATAAAGTAAAATTCAAGAGAGTGATTTCCTGTTTGGGTTGTGTTTGTAACAGCAACGTAAATATGTAAATATTTTTTTATGTTGTTAGACTTGGTTTAGAAACTACAAACTCATGCCGAGGTTCAGAGAAGAACTTTTGATGTGGATAAATAATTTTTATTTTTAATGTTAATACAAAGAATTTTAATGTGAAGTCAGCCATAGGAATTAGAGGGGAAGAGTTACAGAAATAGGATTTCATATTTCAGGCAGTTGGGCAGAGGCCGTTGCTTGCCTGAATTTCCTATTCTGAGAGATATTTATTCTAGAAAGCAAAAGGAGGTTAACAGAAGGTGAGAGGGAAAAGCATAACGCTAATCTTGAGAATTAACAGAAAGCGGGGAAAGCATGAAGCTAACCTTGCGAATGGGAGCTTGTTGGAAGAGGCCCCATTAAGAATTAGCTTTGAAGCTTAGTTCTCCTCTACCGGATGTTTTGTAACAAATCATGAGTTTGAGTTAAGATAGGAATTGTTAAGATGACTGCCAAAGATATGAAACTAGGTCAGCGGGGGATTTGCTAGGGATTTGATTGCAGAAAAATTCATCTCATTAGTTGGGAGGAGTGTCCTTACTTCATTGTAATGGTTGGTGGCAGACTCAATTTGCACTATTCAAATGAGTTTCTACAGTAAGAACTATTTATTTATGCTTTCTATGTAATTAGGGAAAAGTTTTATGTTCAAGTATTTTCTTTGAGATTAAGCAAAGTTAAAACTCAAGGAAAAGCATTCAAAATGGTCCTAATATATATGCAATATTTCTTAAAGGGGTTTTCTATTAAATTCTTTGTCTTTCTTGAAATTAGGCAGAAATAGGACTTTCAGACGTACTTAAAACATATATAAATTATACATGTATAAACGAACAGAAACCTTCGTTGTAGAAAAGTTTCATACAATGTTGAGAAAAAAAAGGGAAAGGTCGAGTTAACTATAAACCCAACAGAGAACCTAGTAAAACTGAAATACTATAATTGAAACAAATATTCAAAGATAAAGGAACCCTTATGAGGATTGATAAGTTTGTGGAAATATGCCTGTCATTCTATCTGTTTTTGCTTATAATTAAAATAACTAGAATATAAACCAATCCATGCCATTCTATATTACCGGAAGAATACAAAAGATATACTATATGCATAGATTACCATAGAGACCATGCGTCTTAGAAAATAGAGATATCAACGGGGTGTGATTACACACAACATTAAAATAAATTTTAATATTTTTATTGATTACAACAATTACATATATAAGATATAAATCTCTAATTTTCACACATTTAGATTATAATTACAACTCAATATATAGAAAATAACAATTTCTAGATTGACACTTGAAAACTCACAATGACAACTCACAATAATACATGGAAGCATTAATTCCAATACCCTTCCTTAATGTTTACATCGAAAACATTGAAAACATATGTTACAAAAACAAGGATAATCTTTGTATGATTGGCCTTCATCGCAAATATCATTCTTTCACCACCACATCTTCAAGTTGTCATTTGACCTCCATTTAAAACGTAACTGTCTCTAACCATCGTTGATGAACTTAGCAAGATCAACGATATTGACACCTCGGCTCGTCAAGGCTTCTGGATAAGCTCCGTCAAGTAATGAACCATCATATGGACCAACCACAATCTATCGAATATTTCGATTTCAGCGATTTCAGCTATCCATCCGTTGCTAGGATGGAGGTCTGGATATTGAATGTGTTCAGAAATTGATTAAACAACTTGACCTTACCAACACAGAAGAATTGATGTGTCAATTTAAGAACCACTAACCCTTTTTATAACTAATAAAAACACACAATAGGATGGAGGTCTGGATATTGAATGTGTTCAAAAGTTGATCAAACAACTTGACCTTACCAACACACAAGAATTGATGTTCCAATTTAAGAACCACCAACCCTTTTTATAACTAATAAAAACACACAATAATTGATGTTTCGGACACCGGGGCTTCTAGTTTAAGAACCACCAACCCTTTTTATAACCAATAAAAACACAAACACCAACCACCAAAATGTACACAGACAATTAATGACTTCTCTTTATTGATTTGTGCAGATCATATTAAATATAATAATAATAACTTTGCATATTGGTATTTTCCATCAGATCTGCAGTGTTTGGATCTCAATCTCTGCATAAATAATACCAAAATATTTTCTAGTTCAAATCTAGAATGGGAAATGCCAACATTCCCCCTGCACGCTGAAGTTGTACATCTTGCACCATATGATAATCTCGAGAACCACCATTTAAAACATGTAGACATTGTTTTGAACTGTAGATCTACACTAGATCAAACCAAATCTATGCTGATCCAACTTCTTCAAAAGAAGATCTCCTCTTCTTTTACAAATAATTTTCCATAATGGAACTTCACACAACATCAACAACACTTAATCTTTGTAATTTTCATTTGCATGCAACTATCCACAATCCACACACAAATCAAATATTGACACAAACAATAGATCGAACACTTTACTAAACTAATCTATGTACAAAAGAATATCATGGTTAAAATTGCATGATCTCAATTCCTCTAGTGAGACTTTATTGATCACAATAGTTACACATATATAGGACATAAATCTATGGCTTTCACACATCTAGATCATAACTACAACTCATACTAAAAAACAACAACTTCTAGATTGACATTTGGGAACTCATAATGACAACTCACAACAACACATGGAAACATTACTTCCAATAATGTGCATATATACACATATAATTTACACAAGAAAAAAATCAAACCAGACAACAACACATGGAAGCATTACTTCCAATAATAAGCATATACACATATAATTTACCAAAAAAAACCAAACCAGACAAACTGCTGATAAATCTATAAAATTAAGCCTTAAACTGCGGATAAATCCATAAATTTAAGCCTTAAGGTGAGAAGCCCAAACCCTAGGTTAGGATTTGCCTCCTATAAAGAGTCATTTTAATCTGTGGGTGCGGGTGAAGTGTGCCAAACAGCAAGAAAACAATGCAGTTGTAAGTAAAAAACTGAATATGGGACTAGGGTTGAGTGTAATTCTGAGACCCAACATCAGGAGCAGTTTGCAGTACCTGTTGACCACAATGAGAACATAAAAACAAAAAGACAAAAACACTAGTGACAAGCCTCCCTATGACCGAAAGAAAGTTAAAAGAAAATATATTCATTAACTAAACCCTGCTAGAGGAAAGAAATTCCTTACCTGAACATGGTATGGCCATGACTGCTCTTCATGACTAGGAGCAGGCTGGCCATAGACGGAATTAGAAGAGATCAAACTTAAGTAACGCAATTAAAAGGAAAACAGGAGGATAGCAAGATAATAGCAAGTGAACATTTTATGAAGAGAAATTTTATTTTACTTGCAATTTGTCGGAGCGAGGGTTACCTCTAGTAGAAAACCCTGCATCCCCAAACTAAAGTTTGAGACCCCATCGAAGTTGCAACACCTTTCGTTGTTATTCCTCATCACCAGAACATGAAACGATGTAAGAAAACCCTATTGTAAACAATTGAATAAGATTATAACTGTGATTACCCTAAGCTCTGTAAACGCTGAAAAAATGGAAGACACCAGTTACCTGTAAAGTGTGGTTGGTATGCTGGACAAAGGTGAAAATTGTGCCAATAACAATGGCGCTAGGATATGCAAGTCTAGTGGGTTGATACACAGAGAAAATAGAGGAACAACAAACCCTAACGCATTCTGAAAACACCAGGCACCAAAGCTCTCCCTCTAGAATCTTCGATGAAAAAGAGAGCACACAGTCGAGGTGGGTGTAGGTGGTTACCCTAACCACCTGCCCTCCCATCCTTATCGTCCATTTCCAAAACCAACCTCCACCGTTGATCGTCGTACTATGGGTAATCAAGAGACAGTTGACAGTGAAGCCAAGTCGAGGGGCAAACCATAAATCACAAGCCATAGGGTCATAAATGAACGGCGGCTGTATATCCCCACCGTTCGATTTCGGCCTTAGCAAAATCGAACGGTGGGCATATACAGCCGCCGTTCATTTATGACCCTATGGCTTGTGATTTATTGGTTGCCCAAGTGGAGGTAGGGCGACACCATAAGTTAACATTTGGATGGCGTATAAGCCCTTGAACAACACCAAATCAATATACCATAAACTCAAATTAATGTTATAACATTGATGCTAAAGAGTTATGCAGAACTTTGCAGACCATAAGGTCATGTGGTTAATAAATACAATTGTCTTTAGTTGAAAGAAATAATATAATGTCGCGAATATTTATATATATAGGAGTAG
This sequence comes from Pinus tabuliformis, assembly GCA_031772625.1. Classification (NCBI taxonomy): domain Eukaryota; kingdom Viridiplantae; phylum Streptophyta; class Pinopsida; order Pinales; family Pinaceae; genus Pinus; species Pinus tabuliformis. The sequence continues at coordinate 1,582,696,451 of CM062816.1, forward strand.
CCGTAATGATAAGGTATATAGGTAAGATACTTAGCCCAATCTTTTATATAACCCCTGCATTGACCAAGTAAAAGGAAAAAGAATTTGTTACGTTACTTACATTCCTTGGTACAAAATATATATATATAATACAGAATGTAAAGGGTTATTTTTAGTTTTTATCTTCATTGATGCTACAATGTTACGATTATCTTTTGAATGCAGCATTGGTAGAAAACCTTCTAACTTTCTCACACAAGTAGGTATTGATCGTTTTTCATAAAATGCACTCTTGTAATTCCAATGGCAATGAATGCTTACAAAACATGTGTTGATTATATGAGTGGTGTGTTGAATATATGAGTGGCCAATATAGGTGTTGAATATATTACTATCAATTGCACTCAACAGTGCAAAAGGAACACCAAAATCGGGAAATGTGAAAAGCAATAATCAAGCGAAATATATAGATAATGAAATATAATTAAAATTTGAGTTTCTATATATCTTCTAAAGAATGTAGCATGAATTTAAATTTAAGAAAAAAGTTACACGAACACAAATGTCCTAGAACAATGGCAATCTTTGCAGGTAGAAGGTACATAATAGACAAGTTCAATTTCTTTGGGGTTTTTTAAAACGCATGAAGTAAATTTTGATGTTGAAAGTGTCTATTTTAATAGAAAGGGTGAAAAATAAATGATGCCATTTGATCTTGGTGGAGATGTCTATGATGGATTCTAGCTCACTTGAAAGGAGGAAAAAGTCCTTTGTTGTTGCAACCAAGAGTTTAGTTGCAATATCATCGAAAGCAATGGCATTTTCTAGATGGCTAGTATGGTCATGCAATTCAAGACAGTACATAGCAATAGTCACATTCAAGGAAGGTACCATTGCATTTCATGCAATGCCACATGTTTTCGGATTGTTGGACAACCTTTTCCATGCATTTCATCCCATCAATGCGAAGGGGGCATGCAAGGAAGTAAAAATCTTCCATGTTAATTGTTGTAGTAGTAGCACAGATGACAATCCATGGAGATTTCTTGGAGCGGGACATTGCAACAAGTTTATCGATTATTTTTGTTTTGAGGGGCCTATTAGAGACACCTGTGTATTTTCGACTCAGTGAAGGCAAGGATGCATTGGAACCTCTTTCCTGAAACCATTGTTGGAACTAATGTGTTTCGACAATATCTGGGTTTATAAGAAGGAAAGTAGTGGGGATAGTTCCAATAGTCCTTCCATTTAACTCGATGACATGATCCCCTTTGATTAGAAGGAACAAGTGGATTTTGAGGTGCCAAGGTCAGAAATTCCATCCCCTTCAGCATGGCATTGCACGCCCCATAAGGTGACATCGATGATGCAACCTAACATGTCATAGAAAGTGAGAGTTTTTTTGGGATTTTGTAAGCCATAATGTTGGCATATGATGGATATAGGAGAAGATGATCTAACAATACCAACAATTGAGTTGATAGTTGCAATGTTAAGTGAACTTATTGGCATGAAATAAAAGCAATGGGAAGGAATCCACTAATCATAATGTATGAACTGAGACACAATTAATGTAGAGAAAATGAGGATTTCAAATGAGCTATTTAAATGATTGTATGATTTGGGACTATGATTACAAAGAGTAACCTTATTCTTCATTGGTTGCTTACTTAGTGATGGAAATTTTCCATTGTAGCATTTGGTTATGCCTGAGTAAGATGACTTATGGAAAATTACACAGGTAAATAACTAAATGACCACAAAATCTATACAATTCCTTAATTAATTCTTTGAGTATTGAGGGAATTGTTGGTTTATTATGTTGTGATGTTGGGTAGGGAAAACTATGAAGACAAAATGGATTAGTTTTCACATTGTTTCTTTCACCAGTTGAGTCAAAACAACTCAAAGGAAAACTTCAAAGAGCTAGACAAAAAATTGACCAGGTAGGGATTGCCTAGGGGAGGTTGGAGCCACTATTGAGTTTCCAAACGATGATTATAGATCCCATCAACTTTCCCATGTCCAATGTTTCTCTTCTCAATGAAAGGACTATTGTAGCATAAGCCATGTCGATTCTGTTAGGTGCCCTTGATATGAAGTTCTCGAAGGTTGTTTTGAAGGATTTTGATTATAGTAATTCCAAGGATGTCTGTGGGGTTCTAGTATAGCATCCTGGAACCAAAGGGTAGGTCTAGGATTCCTTTGATTTCGTCAGGAATACACATGCCAATGGTGTTAAGGTTGTCATGGCACATATATTGGCTTTGACATTATCAAAGTCTCTAGGGGAGTTCAAAGTAGATATGGCTATTAGATTTTCTTAGAGGTTTGGGGTTTTGATGGCATTGGGAGGGCCTCATGTCGCTTTTCAGGATACTTTGCAAGAGTATAAGATAATCATGCATGTGAGGATTATAGGAGTGAATGTGGATTCAAATGATAAGCCAACTCTTTGGATATGGTGTGTGAGATTGCTTCCCAACTGCCTTCTTCAGGCGTTCTTGGAAAATTTTACATTGACTAGGTTAGAGTTATTGGTAGTGAGGTTGATGACTTGCACTATTCAAAGTGCCAAGAGTTGCAAACCCTAGTCATCAACATGGTTAAATTTGCTTTTTACTAGTTTTAAGAATTAAGTTCATTGTGCTCTTAGCCATTTTGATTGGCATTCTTCTTAGGGTTTTACCTTCAAGGGCCATTTACTCATTTTTTTTACCCTTTACCTTGGACATTGAAGAAAAATGGTCATCATCATAACCAAATCTCCTTAATTTTGACTCTAAATAGTGAGTGTCATTTTTCCATGCTCATAGATTTCCTCATACAAATAAACCAATAACCTCACACATGCATAGTAATGGTCCCCATGTCCATTAGACTTTTGTAAACCAAACTAACATAATGAAGAACAAGATTCAAGATGCATTAATGCTTGGACTTCTCTTTGCAGTAATGCGTAAACCAATACTTATAATCCATATGTCCATATGTCTTTAAACACCTATCCTATCACATTCAAGGGCACATGATATTTTGCTCACCTCTAGAAAATTGTTTATTATTTATTTATTTATTTCACTTTAATAAATAATGGTGATGATGATGTTGTTACTGTTAGCCTCCTATTGCAATAGGTTGTCATTTTTCATGATTGACAGTGGAAGTGCTAAATATGTTCATCTTTTCCATGCTGCAAAAGTTCCATATTTGATGAGTCATGCCATTTTTGAAGAATATTTCAGTTAAAGGGAAGGCTAAACAATTTAATCTTGGCTTCTCTAGGTTTAAATTTCATGTTTTAGAATATAGAGAATAAACATCTGTCCAAACTGTTTAATCTTGGCAGATTTGTAGATAGGTAGAGAATCTTGGGCGCTCATCAGCTTAATCTAAGCCCCGGAAGAAATAAGGGTAGATTTAGATAGGAGGATAGCTAAAAGAAAAGTTGAAAAGTTGGGTTTGCTCGTTCAAGTGCACCCAAACCAAAAAGAAGACAAAATGCTAGGTGAGTAGGCCGGGTAGGTAGTTTTGTGGTGGCTGAATGATCATTTGTGATCCATTTCATATTTTCAAGTGTCAAATCTATTCAGATCACATGTATGAGGCAGTTTTTCATTTGGAGCAGCTCAAGCGAGGCATGTCTAACTCCCCCTTCTTCCTCTTCCCCAAATCATTCACTAACTTCCCCAAAGAGGTCAAGATCTGCTTGATACCTCTTAAATTCATCATGTTTCATATCATTTGCCTTGGTAAAGATCTGCTTTACTTAAGGAGTGTTCACATGTTCTCTAACAAGTTCTATTTCCCCTTTATAGCCTAATATTTCCATACTTAGTGCTTTCTTCACAATTTCATGTTAACTACTAACTCTACTATGTAAATCCCTATCTATTCCCCTTCCCCTTACTAAAATTATGCTAAATAACTCCCCTATGTACATATCCCCTCCCTTTGGTTGAAAAATAACCATAAATATCCCTTGGGAATTGCTAAGTTTGCCTGAAACTTAGCAAGAACCCTCCTTTTGCTCATAAAACCATTTTCCAATGCGAAGGACTCCTTCCTATGCATGAAATCCCTCCTTTAATCTATAAAATCCCTCTTTTTAACCCTGATTTTACCTTTCTAAGGCATAAATCCCTCTTGTATACTTTCGAACCCCTTCCGAAGTATTAGAATTTCTTCCCAAACCTTAAAAATCCCTTCTCCGAATCATTATAAACCCCTCCGATATCATTTTTCCCTCATCCAATCATATTATGCCTTGGCCAAAGTGAAAATATGCCTCCGATCACTTTAGGCCTTCGCCCGATCGCAAATGGCCCTTTTCCGATGTATATGGCATGTCTCCGAATGCATATGCCCCCCCTCCGACGCGATATCGCTGTCGGAGGTCGCGGCAGTATTGGCCCCTTTGAATATATTATGCCCCCGACCCCTCCGCCGATGCGATATCGCCGTCGCACCCGATAGCGATGTGCTGATTTGTTTGTGGCCGTTGGATCGGGCCCTCAGATCAACGGCCCTGATCTTATCGCGCCCCTTTTCGCTCCGCCCTTATATATTACATATCGCTCATGCCACCCGATAGGCGATCGCTGATGCGATATCGGTGATCGGCCCATCGCTAATCCAACATATATGCGTTATTGCCCGCCCCGATGGTCCCCCCGACAGCGATATTACGATGAGATCTCAGCCGTTGGATCGTCCCGCTCCTGATCCAACGGCCAGGATCTAATCTCTGCTACAGTACTCCTTTTGCGCCCAAATTTCATCAAAATTCACGGTTTAAAGGCATTTTGCCTGTTATAAAGCAAAGGGCCGTTTTTATATGAATTAGCTTGGCGCCCACGTACACTTCAGCTACCATGGAAGCTCAATCATTCTTGGCCCATTGATCATCGCTCCTGCCTAGTTCGGCTCCGAAAAGCAGGATTTTGGCCCCAGCGGTCATATGTTAGCAGATCTTCCACCATTGCGCAGGATTTCCTCAGTTTTGGCAAAGTTTTGTTCGGCCAAGCGCCGATATCCCTCCAGAAGCCCGCGGAGGTGCCACCACAGCTATTTTTGGCCTTGAAAGTGGCAGAAAGGAGCGATTTTGATATTAAAATGCATCAGTTAAAAGTAAAGGGGCGATATTGAAGCGGCAAAGTGTTTTGGCGGTGAAAGAAAGAGCCCACATTCAGAGTAAAGAGTATCAGTCATGAAGAGCAGCAGAGGACTTTAAATGCAAAGCGGGTGGAATTAAAGGGCCCTCCAACAAGTCAGAGAAGCAGCTCAAGGCCATCAAGGCTCACCAAGTCATTATTAAACGTGTCAAAGTCACCTAAAGGCAGCAGAACTACTTGAGAGGTGCTGATTAAAGGATTTAAAGCCCAGATATTGCAGAAGCAGTGTATAAAGCCACATTTGAGAGCTGCGCTGCAATTCCCAAGGCGCAGTTATGGCTAAAAGGCCAGCGCATTGCAGCAAAGGACCAATATTTATTCATTCTTATGGCTGTTGCCTCCTGCGCAGCTGATAGATATTTTTTACATTTATTTTCAACAGATGTTAGGTTAGAGTCATTCATTTCTCCAGATCTGTTTTAGATCTGCTGTTGTAGATATTTTTTAGATATTTTCTCTATAAAGACCTCCCTCTGTATTATGAAAAGGGTTGGCTGGTTGATTTACACATTCTGGACTTGCGCTGTAAATGTTGAGAACTTCTGTAATCAAAGATTGCTGGAATGTTTGCATCTGAACTGGTTGGTTGTGCTTTTAATGGCTAAAGAGCTTGATATGGAATTCGCGTGCTTGCTCATGGTCCAATAAGTCTTTCCTCCCTCTGTTTATCAGCTTATATATATTTGTATCATCTATTTATCATAATCTAAGTTGCAGGAAGAAGGAATAGTTCAGAACTGGCTTTCATGCCCTCTGTGCTCAATTCTTGTAACTTTTCTATGTTTTCCTCTGAATTAGTGATGAATATGCATACTTAATTGATCATGTTTAAGCTATTTTCTTCACAGATGAATGCTGTCTAGGAATTCTTCATTGCTCCTATTTAGCCTTCATCCACTTTCCCTCTTTGGCTAGATGAGAGATCCTTAATTGCCTCTCATCCCCTGACCTCCATTTCATCCTTGATTCCAGCATTAATCATTGTGCCATGTGTAGCTATCCTGCTCCATATTCCTCTCTTCTGCCAAAGAAAACACATCCATCAGTTCACATTCATGGACTCCATGCCCAATGGTTTGAACTTCTTACACTTTGCATGCCAACTCTGCTTGAATAGATCAACCATCCCACCAAACTCAAACAAAACCCATGTGCATCATATCTAGCCTAAAATCATCCCTCAAACAAAGCTAAATACTAAAGAGAGAGCCCTCTCTAACTGCAGGTAGGCTAGGACCTGCAGTCCAAAGATTGGTTTGTGGTTACCTCGGCCGTATTCCCTTAGGAGTCAAAGGGAACAACCTGAGTGTTAACAGTTACTATCTATTAAGGTAAACTTTGGTTTATCATACCGTAAGAAAAATGTGAAAATTTAATTGGTTTGCTTAAAATGTTACTTATATACTAAAAATGATTGGATAGAAGCTTTACTACACTTCCATAATTTTGAAGAGTTAACAAGTTAGGAGGGTTGATATTGTTATAGATATTTGGAAAATGATATTTAATGAGTAAATAGACATGGCATTTTAAGTGAAAGTTCTTCCCATCTTCCACCTTTTTAGTATCACAAATATGACAAATTCTTTTATTCCATGGTGTTCTAAGGACAATCTACCACATTGTTTGGTTATGAAGCTTATAAGGGTTTAAACTTATTTTAACAATGTCAATTTTCTTTCTTAAGTTACCTAACAAAAATATACTTTTTCTCTTAGCATTGAGCTCCTTATGAATTTCATGAACTAGTACCATGTCTAAGGAGGTAGGAACCCCTTCTTAGCTAGGTACTTTCTATACACTATAGAATAGTTGAAGTATCTTTTATATATTTTATAGTTGACATTGAAATATTTTGTTTATAATCCAGGTTCTCCACATTAAAATAATGTTAAAATATGCCCCTTCGTAATTTTTCCTATATGTATACATTTAATTATTTTTATTATTAATATTTTATAAAATATTACATATCAAAACCATATTAAACATTGATTTTTTTTTACAAATATCTCTCATACATTGAATTAGAAAGCAACTATTAATGGAATAGGAATTCTCTCAATCTTTCTCACTAAAGTGAGAATATAAACAAAACAAAAAAACAATTTAAATTACTTTACCTTTCTCCATATAAATTATCTATAAAATTATATTATTTAACATGGACATTAAAATATTTTACTTATGGTTGTTAGTAAAAAAAAAATTGTTATAAATATATTTTGTCTCAAATATCACATGTAAATGGAACATAGAATGAATTACACATAATGTAATATCAATAATACTATTTTTTGTCATGTGAAAAATTACATCTCTTCTTTGTAGTAAAAAGTAAATTATAATTTTTTACCATTACATTTATTCCTCATAATAAAAGTTAAACTTTTTTTTACTTTGGGTTACTTTATATCTCTATATAAAGTTATATAAGATTAAGGTGTAAATTGAAGTATTGTAATTATTACTATTACTATTTTTAATTTGTTAATTTAAATTATTATTTTACTATTAGAGCGCCTCTCTACCTAATTAATTTAGGTTTAATATAACTTCAAAAAATCTATTTTTATAAAATTTAATTTATTACTAAATTATGAGTTTTTTAACAAATTTAAATTTAATATTTATAGAAACTCTTATCCATTTAAATTAGAAATTTCTCTCTCTAAAGATGAGGATAAAGAAATATAACATAAGGCTTCATGTGAAGTTACTTGTAGTTAATATGCAAGTTAATTTTTTTCAGGTAATAAAGATATAACATTTTGATGTTATTTTGGTTCTTTATTTGCTATTGTATTGGTTTAAATTTAACTCTTTTTAATAACCAAAATGAGTTAAACAATACAAAAATGATAATATATTAGATTTAAACTTTTGAAAAATAATATATTTGATTCTTTCTTGAACAAATAAAAAAAATATTTTTTTTTCACATACTCATCACGAGAAAGTCACTAAAATTCATGTTTTTCACATTTCTCCTAGCTAATATTACATCATGTTCACAATGATAAAGACATGTCTACTTTAAATAATTTAGTTATAAATACAAAAATAGATATTTATTTCACATAATCTAAATAAGAAACAAAAATGCATCACCAAGTCTATTTGAAATTCAAACAAATGCCTCTTAATCACCATGAGAAATTCAGTGTGCAATGTGATCATATTTATCAAACACACTACACAAATAATATTTAAACATATAGTTATAGCTCAATGAGTTCGATAATGTGAACTTTCATGCTAAAATGTTATACGTGCACACTGGTGCATAAGTGTGATGCACTAGTACCAAATTTACATTTGTGAACTAATGATAGTGCATCAAAGGTATTCGTGCACTGATTATAGTTCGGTTGTGTTTTAAAGTGCACCAGATCACATGACTATGTTTTGGGAGCACCAATGATTTTTTATTTTTATTTTTAAATTGAAAGTTATGTTTTCATATTAATAAATACATTTTTCTTTTAATAATAAAAAAAATTGTGAATTTTACCCATTATATTATATAATGCCAACAAGACGAATAAAAAAAAATTAAAATTACCCAAATAATGAAAACAAAAACATACAATAATAGCATAAATGAGGAAATAACACAAGTACATATCACTCTCCATTGTCATCACCTTGATTATCTTCCTCGCTTAGCATGATAACACTTTGTTCTCAAAAATATGTTTTGATCTAGGGTTGTGTCTTAATACGAACCACCAATCCCTATCCAACACATTTGGGTAAAAAAAACAACTGGTTGTAGTGTTTAGGAAAAACATATGGCTCTTGAGCTTCATGCCACATCTTTCTAGAGTTGATAGATATCAGCCTACTATTGTGATCTTCCTTTACATTATTTTGATTAAAGGTTTCCCACCACCTACACCTGAAAATAATATAATTGAACGAAGAGAAGTCCACTTAAATGACTTCTTGTATCTTTCCAGTGTAACCTAATGTCCCTTGCATTAGGTTTTGATCGTGGTGGCTAGCATGACTAGATTGGTTGAAATCAACTTCAACTCCACAGTCTTGTGTCATGCATCCATCATCGACATCCTCCATGTGAAAATTATAATGTCCATATGCCCACATAGATGGGAACAAATGCACCTATAAAAAAAGTGATAAAATCATAGTTTCATGTGTCTAATAACTCGAACATAATTATAAATATAAAATATATATAGTTGTTATAATTCAAAGGTGTAGTATGAAGTTAAAAATGTACCAAAAGATATTATAATTACCGAGTTGCTGCACCCAATCCCTATGTTTAGTGCATCCTCTTCAACACGTGGGTAATGACTAGATGCACCATATTTCTCTTTAACTTGATCAACAACCCAACTGTTAGGGCATGTCATTGGCATATTTTATTTTAAATGATCAGGATAAGGCATGCTTCTACCATTCAACCGTTTGAATTCTTTCTTGTCACTGTCCCATTTCCTCCTCTTCTCTTTGTACAATGCGACCCACAGTTGTGCCGCTTCCATATTGTAAAGAATGAATTTTTTGATGGCTTCAATTTTTGGGTTTGTTAATGATCAAATAAAACCAACATATATATATGAGATCAAAATATGCATTAATATGAAGTTCAGTGTGAATAGTTACTGTGTAGTAATTTGAAAAATGATAAGCATGCACTTACTCTTTATCATGTGCCTTTTTCGATTCATCTCAATAACATCTCCTTCCCTTTTGCCTTCGTCCCTTTTGTCGTCCCAAATCATCGCACCTGGTGTGTTGTCGATTTGCTTGATGTACTGATTGACATAATAGAAAGATTCATATGATATAATTCCTCTGCCATAGACCCCTCATATTTTTCTTTTTATCAAACAAAAACTTTCAATTTATTCATGTACCTCTCTAAGAAGAACATGCAACAACAAGAAACAACCCCGACTAATTCAACCTCATCTACTAGGTGAATTATAAGATGAACCTGCAATTCCATGAAACTCATCAACAACTCCTCAAACATAAAAACAATCTCATCTATTTCTTGATGCCACCATGGAATGCTAACCATATGAATCTCCTTTGATGTGATCCAATGTACAAATGCAGATAATTTAGAATGGCACATCGTAGGTCTTGGGGAAAGTCATGGTTCACACACCCATGCATGAACAGAGGCTAATGACATTGCATAGTAAATAGTACATTATACAAAAATTAATTATAAAATATATCATTACATAAAAATAAAAAAATAACAAAATCATGTTTTTGAAATACGTACTCTTAGAAGCTTTAAATGGTCATGCGATTTCAAACCCAACAAGCAGTCTTCACAGTGAAGTAGCATCATAATGAAGACCCATATAAATAAGGCACCCTCACACTCATTATAACTTCATTTTCCAAAGAAAGAAAATCTTTCTTTAAAATCCACGTGACATCACCTTCTTTGAAAGACCAAAAGGGACCAACTCTCCTCTAATTTCTTGTCTTAGCCAAAATTTCTTTTTAGTTTTTGAAGAAATAAGATCTCTCCTAACAACCAATGTGTCACTTTCTTTTGATGAGATGTGCCTCCATAAAGAAGATGAAGCATTTTTAAATATATGCATGGGATCTAGTAAGTGTGTAACCTTAAGATGTTCCCAATACGGAAGCTCATAAAAGATAGATTTCCTTTTCATCCCAATGGGAAATTTCTCAACATAGGTGTCAAAGAATTCTGGATCATCGAGCATAGGCTCCCCGTTTGAATCAAACATTTCTACTAACTCATTCTCTTCTCTCTTTCATATGCTCTAAGCCATTCAACTGATGTCATTATTGCAGGCCTTTGGGTTATCTTTGGTTTACCATTGAAAGTGGATGTTTCTATTTTGTAAGGGTGTTCTTCTGGGAGGAATACCCTGGAGCAGTCATACACTGGCTTTCATAGGTGGTCAAACCACCTGGGCCTTCATAGAAATTCCACAATATTTACATCCATGATACCCTTTTGTTACAAGACCTGCAAAATTATTGTATACATGTCGACACGTTAACGACCATGAAGATATGAACAATTGCAACGAATTAAATTAATATGCGAAACAATATTGTTACTAAAAAAATCAATAAGAATGTAATTTACCATAGAAAACTCCTAAGCCTAGATAATCATGTATGGTGTGAGCACATATGCCATATCACATAAAAGTCCTCTCTCTTGTGTAGAATCTCTTGTAAAATTTGTAAGTATCTATGTTGTTTTACTTTTTTGAGTTTATAATTAATAGAACAAAAAACTCATTTATATTGAATATATGGTTTATAATTGGTTTTAAAATGTGCAGGAAACAAAGTATGGAACTATGTCAACATAAGACTTATTGCAACAAGGCATGAGACCTGGTTTTGAAACCATGTGCATAGTTTATGAGTTACTTCTTGCTATGGTACATTGTTATTTGATTTACATTGATGTATATTATTTATTTCAATTTCCATTATTCTCACCAATGTAGATACACTCATTACACTTTATTTTTATGTTTGCGTATGGAACATCAAGATTAAGAAGATGAAAATAATCGATGCAATCAACAAAACATTCCTCCAAATAACCCAAGTTATGGAAGTAGCTCAAGTATTCACAACAATTCCAACGAAGAATGATGATCGACTTGGATATCAATGCAACCTATTGTGTTTTTTGAAATAATTGTCTATGAAAATCAAACATTCTGTTTAATGTGATGGACATAGTGTCCCAATTGAAAGAAAACAGGTTACCAATAACAATCCTATTTCATATGACAAAGAACCTCTTATTGATATATAATAAAATATATTTTAATTTCTTATATTGTGTTATCCAATGTCACTACGAAATGTTACAACAATGATTAAATATATGGATGATTAAATATTGTAATGAAGAGATGTGAAATCCGATAATATAACAAATTAATCCAAATATGACATACAAATGTACTAATCATATTTTAATTGATATGAATATTGTTATAAGATATATGTCTATTTTTTAATGAATAACGGATTTAAAAAATTACAATAATTGCATGTTAGAGGTCGAGGTCATTTAAGAAACTAGCACATCTATAACATAAAAACATACAGGTGTATTATATAAAGGCACTGTGATGGCATCTGTGATGACATCTTTTTGCATGCCCGATTCCTTTTCAGAAAATGAAAGCACCAATGCGTTTATCTCTTCAAGCACCGACCTTAATGCGTTTATCTCTTCAAGCACTCACTTTATTTGAGATTAACGCCTCAGTGCATTGTAATTCTTAATGCACTAATGCTTCATATAACTAGCTTAGATCTATCTTAACTTTGTACCAAGAGGGATCAAATTTCTCGAGGCGCAAACCTCATTTTTTAGTGTGCCAAGAGGGATCAAATTTCTCGAGGCTCAAAACTCCTTTTTGAGTGAAGAACTTGAGGAAATATTTGCACCTCTGAGAGATTTGATCTCTTTCAGAGCTTGATAGATCTTGGGTTAAGTTGGATCTAGGCTAATTTAATTATTAATTATATTATTTTTTACTTTTATTTTTATTTTTACATAATTTTACAGAGTCCATGCAAAAATGTCATAAAATTAGATTAAAAAAAAATATTTATAACATGTTTTGATTGTGAAATGAGAGATTGTTTTTTAGCATGTGGTATTGATGAGCAATGGTATTGGCCCATGGTATTCTAACAAAGTTAACAATATATATGGTAAATTTGGGGTGAATATCCATGGTTAGAAGTCTTTTTATATTGTAAGTATTAAGTTTTTATGTGCTTATTAATGAAATTTAAATGTGGTTACAAAGTTATTATTTTAATCTATATGGTAAAATGGATCGTAATTTATAACTACTATTTATATCTTATATATCTTAATGTGATAGAGGTTTTAGATATCAAAAGTAATTATAATCTTTTTGCTTTTAGATTTAATTAAAAAAATATGATAAATTAGATTCAAATCAATATTTTGATTGTGAAATGAGAGATAGTTTTTGGGCATGTGGTATTGATGAGCCATGGTATTGGCCCATGGTATGGTAACAAACCCTATTTACAACTAATAATATCTATGGTAAAGTTGGCGTGAATATCTATGGTTAAAAATGGTGAATATCTATGATTAAAAATATTGTTATATAGTAAGTTTATTATAAGTATTAATGTTTTTATGTGCTTATTAATTAAATTTAAATATGGTTACAAAATCATTATTTTAATTCATAAGTTAAAACGGGTGTTAACTTATAGCTACTACTTTTATACTATATATTTTAATGTGATATGTATATTATTATTTTATTTTATCTACAAAGTTATTTGTCAACAAAATTACAATATAACAAATTGAATTTTATTATTTTTACAACATCTTCCCAATACTAGGCTCTATATTACTTTTAACCTTTTATTAAATATTTATAAATCTTTTACATTTTATAAATTGAAAATATTAATATAAAGTCAACATATTAAGGTGACATGTAAGAATGTTTACAAATTTTTTTACATTACACCTACACATCTACCCTATATTGGGTTGTAGAGTGCCTCTCAGCGCAACTAACCCCTCGGTCCTACAAAATATTATTTCCAGCGAGATTCGTTATGAAAACTAATAGCTCCTGTCCTTTTGTATAACTAACCCACTGGAGTGTTTGTACAAATGATACGCATTGGCACTGCAAGTTTGAAAAAAAACACTCATAGAACAATTATTTTTTGTGTGCTTTGGTGTCGTTCCTTACAATAACACCCTGGAGATTTTTTATCTCTTAGCATCGGTGCGGTATATATTACACATTGATATTATTTTCATTCAATGCCTCTGTGCTTTTAGTTATGTATGTAGCCCATTGCTTTTATATATGTGATTTTTTTATCCATCGGTGCAGTATATATTACACATTGATATTCTTTGCATTCAATGCCTCTGTGCTTTTAGTTATGTATGTTGCCCATTGCTTTTATATATGTAGTGGTGATACTTTCTAGTGGTGCTACTTGTTCCCTTAAAATATAGTTACAGATCAAATGAGAACTATTACTCAAAATGGGTACTTGAGCCAAAAAATATAAAAAAAAACACAAAAAAAAAAGGTGTTGATTCTACATAATCATTTTTTTCCAGAGTAAATTTTCAATATTTTTTAAAAATAACAGTAAAAAAAATAAAAACCATTTTGTTTGGTGCAAAAAACACCTTGAAATCGGAAAGTGTTGATGCTAGAATAACATCTTTCTCACGATACATTTTCAACTTTTTTTAATAATGAAGTTAAAAATAGAATATCACGACTCTAAAAAATTTTAAATTCCCAACGATTTTCAAGCATAACATTAACGATAAAATATTGCGTCTTTGAAAAGCCTTAAAATTCCAATGATTTTTAAGCATGGCATTAAATTTAAAATATCACTTCTTTGAAAAACTTAAAATTCCAACAATTTTCAAGCATGGTGCTAAGAAAAACAGTTTTCAACTATAACATTAAAGATAAAATATCACGACTTAGAAAAATATTTAAATCTTTACAATTTTTCAACCATTGAATTAAAACCAAAGATCATGTCTACAAAACAATCTTAAGTTTTCAAAATATTTCAAGCATGACATTATGGAAAATATTTATGACTAAAAAAACTTCAAAAATGAACATCTGAATGAACGAGTTATTATACCAAGAGTAATTTTTTTAAAATGTTAAATGTATAGTGATTTTAAAATCTTACCCTAAGGCAATTTGATATATTGCAAAAAAAAATTTAAAAATCAATTATCAAATTGACACGCAGTGTAGATGAGCTCAACCCATTGTAATGAAAACTTAAAGATCAACCATGAAATTAACACATTGTGGGGGAAAATTTAAAATCAACTATGATACATAATGAGATCGGGTTGCTAGACAAACATCGACACAGACTCATATATATATATATATGAAAACAAAAATTCAAATCTTGAAAAATAAAAATAAAAAATAATAACAAGTAATAAACATAAAAAACATGACAAAAAAAATCAAATATAAAAAATATATAGAAATACAAAAATTCAAATATTGAAAATAAAATAAAATAAACAATAACAAGTAAAAAAAAAACACATGACTTAAAAAAATATAAAATGTAAAAAAAATTAACCATACCATGTAAAATTAAAAAAAGAAGAAGAGTAAAATAAAAAATAAATAAATAAATAAATTTACAAAAATTAAATACAACATTAAAAAAAGGTTAAAAACTAAAAAAAAAAAATTCCCCGGCCACCCCTAGGCACAACTGGACAGGTTGGAAATTGGACGATTCATGACAAAAAATAAATTAAATATCATAAAATATATAAAAATAAATAAAAATAAAAAGCCAAAAAAACCATAAAAATGTAAAAAATAATAATAGAATTAACGTGTAAAACTAAAGAATTTAAATAAATAATAAATAAATAAAATAAAAAATAAACAAAAAAAATATATAATTTAAGAAAAAATAAATAAAAAATAAAAATAGAAAAACATCATTTAAAAAAATAATTACAAAAAATATTAAAAAAAATCAAAACAATTAAAAGGTATATTAAATTAAATTAAAAACAAAAAATAAAAATTTTTAAAAGAAAATTAAAAAAATTATATTATAAAATAATAATAATAATAATAATATTTTAAAAATTAAAAAAATTATATTATAAAAAAGTAAAATAATAATAATAATAATTTAAAATTATAAATTATAAAAAAAAACTAAAATTATAAAAAAAATTCAAAACCATTAAAAAAAAATAAATTTAAATTTAAAATTAAAACTTAAAAAAAAAATTAAAATATTCAAATTAAAAAATAAAAATAAAAAAACATTAAAAAAAACTATATTAAAAGTAAACAATTATTATTTTTTTATTAAAATAACCCCAAAAAATATAAAACTAAAATTAAAAAAAAAATAATTAAAAAATATAAAAATAAATAAATATTGACTTTTCTAGCCTTTTACGATGTCAAAATTATAGTGAGCTCGGGAGGCTTCTCTCCAAGCTTTTTGAGCATAGGAATAAAATCTTAAATCAAACTAAATAATTTGTTTCTTTAGGACCGATAGACCAAAGTTTGGTCTCAGTGGACGTTAACCATCATCATCAAAACATTAAAAAAATACTATATAAAAAAAAATTTAATTTTTTTATTTATTAAAATAACCACCCCCCACATGCAGCCCCACCCCACCACGTCCCCACCCCCTCGCTCTCGCACCCTAGCCCCCCTCCTCCCCTCTCGCCTCCACCTCCTCCACTCCCCCCCCCCACACCCTCCCTCCCCCCGACCCTCCCCTCTCTGCTCCCTCTCCCTCACCCCCCTCCCCTCCTCACCTGACCCACCGCGACCCCCAACCAATGACCGCCCGGGCATACGGGGGCTGCGCTCATTTTCTCATTTGATTAATAACTATGTTTTAAGCGCATCGTAAAAACATCTACTATAACTGCGAGCTACCCATATTTTTTTTAGCTGTGATGAAGTCCATTAAAACTTTCACTAAAACATCTGCTATCTCAAAAATATGTTTTAGAAAATGTTTTTCTTGATAATTTTTGTCAATTTTATAACACTAAAAACCGTTTTTTATTTTCTATTAGAAAATATTTTATTTATAATAATACAAATTTTAAAAAAGCAATCATATTTTTAGTTTTGAATTCTTATTAGAACAGTTCAAAAAACTATAATTTTAAGATTCAATGAATTAAAATTAAAATTCTAATAAATTACTATAAATGTGATTTTAATAAAATTCATAAAAATTAATAGAAATTTCAAAAGACTATAATTTTGAAACTCAGTAAATTAAAATTATAATTATAATAAATTACTAGTAATGTGATTTTAATAAAATTCCTAAAATTAATAGAAATCCAATTGAATTAATTTAATGCATGAATTTCCTCAATATTTATCTTTAACCTTTACATATTTATATATTTGGTTTTGTTATCTCTTTGAACCATTGTTATATAAATTTTAATGCCTATCATGTTTGAGAAGTACTCATAAATATCTGAGAATGGTGTCTAAAATAAAGCCAATTAAATTAGTTTAATGCATGAATTTCCTCTATTTATCTTCAACATTTACATAATTATATATTTGGTTTTGTTATCTCTTTAAATCATTGTTATGTAAATTTTAATGCCTACTGTACTCATAAATATTTGAGAATGGTGTCTAAGATCACACCCGTTCTGGGTAATAGGGTGCAAATATTTAACCTTTACATTTTATATATTTGGTTTTGTTCTCTTTGAACCATTGTTATGTAAATTTTAATGCCTACCATTTTTGATAAGTACTCATAAATATTTGAGAATGGTGTCTAATATCACACCCGTTCTGGGTAGTAGGGTGCAAATATTTTTAAAAAGGATTGGAACCCATATTTATTTATACTCTCTTAGGTGAAGAAAATGAAACCAAAGAAAAAATTGGATAAAAAATTGCTTGTATAGAATCAAACAACATAAACATGAAATTATATTTAATAGATTTTATATATGATAACGTCTATATAGCTTTGCATAGAGGCAAAGCACATAAATATGAATTTGATATTTAATTGGGTTTTATATATGATAACGTCTTTATATATAGCTTTGAATAGAGGAAAGCCACATAAACATGAAATAAATTATATTTGATAGGGTTATATATATATATATATATATATATATATATATAATATTTTTTTATTAAAATTAAAATTTTATAATGTTTTTTAATTTAACAAATTATATTTGTGTAATTGGAAGTTAATCAATTATATTAATTTAATAAAAATAATTTGACATGATAATTTAGTGTATTATGAATTAGTTATGTTTAGAGATTATAAAAATATATTTTTTCTTTTCTAAGTAAGATTAATCTATTAATATGATACAAAAAGGTAATTATAGAGAGGCCTGGCCTCTAAAGTACTGAGCATCAACCATCACAAAATAATTCGGTCTAGCTATGATTGCCCCAACAGAGGGGAAACTAGTCAAAGAAATAAAAAATACCCACATATGGGTTAACAATTTTGACCAAAAAACAAAATGACATCTCAGACATTGCATAGATCTAATCATAAAACATAAATTTAACAGTAAACTCCCAGTCAGCATGAGAAGCATCCACCTGGCAAAAAAGTGACACCTGGCTGCCAAGTGTCAGGGCTAGAGGTTGTCCGGGGCCGGTTCTTCTTCAATCTTGCACGCATATTTGTACCAATCATCCTCTTCAGCTGACGTGTCCTCGTGCTGAGTTGGGTGGACGGTTTCAGCGTTCCCTGTGCCCGCATGCAGGCCAGACGTGTCGCCTCGTTGGCTACCAGAAGCCTGAGTGTCACCAAGGTTGCTCCCCACTGCTTGCTGATTGCTAGCCGGTGCTTTGCCATGCAGGGTGGCTCTATCAACGTCAGGTTGCTGTTCGCCTGGGCTGCAAACACCTCTGTTGCTTGGAGCTTCCCTGTTCAACTCTTCGTTGTGTGTACGCAGAGGTGCCAACGGGTCCATTTCTTCAGTAAATGTAATAGTTACAGTAGCGGTGATGATGGGCCGGTTCAGAGTGCTGCGAAAACGAAATTGAGTGGTATGGGGTGCTGGATGCGGGGGGAGGGGGAAGTTTGCTATATGAACTGCAGCGTCCCTCCGTTTAGAACCTTGAAATCGAGTTCTTCCCCTTCTGCTTCAGGTGTCTGGATATCGGCTGTGGAGAGAGCCGAATGGATTGGGATTGTCTGCTGAAGAAGCAAGGGAAACAGAGTCAGGGCTGGGAGTTGCAGGAGGGTGGATGCTTCCGCCGCGCGTGCCTCCCCTCCTACTTCGCATTCGATGACGAACCATGGCAGGATTGAAGGCAAGGTTGGCAGCAGGGGAGGTGGTGGAATAATTGTGTAGAGGATGGACCAAGGAGGGTTGAGCCAGAGCTAAGTTGCAGAGCCTGGTTTGAGAATAATGAAATCCATTACCCAAGTCAATGCAACTTAGCAGCGAACATCGGCAGCTAGCGACAGTGCGAGAGCATGGTTCAGAGGCATGCGGAGGGCAGACACACTGGAGCAATGGGGGAGGGATAACATAATGCTCAACAGACTCCATAGCTATGAAAGAGGTGGAGCAGTCTCGGCCTTGGGACGCATTTAATGGCTCCTACAGGGTGCCTTGAATGTGCCTCAGATGGGCTTGGGGGAGGACACAGGTGGCCATGTGGCCAGCCCATCCGTCGCCCGACTGTCTTGTCGAATTAATTACCTGGATAATCACCCGCATCTGAGTGATTATAAAATTATATTAAAAGTATTTATATTTATTAATTATTTTTTATTATTAGATATTTATATTTTAATTTACAATTATTAAAAATAGTTATTTATCAATTTTTATATCATTGTAGTTTTTAACAAATTTTAGAGGTTAATATTAGTGGGTTTGTTAATTTTTTATGTATTTTTCTAAAAATAGAAAAAGTTAATTTCCATTTTTCCTAAAAATTCGATTCTAAATTTCATTCCATTTTTTTTAAAAATCACTAAAATTTTATAGAAATTACATAAAATTATAAAAAATTTGAATACTTTTTAAAAAAATCCATTAAATAATTTAGACTAATAAAATTAACCAAAATTTCTAAACTTAAAAATAAATTACTATTTTTATAATTTTTTAGTACAACTTTAGGAAAACTAATTGTTTATAAAAAAGTATGATATTTTCCAGGACAACTATCGCGAAATATTTTTTTATGATTTTCCACGACAACTTTCACGAGATATTTGTTTATAAATTAAATTATGATATTTTAAAATTTTACGAAATCTTTTACCAAATCTGTGGTGTTTCCGAATCTTACACCCAACCACGTTTTTAATAGTTCCAAATGTCACGACATTGGTATCGTTATTTTACACCCGAACAGAGTCGTTGAGAATTCCAGTTGTACCAACATTGGTATCGTTACTTCCACCCGACCAGTCTTTAGGAGTTCCAAATGTCACAACCTCCCCGTTATTATTATTATTATTATTCTTTTTGCCGTAGTTTAGTTAGTTTGAGAAGTTGCCCAGAAAGTTATGGAAATTTGGGTCATATTTGAGAAAATCTGGCAAGGATTTATGTAAATCCAAGTTATAGTTGTTAAACTTTCAAAATTTTAGGTGTTTTACACGTTTTTTATGGTGTTGAATCTATTTCCACCATCAAAAACACGATTCAAACACTGCCTCTACAAGATTTTTTGAATTTTTTTTGTTTGGATTCCAGCCACTTTTGACCCTCTTGGCAATTGGGCAATTTCTCCGCCTCGATAGACGACTCCATTCTTTTTTCTTTTTCAATGATTTTTCTCAGCACTGAACTCGTGTTTTATCTCTTTCAGTTGTAGCTTCCCTTATGGATGGTGATTGCTAGAAGTATTGTCACAAACATATTAATAATATTAGTGTTGTGATATTTGGAATTTGTAAAGATGTGTTTGGGTTTAAGATAATTGAGCTGAGAGGTTTACTAAGTTAAGAGGCTCATTATACAGTTCAGTATGAGAAGATGTGTAAGTCTTTCCGTTTCCATTTAAAATAAAAATAAAAGTTAAAAATTATGTTTTAAATAAAAAAATAATGTCCGCTATAATTAAAAAATAATGAATATGTTCTAAAGTAATTAAAAGTAATAAAAAATATGTCATCCATTTCCCTTTAAAATAAAAGTTAAAAATTATGTTTTAAATAGAAAAATAATGTGAACTATAATTAAAAATAATGAATATGTTTTAAAGTAATTAGACATAAAAAAAAATGTGTCAATAAAATGTTTAAATCTTTTAATTTGGTTATTGATAAAATATTTTAATATGAATTAATATTGACATATACTTAAAAATATGTTAATAATAAAAAAACCATTTTAATTTGCTTCCTAAAATGTGTGCAATTTTTTTAATGATGTCTAGTTATTTAATTTTTTTTTTTGATTTAAAAAAAAAATTGGTTAACATGAATAAAATCTCCACTCAATGAGCTTCTCACCTCACTTATATATTATTTTTTAAAAATTATATATATATATATATAGAAAAAATAAGTTTTTATGATGAAAACATTTATTTGGTCCTATATATATTTTATTTGGTATTCAAAAATACAGTTTAAATAATAAAAAATAACATATTATATTTTATATTATAAAAAAAAATACATGAAATTTTTTATTCTTCTAAACTCATACTTAAAATTATTCTATACTAATAATAACATAACCACATGATTAATATATTTGTCACATTACTTCTAACAATAACTCATCCATAAAGAAAGCAACCAAAAGAGATAAAAAATGAGTTCAGAGTGCTGAGAAAAATCATTGAAAGAGAAAAAAGAATAATAATAAGAGATGGGAGAATCCAGCAAAAAGTTGATCTAAAATCGAAAGAGTTAGCGTTTTTGACCTATCCCATAGGCTGGGGAAGAGTTAGCAAAAGCAAAGACAAAAGAAGAAAGGATTTTGATGAAAGGATTAGAAACATTTGCCTTATAAAATCTATGCTCCTACGACTAACGTACCCAGATTTTATTAAGCTGTCCAA
This sequence comes from Pinus tabuliformis, assembly GCA_031772625.1. Taxonomy (NCBI): domain Eukaryota; kingdom Viridiplantae; phylum Streptophyta; class Pinopsida; order Pinales; family Pinaceae; genus Pinus; species Pinus tabuliformis. The sequence continues at coordinate 1,582,718,232 of CM062816.1, forward strand.
ACATTTAGTTGATCAGAAACAATTCTGATGGCTTTCTGCTGCGTTCGAACTATGAATTATGTTATTTATACCATTGCTTGCATTGTTATTTTTCTGCAATCAACTTTTATAGGTAATCATAAATAGCAAATAATTTCTTGTATATTAAATTTTTTTTGGAAGAGTTATTTATATGTTGGGAAGAAAAATTACTTATAAATTAATAGAGTAATGTAAGAAGATTTAGTAGAGTAGTATACGAAGATACAAGTAATATGAAGAGTAATATATGAAGATACAAGTAATATGAAAACAAGTCTCGTCGCTATCTTATTTTTTCTCTTATTTTTTCTCCTGCAGATGCCCAGTCCATTGGAGTTTGCTACGGCAGAGTTGCTGATAACCTGCCTCCGCCACCGGCAGTGGCAAGCTTGTATACACAAAACAGCATTGGAAAAATGAGAATGTTTGACGCTGATCCCACCGTTCTAAGTGCATTTGAGAACTCGAGTGTGGAAATAACGGTGGGAGTCCCCAACCAAGATATCCAGACGCTCGCCAGCAGTGAAGCCGGTGCAACCCAATGGTTCAACACCAACATCAAGCCATACTATCCTGCAGCGAATATCACATACATTTCGGTGGGCAACGAGATTCTGCTGACTGATCCGGTCAATGCCCCGTTACTCTTACCCGCCATGCAGAATCTTTACACCGCCATTCAAACAGCCGGTTTTGAAAACGACATCAAGGTGTCTACATCACATAGTATCAGTATGCTCGGCTCTTCTTACCCTCCCTCTGCCGGTGCCTTCAGTGCTCAATTTGCAGACACTATAAAATCAATTCTAGGGTTCCATTCCACTACAGGTTCTCCTTTCATGATCAATGTGTACCCTTATTACAGTTACTTGTCAGACCCTAACGACATTTCTCTTGACTACGCTGTGTTCAGACCCACAACCCCTGTTATTGATGGTAATCTGACTTATCACAATCTGTTTGATGCAATCGTGGACGCCGTACTGTCCGCCATGGGAGCTTTGGGCTATCCCGACGTCGCTGTCGTTATCACTGAAAGCGGCTGGCCTTCAAACGGTACGGATGTTGCGACGATAAGCAATGCAGAGACTTACAATAACAATTTGATCCAGCATGTGCTGTCTACGGCGGGAACGCCGAAGAGGCCAGGCCAAAGCATTGAGTCATTCGTTTTCGCTATGTTTAATGAAGATCAGAAGCCTGGACCTATTACAGAACAACATTTCGGACTGTTTTACCCCGACACTAAACTCCCTGTGTATCCCGTAAACTTCACATTAATTTAATTCAAGGCCAACACCAACCATGAAATAAGAAATAATATTTCGCATGCATGGCTTATCATGCCCTCCTATTTCTTGTTGTTATTTATTTTAGATATCATTTTTTGGGATTCAACTGCGTTAAAATAAGTCATTCATATGTAATCATTTCAATGAGAGGTAGTCTTAACCATAGTTACCAAGTTCGTCCGTATCGGCGAAAAAAATACGTTAATTCGCCAGTTCGGTTCGGTATGGCGATTAGTTCGGAGAATTCTAATTCGGTACGGTGCTACATTTTTGTCAAGGTCACTGCTCCAGTTCGCTTTCTCTTGCTTTCTCCCTTAACGTGTTCTGCACCCCAGCACTAATACAGAATAATGTGCTTCGTTACTCTCCTGCTTCCTCCTTTAACGTGTTCTGCACCCCATCACGAATACGGAATAATGTGCTTCGTTACTCTCCTGCTTCCTCCTTTAACGTGTTCATACGTAATGGGTTTCGTTACACCAAACAATGTCCTGTGTTTCGCTACACCGAACAATGGCCGAACAATGGCCATACGGAAGGTATACAATAAATAGATCTACAGTTTGATATATAAAAATTTACATGGTTGAGTAAATACATAACAATTTTTCAAACTAAGAGATTTTCAAACATTGTTTAAATATATTTTATAAATTTAGAAAATGGTGGGTAGGTATATAAATTTAAAAGTATTAAAAAGTTTGGAAATTGGAACTAGACAATTTTGGTGAAAATTTGAAATAATGTAGAAAGACAAAATTAATGCTAAGATCAACTACTTTTTATAAATTGTCTTAGAAGAATTAGTCAATTGGTATTTTCTGTATTCAAGCCTCTGTAGTCACATAATGAATTAAGCAAGTTGGTATTTCTTAATAGAAAAAATTGACAATTTTTATAGAAAAAAATAAAATCAGTGATTTCTATATTACCAAATTGATAATTCTTATTGGAAAAAAATAAAAATAAAAAATATAATTTTTATAGAAAAAAATAAAAAAATAGTAATTTCTAAATTAGAAAATTTCATGAAATGTCAATTTGCAATTAAGAAAAAAAGATAATTCTTACCTTACAACAAATTATAAAATAACAAATTGATTGCAAATCAATAACTCTTATATAAAACATAAAAAACAGTAACTTCTATTTTGGAAAAAAATCAACTTATACAACTTCTGTATTTCCATTAAAATTTTGAATATAATGATTATTTATTTAAATTTATAAATATATATATATAAGAGTTTGTAAAATGTATAGTGTCGAATTTTTTCCGTATTGAATTTTATAGAGTCGAATTTTTTCCGTATCGTATCGAATTCGAATTCAAATTTGGTAACTATGGTCCTAACTAACTAATTTCTCAATTTCTCATGATTTGAATAATTCACTTAGCACTCATTACATGAATTAATGTTATTTATTTATTTTTATAATAAAATTATATATATATATATTTTTTTTCAAATACATATTTTGTCTTATTATGAGTGTTATAAGATGTATAAGAATACATATGGGAAACATCTAACCATCAACAAATATGTGATACTTTCCCATAATCTTAAATAACAATTATCTTTAATAATCTTAAACAAAGTACTTTATTTAAAAAATAAATATTTTTAAACCGTTATTGAACGCATGCGAAATAGCGGAGGCAATGTTTTCGGATTCAGATGGACCTTATTATATCTGTGGTGGCATGGCGTTAAGCCTTTAGCTTCTGTTTGGCATTAAGAATTTACCGTTTGTTTGACTGGGTATTAAGCCGTCTATACGTAAGCCGTCTTAGTATATTTTGAGTGTTTTGGTTTAATTTCTTTTAAATTTGGTAGTAATTTATTGAAATCATAAGTTTGTTTGAGCTAGCACAAATTGAGTTTTCCTGTCTAATTTTTTTAAATTTGATAGTAATTTATTGAAATCACAAGTTTAATAGGTAACCCTTGCACAATCAAAATGTCCTAAAGCGTTTTGTTTTGTTTTTTTTGTTTTTATTCAGATTTGGTAGTAATATTGAAATCACTTGGTAGTAATATTGAAATCACACGTTTGATGTGTAAACCTTGGACAATCAAAATGTCCTAAGGGTTTTTCTTTATGTCTATTTTTTCTCAAATTTGGTAGTAATTTATTGAAATCACAAGTTCGATGGGTAACCCTTGCACAATCAAAATGTCCTAAGGGTTTTTCTTTTTGTCTAATTTTTCTCAAATTAGATAGTAATTTGTTGAAATCACAAGTTTGATGGGTAACCCTTGCACAATCAAAATGTTTCAAGGGTTTTTCTTTCTATTTTTTCTCATATTTGGTAGTAATTTATTGAATTCACAAGTTTGATGGTAACCCCTACATAATCAAAATGTCCTAGGGATTTTTCAGAGTGCCGAATCCATATATAGTCAAAAGCCTAATTTCAATAACACAAATCAAAATTTCACCTTAAATATTTCCACTAAATTTCAACACTAAAAATCTTAAAAATCACACTAAAAACATTTTTAAAAAAATAAAAGTGTGTTGAAATGAACACTGCTCCAGCTAATTTGTTACTCTCTTTTTTAATAAAAGTGTGTTGAAATGGATACTGCTCAAGCTAATTTGTTAAAGAAATAACTTGGTATGTTGCGAGTTATTTTTTTTATGACCATCTGCGTTGGTGTGAGCGCCATAGGTGTCTAAGTGTTGAATTACTTTTTATCATGGGTTGAAGATTTTGAATGTCGAATTCTTTTATCATTCATTGAAGAGATTTACATTAAAGGGAGCACATATTATTTATTAACATTTGCACTAAGAGGTGTAAATGGTATGTCTACAATGTTTTATAGCTTTTTTTTGACCATTCGAATATATATACAAGAAGATTTGAAATAGTATAGTTTTTTTTTTAACTGTTCGAATATATATAAGAAGACTTGAAATAGAATAATTTTTAATGAAAGTTAGGGATCGATTAGTGGTAGGTGGGTTGAACCGGCTCATAGGTCAAACAAGCTCAAGCTCAAAAGTCAGGTATCTTTTAAAAAATCTAGTGTGCAAAATGGTCACATTGCCATTTTATAAAATCATATTTTCTTTTAATATATATATATATATATATATATTTTAAACGTAATCTCTTTATTACTATTAATAATATTATTTAATAAATCAATTAAGTGACTTGTGAATATGGATCCAATTCAATTATTTTTTTTAATTAAAAAATTAATAACAAATAAAAGAATAGATAATTGAAATCATATATTTTAAAATTAAAATTAATTAATTAAAAATAAAATCTATAATAATATAATTAAATTATTTAGTAATGTTAATGGTTTTTAACTTGGATGAAAAAAATAAACAAAATATATAAATCGTCAACCATGTTCAAAGAATTATTCCACTAATTACATTGGTCAATCCTTGAAATTTTAAAAATCAATTAAATGTATTTATAAATTAAAATATTTATATTTTTTATTTAATAATAAGAAAAAAATTGTGCAAATCACCGGAGTTGTTGAATGAGTTTATAATAATGGTTTATCACTCCTATTTGTGGCTCCAAATTATTAGTTGGTCAGTTAATTAAAAATGTGCTCCTAACAACGAGTTAGTGAGATATTGTTAGGGTTTTATGGACAAGAGGGAGGTGAAGCGAAGAGGGCTAGAGGTGATGGGTTTGCATCTTAAATTCCATTTGATAAAAGCAAGGCAATGGAGGCATTGGAGTAGCAACATCCCTACCCCAATCCAAGGAGGGTGGAATTCATGTCATTTTCATTTCCATATGGTATGTCGAGTGGGATGGGAGAAGACTAAATAGAAGGGTGGGGAGGATGAGTGAAATTGAGCTTATTAAAAATATACTAACAACTAAAGTGTAGTATATTCCACTTTAATAGAAGGAACAACGCTGAGCGATCTCATATGAAGTATATATGGATCAAGCCATGGAAGTAAAATAAAAGAAAATGCTATATATTCATTATGTGCAGACAAGGGGACAATGGGCTTCCAGGTTAACTGCACAGAAACTTGACAGTGACACCGCTCCCAAGGTAAGCAAGATTCTGAAACTTGACTCTAGAATTTAAAATGAAATAGAATTGATCACATTTCAGTCGACTCTATAACACACAATAACCAATTTCCTTAGAGCAGAATTAGGCTTGAAAGCTTTCAATAGAATGGATGAATTAGAAGATCATGTTAGAAGCTTATCATTCTATCCTATCTAAAGAAGAAAGTGTCGATGGAGAACTGGAAGAGGAGATGGAGAAGCAATTATTCCAATTCTATGTGCAGGTCAAAATGGTAAAGGTAAACAAACCAAAATGAAATTGAAGCTCAAGTACCTCTTCAGAATCCTAGATCTAAAGTTGGAGGTGGATATTGGTGAATACCTTGATATATTGTTGTACACTTTAGGATTTTATCGAAGCACTCCATCAGCTCTGCTTCGGTGGGTCTTTTGTTCGATTCCCTATCTATATTTGCAAATTGTTCATCAAAGGTCATTCTCATTCAAGCCATTTAAAGCAATGGAAGGGGGTTTACACCATGCAAACTTTTTACAAATACTTCAATGTCTGTAGGATTTTGTTAAAGATCGATTGTCTGTGATCATTTTTTCAATAATTCCTTTAGGAGCAGGCTCAGTTAGCAAGGATAAATGAGGTATTCGGGTGCAGTTGACAACACTGAAGGGTTTTACAATCTTGTTCATATTCATTTTTAAATCATTGCCAAAATTCAACGAAATGAATGATCTTCTCACAAGGTATTTCACCAATTATGTGGATCTCAAACGTGCAGCCTTAAAGGAGGACCTTGAGGTGGGTCCCAAGATGGAGATGGTAGAATTGGAGATTGTGTAGAAATTTTGAATAATTTAACACATATTCAACAGAGATTATCCTGATCATGTACTATTGCGGAATACATACACAATACATAAGCTCCTCTACGTTGATCATCAATATAGCAGCATCAATAACAATAAAACATCAAGAGCATTCACACATTAACACATTATATATCCCGGGGAAAGCATCTCGCTAAAAACCCCAACTATCTGTATATTAATGATTGAGTCATGTAACATTACACAGCGTAATACTTCTCACAAGTATCTCCACCTCTGTTACACACAATACAACTCAGATCTGATCTCCAAATCTCTTCCACTGCTTGCCTGCCTCCACTGCTCAATACCTGCTCAAGAACTGATGAGAATGGCTCACCAAACTCGTTTTTCACCTGCAAATAGTCACTCACACTTTGTTGGACGTGAGCACAAGCTATAATGTGGGCAAATACATGAGAAAACTCATTGGCATACTCAATCCCTTGATTGTGCAAGATCTGGTGCACAACTATAGTCACAACTGATAACAATCTGATTCTCTACCACCTGTCCCTGTTGAACTGAACATGCACTGACATGCAACTGAGTTAACTGATGTATTCATTAGTTGTATTATGAGTTAATAACTTGTGAATTAATTAATAACTAATTCATCCAACTCATCTCTAGTCTATTTGCCAGTTAGACTAAATACAACCAGTTTAACAAAGCTAAACTGAACACAACTCCATCAACTCCACAATCAACTCCACCAAACTCAATTGATTGAGTTCTAACTGAAGTCATGCATGCAACAACTCAACTGACTCATAAGAAAAGCGTATTTCCTTCTGACAGCTGCATGTGCCACCTCTGTAGCTCAAACTGAAGTGCTCCAAGAGAATAAGATCAAGTTTATAGTCCAAATATTATTATGAGATAATAATATTTGACTTTTCTATTTTTGACAGCCAGTCTAAAAATAGACTGTGATCACTCACACTGTGATCACTCACACTTTCATAAAAAATAGAAGTCCATCTATTTTTCCCAACTTGACCAATCATCCATAAACAGCAACCTGCAATCCATAGACATGATCCATATGTCTAAAAATAGACATAGTCTAAAAATAGACTTGCGCCAAAATTAGCCTGCGGGCCCACTTAGTGAAGGCGACTCTTTTCACTAAGCTCCATCATCTTGTTGCAATCTCAACACTCCCTCTCGACAAGATATGGGTTATCAGCAACCCCTATCCTGCCTCGGTGGTACTCGAATTTGCTCCTGGTGAGAGCCTTCGTCAGAATATCAGCATCCTGATCCTCCGTTGGAATGTACGAAAGTAACATGATCCTCCGCTGCACACAATCTCTGATATGATGGCACCTGATGTGCTTGGACCCGAAAAACCCGACCAGGATCATCCTCATCCACACAGATCTCTGCTTCCTGCTGTACCAAGAAACTGCTGTCGATCCAATACTGAAGACCCCTCCTGATGTGCTCTTTCTGTCCGTTGGGCTCCCTGCCCAATCTGCATCCGTGAAGCCACATAGCTTCACCTTATCCTCCTGTCTGTACCACAAACCATATCCCGATGTGCCTCTCAAGTGGCTCAATACATGCTTTCCCGCCTTCCAGAAGAGCTTGGTAGGCTTAACCATAGCTTGTGAAAGCTGGTTAACTGCATAGCATATATCGGGTTCTGTATTGACCAAATACATCAGCGACCCCACCAACTGTCGATAAACAGTGGCATCCACTTCTTCTCCTGAAGTGGCATCCTCCTTCCTCCAACCTCCAGGAAGAGGAGTATCAACAGGCTTGCAGCCATGCATGTTGAACTTCTCCAGTATCTCCCGAGCATACTTGCCCTGAGAAACAAACAGTCCACCACTGCGCTGCCATATTTCCAATCCCAGGAAATAGTGAAGGAGGCCCAAATCCTTCATCTCAAACTCTGTAGAAAGATCCTTCTTGCATGACAGTATCAATAGCTCATCACCCGTTAGAATCAAATCATCAACATAGAGTACAATGATAAGCAACTTACCCTCCACCACAATCTGGTATAGGTTAGGATCCGCCTCGCTCTTGGAGAATCCAAGTCCTGTGAAATAGCTGTCTATCCGTGTGTACCAAGCATGTGGTGCTTGCTTCAACCCATACAGCGCTCTCTTGAGCCTGCACACATGCGACTCGCTGCTGAAGACTTCAAAGCCTTTGGGTTGCTCAATGTACACTTCCTCCTCAATGACTCCATTGAGGAACGTAGTCTTCACATCCATCTGATGAATGTGCCATCCCATCTGCGCTGAGAGAGCAAGAATCGTCCGTATGGAAGAATACCTTGCGACAGGTGCAAAGGTCTCCTCATAATTGATCCCCTCAATCTGTGAAAAGCCTCGGGCAACAAATCTTGCCTTGTACTTCTCCACACTCCCGTCAGCTGCCTGCTTGACCTTGTAGATCCATCTCGAACCCACCACTGATTTCCCTTCCGGTCTAGGAACAATCTCCCATGCACTGTTTCTGACAATAGAATCATACTCTTCCACCATGGCATCTACCCATGTGGGATCCTCCACAGCTTCCTCGAAAGAGGATGGCTCAGTCACAACACACTTGCTCATCAGAGCCATGTATCTAGTGTACCGATCAGGTGACTGTCTCTGCCTGCGTTGGGTTGTAGGTGGTCCTACAACTTTCTCTGCATCTTGAGCCAGTCCCTCAGCTTCTGTCAAGCGCTTTCGCCCTCTGATGGTTGGCGCTGCATGAGTGGTCTCTTCCACTCCATGAACCTCATCCTGTGGCTGATCCACGTCCTGAAGCTCATCCTTAGGAACTAATAGCTCCTCATCTGCATGCAAGTGTAGCTCCCTCTCAAGCGAACACTTCATGGATTTCTCCTCCTGAAATTTTATATCCCGTTGCACAACAGTTTTACCATTGTCTGGAAAATACACACGATAGTTGTGGGGCGTATCAGTGTACCCCACAAATATCCCAACCTCTGCGGTCGGCTCCAACTTCTTCCTGGCATCCTTCGTCACATGCATGTAAACGTTAGCACCAAAAATCCTCAAATGAGAAAGATCAGGCTTCTTACCAGAATAAGCCTCCTCGGGTGTACTCATGCCAAGTATCCTATGAGCACAACGGTTCTGCACATAAACTGCTGTATTGCATGCTTCCGCCCACAAGTGAAGGGGTAGGCCCTGATCATGCAACATTGCCCGTGCAGCACCCACAATCGTTCTGTTCTTCCGCTCAGCTATCCCGTTCTGCTGTGGGTTATGGGGAGCTATGAGCTCTCTACGAATCCCTTCTGTCTTACAGAAATCCTTGAACTCGTCCGAGATGTATTCACCACCATTATCGCTCCTAAGAGCCTTCACCTTCTTCCCCGACTCCTTCTCGACCAGTGCTTTGAATTCACAGAACTTTGAATATGTCTCGCTCTTCTTCTGCATGAAGAAGATCCAGCACTTACGAGAGAAATCATCAACAAAAATCACATAATACCTATGTTTTGCTGTCGAAGCAACTGAGAAAGGTCCACACACATCTGTGTGAATTCTCTCAAGGATCGTCGTGGCGCGACTATCCTTCTCGTGAAAGGTGGCTTTCACAAACTTCCCCAAAGTACACCCCTTGCACTGATCTGACTGCGCAAGTGTGCCTTTAGGAAGCCCTGTAGTGATCCGTTGCAGTATCTTCAAGGCTCCATGGTGAAGGTGACCCAATCTCCTGTGCCACAACTCGCCATCATCCCGGCTCACCAATCCTTCTGCCTTGCCTGCCATTGCTGCGCATCCATCTACATGCAACTAATAAAGGTTCCTCACTTGAACCCCTATCTTCCGGGTCTCACCAGTTGTCTTGCTGCGCAGGAAGGCCTTTCCCTCGCTGAAAACAACATCATACCCCTTGTCTTCTAACATCGCCACTGAGATGAGATTCTTCTTCAATCCTGGAACATGCATGACTTCCTTCAATACAAAGGGTTTACCAGACTCCCTCTCAAAGGAAATGGTACCGATACCGGTCGCACTGTATCTACCATCATCGCCCATCTCGATGTGCACTCCAAGATCTTTGTCCTCTAGATCAGAGAACAAATCTCTATCTCCCGTCATGTGAAAAGATGCACCACTGTCCAAGAACCACACTGATCCCATCACAGTTGAAACCAAGCATGCGATCAATGAAAAATCAAGCTCAAACTGTGAGGCTAGAGCCTCTCCTGCTGAAGATCCAGCAGCCTGCTTGTTCTTCTTCTTCTGCGGACAATTAGTGGCATAGTGTCCGTGCTGGTGACAGTGAAAACACTTCACCTTGGACATATCCTGCTTCTTGCCTTTCACACCGGAATGAGAAGCTTTCTTGTTCTTCCCCTTCTTTGCTTTGGCAGCCAAAGCACAATTCTCTTCATCATATACCTTTGATGAAGATCCATTCTCACCTTTATTGTTACTGAGTTTATCCTTGAGCGCCAGGTCGCTCTTGCTTTGGAATAACATTCGTAATCCGTTGAAAGACATTTCAACAACACTGCTGCAAAATCGAATTCCACCAACAACCAACTCAACTGCTTCCAATCTAGAATTTGTGAGAACACAATATTTCTCGTACAGAGATCGACTGTATGGGAATTCATCGGATATCTCACCTTTCAAAAGAAGGATGAATCCAGAGGCTACCTGGCCCGATTACAGGCTCTGCCTAGAGAAATAGAATGTAAACACTTCCTGAATAGTAGATCTGATGATCAACAGCTCTGATACCATGTAGAAACTTTTTCTACAAATCATCTAGCTCTGATACCATGTAGAAATTTTGAATAATTTAACACATATTCAACAGAGATTATCCTGATCATGTACTATTGTGGAATACATACACAATACATAAGCTCCTCTACGTTGATCATCAATATAGCAACATCAATAACAATAAAACATCAAGAGCATTCACACATTAACACAGTATGTATCCTGGGGAAAGCATCTCGCTAAAAACCCCAACTATCTGTATATTAATGATTGAGTCATGTAACATTGCACAGCGTAATACTTCTCACAAGTATCTCCACCTCTGTTACACACAATACAGCTTAGATCTGATCTCCAAATCTCTTCCACTGCTTGCCTGCCTCCACTGCTCAAGAACTGATGAGAATGGATCACCAAACTCGTTTTTCACCTGCAAATAGTCACTCACACTTTGTTGGACGTGAGCACAAGCTATAATGTGGGCAAATATGTGAGCAAACTCATTGGCATACTCAATCCCTTGATTGTGCAAGATCTGGTGCACAACTATAGTCACAACTGATAGCAATCTGATTCTCTACCACCTGTCCCTGTTGAACTGAACATGCACTGACATGCAACTGAGTTAACTGATGTATTCATTAGTTGTATTATGAGTTAATAACTTGTGAATTAATTAATAACTAATTCACCCAACTCATCTCTAGTCTATTTGCCAGTTAGACTAAATACAACCAGTTTAACAAAGCTAAACTGAACACAACTCCATCAACTCCACAATCAACTCCACCAAACTCAACTGATTGAGTTCTAACTGAAGTCATGCATGCAACAACTCAACTGACTCATAAGAAAAGCGTATTTCCTTATGACAGCTGCATGTGCCACCTCTGTAGCTCAAACTGAAGTGCTCCAAGAGAATAAGATCAAGTTTATAGTCCAAATATTATTATGAGATAATAATATTTGACTTTTCTATTTTTGACAGCCAGTCTAAAAATAGACTTTGATCACTCACACTTTCATCAAAAATAGAAGTCCATCTATTTTTCCCAACTTGACCAATCATCCATAAACAACAACCTGCAATCCATAGACATGATCCATATGTCTAAAAATAGACATAGTCTAAAAATAGACTTGCGCCAAAATTAGCCTCCGGGCCCACTTAGTGAAGGCGACTCTTTTCACTAAGCTCCATCATCTTGTTGCAATCTCAACAGATTGAACAAAATCTTGGACAATTCTTTGAGTCAATGGTATAAAAGAAGACATGGAAACTATCAAGGAACTTCTTGAGAAGCTCCAAAATTTTAATGAAGAGACACAATCCATTCACAAAGCCTCAACCATGGAATCTTTAAGAGATTAGATGGATAGGTATGTTGTCTCTATCCTTAAAACAACAAGGGAGATTAAAAGAAGGCTTGAAGCACTTAATGAAGCTAATACGGCTAACAAAAGAGTAACAGGATGTGGAGGAGGAGCTCCTACATATTAGACAAGAAATTTAGTTACACATGGTTTGCAAAAGAAACTGAAATATTTGATGGGGTAATTTCAAAGCCTAAGGCAAAATGTTGCTAGGGAGTATAGGGAAACCATTGAGAAAAGATATTTCACCATTACAGGTGAAAATTTAAGTGAAGAGACAATAGAAAAACAAATTACTATAGGGGAAAGTCAAACTTGCATTCAAAAGGCAATTCAAGAGCAGGGGTGAGGTCAAATACTGGATACAATTCATGAAATATAGGAGCGGGGTGATGTTTCTAAGGAGATCGAAAAAAGTTTACTTGAGCTTCACCATATATTTTTGTTATGGTTGTATTTGTAGATTCCCAAAGAGAGAAACTTAATGACATCAAATACCATGTTATACATGTTGCTAACTATGTCAATCATGGTACAAAGCAACTCAAAGGTGAAAAAAAATACCAGAGAAACACTAGGAAATGGATGTGCAATGGTATTATTTTGCTTCCAATTTTGGTTCTCATTATTGTCATTCTTGTCATAGCTAGTTTTAAGAAATCATAATATTAAGTGTCAAGTCCTATCTGATGAAAGGTTTCAATAGACTCTTAGATTTAGTGCAGGTTAGAATGTTATTTCGTTTGATAAGAATTGACACTGCTATGATTAGGGCAATAGTTGGGAGGATGGAAAGGGTGTTTTGAACCTTTAAAGCATTCAATTATCATTTCTTTTTGGCTCAAAGGCATTACTCATATACTGACAATTTCTGTTTGAGATTTGGGTAAATTACCTTATTTATGGCTTTTGGTCAATGCATCAGAATAAGCCACTATCTGCATTTTTTGTTGCATTGAATATGTTCAGGAAACCCTAAGTGCCATTGGAAGTGGGATTATCGAGTTTTTCTCAAGCTCTTTACAAAATGAAAAAAAAATTATTGTTGCACACTTTTTCTTGGAGCTTGGAGAAGAGAGTGATGTATACATCAATGTTGTTAATTCTTTAGAGACAGTTCTTTATAGCGGCTAAGCATTGTGATAACTAGTAAGCTAGTCTTGGAGATTGATTTCCAGTTAGAATAAATTTCCTGCTACATTATAAAGCTAGTTAACTAACGTATTATTAGTATAGATTTCATGGTTCTTTCTTCTCCATTCATTGTCCCTCAATTCATCAATGGACAAGGCCTTAAATATATCTAGTTATGACTGTGCCAAAGATACTTAGAAAGATCAATTTAATAAAAATTCAAAGGATTGGATCAAGATCAACTTTTAGGGAGTGTGTTGGAGGATCTTAAACTACTCCTGTCTCTATGCCCAACTTTTTCTCTCCTCGCTTTCCCGTTGTAGACACTATGGTGTTGGATCTACTTAATCACTTGCATCATCAACATGGGTCTTTTAATATCGATATCAATCAACTGTTGAAACTACTAGATCTGGTGGCAATGGCCCAAGGTATAGAAGTTGAAAAAACAAAATTAAAGCGTTATTATTATGCATTTTTTGACCATACTGGCGCTGCTAAGAGACAAATTTGTATTAATTATCTATAAAATTGGTAAAAAGATAAATGAATAAAATTTTATAACTCCAAACTAAAGAAAATAAATAAAGAGAAATAAATAAATAAACAAATAACTAAAACCCATAGGGGGTGACATGCATGATGCCCACGTGTTCTCTCTCCATAACCACAATAGAGAAACCCCTAATTTGGATCACATATGATGAATGAAGGACATTTCTAATGCCGAGAGAGCAGGTTGTACAAAAAAATTATTGTTCGACTTGTGAATGAAATGGTAAAGGAATCTGCCCGCAGGGGTTTGGTCTCGTGGCCAGCGGACAGTCTACTAAGTCATTCATGCCACTGTGCAAGTCACGGGTTCAAGTCTCGTCTTAACCTAAGGCCCGTTCTTGTGAGTTGAGCGATTCCTCCTAGCGGTTATAGTGGCAGCTAGTGGGATTCGACCCTGTGTAACGTGAGTACGATACCACTGTCGTTGCCAATTCCACTATATATATAAAAAAAAAATGGTAAAGGAATCCCTCTATTTGTCTAAAGGAAACCTGTCTATAAATCAAGGCAAGATATTCAACCTCTAGAGCGAGTCCAACAACTTGATTTTGCCCATGCCACTAGCCTTGCAAGGGAGAGAGTATGAAGGAGTTCCACAAGCTCGGGATTTTACAATTGAGGGGACGATATTTGAATTGAGACATTCTTTAGAGAGCTTCGCCAACTAAATAGTATAATTGTGTGGTATTTCTCGCAAAATAATACCATGGCGTGGCTATCTCTATCAAGGAGGATACTCCTGGTAGCTTGTTTCATACATTTGTTATATTTCTAAGTTTTTTAACAAGGTATCTTGTTTTACAAGATTTTTATCTGTACCATGTATTTCTGAGTTATGAGATAACAACCAGTTGAAGTGGAAGTGGAAGTGATGTTATAGATAACAACTAGCTGCAATGGATTTGTTGTGCCAAGAGGCAGAAGAAAGTTCAAGTCGTCAATTATATCAAATATGTAAATGCCTTTTGTAAATGATAGGAATACTTCGATATTAATCGCTTTCAACCATGTGTTGTAACCATTAATTAAAAATTATTTTTGAATGTATGTATAGTAATATCTATGTTGCTTGAAAGGGACTGATCATTCAAAATTTTGGACATATTTTTGGAAAGTCACACTAGACTCTAAGAGAGAAACAAAATATCCACATCCATTCAGCTCCAAGAAAAACCATAACACACAAAGTATATGGAAGAGGGAACATGAAGCGACAAAATCTAAGCCAATGATATAGGCATATCAACAAAGTTCTATGGTTGCAAACTTGAAATATATATGGGCCCGTATGATGAAAAATAACAGGTAACCAAGTGAGAGGACATGTAAATTTACAATGGTAAAATATGATCCATGTCCAACACTAATAGTGGGAATGGTCTGAAGGATATTATTATGGATAAGTTTTCATATTAGATTAATTGGGGCATGAATATTAAAAGTACCAAGAAATGCCCAACATCTAGAATGAAATATGCCAACAATGACATGGCATGTCCATAATGCAATATGCCAA
This sequence comes from Pinus tabuliformis, assembly GCA_031772625.1. Lineage (NCBI taxonomy): Eukaryota > Viridiplantae > Streptophyta > Pinopsida > Pinales > Pinaceae > Pinus > Pinus tabuliformis. The sequence continues at coordinate 1,582,733,745 of CM062816.1, forward strand.
CAATGGCATGGCATGTCTTGATATGATCCGACAATAATTATGCATTCACATTGCGACTTAGGGGAAGGGATGCAAGGGTGGATGATGTATTAACATGAGCTCGACATGTTATCAATAAATGATTTTCCTTTTCTTTCTTCCAAAGACATTACTGGTATGGGCACCACATTGCCAAAACCATGGATTATATTCCATTCATTCTTTTGTCCGCTTCTTCATCATTATCATCATGTGTAATTACTGATTGTCGAAAAGCATGTGAAAGAAAAGAGGACCAATGAAATGGCAGGAAGTAGGATATATGCAAAATATCCCAGATGGTGCTGACAACACCCTACTACCTTCCAAGGTATTAATCTTTAATTTTGATCTTGTTCTTTATTTCACAATTCATAAGTCATATGACCACGATGATCTACATGCATGCATGCCTCAGGTTCAGTGTGTCTGAATTCAAAAAAGCGAAGGGGAGAGAGCCTTGTGTATGTGGGTGACTCAATTAACAGAAACTAATGTCTTCTGCACATATTATGGAATGAATCATGGAGTCAAGGAGCCTGTTATGTTTCTTCTGGAAGTTCACTACACTATGCACAATATATCGATAGGAAAATACCCCAAGGATTTTGGTTTTCAATTGGAATACAACCACTGCAGATACATCTTGTTAGTTTAGATTTTTTGTGCATAGGGAATGAGGGATGAAGTTCCTAATTTGTGTGCATCACATCAATGAATAAAGATAAAGGGTAATCAAGGCGACACTATTGAGATTTGTGACACCTATCGAGGACGATGAATCTCAACATTGTCATGAGGAAGAACCTCATAATATAACTCATATCAGCGTAATTATATGTTGAAGTCATTATTTAAACATTATGATTACAATATGTTGAAAATTGCAACAAGAAATGTTGAAAATAACATCAAGAAAAATCCTGATTTAATTTTGTCTTTGAACTAAATTAGGAATAAAATTGTAATTCCACATCACATGACAACTGTATTAGTTAACTAAGTTAATTTGACTTAGTTAGCTCAGTTAATTCGAGTTGAGGTTCTAACTTGAGTCATGTAGAATGTATCCTACTTTATAGGAGCCCTGGTTGAGTTTATTTTGAATGTAATTATTTAATTCAGTTTAACATAGTTAAAATCATTTAAACTAGTTCCAACTGTTGGAGGAACTCGTGGGAGGTCTAGTAGTGTGGTGCTACTTGTAGTGATCAACCAATTAACTTATATTATTCACTCATAAATAACTCGTGCATGTTAGATCTAAGAGTTACCCAGTTGAGATTGGAGTTCAAGGACAATGTACTATCATGTGTATAATCATCCAAATTCTACAGGTTGTGCATGCAGTAAGAGGAAGTCCTATGAGGATTGCACAATTCCAATTGAAGAATTTCCCTAATTAATATGGGGCTAATTCCCAAGGAAAAAAAGCAAGGAAATAGGGACTTGGGCAAGTGAGAAATTGGCTAAGTATTGGCCAAGGCTTGTCTAGGAAGTAGTGAGACAGATAGTGATAGCACAGAGGTTTCTTGAGCTTGAGAAAAAACATTGTAATATTCTATTATTTTCTGACTAATTCAATATATAGATAACATGGGTTTTTCAATGTGGCTTTCCCCAAGAAATAATTTTGTAATGTGTTGATTGAATTCTTTCTCTTGTATGCTTCATGATTGTTTAATTATTTCCACTGATGAGTAGAGTAGATTCAAGTCTATTATTTTAGTAAATTACAATTAACAGTTTGAATCTACAAGGAATTTCTACATGGTATTGGAGCAGAAATCACTCTAGAAGAGGAGAATACAAGTTTGTCTTTTGCAGGTGAAATAGAATTTGCAGTTTCATACTTCAGATCTAGCAGGATGTCATTCTACGCATTGAGATTTGAATATGCCCTTGAGGGTAGTTCTAACTATATTTCTTCGAAAGATAGGATGGAGGCAGTGTTGGAAGACAACATGCTTAAGGAATTCATAGACAAAGACATTCTTAAGCCTCCAGTAGCTGATGCTTAAGATCTGGCAGAGTGGAGAAAATGTGTTGCAAAGGAGAGAAGGATTATCCTAGGAGTTCGAGATCATATTGTCTCGAAGATCCACGGTAAGGAGACTCCATATGCAATGTGGAAGACATTGACAAGCCTGTTTCAAAACAATGGTGACCACATGAAGCTAGCACTGAAGGACAAGCTCAGGAAAATCAAGATGGAGAAGGCCGACAAAATACCAAATTACTTGACCAAGTTCACCCAATGTTAGGATGAGCTTGGAAGTGTCAGTGTTACAATTTTTGAAGACGATCTGGTCAACCTAGCACTTCTAGGCCTTCCCAAGAGCTGGCACAACTACCAAGACTCAGTAAATGGGAGGGAGAAGCTACCAGAGTGGGAGCATTTATGGTCTAACTTGGTGAAAGAAGAGATTAGGCGGAAAACCAGAGATGGGACCTCATCCAAAGAAGTGGAAGAGGATTTTCCATTAGTTAACAAAGAAAATAAATACAAGGGGAAGAAGTCCCAAGGTGAGGAGGGAAAGGAGAAAGACTTGTCCAATATAAAGTGTTTTCACTGTCACGAGCTTGGGCACTACGCCACGAAATGTCTATTATGCTCTAGCTTCAAAATTTGAACTTGATTTTACTCTCATTGCATGCATGGAAATAAAAGTAATGGGAAGCATGTGGAATCTTGAAAATGGTGCCTCGTTCCATATGACGGGGAATAGAGATCTCTTCAGTGACTTAGAGGAGAAAGACCTCAAGAATAACATAGATTTCGGAGATGATGGGAGGTACAACGCGACTGGTATTGGTACAGTTACTTTTCAGAGGGAGTCTAGATCCCCTCTCAAACTCACAGATGTGATTTATGTTCCAGGACTAAAGAAAAATCTTGTTTTCATCATGGTATTGGAAGACCGTGACTACGATGTGAAATTTAGAAAAGGAAAGGTTTTCCTTAGACACATCACCATGTGACAGGTCAAACAAATCGTTGTGCGAGTCAAGAACCTTTATGCACTTGAGGTACAAGATGCATGTAAAGCCTTTAGGAGCAAGGAAAAGGTTAGATATTTGGTGGTTGAGAGGGAGCATGAATTACCTCTCAACATGTAGCCTTAGAAGAAACCTCAACAAGTTGTGGAGCAACCATAACTGGAGAAGAAAAGAGGAGGCCGAGCGGAGACATCCAGTCAATAAGGGACCTCCAGTAGGGGTAAATTTCGAGCCAAGTGGGTAGAAGGAGTTATTGAAAAATGTGTAACTAGGCTTGGTCTTCATTAGTATGAAATGTATTCTTATAAATGTAAAATGAAAATAAAATTATTATTATTATTATTATTGAAGCTTAGGTTTCATGCTCAAGTTCTTTTATTTTATAGGTCAAGCACCCATTGAGTGCTTCTAGGGTTTGTCCTTGGTATAAGAGTCATTTTCATATACGGAAGATCCTATGGGCACATTGTAAATTGCAAAGAAAAAATTATTTTTCCTTGAAAGTGTCAAAATACCTCCAAGATCAAGTCGGCCTAATGATTTGTCAAGTCGACCTACATGAAGATCCACATCCACCCTTGAGGAAGCCTATATATAAGAGGAACTCATCCTCCATTTGAATCACTCGCTCTCTCATATCTTATGTGAAGAAGACATAAGAAAATGAAGTCAAAGAAGCAAGTGCAAAGGAGAGAAGGTTGAACAAGTCGAAGTGTTTGGGTCTTTCTTTATTCTTCTGGAAGTGCGAAGTTAGGGTTTTTGTATTGGGATATTCTAAGGTTTGATTTTGGAAGAAAGAGAGAAGGAAAGGAAATCAAAGGTCCCTTAGGGCATCTTACTAGCCCTAGGATTGAAGTTAAGGCAAACTAAGTCAAGAGGTGATTCGAATTTAAACAGGAACACAACAAATTACAGATATAACCATAAATACAGAGATGCAACAAAAATAACACTTCCTTTCATTAATATCAAATAATGAAATATGTTTACAAACATAATGGAAATGAGACTAGCTCGAGCGATGGTAGCTTATCTCTGAGAAGAGATGTGGTGGCTACATCCTTTGAACTGAGTTATATTGAGGCTCAAGGGCCTTTTTATTATTGAATAATACGAAAAAACCATAAACAACCAAAACCCTAACCCGAGGAGATGTAACACCAAGAGTTTATGGGCCCTGTTGGGGTTAGTTGGGTAGCCAACTTCCGGGGGTCGTAACTTGGTCATATTATCTCCATTTGACGCACATGATACCTCATTGGAAAGATCTCTCTGAGGAATACAACTAAAAACACAACTTTATAGAAATCAGCTAGAGGAATATTTCCAAAAGAAACATTGTTTAGGGCCTCAAAACAACTCTAGAAGTTTAGGACCCGAAAAACTGCCAAAAATAGTAAATTGTGCTACAATTAAGGAAACTGAAAAAGGAACTGATAGAACAATGGTGAGGACCCAAGTGGAATAGGCGGGTGGCCACCAATATCCACCTGGATCAAGAGGAAGGTTATTAGAGGGAGATTGAAGTCTCCTAGAGAAGCAACAACAATTTCAACAATTGTTGGGGAGCAAAATTTTGGATCTACTAGGAGGTCGAAGATATTGTAGTAGGAGGCCATGGAAGACTTGATCTTGGAGGGTATTTGTCCAAGTCTATGTCATGGTATTCGTCAATTGAAACATCTAAAAGATAAGAAGTGATTTCCGGGTTTTCCTCTCAAGAGGATAGGTTTTGGCCCTAGCTTGCAGCCTATATACTATGTCATTGTTCTTACTATTTTTGTAGTTGTTTGACGTATTGAAAATTGGAATAATGGCGAACAAAGCTAATAAGTAAAAGGTAACAAAAATAGTTATCAAGTTAAGAGAATTAAAATTTTCATTTCCTTATTGAATTCTCAACATGGAATCAGATATTTGGTTCTCTAAGGGCATCATGAAGATCTCCTCTATAATGAAGAAGTTCATCAAGAAGATTGCAATCCATCTCAAGAAAGTATCAAGGAAGCATGGAGTCTCTTATTTTCTTCAAAGAAGGCATCAATCGATGAAAGGGATGAAGGTCTCTTTTTGTCCCTCTCTGGTACATTCCAAGAAGAAGGCCTTTGGGTAATTGATAGTGGTGCATCAAGGCACATGACTGGTCACTCCAAGCAATTGAAGACCTTATCAAAAGGAAATTCCACATACTCTGTGGTACTTTGAGACAAAAAAAGATATCCGGTGAAGGGCATTGGATCAACTTCCATAAAATTCAAGGATGGAAGCCACATCCACCTCAACAACATTCTATTTGTTCCAGGTTTGCACAAAAAATTACTTTCTATTTCTAGTTTAGAAGATACAAGAGATAGAGTAGCCTTAATTGATGGAAAGGTAGTTGTTTGGGGAAAGGACTCAAGCATAGATCAAGATAAAGTTATTGGTATCCGAGAAGGAAGGCTTTACAGATTAATATCTCTTGTAAACCAAGCCCTAGTTCACACTGAGATTAACCCTTGTGAAATTTGGCATCGAAGGTTTGGTCATCTACATTTCAAAATTCTTCCAACTTTAAATTCCATAGTAGATGGAATACCAAATCTAAAGGAATATCATGAAGGTGTTTACAAGGGATGTGCATTGGGTAGGAATACCAAGAGACCATTTGGAAGCAGTGCTTCCTGGTCGAAAGAAATATTGGATCTTATCCACTCTGATGTATGTGGCCCTATGACTATAAAATCACTTGGAGTTCATCAATACTATGTCACATTCATAGATGATGATTCAAGAAAGACCTGAGTTTAGCTAATGAAAACCAAGGATGAAGTATTTATAAAATTTCAAGAATTCAAAGAGGAAGTGGAAAACCTTATAGAGAGAAGAATGAAGATACTAAGATATTATAATGGAGGAGAATATACATCTAAAGAGATTATAGCATTCTGTAAGGAGTTTGGGATTAAGAGGGAGTTGACAGTCCCATACAATCCCGAACAAAATGGAGTCGCGGAAAGAACGAATATATCCATTGAAGAAAGTGTAAAAGAAATGTTACACAATCAAGATCTACCTAAGTTTCCGTGGGGAGAGGCAACCAAGGAAATGGTCTACATTCAAAATTTATGTCCTCATAGATATCTAGACAACAAAACTCCGAAAGAAGTGTTAACTAGGAAGAATCCATCTATAGATCATCTCTGAATCTGTGGGTGTCCTGTGTATATTCATATACCAAAGGACAAAATAAAGAAGTTGTATCCTTCTAGTATAAAGGGGACTTTTGTTGCGTATAGTAACTCATCATAGGCCTGTAGAATCTATATGAGAGATGAACATCACATTGAAGTTAGTCATGATGCCATATTTGATGAGAGTATAGCATTCAAGAAATAAAAGCAACTTTCTATAGATTTTGATGATGAAGAGCTTTTGATGTTTGATGAAGAAGTTGACAAGGGAGGAGAAGGATCACGCCATGAAGAAAAAGGGCCAAGTGAACCTATTCAACCCGTGGTCATTCCCGAAACATGGATAAGACCTAATTGGTTGAAATCTACACTACTTGATGCAGAAGATCGTGGGGTAGCACAAGGATCATTTTGAGAAAGTAAGAGACCTAAGAAATATTCTAGGCATGCTGCATACATGAAAAAATTAATAGAAACAGAACCACCCACCTTTGAAGAGGTTGTAGAACATCGACAATGGAAGGATTCCATGAATGAAGAATACCAATCTATAATGAAGAATGGAGTTTGGGAGATCGTACCTAGGCCCGAAGGTAAATCTGTGGTTACTTCCAAGTGGATCTATAAGATCAAGCATGCAACTGATGGAATTATAGATAAGTATAAAGCAATATTTGTGGCTAGAGGATTCTTGCAACTTGAAGGCATCGAATCTGAAGAAACATTTGCTCCAACAACAAGATATACAACGATTCGATCATTAGTCTCTTTGGCAACATCAATGGGATAGTACATCCACCAAATGGATGTCAAGGCTACATTTTTGAATGGCACTATAGATGAAGAAGTCTATATAGAACAACCCTTGGAATTTTAAGTCAAATATAGGAAGGCATGTGTTTGCAGATTGAAGAAATCATTATATGGACTCAAGCAAGCACCAAGGGCATGGTATGCTAGAATGGATGCATACCTATAGAGATTAGGCTTCACAAAAAGTTATGCTAACTCGAACCTTTATATTAAGGTTGTAAAAAATGAACCTGTAATTATTCTTCTGTATGTAGATGATCTTCTCTTGACAGGTGTTGAAAGTTGAATTGAAGAATGTAAAATGCAATTGGTAGCAAAATTTGACATGAAGCATCTTGGGCTGATGCATTACTATTTGGGACTAGAAGTTTGGCAAGGACCAAATGAAATCTATCTGGGTCAAGGAAAGTATGTGATGGAGATTCTAAATAAGTTTGACATGATGGACTGTAAAACTATGACCACTCCGATGATCACAAACTTGAAGAGACTAAGGAGTTATAAATCAAGTCCCATGGATCGTTCCAGGTATAGAAAACTTGTTGGCTCATTGATGTACTTGGTGAATACTCAACCAAACATATGTTTTGTAGTAAATGGACTCAGTCAATTCCAAGTAGAGTCAAAGCATGATCATTGGATAGCAACAAAACATATTTTGAGTTATCTGTGAGGAACCATCAACTATTGTTTGAAGTATGATAGAAGGAATGATGTCCAATTGATTAGGTATACAGATTCTGACTGGAGAGGCAGTGAACAAGATGGAAGAAGCACTATGGGAGGATGTTTCAGTTTGGGATCCTCCATGGTCTCATGGATGAGCAAAAAGTAAGGCATTGTTGCTTTGAGTAGTGTTGAGGCTGAATATGTTGTAGCATGTGAAGTAAGCATGGAAGCAGTATGGTTAAGGAAGTTGTTATCTGACTTGTTTGAAGGACCAATGAACCCTACAGTGATACTTTTTGATAACACCAATTGTATTCCTTTTTCTGAGGACCCAGTGTTTCATGGGAAGACAAAGCATATCAATAACAAGTATCACTATATTCGGGAGCTAATTAAAAATGATGTGTTATAGCTATGATATATCTCCACTGATGAGCAGGTAGCTGACATATTTATGAAATCACTTCCAAACAGGAAGTATATACTTAAGGGACAAGCTTTCTTTGGTGGATTTTTCCTCCCTAATTGAGGGGGAGAGATAGACACAACATTCTTGTCTTTACTTGGGAAGAAAGAATGGAGGATTAGGTAACCATTTGGCATTTGATACTCTTTGAGAATGTGGTAGGGCATTCAAGACAAGAGTAGTTGTGGACCGATATTATTTTAGGATTAGCTACCCAAGATAAAAATAGTCAAATGGGAGATCATACTCTGTGAATACCCGGGTGGGGTATGTACCTTGAGAGACAATGATGATGATTTCTATATATATCATTGGTCTTGCCAACATTGTGCTCTGATCTTGTGGAGAGACAGAGTTGTTAGTGAAGGCCTTGCTATGTGACACTGTCAATTATTATGATGCTATATAGATGGGTTGCCAATCTGACTCTTCTTATGAGATCTCTTCAGATTGAGAATGACCATGTACCTCTTATAAATACCTACCTAGTTAAGATGGAGTGTGGAAAAATGTTTAACTAGGTTTGGTCTTCATTAGTATGAAATGCATTCTTGTAAATGTAAAATGAAAAAGAAATTATTATTATTATTGAAGCATGGGTTTCATGCTCAAGTTATTTTATTTTATAGGCCAACCACCCATTGAGTGATTCTAGGATTTTTCTTAGGTCTAAGGGTCATGGTCATATATGGAAGACCCTACGGCACATTGTAAATTGCAAAGAAAAAAATATTTTGTCTTGAAAGTGTTAAAATACCTCCAATATCAAGTCAACCTAATGAGATGTCAAGTTGGCCTACATGAAGATCCACGTCCACCCTTGAGGAAACCTATATATAAGAGGAACTCATCCTCCATTTGAATCACTCTCTCTCTCATCTCTTATGAGAAGAAGACAGAAGAAAAGGAAATCGAAGAAGTGAGTGTGAAGGAGAGAAGGTTGAAGAAGTCGAAGTGTTTGGGTCTTTCTCTATTCTTCTGGAAGTGCGAAGTTAGGGTTTCTGTGTTGGGATATTTTGAGGTTTGATTTTGGAAGCAAGAGAGAAGGGAAGGAAAGTGAAGGTCTCTTAGGGCATCTTACTAGCCCTAGGACTCAAGTCAAGGCAAGAAAATTCAAGAGGAATGTTGTTAGATGGAGATCAAAGTCTCCTAGAGAAGCAACAACAGTTGCAGTAGTTGTTGGGGAGCAGAATTTCGGATCTACTGGGAGGTCAAAGATATTGTAGCAAGAGGCCATGGAAGAATTGATATTGGATGGTATTTGTCTAAGTCTAGGTCATGGTATTCGTCAATTAAAAGATTTGAAAGATAAGAAGAGATTTTCGAGCTTTCCCTTTAAGAGGAGGGGTTTTGGCCCTGGCTTACAGCCTATATACTGTGTCATTGTTCTTACTGTTTTGGTAGTTTTTTGATGCATTTCACATTGGAATAATAACGAACAAAGCTAATAAGTAAAAGGTAACACAAATGGTTATCAAGTTAAGATAATTAAAATATGTTGAAAATAGCAACAAGAAATGCTAAATATATAAGTGTTAAAAATAGCATTGCTATAAATATCATTTCGGGATACATTCCAATTTTAGTTAGTCCCTGAACTAAAATTGAGAATTAAAATTCGAATTTGATCTTAATAGCTATTTGAAAAATAATTAATTAATTCATCTTGAGTTAATTACTTGGAGAAAATCAAACAGGAAGTCTATGTGAAGACATGCAACAATTTTCCCTTTGATTGAGGAAGTTATCCCTTAATTAAGGAGATCAGGATGAGTTGTACTTTTAGTTGTAATTAGTTAGCTCAGTTAACTAAGTTAAGTCTAGTTAGATTAGTTCCAACAGTTTGAGGAACTGATTGTGAGTTCAGTTAGTTAATGCATGCATGCATGTAACTACTGCACTTCGGATAATTGAATATTCTCTCATCAATAACTCATGCATGTCAGTTCAATTAGAGACCCAGTTGAGATCAGATGATGGGACAGTGTACTATCAGTTGCAGGAATATTCCATTGAAGATATCTCTTGCATGCAGAAGGAATTCATTCCTTGGAGGTTGCGCAGTTACTTCTGAGTTTGGTGAGTTGTGTGAGAGGTGAATTCACACAGGTGGCAGCCAGAGGACCCAGGAGAAACTACGCAAGGAAATAGGAGGCTTGGAGGACTGAAGGAAGGCATGTGTGTTGTCTATTCTGTCTATGAGCAGCATTGAGGGATTGCACTGAGAGATGGATAGCTTGTGAGATAAATCTTTGTGTAATCCGGAGATATTTCCACTTGGATGATAATACAAAGATCGAGGTTTTTAGCTGAGGATTTCCCTAGAGTATTCTTCTGTGTTCATGTGTGATTGATTTCTCATTCTCTGTTACATGTGTTCTATTTGATCTTGCTCAAAATCAATTAAGCTTCTGCAAGTTTGTTTGTAGAAGTAGATTAAGTATTTTGCTTTAGTATATCGCATTATCAGGTGATCTATAGTGGAAATTTCTACATGGTATCAGAGCAAAGGTGATCAAAGCGGAGAACAATATACAAAGAAGGGAGAAGTTCGAAGTTTGAAGTTCCTGATTATAGAAATCGAATTCTTATCACATCTCAAATTCACCAATGGAGTTCAACGGTTTGAGACTCGAGTATGCCCTTGATGGTAACTTGAATTATATAGCCTAGAAGGATAGCATGGAAGCGGTATTAGAGGAAAACAGTTTGAAGGACTTCATTGATCAAGAAGTCCCCAAGCTAGCAGCTGCTAATGCCCAAGAATTGGCAGAATGGAAGAAACGTGTGGCTAGAGCGAGGAGAATCCTTCTGGAGGGAGTTCAAGACCACATTGTCTCGAGTCTCCATGGGAAGGAGACACCATTTTCAATGTGGAAAACATTAAAGGATCTATATCAGAACAACAACGATTAGAGGAAGCTGGCGCTGAAAGACAAGCTTCGGAAAATCAAGTGTGAAAAGGGCGACACGATCTCTACATATCTGAACAAGCTCACCACCTGCAGGGATGAGCTTGGAGGTGTAGGGATCACGACAGTTGATGATGACATGGTGAGTCTTGCTCTTCGTGGTCTTCCTAAGAGCTAGCATAGCTACCAAGACTCAGTAAATGGAAGAGAGAAACTGCCAAATTGGGAACGACTTTGGTCGGATCTGATGTAGGAGGAGATAAGGAGAAGCACTAGAGATGGTCTTCATCAAAGGAAGATGATGAAGAAAATCTAGCCTTAGCGAGTAAGGCTAGGAAAGGGAAAGGGAAGGCATCCCATTCCAAATCAAGTTCTTCCCATGGTGGGTAGAAGATTGACAAATCGAAAGTGAGATGCTTTCATTGTCATGAGGTGGGCCATTATGCTACGAGTTGTCCACAGAAGAAATCCAAGAAGGGACCCTCGAAAGGATCAGATGGTGAGGCACTGGCCTCACAGTTCGAATTGGATTTCACCCTCATCCCATGCATGGTTTCATCGATGGTGGTATGTGTTTGGTACCTGGATAGTGGAGCCTCATTCCACATGACCGGTGACAAGAATTTATTCAGTACCTTGGAGGAGAAGGACCTTCAGATGCACATCGAGATGGGTGATGATGGAAAGTACCATGTTTTAGGGGAAGCTACTGTTGTGTTTTAGAGGGAGAATGGAGCTCCTCTCACCCTAACTGATGTAAAGTATGTGCCTGGTCTGAAGAAGAATCTTGTGTCCATCACTATGTTGGAAGACAAAGGCTATGATGTAGTCTGTAGTAAAGGAAAGGCATTCCTGAGGCATATCAGCACTAGACAGACCAAGAGGATTAGGATTCGAGTAAAGAATCTCTACAAGCTAGAGGTAGACGACTGTGCTACATTGAGTTCCAAAGTAGAGTTGGTGCAGAGCCAAGATATTGGTGAGCTATGGCATAGAAGATTGGGCCACTTGCACCATGGGGCCTTGAAGATCATGCAACAAATTTCTACTGGACTTCCCAATGGAAAGTTGGAGCAAATGGATACATGCAAAGGTTATACCTTGGGTAAGTATGCAAAATATTCATTTCAGGATTGAGATAGTAGAGCTAGAGCAATCCTAGAGTGAGTTCATATAGATGTGTGTGGACCATCCTCTACAGCCTCCACCGTTAAACAAAGGTACTATGTTATTTTTATTTTGAGGTTTTTCTCATAGATGTTGGATCTACTTCATGCAGAAGAAGGATCAAACCTTCTCAAGGTTTCGTGAGTTCAAAGCCTTGGCAGAGAAAGAATCTGGAAAGAAAATAAGGGCCTTGCAAAGCGACAATGGTGGAGAGTATGTCTCCCAATAGTTTAAGGACTTCTTTGTAGTAGAAGGAATTAAATGGGAGTTGACGGCACCCCATAACCCACAGCAGAATGGGGTGGCCAAAAGGAAGAACAGATCGATTGTGGGAGTAGCTTAGGCGATGTTTCATGACCAAAGCATACCACTTCATTTATGGGCTGAGGCATTCAATACAACAGTATACTTGCAAAATAGAAGCCTGCATCGTATACTGGGAATGAAGAGACCAGTGGAGGCCTTTTCCGGGAAGAGACCAAATGTAAGTCACTTCAGGATATTTGGATCATCGGTTTATTTCCATGTGACCAAAGATGCCTAGAAGAAGCTAGATCCAACAATTGAGTTGGGGATACTTGTGGGTTACACAGATACACCCCACAACTATTGGGTGTTCTTGCCTACCAGTCATAGGACAGTGGTACGTAGAGATCTGAAGTTCGACGAGCAAAAATCCATGCAAGTGTCCCTTGAGAGGGAGCTCAAGTTGCATGCAGAGGAGGAACGTTTGGTTCCTAAGGAGGAGGAGCCTCAGACTAATGTGAAGCAGCCACATGCAGAGGATCTGGGAGTGGAGACATCCACTCATGTAGAGTCTTCCAGAGATGGGTGTAAACGCTCAAGGGAAGTTGAAAGATTGATGTTGGATGCAAGAGAGAATGTGGGACAACCATCTTCTCAGTGCAGATAGAGGAGGTCACCCGAGTGGTACACTAGTTACATGGCCCTGGTTGTTGAGTGTGTAGAGACCGAACCTTCTTCCTTTGAGGAAGCAATGCAACAGCCAGTCTGGGTTGATGCTATGGTGGAGGAGTATGACTCCATCATTCAGAACAATGTTTGGGATGTTGTCCCAAAACCAGAGGACAAGTCAATGGTGAGTTCCCAATGGCTTTACAAAGTAAAGAAAGCAGCTGATGGTAGTGTTGAGAAACATAAGGCAAGGTTTGTTGCCCATGGTTCTCACAGGTCAAGGGGATTGACTATGATGATACTTTGCTCCTGTAGTAAGGTACTCATCTATCATATCGATGTTAGCACTATTAGCTTAGATGGGTTGGAACATCCATCAAATGGATGTGAAGACTACGTTCCTCAATGGCAAGATTGAGGAAGAGGTGTACATAGAGCAGTTGGAAGGATTTGAGACCTTCGATTGTGAGTCGCATGTGTGCCAACTCAAGAGAGCTTTGTACGGGCTGAAGCAAGAACCTCGTGCTTGGTACACCAGGATCGATAGTTATTTCATCGGGTTGGGCTTCAAAAAGAGTGAAGCAGATGTGAACCTTTACCACATCATGGTAGTAGGTAAGCCATTGATCATTGTTCTTTATGTTGATGATCTGATATTGACAGGTGATGATTAATTGATCAAGTCTTGCATGGAGGACCTTGCAAGAGAGTTCGAGATGAAAGATATGGGTCTTATGCACTACTTTCTAGGCATGGAAGTGTGGCAGAAGGATGGGGAAGTGTTTGTGTCTCAAGGCAAGTATGCCAATGAGATACTCAGGCGATTCCACATGGAGAAGTGCAAGCCCATGCAGACTCCTCTAGCAGGTAATTGGAGGAAGGAGGATGCTACTTCAGGTGAGGTAGTAGCTGCTACTATTTATCAGCAGCTTGTGGGTTCATTGATGTATTTAGTGAACACATGACTAGATTTTTGCTTTGCGGTGAACCAACTGAGTCAAGCTATGGTTCAGCCCACCAAGCTATTTTGGAAGGCAGCGAAGCATGTGCTGAGATACCTTAGAGGCACATCTCAGTTGATCCAAGTGGATATTGGTGGCCACCTTCCAAGGCCACCTGGACCCCCACCATTGTTTCTCTCAGCATTTTCAGTTTCCTTAATTGTAGCACATCTTACTATTTTTAGCAGTTTTTTCGGGTCCTGAACTTCCAGAGCCATTTTGAGGCCCTAAACTATGTGTTTTGGGAAATCTGGGGGCAACATGGGTCCATGGACCGATGTTGCCCTTCCCAAAGTGGTAGTTCTTGAATAGATATTTCTAACGAGCTATTGTACGTGTCAAATGGAGATCGTATGCCAAAGTTACGACCTCGGGAAGTTGATGTACCAATTTACCCAAACGGGGCCCACAATTTGGTGTTTCATCTTCTAGGGTTAGGTTTTGGAATATTAAGGGTTTTCCATTATTTCTCAACAATAAATAGGCCTTCGAGCCTCATTATAACACAGTTTAGCGGCATGTAGCCACCACATCTCTTCTCAGAGATAAGCTACTATCACCCTAGCTGGTTTATTTCCATTACTGTTTGTAAGCATATTTCAGTATTTTACATTAATGAAATGAAGTATTATTTTCGCTGCATATCTATGTTTATGGTTATCTCTGTAATTTGTTGCGTTCCTGTTTAAGTCTGGATCAGTGGTATCAGAGCGGTCTACTTTTTCTCTATTTTTCTTTGCATGTCCCCAATGAGGTCAAGATATAAGGAGTTAGGGCTTGAACTGGTCAAACCTTTGCAAGACGAGCCTCACAAATCTCGACCGCCTCCCAGGGCGGATGAGAAGAAAGACGAGGGGGCAGGAGATCCTATCAAAATCTTGCTCGAAGAAGCCCTTGAGCGACAATGGAACACGATGATGGATAGCTTTGCCTAGATCCTTCAACGACTACCCAGAAGCGACGCATCGGCTTCTAGCAGTTACTCTGGAAACGCCATGCCCTTTAAGGTACAAGTTAATTTTGAAATCCCCATATTCGAGGGTCAGATAGACGTAGATGCCATAGATAAATGGTTAAATCTGCTAGAGGGTTATTTTTCTGTTCATGAATTTTCGAGTCGAGAAAAGATTGTCGCTCTTCTCAAAGTAGCCCCCCACGTCAAGGACTGGTGGGAAACCTACTACGAGTAGAAGGATGAAAATATCGGCTCACTATTTTCAGTCGCACCCACCTAGAATTCATTCCGGGATGCCATCAAGGAGCAGTACTACCCTGTCGGAAGCTATGAGGATGAATACATAAAGTGGACCATGCTGCAGCAGGGAAGGGACCAAGGCGTGCTGAAGTTCACCAATCTTTTCCATACCCTTCGCACAAAGTTGGGTATCAAGGATTCAGAGCAGCATTTGACACTCAAATACTGTGGCTACCTGCACAAGTACATCCAGGAAGAAATAGAATTCCTGAACATCTCCTCGCTCAACACAGCATACCGATATGCCGTCAAGGTTGAGCAAAAGTTTAAACAAAAGAAGCGAGACTTTGGATATGTGAATCCTAAGCAAGGGAAAGGTGCCCCTAAACCATAGAACAAAGGACAAAGCTAAGGCAGGGCAGCAGAAGACAACCCGCCAAAGCTGCAAGCAAAGAACATCGCCACGAAGCCGAAAAAGGACACGGGAAAATGGTGTGAATTCCATAAGAGCTCCACTCACAACACAAGTGAGTGTCAGGCCAAGCAGTCACTGGTGGCTGAGCTAAAGGTTTCAGAATCAGATGCATGTTCCGACTCTGAGTCAAAACTCGACAAGGCGAATGACAAAGGGAAGCAGATCATTGATGCGGATCCCAACGCCACTGTTGCTACCGCCAAGATCCAGAAAAATGAACCCGAAGATCCAGAGGAGGAGGAGCATCTCCTCCACTCCCAGATGTGGGTAAAGGGCTCCCCGCTCCAGTTCATTGTCAATAGTGGGAGCCAAAAGAACCTCATTTCGGCTGAGGTCATGAAGTGGTTGGGCTTACCAACCACAACACATCCACAATCGTACACCATCGAGTGGCTTCACCAAGGATAGGATCTTCGCGTGAGCCAGCAGTGTCGCCTTCCATACAAAATCAAGCCCTTCATGGATGAGGTATTGTGTGACATTTCTCCCAGTGAAGTTTGTGATGTATTATTAGGACAACCATACTTGTGGAAGCGACATGATGTGTATGAATCAAGGCCCCATGCTGTTATTATTACATTGGGAAATAAGTTGTACAGGATACCAAAGGTAGCACCGCCTACCGCCATCTCTTTGATTACTGTAAAACAATGCAGTAAGCTCATTTCCAAAACCGGGAAATTTGTTTTCCTGATGATATGCTCTCAAGGAAAGAAGAAGACGGTGGCCACGACCTCAAGACAGGGCCCCTCCGCACGACAACTACAGATGGACAAGGTCGTGGAGGAGTACGAGGACATCTTCACCTCCCCCGTAGGGGTTCCTTTGCACTGTCAAGTCAAGCACTCCATCGATCTGATCCTAGGTGCGCCGCTACCCAATGGACCAATTTATCGGCGCTTCGTTCTGGAGAATGATGAAATCAAGAGGCAAATTCAAGAGCTCCTGTAGAAAGGTCACATCCGTCCGAGTTCATCGCCTTGTGGGAGCCCAATCATGTTGGTACAGAAGAAGGATGGGACTTGGAGACTCTGTATTAACTATCAGCTGTTGAACGAGATCACTGTCCATAATAGGTACTGGGTCCCGCGGATTAATGACCTCCTGGACCAACTAAAGGGGGCGAAAAATTTCAGCAAGATCGATCTGAAGTCAAGATATTACCAGGTACCAATCGAACCCTCTGATGTGTGGAAGACTACCTTCAAAGCCAAGGAGGGCCTTTTTGAATGGTTGGTTATGCCTTTTGGATTAACGAATGCTCCTGCAACCTTCATGAGGCTAATGGATGACATCTTGCAGCCATTCACCAACTCATTTGTAGTGGTATACTTGGATGACATTCCGATCTTCAACCAGAGTTGGGAAGAGCACCTCCAGCACATCCGACAGGTTCTCCAAACACTGTGGCAACACAAGCTATGTGCCAATTTGGAGAAATGCACTTTTGGCATGACCCAGGTTCAGTATCTAGGATACATTATTGATGAACAGGGGGTGCATGTGGATCCAACCAAGATCCAAGTCATTCGGGATTGGCCATCTCCAACCACTCTAATAGAGCTCTGCAGCTTTCTAGGTCTTGCCAACTTCTACCGCAGGTTCGTGTTGGGGTTTTCTCATATCACTTGGCCCTTGAGTCAAGTCACCAAGGGAGGAGCAAAAGCAAAATTCTTTTGGTCAGAATCTCAACAGAAGGCATTCATAGAGTTGAAATATCACCTCTGCATGGAACCAGTGCTCGCGTTACCAGATTTACAACAACCATTTGAGGTTGAGACAGATGCCTCTAACTATGCTATTGGGGCAGTCCTTACTTGAAATGGGAATCCAATGGCATATCATAGTGAAACACTTTCAGACACAGTCCGGAAGTATCCCACTTATGATAAAGAGATGTATTCCATTATGCAGGCCTGCCGACAATGGAAGCATTACATTTTGGGGAAGGAAACAGTCATCCACATAGACCACCAACCCCTGCAGTTCATATAGACCCAAGGGAAATTGCAAAATGATCACCATCAAAAGTGGTCTACATACCTGCAATAGTTCCATTTGAATATCAAGTATAAGAAGGGAAACACCAATAATGTTGCAGATTGCCTCAGTTGACCATCGATCATGGCATTAACCACCGTGCTCAACTCTTGTGGGCACGAGACTTCTGATTGGCCACTTCTCTACAAAAGCAACCCAAAATTCAGCCACACATACCGGACACTTTTGGAGAGTCGGCATGTTCCAGATTTTCACCTCAAGGATGCCTTGCTATGCCACCTAAGTCACCTTTGTGTTCCTTCAAGCGAGTGTGCCAAGATGATTTGGGAAGCACACTACAGTCGTGCCGCTGGGCATTTCGGGGTCGAGAAAACGGTGGAAGTACTGCAAAAGTATTTCTATTGGCTGAATCTTCGATAGGATGTTGGGAAGTACATCAGATCATGTACTGCTTGTGCCATTGCCAAACCAACCATCAAGAAGCAAGGCCTCTATGCCATGTTTCCTACCCCTAGTCGACCTTGGGAATCCATCTCCATGGATTACATGTCAGGTCTTCCTTCCACTAAGCATGGAAATGACTGTGGTTTTGTGGTTGTTGACAGGTTCTTGAAGATGGCCATTATGGCGGCCTGCAAGAAGAATATCACAGCAAAAGCCACTGCTAAACTCTTCTTTGAACAAGTGTGGGTGCACTTTGGGATCCCACAGTCTATCATCTCAGATCGAGACAGTCAGTTCCTCAGTACATTTTGGTCTAGTCTCTGGTCAATGCTGGACACCAAACTCACTAAGTCCACAGCCTTCCATCCACAAACTGATGGCCAGACAAAGGTTGTCAATAGGATGATTGTGCACATTCTACGCATGTACAACTCAAAGCATCCACGCACATGGGACGAGAGCCTCCCCTATGTTCAGCACAGCTACAACCGAACTCTTCACAGCTCGACTGGCCATAGCCCTTTTTAGGTGGGCTTGGGATTCCAGCCATTATGCCCCATTGATGTGGCCATGCCACTTGCAGCTACTCACACAGATTCGGCTCATGTCTAGTCCGAAACAGACAAGGCAACTAGCTTCATTGAGCACATCCAACATATTCGCCAACAGGTCCATGACATTTTGGAGAAATCAATTGCCAAGTACAAGCAGCGACATGATCAACATCGGGTGCCACATAAGTTTCAGGTGGGCAATAAAGTCTGGTTGCATTTGCAAAAGGAACACCTTACTGGAGCCTATCGGAAACTGAGACCACTTCGATATGGTCGTTACACCATTACTAAGGCTATGGGAGACAATACATTTGAGCTCAACATTCCCCCATTCCTTGGCCTGCATCCAATGTTCAATGTGGACTGCCTTCGACCATACTTTCCACCATTGCTAGACACATCTGACATTGCAGAATGGCTCACACCCACAGAATTAAATCTAGATTACATGGAACAAGCTACAACTGATTGGATCATGGACACACAGATCAAGAACACTCACCAACATAATATCCAACTGTATCGAGTTGTCAAAGCAGGCCAACTTCTTCACCAGGGACCAAGTTCAGCAAAAGTTTCCTCATCTCATGGAGGAACTCAACGCAATGGGGACCATTGCTTCCTAAGGGGGGAGGAATGATCCAGGTGGATATTGGTGGACACCTACCAATTCCACGTGGACCCCCACCATTGTTTCTCTCAGCATTTTCAGTTTCCTTAATTGTAGCACAACTTACTATTTTTAGCAGTTTTTCGGGTCCTGAACTTCCGGAGCCATTTTGAGGCCCTAAACTATGTTTTTAGGGAAATTTGGGGGCAACATGGGTCCATGGACCGATGTTGCCCTTCCTAAAGTGGTAGTTCTAGGATAGATATTTCTAATGAGCTATTGTACATGTTAAACGGAGATCGTATGGCAAAGTTATGACCCCGGGAAGTTGATGTACCAATTTACCCAAACGGGGCCCACAGTTTGGTGTTTCATCTTCTAGGGTTAGGTTTTGGAATGTTAAGGCTTTTACATTGTTTCTCAACAATAAATAGACCTTCGAGCCTCATTGTAACACAGTTCAGAGGCATGTAGCCACCACATCTCTTCTCAGAGATAAGCTACTATCGCCCTAGCTGGTTTATTTCCATTACTGTTTGTAAGCATATTTCAGTATTTTACATTAATGAAATGAAATATTATTTCTACTGCATATCTGTATTTATGGTTATCTTTGTAATTTGTTGCGTTCCTGTTTAAGTCTGGAGCATCAGTATGGATTGTGGTACAAATGGACAGAGGGAGTGAAGCTTCAGGGCTTCACAGATGCAGATTGGGTAGGGAGTCCATCAGACTGGAAGAGCACTTCAGGAGGAATTTTCAACCTTGGTTTAGCTACAATTTCTTGGTACAGCAGGAAACAGAGGTCAGTTGCACTTAGCTCAGTAGAGGCTGAATACATGGCTGCCAGTCAGGCAGTATGTGAGGCCATTTGGATGCGGAAAATTCTAGTTGGATTGTTTGGTCAGAGGATGGATCCAACTGTGATCTATTGCAATAATCAAAGTTGTATCAAACTCTCTGAGAATCCAGTATTTCATGATAGGTCCAAGCACATCGATATTCGGTATCATCATCTTCGATACTGTGTGGTGAAGAGGATCATGTTGTTGTTGTATGTTTCGACCGAGGAGGAGGATGCAAATATTTTGACTAAGGCATTGTCAAAATGCAAATTCGAGTTCCACAGAGAAAGGATTGGGGTGATAGATAATCCCTTTCTTGTCGAGAGGGAGTGTTGAAAATAGAAACAAGAAATGCTAAATATATAAGTGCTAAAAATAATATTTCTATAAATAGCATTTCTAGATATATTCCAATTTTAGTTAGTCCCTGAACTAAAATTGAGGACTAAAATTCGAATTTGATCTTAGCAGTTGTTTGAAAAATAATTAATTAATTCATCTTGAGTTAATTAGTTGGAGAAAATCAAACATGAAGTCTATGTGAAGACATGCAACAGTTTTCCCTTTGATTGAGGAAGTTATCCCTTAATTAAGGAGATTAGGATGAGTTGTACTTTGAGTTTTAATTAGTTAGCTAAGTTAACTAAGTTAAGTCCAGTTAGATTAGTTCTAACAGTTTGTGGAACTAATTGTGAGTTCATTTAGTTAATGCATGCATGCACATAACTACTGCACTTCAGATAACTGAATATTCTCTCATAAATAACTCATGCATGTTAGTTTAGTTAGAGACCCAGTTGAGATCATATGATCAGACAATGTACTATCAATTGCAGGAATATTCCATTGAGGATATCTCTTGCATGCAGAAGGAATTCATTCCTTGGAGATTGCACAGTTACTTCTGAGTTTGGTGAGTTGTGTGAGGGGTGAATTCACACAGGTGGCAGCTAGAGGACCCAGGAGAAACTATGCAAGGAAATAGGAGGCTTGGAGGACTAAAGGAAGACATGCGTGTTGTCTATTCTGTCTATGAGTAGCATTGAGGGATTGTACTGAGAGCTGGATAGCTTGTGAGCTAAAGCTTTGTGTAATCCGAAGATATTTCCACTTGTATGATAATACAAATATCGGGGTTTTTAGCTAAGGCTTTCCCCAGGGTAATTTTCTATGTTAATGTGTGATTGATTTCTCATTCTCTGTTATACGTGTTCTATTTGATCTTGCTCAAAATAAATTAAGCTTCCCCAAGTTTGTTTGTAGAAGTAGATCAAGTATTTTGCTTTAGTATATCGCATTATCAGGTGATCTATAGTGGGAATTTCTACAACCTATATAATGTGTCATTGTTCTTACTGTTTTGGTAGTTGTTTGATGCATTTCACATTGGAATAATAACGAACAAAGCTAGTAAGTAAAAGGTAACAAAAACAGTTATCAAGTTAAGATAATTAAAATATTCATTTCCCTATTGAATTCTCAACAAAATCACATGCAACCATACCTCCAAGTGAGAGGTGGGGCGATGTGAAGCAATAGTCCCGAGAGTGCAGAAATTAGGATCCATTTAGGTGTTTTTTGTCTCATGGATCATTACCTTTCTATGGGGCCCACAATATTCAGTATTAGGAGGATCAGTGTTAGTCAAATACTGAGGAGGGAAAATCAGTGTTGACAATAGAGCAGGAGGCTTAGTAGCAAAGTCAATAGCAACACAATTTTTCCCAGTAGATAGTTGTAGACACAGTTGATTCAATTTATTTTTGGATGCTTTTCTATTTGCAAATGTTGCAGTAGCAACAACAACAGTGACAAGAGTTGCATGCAAAACATTCCAAAGGTACTAGATTGGGATAGATGTGAATCCCTTTCTTGTTGAGAGGGAGTGTTGAAAATTGCAACAAGAAATGTTGAAAATAGCATCAAGAAAGATCCTGATTTAATTTTGTCCTTGAATTAAATTAGGAAAAAAATTGTAATTCCACATCACATGACAACTTGTATTAGTTAACTAAGTTAATTTGACTTAGTTAATTCGAGTTGATGGTCTAACTTGAGTTATGTAGAGTGTATCCTTATTTATAGGAGCCTCAGTTGATTTTATTTTGAGTGTAATTAATTAATTCAGATTAACTGAGTTAAAGTTAGTTAAACTAGTTCCAACTGTTGGAGGAACTAGTGGGAGGTATAGTAGTGTGGCGCTGCCTCCAATGATCAACTAGTTAACTTATGATTCACTCATAAATAACTCATGCATGTCAAATATGAGAGTTACATGGTTGATATTGGAGTTTAGGGACAATGTGCTATCAGTTGTACAATCATCCAAATTGTACAGGTGGCGCATGCAGTTACACTTGGAAGACTTATGAGGATTACACAATTCCAATTGAGGAATTTCCCTAATTAATAGGGCGTTAATTCCCAAGGAAACAACGCAAGGAAATAGGGACTTAGGAAAGAGAGAAATTGGCTAAGTATTGACCAAGGCTTGTCTAGGAAGCAATGCCACAGATAGAGATAGTGCAGAGGTTTCTTGAGCTTGAGCAAAGCATTGTAATCTTCTCACATTTTCTGACTAATGAAATATACAGGGAGTAGGGGTTTTTAACTTTGGATTTCCCTAGGAAATCATTGTGTAATGTGTTGATTGAATTATTTCTCTTGTATGATTCATGATTTCGTGATCATTTAATTGTTTTTGTTGATGAGTATAGTAGATTCAATTCTATTGTTTTAGTAAATTGCAATTAGCAGTTTGAATCTACAAGGAATTTCTATAGAATATGTACATTGAATTCCTTTATGAAGTATGAATGTATGTATGGTATATGATGCCATTGTTATGGCATACATTTTATGATATATATTATAGTTGATGAGTGGTGGTTTATATGTTCACATTAAACTATTGATTTTGTATAGTGAAGAGTGAAGTTGGGAGTGAGGTTTTTAAATCAGTTTTGTAAGAAGGAAAAGTAAAGTTGCAATTATTTTGGAAATCAAAAGAACATAGTCTTTTCTGATGATGCATTCACTCATATCCATAGTGGGAGTAGTTCTCTCTGGCAAAGAGAACTACCATGAGTGGTTTAGGAAGATAAAACACACCCTCATTTTCAATGAGATTTGGAAAGGAATTTGTGAAGGAGAAGGAGACAATGCACTTGAAAAGCCCACTTCAGACAAGGAGCTTTCCATTTGGGAAAATAAGAACAACAAGGTTTATGCCTTGATTTCAGCCTCGTAAATGAAGAGGTGAGTAAACATATTTCACCATTTTCAAATTCCTTTGAAGCCTTAAAGAAGTTGAAGGAATTGTATGACTCACACTCCAAACTTGAAGTTGTTTAATTATTGATTAAGTTGTTCAATATTGAGTTGAAAAATGATGACCCTCTTGCATTAGCATTAGAAGTAAGATCCATTATGCATGACATAAAAGCCACTAGTGTTGAAATAGATATTCCTCTCATAGCTTATGTCAAGGCACTATATCCCACCTATTCACATTATCTTGAATCATTGCAAGCAAGTGACAAACTTAAGGAAATTACCTTTAACTCCCTTGAGAAGAATTTTGTTGAAAGAGAGAATGATTTTAGGAAGAAGACAACTCCTAAGTCTTCTTAATAAGTTGTGTTCCTTGAAAAAAAGAGAAGAATCGTGTACAAGATTCTTCTAGAGGAAGAGGTGGCCGAAGAGGAAGAGGAAGGAATAATTTTAGAGGCAGGGGGGCAGGCATTTCCAAGGAGAAAGGTCTGATCTTCATTGCATACGATGAAATAGAGATGGACATGATGCTTCCACATGTAAGTTGCCTTGGGACAGAATTGAGCAGGAAATAAATGAAGAAAAGGGTAAAACACCTGGTAAAGGGAAAGGAAAAGCACCTGAGTCTACTCATTATGTTGTGGCACATTGCAACATTGGAGTAACTGAAGACTTATTCAATGATTCACTTGCTTCATGGAAAGATTCTTGGTTTCTTCACTTAGGAGCAACTTGCCACATGACTTTCAGAAGAGATTTCTTTGAAGAATTCACGGATAATGTTGATGGAGCAGTATATTTTGCAGACAAGTCGAAACTAAAGCCATCAAGGCCTGGCACCATTAGGATCAAATCTCCTAGTCTTCTAGACTTTCTTCTACATGTTGTTCTATACCTCCTGGAGTTGAGGAGAAATTTTTGTCTTTGGTCCACATCCACCAACAAGGACACCCCATTCATGAAAAGGATTGTCATTGTGATGATGATTGAGGCTTACCCTAAAAGAGTGGGCTCAACATTCAAATAGAAGTTGCCATACTATAGGCCCAAATTGCACATTACAACCCAAATACCACAAATTTTTTTATTGTGGGAAAATAAATTAAAGGGAAATGGGAAAGCTAGATAGACTAGCAAACCCACTGCACGATGGATTTACATGCAAGTATTAGTGATGCATATAGAGGAAAAATATCGTATATGGCAACATCAATATTATACTAGTACGAATACATGATAATGAACAAGGCTCATTCTCTTTGCAAAAGTTGAATTTACTCTTGGTGACATAATGAAGGGAATCTAAGAGGAAGCCATGATAGTAATAAGAATGTAATGTGCTAACAAAAAAATATAAGCATGTAAAGTGGGACATGAAGAGTGATCATCATCGACAACTAAATCCATTAATTTATACAAGACTGGCAAACAATATGCATTGCATTTAAAAAAATGGTGTCATATAATATAATGGTAATAAATTAAAATAAAATAAAAATTGAACTTTATAATATAATTTAGGAAAATAAATATTAAAAAGAAACCATAATAATAATAAATATATAAAATAGAAAAATAAACTAACCTAACTCTATTTTAATTCATATTTTTTAATAATTTAAAATTTAGTCCTTAATTACTACACCATTGGGGAGATAATGAAAGGAATCTTAGAAGAAGCGATAAAATTAACAAGCATGGAAAGTTAGACTTGAAGAGTAATTAATATCGACAATTAAATCCAATACTTTATGCATGACTAATAGACACAAATTTTCATAAAAAGGACTTTTCTTTATATAATATGAATTGCATTTAGAGAAATGACATATCATATGATATAATGATAATATAAACTAAACTAAAACTAGAATTTGCACTAGATGTTGCAAAGGAAACGCCGTAAGGAAGTAGCATAGGAAGCAATATCATAGAAGAAAGAAGCAAATTCTTTATACAATTTTCTTTCTTTAATGACATTTCTTTTTTATCATATGTTATGTTTTAGGGAGATTCTAACCAAGCCAATATTCGAGAATATGTTCAAATGAAGGTAATGCACAACAACTTAACTCCAAAGGATTTATGAAAATGCTCTGGAGATGCACCATTCCAAATTGTTATAAGTGGATTATTTAAATCAAATATTTCATAGAACAAATAATCTCATATTACCTTCGATTAACAATGCAATTGATAATAGTTTTTGTTAGAAGGGATTCAAGATAATGTATGTGCATTTTGAGTCATTTTTTATGTCAATTCGAGCATGTTGTCACAATTTTATTTTTGTGATTAAGAGTATAGAATTTTTAGGGTGGTGCTCTATGTGCACTAGAGTCCAAACAACTCTCTTTATGATACAAAGTTATGGGTTCCTAATATGAAAACATCTACATTAAAAGTAAGCTACAATGACCACTAATAACGATGCAATGGACCAATATTTATTGAGTGAAGGCATCTTTTGAAGCAGACTACTCCATATTTTATGTCATTCATGAGTAATAAATAGACAAATTCAAACATAAAGTCCATTTTTTATCCATAAAAATACAATTTTTTTTGAAACATTATTAAGGTGAAGCAATTGACATGGACAAATGCATTAAATCCTAAATCCTCTAGATGATGTATCTTCTAAAACTTCACCAGAATGCATCAATTACCAATCTCATCCCACTAAAAATGTTGATTTAAATAGGTTTAAACAACAAATAGTGCTTAAATGCATATGCACATGTGTGTGTGAGAGAGAGAGGGAGATAAATAGCTTAATGGTCTTGGTGAATCATGAAAAATCCCTTCATATCATAAAATAAAACTTTCATTTGAATCGAGATTATCAAGTAAAAACATCAGTGCTTTTTCTAGCTTGCAATATATTCAAGAGGCACATTGAATAACTTCAAACAAGAAGACATCCCCATGAAAACAAGAAAACAAAATTGGCCACAAAAACACATAACGAAAATTAATTGCAGCTGATAGCCAATTCATGATATGAAGCCATTGAGAACACAAAAAATGACTTTTGAAAAAAAAAGAACATAAATGTGAAAATGAAAATTATTCTAGGCATATTCAACATAAATATTAGCCCTCTTTCCTTTTTTAGAAGAGGAATCCTTTTTCCCTAGATAAGGGTTTCAAGAGATAAACAATTGTAGTCCATAAGCCTAGTGTATACCCAAGTGATTCATACACTTTGTACAAGATTGAACCCATCGACATGGTTGGATTATATTCAACAACATTGTAACTACAATTTTCTGATTTTCTGATTTTGGTAATCTCTTCCAATACCCTATTAACATATCATTAATGTCTTCCAATACCCTATTAACAAATCATTATATTCCATCCATTCCTTTCTACAATTACCCTAATATATTCAATCCATCCAAATATATTGCAATATTCTCCATCCCTTCTGCAACTACCCTAATCCAATCAACATGAACATCCATTAATCTCTTTCATTACCCTATTAATACATCATTGTAATCCATCCATCCATTCCACAACTTCCCTAACCCTAATCCAATCAATATGAAAATATGTTAACTTCCTTCATTACCCTACTAACACATTTATTGCATAGATAATCCACACATAGGTGTGATAATGTGGGAAAACTTCACCAAAACATTCTCCAATCAATGTGAACAGTCGTTAACTTCCTCTACTAACACATTTTATAACATTGATTCAAGGAAAACATTATCTCATTCAAAGAGAATTTATACACATGTATGATACTGCGGGAAAACTTCACGAGAATATCCTCTAGAAGAGACATTTCAATAGGAGTCATGTTAACATATATTTGACATTTCTCAGCTATCCAGATCCTATGTTTTTTCTATATGGACATCTCTGTGAAAATATCTACTAGTAGTTAAGAACCTTCCAAAATGATGTGAAGAAACTTGGGAATGTTTTAATGTTCACTATGAAACTCAACTCTTTTCCAAGATTATGGGAAGAAACTTTGGAATGTTTAAATGCTTACCATAAAAGTTAACTCTCTCAGACTAGTGAATCATATCTTACAGGAAGAAACTTTGGAATGTTTAAATGATTACCTTGAAATTCAACTCTCTCAGACTAGTGGATAATATCTTAACAAAGTTCATTACAAAGATTACTAGTTCTTCAATTCTCATCAATATGCTTAAGCCCTTCAATTTTTATTGATATGCAAATATACAAAACCGTAAGTTAGAAAACAGGAATGAAGCTACACATATCTATTTATTTCCAAGAATTTTAAATGTATCCACCAAGCTACATTGCAATGTTGTAAGACTTTAAAATAGTTTATGTTCATCGATATATTCAACAATGCTCAAGAGTGAAGTAAACATATACAAGTTCATTGTTCATAACTATGTATCTCTCTCTCTCTCTCTATATATATATATATGTGTGTGTGTGTGTGTGTGTGTGTGTGTGTGTGTGTATATATATATATATATATATATATATATATGTATATATATAGATATATATAGATATATATATATAGATATATATATACATATATATATATATATCTATATATATACATACATATCTATATATATATATATATATATATATATATATATATATATATATAGATATATATATATATATATATATATATATATATATACATATATACATATATACATACATACATACATACATACATAAAAGAGGACAATACCAATGACTATGAATCAACTAACATAATGCAGTAATATCAGTCTACTCTAATTGTGCTACCGAGGCTTCCATTGGAATTTAGACTTCTATTTCTTGAAGGAAATGCAACGATAAAACTCAAATCTATATTTTTCCCATAGTGTATAGACATATCAACAACCATTGTCTTCATTCCATTCTGTTTACCTGAACTAGCATTACTGTATGTCATCAGCTCCAATTCTGGCTAGAACAATAGTTAAAACTTCTATGGTGCACTTCTTGGCCATGGGGTTTTTTCCTTTGCGGGTGCATCAATAGTAATTAACATATAGGATGTATCTTCTTCCGAGTTCACAAGACGATAATGGGTTTCTTTCTCTTCAAGAATTGGTTCCACTGGTTGTAGGGACCTTCCTAGAGATAAAGTTGGAGAAACACCAAATGAACATAGTTCTAAATTAGGCGATACCACCAAAGTCGAATGATTTGGTGAAAATTCATAAAGGTTTCCCAATGAGTATTATCTGTGAAGCGAGCTTGTGACCTGCAACAGAAGAAAATTAGTTAAAATAGAAAAGTCCTTTCCATAATAAAACACAATGGTTAATTCTAGATCTGAGGGCCAAGATGAATGAATGAATGATCATATATTTACATGGGAATCATGAGGACACATATCAAAGAGACTGGATCAACGTTTTCTTTTATTAAGACTGCTCTGCCTTAGAAAATATTTTTGGGCATGGTTGGCTACTTGTGTAGGTGTTCTGGTCATCACAAAATTCTTGGATATCCCTCTCAGGTCACCCTTCCCAAGCTTCTCCAGTACATACAAGGACATCCTATGCTCTTCCTCCAACCATGGGACGCTTGCACATTTACATCCATATCTAGTTAACAAAAAAATAAAGAAACCAAATGAACAAAAACTAAACTAAATATTTATCATATCATTATTGTAATGATAGAAGTTTACATGCCTCATTTCTGGAAAACTATGCTAGAATTTGACAAAATATTAAAGACAGTTTTCCAAATCCATTCATTTTTTTAAGGTTTTGGCTCGATTCAAAAATGGCAGGGCAGAGTTCCCCATTGGTATAACTCGGACAACTATGGAATCATGATTTAGATATTTAAAAAACTCACTAGTGCAGGATTTATTGCATAAAAAGAAGCAAGGTTCTTTATACTAGTGGCTAAGCAGAAAAGCAAGAGAGGAGTATTAATGTTGAACTTAATCCAATATAGAGCTATGCCACAGTCTAGATAGTTTATAACATCACATAAAAAATAACCATAGGTCACAGAACCTCACAGGGCATAGCAGAGTCAAAGATGGTCCACAAGGTATGGCACAAACACTGTCACTGATATTAAAGACCAAAGTGAACAAGGATGTTATCACATTAATTTGGGACTTGCAACTAAAGCCAACTTCTAGACTGACAAATTTTTTTATACAAATAATGATCTACAAACTATGTGTCTCACAATTATTACATGTAAGGGTAATACTTTTAGATCCCAACAATGTGTTTTAAAGCCTTATTTACACCCACAGTGGGAACTATTGTGCATAGAGGAGCAAAGAGGTGTTTTGCAAGCTGGTTATTTTAGAAGAGAAGCCAGAGCTTTAGAGCCCATGTGGGAGTTGGGAAATCCATAACAATGGATTAAGAAGATGAATTGAATGTCAGCTAGGCTATGGTTTTTCCCAAAGAAATTGTACCTTGGGACATTTCATTTAACCTCTAACTTGGGAATCCTCTCTTCTGGTATTGGATAACATGATTGAAGGGAAATTAGTCCCAAACTCTGGCCAAAAAAAATAATGTTATTGTAAATAATAACAAAAAGGAGGATCCATGAGTATACTGCACATGGACATGAATACATGGGATGCATTGGGAAATTTGAATATGGACTTCAATATATAGAGGATATATAGGGCACAATGAATATGGACAATAATACTGAGCATTTAAACCATGAAACCATTGGGCACATTGAATAGGGACATTATTACAAATCATTTAAACTAAGAGTATGCATTTAGGTTGCTAAGCAAAGTTCAAACAAAAATGACTATGGAATCTGAGATATGCAACCTTAAGGACCATATCAGACCAGAGGCCATATATTTTTGCAATGTGCTAGTTGTAATCAAACAATAACATAACCACAAAACCTGAATGATGAAATGAAGCTATTAGTCAATCACAACAAATCTAAATCTGCCAAAGGCCAACAAATACTACCAGTGAGATTGAGAATTGAAGGAAGAATTTTGGCTTCCAAGGATGTGATTTGACCCCACACACACCTTTCTTCCTCTTGCGTGCATTGCTGGAAGAATGAACAAATCCATCAGACAAATACCCATCCTGATCTGCAGATCCACATTTTCTTGTCCCAGAACAACGATTGACATTGTAAAGTGAACGGTAATGGTTGAGATTTCCCATACTCAGTATTGGTTCCGAGAAAGAAGAAGTGAATTTCATCTGTGCATCTAACTGTGCTGCATCGCGAGTCTTTTTTTCTTTGCAATCCATTTTATAAATATATATAGATATATATGTCCAACAATAACAAGTACCCACAACAGCCTCATGAGAATTTCCCTTTAGAAAGACATCAATCCATTTTGACAATCAATAGATCTTGGCAGAAACTGAAGAAAAAGGTGAAGAATACAACAATCATTTCAATGGCTACAAAATTCTACCTAAAGACGTAATACAAACGAAAGAAATCTCCACTGTACAAATACTCGGCGAGGGTTTACTTCGGTAAAGGGTTTCCACGATCTTGTTTTGCCTTGGTATAGCATGTGTAGTAAAACAGGGTCAGAATCAAAGTAAATACAGTGAAAGAAACTCTGGCAGCAAATACCCCCTTTCGCAATGTCTCACAAGATAGGTCACCCATACCAAATCTACCCCTGTATTTTGTATTGTAGGCATTCCTCACCGCCCCTACTACGAAGCACGCCTCGACAATTAAGAACATTATCTAGCAAATAAAGAATAATATGATCTCCCATGTGTGAGATCCGTCAGGTTTGAGAACCCTTTCATAGCACAGGCGCTTGGTGAAGGCGAGGAAAAGAGCCTGGCTCACCAGAGGAAACAAAAATGCCCTATCTCCATACAAAGTAGAGATGTCCGAATTTTACACTTAGAAAGTTGCCTCGTCATACTCGTCGGGAGTCATGACTCTGGTGCTCCTCCTGCGCTCTACAGCCACTGTGAAGCCGAAAGCAATGAGATCGAAAATTAAGATGATGAACATAAGCACCTTTGACGCCATTGTTGTTTTCTTGTTGACAGAACCTGGGATGAAGATGATTGGACAAATACCTCCTACCTTTTTCTTGCGTCATGAGTCTTATAACTAAATTTGTAACTAATACCGGTCGAATGAATCAGATGGCTCAAACCATTTTAATCGTCTAACACCTAAATCAAGAGCACACAAATATACACGTAATCATCTGATAAGAGAGTTATTCCCAAAGAAAAACATCTTTATCACTTAATTAAAATTAAAGTTTATATTATAATTTAAGAAAACATACATTAAAAAATAGTCATAATAATAATAAATATATAAAATAAAAGAATAAACTAACACAACTATACGTTATTTCATAATTTTGTAAACATTTTCTTTTTTTTTTTCTTTTTTACACTAACATTTCTGCACACAAATGGACTATCACAAAAAAAATACCTTAATAATAATAATATTCACCATTTATTTAAAATTTTAAGCTCTTATTTAATTCTTCTTTAAAATTAATTTAATAAATGATTAATTTTAATTTTAAAACTTTTTTTTTAATTTTTTTTACTTAATTATTTATTTTAAAAAATATATTTGATAATCTAATTTCTCACATTAATATTTTATTTTTTATATAATTTTTAAAATTAATATGTTATAAATAACCTAATTTTTTTATATCATTTAACATTTTTTTTATTGATTTTAGAAAAATACTCTATTTAATTTAGCAAAACACTTTGAAATTATAAAATGATTTTGCAAAAAAAAAATCATTAATTTAGGAAACTATGTCATTCAAATTCAATTAATTTTATAAAAAAAATCATGCATCATTCACTTTGGTTACCACTCACCACCCAAATGTCTGCAACCATTGTCACACATGTTTTTAATCAAGGTATTGCATATATTCTTCAAGACTTAAATGTTGAGCACTAATTTTATGTGTTGACATGTACATTTGTTATTAGTGATTTTCATCTATTCATTTTAAAAATATTAATAACCTAGTAACAAATTCATAGGCTGCATGGGTTTATTAAGGTGTCATGGGTTTAAAAATAGAGTGGGCTGATTCAGGGTGTTGTGGTAGCCAAACATTCCATTTTATTAACCAGAAAAGAAATCAATAAAAGTAATCTATTGTGATAGGGCACGTGGATTGATTCAGGTCTAGTGAGTTTAAAAATATAGTGGGTTGATTCAGGGTGTCGTGGTAGCCAAACATTCCATTTCTAGGAGAAAGTAGGCTGATTCGATTCGATTCGAGGTGTCATGGTTTTGAAAAATAAATCTAAAGATTCCATTTATGGGATAGAGTTAATTTTGTGAAGAGATAGAAATTTGTGTGTGTTTTTTTTGGTTGTGTGTGTTTGATAGTTTTCAGCATATGTCTATGCAAGTGCTTGTTGAAGCACCAATTTGCACAGGAACTTCTTGTTTGAAGTTCTAATCATTTTATTTTTTTCTTTTTTACACTAACACATCCACACACATATTAACTACCACACAAAGAGTCTTAACAATACTCGTATTCACCATTAATTTAAAATTCTAAACCCTTATTTGATTCTTCTTTAAAATTAATTCAATAAATAACTAATTTTAATTTAAAAATATTTTAATATTTTTTAAAATATATTTTTACTTTATTATTTATTTAAATAAAATATTTAATAATTTATTTTCTTGCTATAATATTTTAATTTTTTTAATATAAACTTTTAAAAATAATATTTTATAAATAACCTAAAGGCTTACATCATTTAACAAATTTTTATTGAATTTAGAAAAATATCTATGGATGTTAAATTTCTATTGAATTTAACAAGATACTTTGGAATTATAAAATGATTTTCCAAAAAATTCCATTAATTTAGGAAACCATGTCATCCAAATTCAATTAATTAAAAAAAAAAAACAAAAAACTTCATTATCTATTTTGGTTACCACTCACCACCCTCGTGTCTTTAATTGCCACACACGTTTTTAATCAAGGAATTAAAAGTTGAGGATCACCAATTGTGATGGGTTGATGTGTACATTTGTTTTTTTTTTTTCAAAGAAAAAAAACTTTATATATTATATGAAGTATATAAAAGCAGAATAATACATTCTTTCTCTGATTGTGCAGGAACAGAGATATGATCCCATATGTATATAAGAACAAAAAAACCTATATCTGAAGAACTAATTGACTCAGCATTCGATTCTGATAAATTCTGATATCAAAAACTCCAAAGAGAGAACGACAGCCATGCATTTTCTTTACAAATCTGGAAGGGCAAAATCAGATATCTGATAATGGACATCATCAGATACAATGTCGAGGTGCCAAAATTCTGAAGAAGAGAAGAGTCCCTTTTTTGAGAGACCGTCTGCTGTACTGTTTTCTTCCCTATTGATGTGTTGAATTGAGCAATTCTCCAGGCAGGACCAATAGAACTGTATCCTATCTCTCCAGCCAGATAGATGATGAGCCTGAATGCAGTTTTTCTGGTTAACCGAATCAACCCATAGCTTTGAATCACCATAAAAAACCATCTGCTGAATATCAAGGAATATGCAAAATTTCAGAAGGCTAGAGAGAGCCATAGCTTCCGCCATATTATTAGATCCTTGACCCCCATGCCAATAAGCAGAGAATTGAGAACTTTCAGAAATAAATATGTGGAAGCCGCATCCACATTGTCCCTGTTGAGCTGCCCCATCGAAAAAGGCAGATGGCTGATGAGGACGAACAATAGAAAGCCTGTCTGAGGATGATATGATTCTCTTAGCTGGTTCCTGAGGGAATGATTCAGCATAAACAGTAATTAGATCGATAACCTTAGCTGGGGAAAAATTGGATTGATTAAAAATGCAGGAGTTTCGCCATTTCCATATAAACCATAATGCTAAGATGCCAATTCTGCGCCATAATTTCTTTTTCTTGCTGCAATCCATGAGCCACTCCTGAATCGATACCAGCCTGTCAATCTTGAAACCATAGGCATGTTCTAAATCTCGCCATATATGAATTGACTGCTTGCATTTCAGAAAGATGTGGAGGTTCGAATCCGCCTCTTCCCTGCATAAAGAACAAACATTAGGACCAAACCAACCTCTCTTCAATAAATTTTCCCACGTCAAATTCCGGTTATGGAAAACGAGCCAGGCAAACAGGATCATCTTCATAGGACAGCCGTCCTTCCAGAAAATGAGGGGAAAAGACGGGGACCAGGAGGGCTGTTGCCCAATCATCAGCTGATATAAACCTTTGACAGATATATTATTCGGATCACCCGAAATGTCCCAAGCAAGACAATCAGAATCTCTTGTACAGGTAATGCCCCCATTTTGAAGACGACGGACGACAGCAAGCCACCTCTGTTCACAGTATTTTGGAATGTTTAGATCTGAGAAAACTTTCCAACGTGGCACTGGACCATCCCATGCAGCGATCAACTTGTCCCAGAAAAAATTACCGCCTCTATGGAGATGATTAATGAGAGTGCTAGGGATTTCAATAATCTCTGATCCACATCTAAAACGATCTTTGCCAATAATGATTTTGTTGCCCTTATGAAAATGCCAAATCAGCTGCTCCAGAACAATAGCCTCAACCTTTCGAAAACTGCGCCAGATGGGAGAACCATAGTGAACACCTAATTTGCCTCTTCGATACCATGCCTCCAAATCCTTATTGGCAAGATATTTGGATTTAATCAGCCGGCTCCATAGACCATCCCCTTGAATAGCTCTCCATAATGATTTGCAAAGGAGGGCTCTGCTGAAGATTTTTAGATTTAATAAACCCCAACCGCCCAAAGATTTAGGAGATGAGATGCCAGAAAGCTTAACAAGATGATATTTATGCTTCTCTGCGCGACCCCCCCAAATGAAATTAGCCGATAGACTGTTCATACTGTTGATTATACTCACTGGAAGGTGGAAAAGGTGAGCCCAATAAACGAACAATTGATTAAGAATGGATTGAACTAAAACGATTCTCCCGGCCAGAGAAAGACACCGGAATTCCCAACCCGAGATCCTTCTATAAAATCTGTCCACCAGCCATGACCAATCAGCTTTGGAATAGCCTGTCGCTTTGATCCTGAACCCCAAATAGTTAATACCATTGCTGATATGGGATGCTTTTACCCCAAAAAGATTAGATAGCCAAGTAACATCATCCAGCTTTAGGTCAGAATGGAAAATAGAAGATTTGTCCAGATTAATCTGCAGTCCCGAGGCCCTCTGAAAATTATTCAAAATCTTATGAATATGTAACCAGGAAGCCCTGCAAAACATTGCAAATAATAATATGTCGTCGACGAATAAATTGTGAGACAGTGATATGCTTCTGCAAATATTAAGAGGGCGCCATATGTTCTCATCAACGGCTTTTTGGATGTGTAAACTGAGGGAGTCGATGGCTAAAATAAATAATAAAGGGGACAAAGCACATCCCTGACGGAGCCCCCTCTCAGCTCTGAAGAAGGAAGTCGGGAGGCCATTTATGATTATAGCATAATCCACAGGGTCGATACACGCCATAATCCATCTGATCATGTTGCAGTTCAGCCCAATTTTTGCCAATAAGCACTTGATATAGGCCCAATCTATACAATCATATGCTTTCCTTAGGTCAACTTTAAGAAGGACCGCTTCACTTTTCTTAGAATGAATAGCAAATAATGCCTCCTGAGTCACAGCAACTGCATCATGGATGCTCCTACCCTTAAGAAAACCAAACTGCTCCTTAGAAATAGTATCTGATAATTTATCTTTTAGCCTCTGAGCAATGATCTTGGACATTATCTTGAAAGTGGTGTTGCATAATGAAATAGGCCGATAGTCCGAGAAAGTCATGGCTTTCTGTTTCTTTGGGATGAGGGTCAAATATGTTGAGCAGAGCTGCCTGCTGATCATCCCCCCCATCCTGATTTCCTCTAACATCCTTAGAAGATCAGACTTGATGTAATCAAAGAAATGTATAAAAAATTCAATAGACCAGCCATCTGGTCCAGGGCTTTTGTCCCGGCTGAAAGATTTCATAGTCGCCAATAATTCCTCCTCTGAAATGGGTCTAAAAAGCCGGACATTTTCTTCCTCATTAAACATTACCGAGTATGCCTCGATCCCCCATAAGATATCCTGGAAACTTCTTCGATCCATCCTCTGATATTGCTTCCTGAAGTGAGAGACTGCATGCTCAGCAATATCTTTTTGAGATAAGAGCTCCACCCCGTTCTCATCTTTAATTTTCCAAATGAAATTATTTAGCCTTCTGGCGTTAGCATACCTCTGGAAAAACTTTGAGTTTTTGTCGCCTTCTTTCATCCAAACAGCTCTGCTTTTCAGGCGCCAATAAATTTCTTCTTTTTTTAGAAATTGCATTTTCTTTTTCTGAAGGTCCTTAAGAAGTTGTCTCTGTTCAAAAGATAGAGAATTATAATCAGAAGAAACCGACAATTGCTGTATTTGATCAATGATATCCATATATTCTCTCCTGTCAGCTAAACGCTTCAGTTTCTGCCAATTTTTGACAACCTTCCGAATATTTATCATCCTGTTCAAAAAAGACTCCTGATGCGAATACGTTCCACTAGGTTCATAATCGCGCCAAGCTTTAACCACCATGTCGATAAATTCGGGATCCCCAAGGCATTGTCTGTTAAACTTAAACGGCAAACCTTTATTGAAAGCCAAGGACTGCCAGCCCATGAGAATCGGCCGGTGATCTGATATAAGAGAGATATCCACTGATGAAAAGGGCATTCCAAGGATATCAATCAGCGAGGCGTTAATAAGAAATCTATCGAGCCGTTTTGCAATGTACGCCTCCCCACATCTCCCATTGTCCCAGGTAGGACAGATAGAGGAAGGGAGAATGTCGATGAAATCCCTCTTGAGAAATTCATTTCGAACCAAGGGAGCAATGGAGTCCGACTTCTTCCCCTTCCCCCATACTTCATCAGAAGATAAGGTTAAATTCAAATCACCTGCAATCAATAATGAGCCTATATCAAAAACTTCAGATGCAAAGAGGCGGACCCAAAAGTCTGATCTGTTCCGGTAAGGAGCATAAATATTCAATATGTTGATGCGGCAGTTTAGACCTCTGACATGAGCAGAGATAAGGATACCAGCAATGCATTTATATGCCTTTGCATTAATCCACCGAGGATCCCAAATGACAGCGAGGCCACCTGAAAGACCAACAACATCTGTAGCAGATATATACCATGAAGGAAGCATTTTGCGGAAGTAAGAGATAGTAACATGAACAGGATGCATAGTCTCCTGAATTACAATAATTTTAGGAGATGTTGACCAGAACAGATTTTTTAAGGCTAAGAACTTCATCTCAGCTCCCAGCCCCCTGATGTTAACAGAAAGGATAAAATTCATTTAGATGGAAAATCGGCCTTTCCAGCTCTAAGAGGCCCGTTAACAGGAATATCAGATATAGGAACGTCAACCAGGGATAAATTTCTGAAGCAGCAGTCCGAAACTAATCCCCTTCCCCGAAAATGTCTGCTTCCTCTTTTTTCCTTCTTTCGAACAGTGATATTCATTGCAGAAGAGGGGCTAATGCAAGGTGAAATAGGAGCAGGAGGTTTATGAACAGTCAGAGGGGCTAGTTCCAGCGATTTCTTGGACAACAAATGGTCTAAGTCACTACCAATAGAATTGGTAGGCGAAATAGGGAAGGCGCCTTTATCCTCCGGAGAAGGATCGATCAAGATAGGAGAATGATTGGGGGGGTTAATCTTAGCCGGTGAAAGAGTGATGTCAGGCGGAATCGGGACAGTATCATCACCGGATGGGTCGATGGGCTCATACTCGGAAGCGGTCTCTAAGTCCGGCATCGAGGGGGATACCCTTAAAAGAGGATCAGGGGCTTCAGAACGGTGGGATGAAGGCAACAGCCCTTCGGACGGAGAAACAGGACTGCAGTCATGCGGAGAAACATCAGAAGACAGAGGATCATTTGGGATAGCAGAAGGCCGCGATGAAGAACAGGGAAATTCGGCAAACTTAGTAAGACGATGATGCTTTCTACCCTTAGCCCGCTTATTCGGGCAATTCGAAAAAAGGTGACCAGTATGGTGACATGCAGCACACCGAAACGGTATACCCCAGTAATCCAGCCTTTGTCTCAGCGATAAATCCCTCCAGCAAATGTCGATATGCTCAGGGAAACCACCTCTGTAGGATCTTTCGATCAATATCCAAGCGACCCGCTTATCTTTCTCAGCCCTGCACCAAGGATCTACATATACACTTCTACCAACGGCATTACCGATCTCCAATAGGATCTCAGGAGTCCAGAAGTCGAGTGGAAGACCCGGGAGCTTTAACCAAATGAGATTGTTTGTCGGGGTATTACTGAGGGGATTGAAACCCAGATACCATTTGTGCAGCGAGAGAAAGCTGCGACCACATACCCATTGGAGATTCAAGATGGCATCCCGATCTTCAGCACTTAAAAAATGGAAGCAGAACCACTCTTTCAGCAACTTAGCAATAATGGGGGAATATCCAATTAAGGGCTTCCAGCGAGCTTCTAACCATGCACGCATCTGATTTTCATCCAGAACCGGGAAATACCATTTCCCGATCAGAGCCTTACCCTGAAGGCTATCAATCCGGTCCGATAACTGAGTGCTGTCAATCCTAATAGCATTAGGAGAAGGAGATGTCTTCGCCGGCTTGAAAGATTTGCTAGTACGACCCCCTGATAGAATTTTTGAATTCTGGTGTGACTCATCAAATGCTGACTGAGAGGGAATCGAAGGATGGACAAGTAAGTCATCCAAGGTGGATGGCCAGTCAGAGGAAGGCTTGGTCGAATGGAGACGAGATTCAGCTTGAATGGCCGCAAGGACCATCGCCTCTGTGGCAGATGAGTCAGATTTAAAATCTGACATTATAAAGGAGGAGATAAAAAAACATTCATGTCACCCTCAAGAAATAATAACAGGATCAAAGTAGGTAAGGAAGGACAGATTTCCAAACAAAGACGGTTGCAGAAAGATCTTCAGATCAAAGAAAACAGTCCTTTCTGACAGGGGAAGCAGCTGGAATCAATATCTCCGATCCCTAGGAAGAGAAATTTGAATTTCAAGCAGAAAACCACTATACCAGAGGATGAAACCAGCACAAAGGGGCAGCTGAGTCCGAAAACCAGATAACCGGAAGGAAAACCATGGAGAAAGCGCAGCGAGGAGCAGGGGGAATCAAAGATGCAATGGATGCATCCGCAAAGACAAAAAAATCCTATTCACCTGCGAGGATCCTATTAGCATCTGAAAATCTGAGTATGGATATGACAGTTAAACAGCAACACTTAACACTCAGGCATATAGTCCAAGTCCAGCACCGAGATCTCCAACAATTCATATGCCAGACCTTTTAAAATATGAAAGAGCGAAAACGAGCTTCCACATAAAGTAAAAACTGATATAATAGATAATCCCTGCTAAGAGCGATAGAAAGACAGGAACTACAATGCCCAAATATGATTCTAAACCATACTAAATGTAGAGAAAGAGATGAGATAGATTAAAATCATACCTGGTAATGCCGAACAATCGAACATGGGTAGCACAAAAGCGGTCATTCATGCACTTTACGAGCAGAGCAGCAGGATGGAAAGAATGGGAGTTCATATGATTTTAATGACCGATAATGAAAAGATCAGGAAGAAAACTAAAGCCTTAGGATCGAGGGTAATTTATCGATAAAGAGTTGCATGCAAAGTGGCATAAGATGACTCCAGGTGTCGACGGTCTTTTGCGGGAGCTAGCAAAAGGAACTAGACCGTCAACATGTGCAGGCGGTATACGAGAAGCGGAAAACCAGGTGTCGACAGACTTTTGCAGGAGGTGGCTAATGGCGCACAGAGAATGACAGGAGGAAAGTTCATGCGAATAAGCCAAAATAACAGGTGTCAATAACATACCGATACGTATGGCCTGAACAAAAGCCTGAAACCCATGGACGATCGTCGCGCACTACCAGGTTGAACCAACGAATTATGGAATCATGGCATAGGAATTGCTCAAAGATACACCTAAGGAATAGTGGATTTGAGAAGATCATGTGTGTACATTTGTTATCAGCCGTTTTCAGTCATTCAAATTAAAAATATTAATAACTTTGAACAAAATCGTTTTTATTAATTTGAAAATATATAATTTATTAAAAACTTGAAAAAAACTTGAAAAATCTAATTAAATTATAATGTGACTCCAGAGAAAGTCGATAGGGGTGCGGGTTTATTAAGTTGTTGTGGGCACGGGCTGATTCAAGTGTCGAGGTTTAAAAATAGAGCTAAAGTTTCCACTTCTGCCAAAGAGTGGGTTGATTGAGGCGTGCCAATTCCAATGTGCTGACATGTACATTTGTTATCATTCGTTTCATTCATTCAATTTAAAAATATTAATAACGTCGAACATACTCGTTTTTATTAATATGAAATAATTTTAAATTATTAAAAACATCAAAAAACTTATTAAATCTAATTAAACTATAATGTGACCCTAGTGAAAGTAGATATGGGCTCGGTTTGATTCGGTTGTTGTGGGCGTGGGTTGATTCAGGTGGCGGGGTTTAAAAATAGACCCAACGTTTCCACTTCTGGGAGAGAGTGGGTTGTCGTGGTAACCAAAGATTCCATTTTCGAGAGACAGTGGGACAATTAGAGGTGTAGCAGTTTAAAAATTAGAGCCAAGGAATCAATTTTTGGGAGAGATTTCATTTTGTGAGGAAATCACATTTGTTTTTCTATGGTTTTAGACAATTTTCAACATATGCATATGCAGGTTCCTGTTGTTTGTGTTGGGAAAAAAATAATAATAATAAGAGAGGGGTGAACCTGTATTAAGGCTAATTTTTTACATTTTTATGCCATTTTACTTTTCTTATTTAAACTTGGAATCCAACCATACAACCAACAACAATATATAATATGGCAACAACATAAAATCAACACACAAGCAAACAAACCATAAGCATCATACACATAGACACAAGGATTTTCACGTGGAAACCCTTTTGGGAAAAAAACCACAAAGCTTGTTGTTGTTATTGATGTAAATAGAATCACCTACTCTATTACATCAATCTATTTGTGAGCACCCACTCACAGGAAGCACCAACTCCCTTTGATTTGTTTGCTAGCACCAACTCCCTTTGTTTGTAGACACTTGTCCAGCTTACCAGAAGCACCATATGAGGCACTGACCTCATGGATTTGTTGCAAGCACCAACTTGCAGCTCCTTGGATTTATGAAAGAACCAACTTGCAGGAGGCACTAACCCCCAAGCCTTCCTAAACTCCACTAGAGATGGAAGCACCAAATTCTTGTATGTAGGAACCAACCCACATTCAAATAGGAACTGAATGTCCTTTGTGATTTGGCAACAACTTTACATGATAACAACTTTGAACTCTACTCACTCTGTTTCACTTTGCAACTCTCTATAGTTCTCTTCAACAACTCTGTGATCAACTCAACAATAGTCACTCACATCCCTCTCATCTCTGCTCTCAATCGCAGTCACTCTGATTTCTGCCCCTCTACTCTCAACAACGCACAATATTCTCTCGGCCTTGCTTCACATAACACAAGCTCAACTCTTAGACTTCTGCTCACAGCAACTCACAGGTACCTTCGGCCTTCCACATAGTACACAAGAACTTCAACCTTAAACACAACACAAGCAACTACCTACCTTTACACACTAAGTGTTGCTCTCGAGGTCACTTTTCTTCTTCTTAGGCACACTTGGCCTTTACACATAGAACTGGCTCTTACCTAGCCTTTCACAGTAGTGCACTTACTCAGAGATCTTTCCTCTTAGCTCTATGGCAACAATACTTCTTCCCCCCATTTGCTCAATCAAGCTCTTGGGTTTCGTTCCTCTATTTTACTCACTGATTGATGTTGGCACAATGTTCTCATTCAACATTGGGCATTGTACCTCGGCATGGCCCTACACTCTGTTGTTTGCATCGGTCTTGGTCTTTGCCACTATATTCATTGAGAATGGACACCTAAATGATAATTTCCTCCATACTGAGATTTAATTCTCAGCCCATTGCACACCCAAGCCAGGAACAATCCTCTTTGTCTACCACTCTTACATCATTAAATCTCTCCATGCTGAGAATTTAATCTAATTCCACTCGCACACTCCACTGAGACTCTCTATGCTTCTTCATGGCTTATATAGCTTGTCAGTACACCAGAATGGCACCTCTATACCTAGCATGGTCTTTCTATGGGCCATTGTCCTTGTTGCCTTGTTCTCATATATCTTCAACAATCAACCTTCATCCTGTGACTACACCTGTGTTCCACATTCACTCCTGCAACTTCCGACCCATACGCCATCAATACACCTTTGTACTACTGCATTATTGGAGAATTTACACCACACTGCTATATCAAAGCTTCCACATTGCAGCTTTTTAGTGGTGCAATGTTACACATTGCCGATTGTTGATCTTTGATATTGAAGCCCTTTTCGATTATCTCCTTGATATATCTCAGCCATAGGACTAGGTGCTGTGACCAAGTGCCAACCATATTGGAGCCCCCTTATTGGCAATTTTCATCTGTTTCTCATATGTCTACAACCACCGACTACCGATTGTTGATTGTCGACGTGTCAACATTACCTACCACATGGCGCTTTCTGACCAGTGACACGTTGCACCCAGATATGGCCCATTAGGCCATCCAAAACCCCGAAATCGCCTGCAATGTGTCCCTTTTTATGATGATGTCATGTTGATGTCAACAACCACCTAGCATTATTAGAACCAATCAAACACCTCCACGTGTCCTCATGGAGGAGAGAGAAAAAGGCCCCGCCCTTCTTGGTTTTGTAGTGATTTTCTTTGTAAAAACATTTGTGGATGTCTTGGTGATTTAACACTGGAGGCCTCAACCCCAGTGTCACTTTTGAAATGCTAAACGTCAATGCACCACTATGTGCCAACTGCCAGGACCTCCAATACACAATATCACAAATCGCATATCACAACTTGTTGTTGTGCTACACCCCTAATTCTCCATCCTCCAATCTCCGATATGCTAAGACCTCTGACTGGATACGTGTCACATGGACACTGGAAGTTCTCTTTGAAAGGGCAAAACTTCAATTGCCTCTAACTTTCGAACCACAATTCCATTTCAAGACTTCCGCATACTGTTGGAAATATCTTCCAGAGAAATTTCCAATGGAACAATTCTAATTAGCCATTGAGTCCATCTACTACCTCAAAAGGTGACTCCAATGTCATTGCTTACCTTCTGCTCCTTGAATATCTAGACACCTTAGATCAAACCCACCATGGTGATCCTTTGCATGAAGCCTATTGCTATCGTGAGATTCCATCTCGATGAGCACAATAGTTGATCATTTTATGGCTTTTCAATAAGCCCATTGCTATGATGATTCTCTACTTAAGGCTTGCAGCTATCATAGGAATCCTTCCTCCTGAGCCATCACTGTAATCATCATTTTATGGCTTCTCCAATAAACATGCTACTATGATGATTTTCTACATGAAGCCCACAACTACCTTGAGATTCCTCCTGGGCCATAATTACCAACATCTGTTGCAAAAATCATCCGAGATTATTTGGTTGAAATCAATGCCAACACTTTGCCAATAGTTAGGAAAATCCAACTACCCAACACATCTCCCCAGCATGACTGTTGACATCAATATCAACACACTTGTAGATGCCTTCACTAGGCCACTAGCCATCCAAACAATTCCAACTTTCTAACAACCTCCCCCTTTGGCATTGATGGCAACACTCCATCCTACTCTTTAAATTGATGGCCAAACCTCAAGTTGCTTCCACACATCTCATGGTATGAGACACCAATGACATTCTTGCTATCACAAATTCTCCACAACGTTTCTCCCCCTTTGACATAAATGGTAAGGGGATACAAGTGACCTTTCTCTCCCCATGCTCTCACTGTCTGTGAGGACTAGAGTCTAGCTATCAGGATGTGCATTCTTCCTTACAAACCTCTCTACCAAGACTGCCACTGTTGTTGCTCCATAAACTTGGAAAATGTGATATGCTCCTCCTAAACATATATTGCCTTTGATTTGTCCTTTCAATTTTGGACACCTTATGGCTATTGGTTGAGCACTCTATCCACCAATGCATCTTTTTGTATCAAAAATATGGATATTGATTAAAATGTGCATGGTATTGATGCTGCTACAAATACCAACTTATAATGATGCATTTCAACTCTCCCTTCTTCGTTGTTGTTGTTGCTTCCGAGACTATGCTCACTTATTTGAGCATCTCCACTAGTCCCCTTGAGATCATTCTCATATATGTTCATCTTCATACGATCTCCATTATGTTCATCTTCTCGACCTCCCTTGAGTCCCTTCTCTTCCTTCACTGAAGAGA
Source organism: Pinus tabuliformis (assembly GCA_031772625.1). NCBI lineage: Eukaryota > Viridiplantae > Streptophyta > Pinopsida > Pinales > Pinaceae > Pinus > Pinus tabuliformis. Next base: position 1,582,778,713 of record CM062816.1, read on the forward strand.
AACATACGATCTACTCCCCCTGGGAAAATCATCCTCCTTCTCCTCTAGACCTTTAAAGGTCTAGTTCTAACAGACACATTCCCATCTTGCTTCTTCTTTACCCCTATTTGGGTCTTCCCTTGGCTAAACATGGGCAGAGGAAATTTTTCATTCAAATCTTATTTCTTCACCCAAATCCTCTTGATGCATTTCTGCGTCATAGAGGGGTTTAAGTAGGAGGATCACTCTTTTGATTTCTTCCTCCTCTTTTCATCTTTCTCTATTGACACAGAGCACTGAAGACAAGTCTCTATTTCTCAACTCCATTGTTTGTCCTTGTCTTCAAACCTTGAGCCGCTACATTCACATGATTATGCTGAGAAGTATTCAATTTCTTCTCCTTTGTTCAGCAAGCTCTCTTGTGCCCAAATTTGCCATAGTCGTAGGATATGATTTGTCCTAAGAATGGGGCAGAGGAGTTACTCCTTTTGACAATGTTTTTGTCAAAACTCCTATCATGGCCAATATTCCTTCTACCAGACTTCTTGTGCATTCTTGGGTTACTACTACCCAAAACATTTTGTTTCCTTGCATTCCATCTACAATCTATGGCTTTATGTCCAAAAATTTTGCAAGAAAAACAAAAACCATAAAAAGGATTTTGATGACAGAAGTTACCTTTTCTCTGAATTTTCTGTCATTGAGGAGGAGTGGTCCTTTGCTGGCTCTTCTTGTGCCTTCTATGACAACATACATTTCTATCATGCACTCTTTCTTGCAACTGGCTTGCCTTCTTCTGCTGCACTTCCTGTTGTTGTTGCTGCTTCTTAGGCTTCTGCTACTGCCTTTCCTTCTTTCTTTGTTTTTTCTTTCCATGTTGTTGTTGTTGTTGGAACCCTGGAATCCCTCCAACTTCTGATATTAAGACAATTCTTCACTTGACTTCACTAAGTCATGTCTCAATGAGACTACCTCATTTTGTAGTCTACCACAACAAGCTTCCTTTTCACTCAACTAATGGGTTAACATCCCAATCATTATGCTAGCCTCTTCTTGTTGAGCATTTAGTTCAACTAATTATTTTCTCAACTTTCAATTCTCAAACTCATAAACTTTCAGTTTCTCCTCTTGCTTAAGGATTTCCTCTTATAGGTGCTTGACCTCCTTTAGAGTCGAGGACAATCTATTTCTAGAAAATATCCTTTCATATGGATCCTTTTCTTCACCACCATAGGTGCTAGATTCCTAGAAACATGGTCTCTCTTTTGAGACTTCTTCCTCATCAGCAGAAATGTGATGAGTAGCAACATTACACTGTTCTGGTTCATTTCTAGAGTAGCAGGGCTCCTTAGCCTCTTCATGAGCCACATGGCTATCTCCACCATACAAATATTGCAGTTTGTTCAACACTTCCTTTGCTGAATCACAATGCCTCACTTTATCAGCATCCGCCTCAAATAACCCCTTCATGATACTCTTCTGGGCTTCTTCAGCCTACTTTCTCTTTTCTCCATTCAATATGGAGATCCATATGTCACCATCTAGAGAAATCAACTAGGCTTTCATTCTAACCTTCCTAATTTTATACTAGAGCTCATGGCATGATCTATCTAAGAATGGAACTTCTTCTTCTACTAGCCAAACTCCATTATCCATTGTTTCCCTTTGATATACCTTCTAGCGATTAATCTATTTCTGAAGGAACTTGATTTGATACCAATTTTTGGGAAAAAGAAAGGATAATGCTGAGAGGGGGGGTGAATCAATATTAAGGCTAAGTTTTTTACTTATTTATGCTAGTTTACTATTCTTATTTAAACTTGCCATTTAACCATACAACCAATAGCAGTATATAATATGGTAGCATCATAAACTCAACACACAAGCAAACAAACCATAAGCATCATACACATAGGCATAGGGTTTTTCACGAGGAAACCCTTTTGGGAAAAAACCACAAAGCTTGTTGTTGTTATTGATGTAAATAGAAGCACCTACTCAGTTACATCAATATGTTTTTGAGCACCCACTCACAGGAAGCACCAAATCCCTTTGATTTGTTTGCTAGCACCAACTAGCAGGAAGCACCAACTCCCTTTGTTTATAGACACCTGTCCAGCTTACTAGAAGCACCATATGAGGCACTGACATCATGGATTTGTTGGAAGCAACAACTTACATCTCCTTGGATTTATGCAAGCACCAACTTGCAAGAGGCACCGAACCCCAATCCTTCCCAAACTCCACTAGAGATGGAAGCACCAACTTCCTATATGTAGGCACCAACACACATTCAAATAGGAACTGAATTTCCTCTTTGATTTGGTAGCAATTCTGCTTGATAAAAACTTTAAACTCTACTAACTCTATTGCACTTTGCAACTCTCTTCAACAGCTTTGTGATCAAATCAACAATAGTCACTCACAACCCTCTTCTCTTTGCTCTCAACAACAGTCACTCTGCTTTCTGCCACTCTACTCTCCACAAAACACAGTCTTCTCTCGGCCTTGATTCACACAACATAGGCTCAAATCTCAGACTTCTGCTCATAGCAGCTCACAGGCATCTTCGACCTTCCATGCAACACACAAGCATTTCAGTGTTAAACACAACACAAGCAACTACTGACCTTTACACACACAGTGCTGCTCTCGGGGTCTCTTTTCTTCTGCTTACACACACTCGGCCTTTACACCCAGAACTCAATCTTACCTAGCGTTTCATAGTAGAGCACTTACTCAAAGCTCTTTCCTCTTAGCTCTATGGAAACACTACTACTTTCCCCCATTTGGTCAATCAATATCTTGGGTTGTGTTCCTCTATTTTACTCATTGATCGGTGTTGTCACACTATTCTCATTCAACACTATGTGTTGTACCTTGGCATGGCCTTGCACTCTTATGTCTGCATCGGCCTTGTCTTTGCCACTGTATTCATTGAGAATGGTCACCTTCTTGACAATTTCCTCCATACCAAGATTTAATTCTCAGCCCACTGCACACTCAAACCAAGCACAATCCTCTTTGTCTTCCACTCTTACATCACTGAGTCTCTCCATGCTAAGAATTTAATCTTAGTCCACATGTACACTCCACTGAGACTCTCCATGCCTCTTCATGGATTACATAGCTTTTCAGTACCCAAGCATGGAACCTTTGTACCCAGGCATGGTCTTTCCATGGACCATTGTCCTTGTTTCCTTGTTCTTAGAGATATTAGACAGTCGACCTTCATCCTGTGACTACACCTCTATTCTACATTCACTCTTGCAGTTGTCGACCCATACGCCATCAATACACCTTTGTACTGCTACATTATCAGAGAATTCACACCACAGTGTTATATCATAGCTTCTACATCGCATCTTTTCAGTTATGCAATGTTACACATTGCTGATTTCTGATCTCCAATATTCAAGCCCCTTTCGATTATCTCCTTAATGTATCTCATCCATAGGACCAGGTGCTTTGACCAAGTGCCAACCATATCGGGCCCACTTATTGGCAATTTTCATATGTTTCATATGTCAGCAACCATCGACCGCTGATTGCTGATTGCTGACATGTCGTCATTACCTGCGACATGGCGCTTTCTGACCAGTGACACGTGTCACCTGGATATGGCCCATTAGGCCATCCAAAACCTTGAAACCTCCTGCCACTATCTCTTCATATCGTGATTTCATGTTGATGTCAATAGCCACCTAGAATTATCGGAACCAATCAAACACCTCCACATTCCCTTCTTGCTTGCTTTGTTGTGCCTACTAGTTAATCCATCCTATCTCATCTGGTGCCATGCCCAATTTCTTGTTTATCTTTGAATTCAATTTATCTCACTTGTTTGTGGTCCAGGCATCTATGTAAAAAGCCTTTCGGCCTCATTGGTATTCACTTCAAGAATTGTTCTATAATTAGTCCAAAAGGAAAGAAATTCATGTCTTCCTTCAGATAGCCATCAAAGCGACCAATGGAGTTGAGGGCCTTTTGTATCTAGAAGGAGGAATGATACAACCTTTAGGTCTCATTGGTCTTGACTTCTAGCACTTTTCTTCAATTAATCCAAAAGGAAAGCAGTTCAAGTCTACCTTTGGATAGCAATCAAAGTGGCCCATCGAGGTGAGGGCCTTTTGTCTTTAGAAGGAGGAATGATACATAGCAGTGATATGGTGTATTGGGTATTTGTTATTTTTTTCTTTCTATGTTTTGGGGGAAATGATTTGGAATGAAGGTTGATTATGTCTATTTTGTGATCTCCATTGGTCATTAAAATTTTTGCGAGAGTTTGGTTTCTAATTGCAGATATTATGATCTTGGTTGGTATTTTCAGGCTTTGTGAGAGTTTGGTTGTTGGTTGCACATATGTAACACAAGGGAATAAAATTTGGTAGCCTTATCCACTATTAGATTGACTAGCAAAGGTAATAGGAGAGAATGATGAGAGGCATAATATCCATTTTGGGTTATTGGGCTATTTGGAGATGTGTTGAGGTCTTTGCACAATCGATGGGGGTAGCACACCGATTGTGCTCTTTCTTGGTGATATGTTCTCATTATTCTTTGATTTTATTGGTTGATTCACCCATCATGCAGAGCTTTGAGCATATAACTAGCTCAAGATGATAGCATTCAGGCAAAAGAACACTGCTTACTGTAGAGCTAAGATCGCAACCTCTCTCGGAAAGCCAAAAGTACGACACTGCAACGAGCGAATTTTCTCCATGTGTACCTGTACACCCTAAGCTTTGGTTACGTGTCCCAAGTACAAAAATTCTCCAGGTGTAGTTAGAATTTTTCTACTATTTAAAATGCATGCAACATTATTGTAATTCCTGGAGCAGTTGATTTCAAAATTAGTGTAATTACCATAAAATGTCTGCTTATTTATTTGATTCTCATGACAATATGATATGTGTTTCAAGAGGCCATCATTCTTCCACCATGGGTTTTTATTACAATATGGTCAAGGCCTAGTGTGTGGGAATATGTTCGCTTAGATGTTGATGAACTTGTTGTCGAAGAGCTCTTTGTAGCTGAATATTTGGAATTGAGGAAAACCTTGTGAATTAAGCTAGTGATTTACATTATGAACCCATCATATTCAGATGTAGATGTTAAAATTATGATGATTGATGATGATCAACCAATGTAGAGACTATTTACCTTACTACATTTTCAAGGAACCTGATTTTATCCCGTTTACTTCTTATATAAGAATTCCATAGGAAAGTAAGCATCACAATTTGAGGAATCCATAAATTGGTATAAAATTATTAAGCCCACTCATATGATTTGTCTAATGAGCATAGTTGTGATGGAAACAAACATCACCAATCCTCAACAATTCTCATGAAATTATTATTATATGATTTCTTTCAGATATGACATTTTCTACGATCCCCACGCTAAGTATCGACCGTGAGGAATATGATATAAACTAGTTTGTAGACCTATGATTATTTTGTCCTTAGCTCTTAATTTGTTTGTTTGTCTAGTTCATTTTTAAAGAATTTTAAGGTGGTAAAAAAAATAGTCTTTGTTCAATAAAGAGACTTTACTAGCTTTCTCTTTCTCTCTCTCGCAATATCGTGTATAGTTTTGTGGTGGAGTGCTTTGTCAATGTGTTGTGTGCATCAATGTGCTATGCGTTGCATAGTTTTGTATGCTTGTCATATGTGTTGTGTCATTGTTGTATGCTTGTCATGTGTGTTGTGTCATTGTATGTGTTGTAATTTGTATATTGTGTACATATGTTTCTATTATGTGTCCGTCGATCTGTATTAACTAAGATTGAGAGAGAGTGTGCACTGCCACAAAGGAGAATGTGGTAGTGCAAAATATGGAGTGGTGGTTGATGGCCAACTTTATCAATAAATGCTTTCACAGTGAGTTGGTATTTTTTTTTTTTTTTTTCAGTCTAGTATTTAGTTATTTTTAAATTCATTACCCTTTTTCTGATTGGTTGGATTTTTATATATAGGAGCCATCATAGTTTCCAAATCTTTTACATCCACCATTTTCCATAATTTTCTGTTATAGAAATTTTTGTGCCTTGCAGCTCCAAGCATGAAATGTCCATAAACCAAGGGATCCTAAGTCCCTAAAAGTGTTTTTCCAACCCCTAGAGGAACAAGGTCAACAAATTGCAGCTTCTCCCAGAAGTTCTCCACCAGAAACTGCTCAGAATCAGTCAAATTAGGATCATTTCAGCTGCTCCACTGGCTGGCTGCGTTGCATAGCACCCAAATACACTAGCTAGGTGCGTTGTAACGCACCTAAAAGCACTACCAGGGTGCGTTGAGCGGGAAATGACAAATGGTAGTGCCATTCCGCGAGGTGGAAAGACAATGGAAGCTTCCAGAATCTTCTCCAATGACACTTACCTCACTGAGTTCGACCAAGGATGAGTAAGAGACTCCCAGTCTCCAAGTGGAAGCAAGAACTGACAGAGAGAAGACACTAGTCAAATCATAAGCTGACTCATCTTCCTTGCATACATCTATATATGGATCCCTCATCCCAGAGATCCAGAGGCTGGAATTTCGTACATTGCAAAGAATTGCTGTTGGTTTTGAGATAGATATCAGAGTATTGGGTGATTTATGCTTTGTTGGAGGTGAAGAGGGGCTTCTTTGCTGGGAGGTTGATGCTGGATCAGGAATCATCAGTTGTAACTCCTCCTGGATCTTCTTGTTATATCAATAAAACTATTTGAGTTTCTCCTACATGCTTGTGTATCATTGATGTTTGTTACATTTGTATGTTTAGCTTAAATCTGATCCTAAGCTATTTATGAATATAAATCCATGTCTTTGTGTAGTTTTCTTCTTTTGTGATCTTACAGGAACTTGGTGAAGCTGGACAAGTAAGGGAGCAGGTAGCTGGAAGCTGTCAAAGAGGAGAGAGATTGGATCAAAGGACTAGCGCAAGACACAGGTTGGTTCATCCTATTCCTCTTTGTTTATAGTTCACAAAGAAGAATACAAAAGTAGTTTTCTCTGTTTGTTTCTAAGGTCTGTCACACCTTAGTGGGATAGGGTCGTTCTGAATAGACACTTTTCCCGTTAACAAAATGGCGACTCCGCTGGGGATCGTGTCTAGTTAGTTTGTTTGTGTTTCTCTTGTTGTTTGTTTCATAAACTTAGAAGTAGCAAATCGAACTGCATTTGCCATTAACAAATGCAAAGTAGACATCTGCTACTTCAATCCATTCACTGGATCTGTTTATGATTTGAACAGCTGATTCAAAAATGATCTGATTGCCCTTTGTGATAGCTCTTAGACCTTCTTTAAATCTACCCTCTGATTGTGCATTACTGATTGCTTTTACTCGGCCAAAAACCAAAGACTAAACTGTAAACCGTGACCCAGAACCCGGATAGAATTCTCGTTTCTGCCCCAGTGCAAGTACTGTGAAGAGTTCCTGCATTTCAGCGCAGTTCCTGAGAGGGCAACCTGCGCTGCAATCCAGTTTCCCTGTATAACAGGTGCGCCGATCAGCCTAGCCCTGTGTAGCTAAGGTTCTATGCTTCATTTTTTGCAGTTTTATCTCTGATTTTTGCAGCCTGTGATCAGTGTATGTGTCTGTTTAAAAACCCCTTTTCTTTGCCGTAATTCTGCCTCCTTTGTACAAAAAGACTGTAGATGTTTTTGTGTGTTTGTTACATCATTTATAGTTTTCCATTGCAAAAGTAGAATAGTCATACTGTCGTCCTTTGATTTAGATCTGTCACAAGTGTCGATTTTGATCTTAGGAGGAATTTTATTTGCTGTTGACAGTCGATTATGCTTTTACTTTTGCCTTTGGTTTGAATTTGTGACTTTCTAGTGTCGAAACGAGTATTTATTTCAAAATCATAAAGTGTCGTAATCATCTCTACTTTTTGGTTTCGAAAAGAAGCTTGTTTGTGTTTGTCACTTGAAAGCAAATTGAGATTTGTACATCAACTTTCTTTTTAGGCATCAATATTAAGAAAGTGAAAAACAAATACATGCACATGTGCATTTGCATATTGACAGTCTGTTTGGCTTGATTTAGGAAAGTGCATTTACAGTGTGCTCTTTGCTCTTTGTGAAAAGATTGTGTCTTTCTTTTCCCCTTGTAGCTAGGATTTTCATTGCTGAAAAGAGATAAAAGTTTGCTTATCATCTTTAGATTGCATTTTAGGAATTACATCTACATCTCGTGGTGAACCCAAAAGGCAAACTTCATAAGAAAGATCAACTTAAAATAAATTCAATGAACTTAACAACGCTTTGGAACTTAACGCACAACATTTAGAGGTCTAGGCTAGAGACGTATTCCGACGTCGTAAAGCCTGGTAACTGTTGTCCTCACTGATGGTTGGGTGATTCCTCCACTTTGAGACGATAAGTGCCAGTACAGACTTGTGCTCCCACGTACCGTCGAGTATATATTGGGAGACCCCTATAGGCTTAAATCCTTTTATCCATAGGAAGCCGTGTCGGCCACTGATCGCAATGCACCGAACACAGCATTCGGGAAGATTGACTGCCATACCTTAAAAAGTATTCTACAGTTTTGCGATTGGTTTGGTACTCCCTCTACCTAGATCTCCAGAGCAGTCCCTTTCGTTCCTTTTCAGACTCCTTAATGGAAAAGGTCCATCTGAGCACTTGTCACTTCAGGCTCATTAAAAATCGAAGGAGACTAGAGTCATCTTTTGTTTTTTCTCGACTCTTAAAAATTGAAAAAACAAGTTGTGTCAAAGCATCTAAAAAATTTATTTTAAACAGAATATTCATTACCCCCTTCCTACGTTGATCTTAGGTTGAGAAAATGGAGTCCACCAACCAAGGAATTCCCCTTGGTGGAAATCCTAGTCCCTTCTCCTCTTGGGGAGATGTTGGTGCACCCCATATGGCCACATTGTCACTTCCAGGACTAACAATCGGCTTGCCAGTATGGCTCTTCTCAACCAATGTCGTTCAGAACATCACTATTCCTGAACAATCGAATCAGCAATTAGACGAGTCCAGAGTTACCCACCAACCTTCTACTTCCTCTAATTCTTCCTCTCCTCCTTCCTCTTCACTTGATGGGGCTGGCAAAGCCAAAAGTCAAGTTCCTAAGGAGAAGAAGGAAAAGAAGAAGAAAGAGAAGAAGAAGAAGGAGCCAAAAGCGAATGGGGGAAAACGAGTGTCGTCTAACGAAAATCCACACACTGCACCGACTAGGCCTAAATCGCCATGTGTCATTTGCAAAGGAGACCACCTTCACAAAGATTGTCCTTGCATCCCCCGGATACTAAGGGACTGGTCTCCTCGTTTGCACAATCCGGTGTCATCAACCTCTGATGATCATGTTGAAAGCACACCGTCAACTAGCGAAAGTGAAGCCCCAGGACAAAAAGGGAAAGCTAGATTTCCTTGTAAACTGTGCGAAGGCAATCATGCCATCCACCATTGTCCCTTCTTAGACGAAGCTAAAAGAGTTTTGGATGATCGTCCGGTTTCACCGTTACGACTTCCTCCTGGATAAAAAAATCTCTTGCCGAGTCCGTCGCTAGTTGAGAATGCAGCTGGCCCGCTCAAGTGGTCGGCTGAAGCACCTATCATTGAAGATAAACCATCTGGATCCATACCAGATGAAAGTCAAAAGGTCGAGGCGGCAGTTGACCCGGTCTTGCCTTCAGAGGTTTTATCTTCGGATGATACAGTCACTGAAGAGAACAAGGATGACACCGTCCAAATTCTCTTCATCAACACAGGCTCCGACGAACATGGGGACAATCTACCCATTCCTTTACCGCAGGAAGGAAGTTCATCAGAGCCATACCCGGCCGTCTACTTGGTCCCACCTCCAAGCAACCTAGTTGTCTCCTTCGATTGGAATCAACTAGGCAGACCCCACCTACCAGCAAGCATACCATTCCGAATTATCATTCAAATATATAGAATGGTCATGGCTGGTACCATCATAGATGAGGGGGCTCCTGTGAGTATCCTTTCCTCTACTACTTGGAAAGCGCTTGGTTCGCCATCGCTTTTGCCTGAGATGAGAAATCTGACAGGCTTTGATAAAGGAACCAGTCGACCTTTAGGGATCCTTCCCGATGTACCCATAACATTGAGAGGGAAAACAGTTCAAATGAACATAATGGTAGTTCAAGGACCCCTAGATTACAATCTACTCCTTGGACGAGACTATATTTATTGCATGGGAGCCATCATCTCCTCACTCTTTAGAGTAATGTGTTTTCCGCACGAAGGAAGAGTGGTCAAGCTCGTGGACCAGCTTTCATTTCCCGGATCACGCATAGCAAATAGTCATATACCGTCCCTAAATGGTCTTTTCACGCAAGAAATGTCTCAATCCCCAGTCCGTCCTCCCGATGAGCGCGAGTAATTCGGAGGGATATGACTGAAACCCAGGGGGCATGCATCCTGGTTTGCTTCGGCAGGAAAACTTCGGGTATAGGGTAGGTTTCCGCGGGAGAATATGACTAGTCTGTACCCCGTCCATGATTGGAAGAGGGGTTATTCTAGAATAAGATTCTCTTGTCAAAGTTATGTGAGTTGGCGGGCATCGTCGCTCACCTTTGTTTATCTCGGTAGACATCGTCGAAGAAATGTTTCATTCGCAACGCAAATAAGACAATCTTTGGTAACCTGTAAGAGGTAGGCCTCTCCTGATGGAACAAATGTTTTGTCTGCAAATTGAGGGGTAACTTTGAAACCATATTTTATACCTGGGGGCATGCAAACCTTTTGGAGTGCAAGCGAGGGGTGGCTATTTATTTTTTAAATTTTTAGGACCTCTAACCCTTTAAACTCGTAGGATTAGTCGTCACCTAACTTGCATAAAGAAAGGATGTGGGGCAAAAATCTAAAAATTTCCATTTTTATATGAGACATTCTTATCATATGACTGGATTAATCGAGCATTTTTAGCACATAGTTCAAGCTCGTTAAAAAATAAACATAAGACATGAGCAAATGTTTCCACCTGCGTTTAAGCTCGTTAAAAAATGAACTATTCCCCGGTAAATAACCACCATGAATGTAGTACTTCAGCCATTAAAGCCTTGGTCGTGTTTGCACCATCACCTCCACTTTTTCATTGGCCGATCATTCACCTCCACTTGATTGTTTACCCATTTTGAGGAACAGCTGCGAAGAGTGATTTCACTAGCCATCCTTGTGACACTGCCGTGATTGGAAAATTCCAAACCTTACCTGGAATCAGCTGCTACCCATTTTATCACTCGTTCCTCAAAAGACGAGTCTTCTTTAAGCTCTTTTCAACTGACTCGTAAAATATGGAAAGATTGCCGAGTTTTGGCCTTCCAGCTCGTTAAAGCGACGAGAAGTGCTATCCCTCCTCTAGATTTTAATCTTTTTGGACCTGAGGGATTATTGCACAAAAAGATCGAGCACTTGTTTTCTTCGGCTCGTTAAAACTATCGAAAATTCATCCCTTCTATATTGTTTTATACTTTTCCGGGCTTAAGGGATTAGATGACGAAAAAGGAATTGTGGAGTTACCTTTACGTACCTTTTCAGACTCTCTAAAAATGAAAAGGACCGAGTTATCTTTGTCGTTAAACTCGTTAAAAAGATTAATAGCGACAAACTTGTCTTTAGACGAGAACGAGTTTCACTATCGCTAGGCTCGTTAAAACATAGCGATGGGTTTGCCCGAAGGGCAAATCATAGAACAAGCATATGTTATCCTCCTCAAGCTTGACAAAAATAAAGAGGTACTCATCAGCAATGACTGGGGAAAAATTGGGAAGAAAACTCAAAGAATCGTTATTGGTAGCAAGTCGCTCTTGAACATGACACTTCCACTCCGTGTCCGAGTCGGGTTGGGTTGTTTCATTCACCAGTCACATCACCATGGTCACGCCATACCATCCACATTTGGGGTAAATGCTACCAATCCATCACATAAGTGTCGCCGACATGTTCAAGAGAAGTCATCCAGAGAAGTCACCTGTGTCCCATCCACTACCATACATTATACTTCATTCTTTCATGACCACCATCCTGAACCGTATATCATTAGATTGTTTTCACCTCCATCAAAGTCATTTGCTCCGTTCCGTGTCATTGATGTGGGATTCATTAAGACCCTCCTTTGACGGATCCCTTCTTGTCGACATCAGCTCATTATCCAAGAAGTTGATCTAGGAACACCCCATTCAGTACTTTGAAGCTTGCATGCCTCAATGGCAAGTTTCTCACTTCCGGCGACAGGTATACATCAATGACCTTCGACCGAAAGATTTTGCGTGGTGTTCGACACCAAGTCCATTATTCACACCACGTGAATTGTACTACAGTACCTTGAGGGTCATCATCATTATCGGTGATTCCTCTCGTGCTTGTTAACAGTTTACATCATTGACTGGTAATCAAGCGATGTCTTTCCATGTTCGACTTCAAAACATTTCTCACCTGGATCGACTTGTACCTCGAGTGAAGATCGGACGAGATTGAAGACCCCGGATCTAGTTTCATCCATCCGAGCTGTGATATATATTCAGGAAAATAAAGACATTGAAATGTACAACATTGTAGCACAGATAATCATCCTACCAAAAGGATGATGGCTCTATCAGAATCATCAGTCTACCATCAGACGGTTGTCTGTCCTATGTACATGAAAATGAATTTATAAAGCTGAGCATGGGAATGCCCGCCTCAGCTAGATCATGAAAAATAGTATGAAGATAATGTATTGTATTGTATCTTATTACAGGTCTCCTCCCAGCATTGAAAGAACTTCGGATCCTCCTAATAAAGCATTTCACCCGATAAACGGCCTCAGGGGGCAACTGTTATAGACATTTTTGTGCCTTGCAGCTCCAAGCAAGAAATGTCCATAAACCAAGGGATCCTAAGTCCCTAAAAGTGTTGTTCCGACCCCTAGAGGAACAAGGTCAACAAATTACAGCTTCTCCCAGAAGTTCTCCACCAGAAACTGCTCAGAATCAGTCAAATCAGGATCATTTCAGCTGCTCCACTGGCTAGCTGCGTTGCATAGCACCCAAATACACTAGCTAGGTGCGTTGCGCACCTAAATGCACTATCAAGGTGCGTTGAGCGAGAAATGACAAATGGCAGTGCCATTCCGCGAGGTGGAAAGACAATGGAAGCTTCCAGAATCTTCTCCAATGACACTTGCGTCATTGAGTTCGACCAAGGATGAGTAATTCGGAGGGATATGACTGCAGTATAATTCACATGGTGTGAATAAAGGACTTGGCGTCAAACACCATGCAAAATCTTTCGGTCGAAGGTCATTATCATTATCGGTGATTCCTCTCGCGCTTGTTAAAAGTTTACATCATTGACTGGTAATCAAGAGATGTCTTTCCATGTTCGACTTCAAAACATTTCTCACATGGATCGACTTGTACCTCGAGTGAAGATCGGATGAGATTGAAGACCCCGGATCTAGTTTCATCCATCCAGGCTACGATATATATTCAGGAAAATAAAGACATTGAAATGTACAGCATTGCAGCACAGATAATCATCCTACCAAAAGGATGATGGCTCTATCAGAATCATCAGTCTACCATCAGACGATTGTCTGTCCTATGACATGAAAATGAATTTATAAAGCTGAGCATGGGAATGCCCGCCTCAGCTAGATCATGAAAAACAGTATGAAGATAATGTATTGTATTGTATCTTATTACAGGTCTCCTCCTAGCATTGAAAGAACTTCAGATCCTCCTAATAAAGCATTTCACCCGATAAACGGCCTCATACTTTAGGGGGAAACTGTTATAGACATTTTTGTGCCTTGCAGCTCCAAGCATGAAATGTCCATAAACCAAGGGATCCTAAGTCCCTAAAAGTGTTGTTCCGACCACTAGAGGAACAAGGTCAACAAATTACAGCTTCTCCCAGAAGTTCTCCACCAGAAACTGCTCAGAATCAGTCAAATCAGGATCATTTCAGCTGCTCCACTGGCTAGCTGCGTTGCATAGCACCCAAACACACTAGCTAGGTGCGTTGCAACGCACCTAAATGCACTATCAGGGTGCGTTGAGCGGGAAATGACAAATGCAAGTGTCATTCCGCGAGGTGGAAAGACAATGGAAGCTTCCAGAATCTTCTCCAATTACACTTGCCTCACTGAGTTCGACCAAGGATGAGTAAGAGGCTCTCAGTCTCCAAGTGGAAGCAAGAACTGACAGAGAGAAGACACTAGTCAAATCATAAGCTGACTCATCTTCCTTGCATACATCTATATATGGATCCCTCATCCCAGAGATCCAGAGGCTGGAATTTCATACATTGCAAAGAATTGTTGTTGGTTTTGAGATAGATATCAGAGTATTGGGTGATTTATGCTTTGTTGGAGGTGAAGAGGGGCTTCTTTGTTGGGAGGTTGATGTTGGATCAGGAATCATCGGTTGTAACTCCTCCTGGATCTTATTTTTATATCAATAAAACTATTTGAGTTTCTCCTACATGCTTATGTATCATTGATGTTTGTTACATTTGTATGTTTAGCTTAAATCTGATCCTAAGCTATTTATGAATATAAATCCATGTCTTTGTGTAGTTTTCTTCTTCTGTGATCTTACAGGAACTTGGTGAAGCTGGACAAGTAAGGGAGCAGGTAGCTGGAAGCTGTCAAAGAGGAGAGAGATTGGATCAAAGGACTAGCGCAAGACACAGGTTGGTTCATCCTATTCCTCTTCGTTTATAGTTCATAAAGAAGAATACAAAAGTAGTTTTCTTTGTTTGTTTCTAAGGTCACTGTCACACCTTAGTGGGATAGGGTCGTTCTGAATAGACACTTTTCCCGTAAACATTTTCATAGCTAAAAATTCCTAGGCATCAAGGTTAGTATTCCTTATTGATGGCCCTGTCTCTAATAAAAGTGTAAATCCATGTACAACATTGACTATTTATTGCAGATTCAACTATTTAAGGCTACTAGGTAATTCATACTGGGATTTGTATGCACCCTACTACCATCCTTACCCTTGCAATGAAGATGACTCATGGATTCACTGAAATGATGATGATAGTGCCACGTGGATTTATTTTTCCATACCCCATTCTTTGTTAAGACGAGATATTCACAAGAAAATCTATCTTCCTTCTTGAACTCTGAAAACATTACACGTCAAGCCCCTGCCAGTCCTTGCTCTCCTAACGTCAAGCAAGCCCCTACTGGTCCTTGCCCGGTGCAGGACAAGTAATAAATTCCTTGCACTAGGAAGCGCAATTCCAATTTTCTACAAAGTTAGTTGTATTAGTTGTATGATGCAGGTGGCTTACTTTGGATTCCTTGAAATTCAGCATAGATATCTTTCTTGTTGGACTATGCCTTCCATTTCCTATGCCTTGTTTGTTGCCCTACCACTTATCAAAATTCTCGAGAGCTAGGAATGCCCTTTTATTTATAGTCCCAAAATGGCTAAATACAATCCTACTTCTACGCCTTTGAGGAAAGTCTAATTTTTAGTCAATGCCACTTCTAGGACATTGAGAAGAGAAGTGCCTTCTACTTTTTAACCAATGCCTCTTCTAGGCCTTTGAGAAGAGAAACAACTTCTACTTTAATATTGGTTTCTTCTTGTAGATGTAAGAAGTAGGAAAAACCTAGAACAAATATGCTATGATGGTCCCAAATGACTCCACTTTATTTACAGGTTATGATGGCCTCATATGAATCCACTTACTTTAGCTTCACTTGGTTACCTCTTGTTGCTCCTTCAAACTTTAGCCTAAACCACCCCACCTCCAACTTGATCCATGGATGAGGATTTCTGACCTGCCTTTGCCTAGAAATTTGGTTGTTGGGATTGAAATCGAGCTTCAAAGCATTTAATATTCTCACCACCTTGATGGAGGGGAGATATTTGAGGCCTTCTAGCCCATTTTCACTGATTTCCTAATAGGTTTGTGAGCTTTTAAACAAAATTGCTCTAGACTCTACGATTTTTCTTCAAGGTTACTCAAGTTTCTTTCTTTCCAAAGGGACTTCATTATAAAATTCTAACCCCCAAAAATTTGAAAGAGAAGGCATTTTCCATGTGCCATTCCCTAGGAAGAAAAAGGGGGACTCATTTTCCTGTAGTTTTTTCTTTGATGAAGAATCCTCTCATAGTTTCCATACTTTCTAAATTATTTCACAACTTAAGAGAATGTGGTCATACAATTGAACTTATTATTAGTCGTCAATGATACATATATAATATGTTGATTGAAATTGATAGTTGGGTTCTTTTCGACTTCTTTTCAATGATCTAGACCGATTGTCTTTAGTAGATTATTGTTAAACAATCCTTAATGCAAATTTTCACAATACTATTAAGGTGGGGAAGAATTATAAGGCTTGCCTCATTCAATGTGTTACTCTACAATAGGAGGTTCAAGATCAATTTACATTTCCCCTCATAAAGTCTCAGAAACCATATTTTTTGACTTATCAGATCGATTTACATTTCTCCTTATAAACTCTCCAATTTACTATTCCTTTACTTATAACAAAAATTGAGATTCCCCTAGCTTTGAGAGAATGTAAATTACTCTCATAAAGGCTCCTAATATTCGTGATCCCTTCAAGGATATGAGTGTTCATTATCCCTTTCATGGTAGAATAACTACTTGGAAGGTAATTTTCCTAATCCTATTCCTTCACTTATAACAAAAATTGATATTCCCCTAGCTCGAAGTGTTAGAAACCAAGACAATACTGAGAGGGGGAGTGAATCAATATTGTAATACTTTTACCAATTTAAAATTCCATTTACTTTTTGTGAGAAAAATAAGACAATAAAGAACACTTTCAGCAATAAGTATGATAAATAACTACTTCAACAATCAATGGAACATTCAAGGAACAAATAACTTCACAAATTGCTTCTCCACTTTATTAATAGGGCAAGCTACAACTTGCAAATACAATGTTCTGGCTACAACCAGCATGAAGGTACAACTTCCTATTTTATCACTTTCAACTGAATGGATCTACAAACCCAACTATTCTCTAGAACCCATTGGAAGGAGCACCAACCCCTTATCAACAAACTACAACTTGCGTTGACACCCACTGTTCCATTTTTAATCCATTTTCACACTAGGATCAATGGCTTCCTTCTCTATTTTCAAAAACAATTAAATATTTCTCACTACTTTAGAAAACCACCTACATTAATCACCGTACTAGAAGCTCGTTGCACTATAAGCTTTGTCTCAAAAACGTGTGTCCATTCTGCTTGATCAAGCTTGCTTTTATATATTTTCCTTTTACTAACTTAGGCTTTATTTATTTTTGAATTAATGCATGAAGCATTTGTTTTTTCCTTTGTCTTATTTATATTAGTCCTATGGAATTGTTCTCCAAGTTATCTAACCTCAACATCCATTCTATGTAGGTTAAACTGAGTTTATTTGCAGTTTATAGCTAATTTGGACTTTTACAGGTTTTAGCAGTGTTTTTTCTATTTTTAGTTGCAGTTAAGTTTGGCTTAACAGCCAAATTTAATGCTAAACTATTAGTTTTTCCAAATTTGGGATTAAGCCCCTTTTACTGGCTCCTTTCCTACTTCTTAGCCATGAGACTCATCTCTGCAACCACCAACTTAGGCTCTGGGTGCTAAGCCCTTTTAAATCCTTTTGGGGGGATTTTTCTTTGTTTTTTTTTTTGACTTTAACGGTTAGATTTTTATTTAAAAGGCGGCAAAACAGCTGCCGCTTGCATTTACATTGGATTGAGTTTCTCAATTTCATTTCTCTCTGAATCAATCTTTGATTCAGGGTCGTCTTTTGGAGAAGCAACGCTGTATCTCTGCCGGATGGTTCTTTACCTTGATGTTACCAGCTAATTCTGACAACCTGAGTATGCCTTTCTGGAGCCTTCCTCTAACTCTGTTGCCAGAGGAGCGAATCAGATATGAGCTATTTCCACTTGGGAGTATGAAAATCGTTTTCCATCTCTAGTCTTCATTCTAACCTTCCAACGCCTTGATTTTTGTCAAAGCAATTTCCCCTGGAGCAGAAAGAGCCGTGCGAAATGGGCAGCTGTCTGATTGAATGTACAGAGCCTGACGTCAAAATTTTGCGTTGCTGAAACACCACGAGCGGCGTTGCTGAAACACCAGTTTCAGCAACTGATAAAATAATTGTGTTGCTGAAACACCATTTCCAGCAAGCAAATTTCTGGGTTTTCTGTGTTAAAACAGAATTACTGGTTAATCCGATTATGGGATGATGCAGAGAGAATCTTCCAAATTGACTGATAGGGTTCTTTGGCTTCTGGCAGCTCCAAGGTTGGCTTCAAAATCAGCTTGAGTATTAAGCTGCCTCATAATGTGGAAGAAGGAGATTTTCTGAAACTTAGCCAGCATGGGTCTTATTTTCTTTAGAATTCGGCCTAACTGGATCTGCCACTGATTCGAAGGAGAATTCATTGCTTGAATGATGAGCCGAGAGTCTCCGAAGACCGTCAATGTTTGAATGTTCCATTTTAGAGCCAGAGTCAGCCCCTGCCACAAAGCTAGAGCCTCAGCTCTATTATTTGATTCGATTCCCAGACCCCAATGGTACTTGAGTAAATTAGACCCATCGGGTTTCAGCAGCACTCCACCTCCACCCGCAGCTCCTGGATTGCCTTTAGAGGCCCCGTCGAAGAAAAAACAATGGTCATCTAGTGCCGATCTCCACTTTAGAAATTCCTGTTCTTCCATACGGATTTCCCACTTAGCATGGCAAGTGGTTGGAATAGTAGGGATGGGTTGATTATTTGGAACGATTTCTTTTAGCCACAGCTCCTCCTCATTGTCCAGCTTTACTTCATTCCTTAGGGTTCGCTTAGCTTCCAAAGTCTCTCCCAATAAAGCTTTAATTTTGGATATAACATTGTTTACAGTGCAGATTTCTCCTCTGAAGATTCTGTTGTTCCTTTCCAGCCATAATTTCCAACATATGTATTTAGGGGTCCACATCCAAGCAGTCCTAAGGAGGTTTTTATTGTTGGTGCAGATTGGAGGTAGCTTGGCCCACTCGTAGAACAGGGATGGCACACTTCTTGGTAGCTCAATCTTGTCCGCCCTTGAACTCAGGACCCCTTTCCAGACTGCCTTGGCAAAGGGGCACAATAGCAACAGGTGATCAACTGTTTCTTCCTATGATATACATAATGGACATCTGGAGGGCCCTTCCATTCCCCGTTTTCTCAGATTGTCTCCTGTGAGAATACTATTATGAGCAAGTGTCCAGCAGAAAAAGTCTATTTTAGGGAGAGAAGGAAAGTTCCATATGAATTTCCATTGCGTTGGGTCTGGAGGGACATTCGGGACAGCAATTAAACTTTTGTATCCTTCAGCTACCGAGTAGGAGCCAGTATGGGAGCCCCAACCTCTTTTATCCTTGGCTGTTGCTGATAATGGTGATTTCCCTTGCAGATTGTCTAACAGTAAAGAAGCTTCAGATTGCAAATGGTGTGGTACCTCCCCGAGATTCCAGCTGTCCCATCTTCTTTCAGCATCCTCCGTCCAGTTGGTTATGTCCCATAGAGTTTCCTTGTTGTTGGAATGCAACCATAGCTTAATATTTTCCAGGCCTTTTATATGATGAAGAGGCTGGTCTCCAAGAATCTGATCATTCCAAATTCTTATTTTTTTCCCATTACCTGGGATCCAATAGAGGTTGGGGCTGAAGTTGTCCAGAGCAGCGGTACAAAGTTTGGATATTGGGGAGCCTTTGGAATTTTTTGGAGGAAGATCAAGACATCTCAATCGTTGACCTTGAAAGTATTTCTTCCACAACACTTTCTTGCTCCAGCTTATTTTTCCTGCCACAATATTCCACAATATTTTTGAGCCAAGAGCGAGATTTTGGGCAGCCGAGTCTCTAATTTGCAGACCTCCTTCTATGAAAGGTTTCTTAATGGTATCCCAATTTACTAAATGAAGCCTTCTTTCATTGTTTTTTCCCCCTTCCCACAGAAATCTTCTCAGCATACCATCCATTTTACTGAGAAAGGTTTTGGGGGCGAGGAGAATGGAATGCTGAAACAGAGGCATGCTTGTTAAGACAGATTTTATAAGGATAATTTTCCCAGCAGTGTTCAGCCAGGAGGCTCCCCAGGCATTAATTCTGAGTTTGAGCTTGTCCAAAAGGGGCATCCAATGGGAAACTTTGGGGATGGATCTGAAAATTGGGATCCCAAGATATTTGAAAGAATCCCAGTCTTGACAGATTTTCATTTCAAGAAGCCTAGCTATATCAGCAAGGTTTTTAGCTGAGCAATTCCAGCCATAGATTGTACTTTTTGAGTAGTTAATCTTGCTGCTGGATGCTTCCTTATAGATGTCCAGTTCCTTTTTGAAAGAATTGGCCGAAATAATACTCGCTCCACCTAGTAGCAGAGTATCGTCGGCAAATTGAGCATGGTTTATTTCTTTGACATTTTGCACCATTCTGAGACCTGGCAGAATTTGGATTTGCTGACAGTAGTCGAGCTCGAAACTCAACATTGAGGCTTGAATGGCATAGAGAAGCGGGGACAGCGGACAGCCTTGCCTTAATCCCCTTGAAGCTGTAAAAAATTCAGTTGATCTTCCATTTACCAGCGGAGCAATCCAAGGAGAGGCGATGCAGGCTTTCACCCAATTTGTGAATTTTGTTGAAAAGCCCATTTTTGTCATAACTGCAAACAGGAAGTCATGCCTCACCCTGTCAAAGGCATTAGCCAGATCTAGTTTTATTACCATTCCTTTCTCTTTTCTCTGGACACTTGAATGTACTGCCTCTTGAACCAGTACAATATTATCCAGTATCTTTCTCCCTTTGATGAAGCCTCCTTGGTTCTCCGGTATGATGTTCGGCAATATATTCTTGAGGCGCATGGATATTATTTTGGTAATAAGTTTATAGCTAGTATTACACAACGAAATGGGGTGGAATCTACTGAACTCAGAAGCTCCTTTTTCTTTCGGAAGCAAAGCCAGGAAGGCTGAATTGGTGCTGCCTCCTATCTTAGTACAAAATTGGGATTTCCTTACCATTCTCAGAAGGTCTTTGTTGATAATTGACCAGCAAGACTGAAAGAACCTGGCAGTGAACCCATCAGGCCCTGGCGCTTTATCCGGGTCCATGCAATCCAAAGCTTTCTTGAGCTCTTCCATGCTGATCGAGGCAGTCAGCATATTATTGACGGGGTCTTGCACACAGAAGGGGATCAGATTGTACGGATATGCTTGGGGATCTATAGGCTGGTAATCAGGAGCTGAATAGAGATCTTTAAAAAAGGAGAATGCTGCTCTCTTTATGCCCTCAAAATCATTAACCACTGTATCTTGGAATCGGATTTCTGAAACATTTTTGTATTGCTTTCGGGCTTCGGCATGTTTGTGGAAGAAACTAGTATTTTTGTCGCCGGCTTGTAACCATAAGTTTCTAGATTTCTGTCTCCAATACTCCTCTTCGTCCCTACTGGCTTTATGAAAGGCTTTTTGTAACTCAACTTCTTTTTGGAGCAGACTTTGGGTAATATCTGAATTCTCCATTGAGGATTGGAGGGCAGCAAGATTTTCTATAGACTCTTTTCGATTGGCAGCAGGAGTTTTCAAAGCTTTTGCCCATTCCTTGAGCTTTCTCTTAAGAGCCCGCAATTTTTCTTCCCACACGAAGAAAGGGGAACCCTGAATTTTCCGGTTCCAGACTTCAGCAACCACCTCATTGAACCCCTCTTGCTGAATCCATAATGGGCTAAATCTAAATGGAATGGGTCCAAGAAATCTATCCACGGAGAGCTCCAGACTTATGGGTTTGTGGTCAGAGGTGCAGTTGTGCAGAATTTTGGATGAGGTCATTAGGCCACTAGTGAGGAAGGAGGTTTGGACAAGGAATCTGTCCAAGCGAGCTGCTATATGGCTGGGACCTAGTCTTTTATTAGACCAAGTATATTTCCCGGCTGAAGGTTTGATGTCCTCCAAATCCCAATCGTTCATGATGTCTTCTACCCATTCTCTGGCAGGGTCCCTTACAGGTGAACCACCTTTTTTCTCTTCAGCAGCTAGAGTAACGTTCAGATCCCCTGCAATAATGATATTTCCTGGATTGTGCAAAACTAGAAAGGACTGGAGCGAGTCCCAGCAAATTTTTTTCTCCGATGGCAAGACTGGAGCATAAAGGTTAAATAAACTTACTTGTTGACCAAAATCTTTGTGAAGGAGTTGAGTGAAAATCCAGTGCTGGCCACTTTCTTCTTGAATCAAGTCGTATTTGGAGCTGTCCCAGAAGGAGGCGATCCCACCAGAGGCACCTCTAGCACTGACAGCTCTTCCAGGGCCTTTGCGCCAGAATGTTTTGCTGGATTGGAGGAGAAGAGAGTCCTCCATCTTTGTCTCCTGGATGAGAAGGATTTCAGGCATATGCAACCTTACAATGTCTTTCAGGGCCTCTTCTTTCAGCCTGCTACCTAATCCTCTGCAATTCCAGGAGACGTATTTCATTATTTACTGGAGAGGGGGGGAGTGGCTCCTTTTGGAGCCTTGTTATTCTTGCGCCCGGATCTGGTATTCATCATTCCCTTGAGGGTTTTCTGGGAACCTTGGAGAACATCCATGTAGGTTTTCTCCTCTCTTTGTTTCTTCTTGGATTTTCGGCCCCTGGATGTTTTGATAGGAGAGATTTGAGAACTGTCTGATTCAGATTCTCTTTCTTCTGATTCTTCTCCTGATTCGGAGGCAAGACTAATGTGCTCGTCATCGCCTGCTTTTCCCCCTTGATCTGCCTTGGTTAGTTGGGGATTTGGTTCTTCTTCGGATTCTTTCCTTTCTTTCGGCTGACCTTCAGTTTCTTCATGTTTCTCTGAGGCCTCCCCCTTTTCAGCTGTGGATGGGCCTTCATTTGAGACTGGTTTGGTTTTGTCGTTGGGCTGGGGATTTCCCTTTGATTCTGTCTGCTTCTTCTCGTTTGGCTTTGAGACTACCTTTCCTTTTTTTATTTCCTTCCATCCTTCTTCTTCCTCTTTATCCCCTGATGGTGCTTTAGGGCAGTTTCGTTGAAAATGGCCATGTTCATGGCAGATCCTGCATTTAAATGGGAGTTGCTCGTAGTCTAGCTTCTGGTAGTGATGCCAATCTCCCACTGTCAACTTGATAGCTTCCGGTAGCCCAGCTTCGAGATCCACTTCCACGCATATTCTGGCGCAGGTGTATTGGCCCTTGTTATCAGCTTTGTCGATGAATCTTCCCAGTCCATTTCCTATCTTTTGCAGTGCTTGGTAGCTCCAACAGTGTATTGGAAGATTGGGGAGCCGAACCCAAACAGGGACCTCCTTTGGGACATCGACTGAGGGGTCAAAGTCGGGTGTCCATTTATTCAGAAAGAGACCTTGGTTTCCCATGAAATATGGGCCATTTCTGAACACCAAATCTCGGTCTTCCTTGGTAGTGAATTCAAAGATGAAGTAGCCCCTTCCAATCGGGTAGCTGATTACATTGTTTGGGAGCAGGGGTCTCCAGTTTCTTTGCACCCATTCATCAGTCGATTTGGTTGTTGGCCATCGTCCCATAAACTGCCCTACTAAACCTCTGTCAGCCAGGGCAAGGGCGATTTTGATTGTCTGGTCTTCTGGCAGAGCAATTTCTGGGATTTCTTCTAATTTTTTGATAAACTTCGGAGCTTCAGGCTGCATTCGTTTTTTCCCTCTCTGCGTAAGGATCTTCTTGAAGGCTTCTGCAGGCGAAATCGGAGGGGTGGGAGAGGGCTCCGCACCCCCTGGAGCAGCCATGGCGGCGGCAGCTGGTCGTAAACCTAGCAGAACGCATTCCCTATCGCGCGCGCGTGTGGGAGGCTATGTTAATTCCTTCACCGGGGGGATTTTTCTTTGTTAACGGCTACCGGCTCCCCTTATTAATTCAATTCTTTAAAATTTATGAAATTCCAAGATTTGGGATGACACCATCCCTACCACATTTCATTCTCTAAGTGGTGACACTTGTCAACCAAAAAAGGGCCACTTGGGTGCCCAAAAATGCCATATCTACATGCCACATGTTCACCTCTTATTGGCTAGTGCTAATGTCATCATTGTCGTCATCCAGGCCGATTGCACGTTGCCACCTGTCTTCTATTAGAGGATAGAGAATGGGTCCCAAGGTCTTGGTTTTATAACCAATTCCTTTGTAAGTTTTTCTTTTAGAAAAACCATCGAGTTCAAGCCCTTTCCACCTCAACACAAATCCTAAGTGGATTGTGGTTTTTGGATGGGTGCCCTCGGGGTAGATCTCAGCCGTTGATCTACACGATTGATAGAGTGGGAAACTAGTCCTCAGGACCACTACTTCTCTCCAAATGCTTGTCTCTAAGTGTCTTCAAAACATCACCATGCTTCCCAGCTCCACCTGATTTGTTACAATCGAGGTGCTCCCACCAGGGTACCACCATATTAAGAGATTCTGGGATTTCTGGGGTTTTGAGATTCCCAAATTTCTAGGATTTCAAGATTCCATTTCTTGGTGGGATCCACCTAATTTCCAATATGATTCTCTCGCTTAGAGGCTCCACCAGTCTTAGTTGTTTTGCCAACTTTTTATGCATGCCAAAGGTCACCAAATTTTGACTGGATCTAATGTTTGATCTAGGAGGCCATTTTCAAACTTCCTTATACCACTGGAAAGCTCTTTTATATTACTTCCAGACTCTCTATTATTATTTGCTCCTATACTTTTCTTCTTTTATCTGAAACCTGCTCTTCTGAGATATATCTTTGACACCTGTGCCTCCTAATGCCACTTTCTGACACCTGTTGACATCAATGACAACATATTTCCAACATTCTCCCCCTTTGGCATTGATGGCAACATGAAAATCAAACAAAACACCTCTTTCTCTTCTAGGAACACCCTTAGCAAAACATGAGTGTTTCTCCCCCTGAGATAAACTTTTTTTGTTGTTTATTGTTCTTGTGCTTGATAGATTTCTCCCCCTTTAGATTTCTCCTTCCATAGATCCCTCCCTCAGTTTTCATTTTGTATGATTCACTAGATCTCTCTCCCTTTGACATCAATGGAAAAGACACCAACATGCTCCCCCTATTGCCATACTCCATATTTCAACATTCTTTCTATGTCATGTTGATCTTGCGGACCTAGAAGCTTCACCTTGATATGTTGATAAAGCAACATCTTCCTTTCTTCCTCTTGGAGGAGGAGCCAGTGAAGGGAGTCAAGAGGCACAACTCCCAATATTTGCCTCAAGTACTTGAACTATTCTCTAGCAAGTGGCTTTGTGAAGATATCAACAACTTATTATTTTGTGGGAACATACTTGAGCTTCAAAATCTAGGCAACAATTTTCTCCCTAAAGAAATGATACCTGATGGGGATGTGCTAGGTCTTAGAGTGAAATAATGGATTCTTTGACATGCTTATTGCACTTGTGTTATCAAAAATAATGGGGCTCAAATGATCATAAAACACTTGTACATCTTGCAAAATTTCTTTATCCAAAGAAGTTTAGTACAACAAGAAGTTGTTGCAATATATTATGCTTCAACTGTAGATAAGGAAATGGAAGCTTGCTTCTTGCTCAACCATGAAACTAGACTTTCTCCAAGAAATAAAGCACCACCACTTGTGCTCTTTCAATCATCTATATCACCTACCCAATCAACATTAGTATAAACAGTAAATGAAAAATCATTACCTCTTGGGTATGACATTCCATATTCCATTGTTGGTATGAGATATCTAAGAATTATTTTGGTTGTAAGGAGATGACTTTGTCTAGGAATTTCTTGAAATATTCCAACTATTGCAACAACTTGCATGATGTTTGTCCTTGAAGCTGTTAAATACAAAAGGTTGCCAATGATGGATATATATAAGGTCTGGTCCACTTCTAGATATTCATCCATCTTACTAAGCTTGTAACCTATCACCATTGGAGTGCTCAGCAAAGAACATTCTTCCATGCCAAATTTCTTTAGTACTTCCTTGAGATACTTGCCTTGAGAGATAAAAATTCCTTTAAGGGTTCGCGCTATATGCAATCCAAGGAAACATGATAGATATCCAAGCATGGAAATATCTAATTATGCCTTCATATCAGCTACAAAATCAATTTTCAGCGAATTTGCATTACTTGAAAAGATAATATCATCAACATATACTACCACCATAATGAGTTTTCCATCCTTTTATTTAACATATAGGTTGTTGTCAGCTACACCTCTTTTGAATCCACACTTGATAAGGTAGTTTTCTAGCTTGGGATTCCAAGATATAGGTGCTTTCTTGAGACCATACAAAGCCTTCTTAAGTCTGGAAACATAATCTGGGTTTTCTGTCAGCTGAAAGCCTTATGGATGCTCTATATAAACTTCTTCGTGTAGCTCTCCATTAAGAAAAGCATATTTGACATCCATTTGATAGATTTTGAATTTCTTGAAACAAGCATATGCCAAAAAAATTCTTATTGCTTCTAATCTAGCAACAGGAGAAAAAGTCTCATCAAAATCCAATCCTTCTACTTGAGTATAAACTTTGCATACTAACCTGGCCTTGTTTCTTACCACTTCTCCACAATCATTTAACTTATTTATGAAAATTCACTTTGTGTCAATGACATTCTTGTTTGCATGTCTTGGAACAAGTTCCCAAGTATGATTTTTCTCTATCTGGTCCAATTTGTGATTCATGGCCTTTATCCATTATTGATCTTGACTAGATTGAACAATATTCTTTGGTTCCTCCATGGATAGTAGTGCAACATGTGCATGTGTGAGAGAATCCTACAACCTCCTCCTTGTCCGCACTCCATAATTTAATTCACCAATAATTTGATCAACTGGATGATGTTTTCATATGTACCTTAGTGGATTTCAAGCTTGAGGACTAGAGGGATCTTCCTCGCTTTCTTCTGCAACTCCCTCATCATTCTCATCACCAATGCTTAATCAGTCATTAACACTAGTTTTTTCGAGTTGTTTCACTTCTTGATCATCATGATCATTTATATTTACATCGATACATTAAATGATTCTCTTATTGAATTTATTTTTACATCTGTAACCCTTGTTTTTATTTGAATAACCTAGAAAAATTCCTTCATTTTCCATGGCATAAAATTTCCCAATTTTCTCATTGTTTCTCTTCATGTAGCATTTGTTGCCAAATATTTTGAAGTGTTTGACTGTTGCAAGTTTTCCACACCACAACTCATATGGATTTTTTCATTGTTGGGTAAAAAATGAGCTTTTTTGAGAATGTCAACTATTGTGTGAATAGCCTTTTCCCAAAACCTTTGTTGGACATTCTTTTCTATCATCACTACTTTGGCTAACTGCTACACTGACTTGTTTTCTCTCTTTGCAACACCATTTTATTGGGGAGTCTCTTCTATGGTAAACTTCCTTTTGATGTCATTTGTCTTACGAAATTCATCAAACTCATTTGAAGTGAACTCACCTCCATTGTCTAACCTGATGCTTTTTACTTTTCAATTGGTTTTATTCTCAGCCATAGCTTTGAATTCTTTAAACTTCTCAAAAGCCTTAGATTTCTCTATGAGAAAGGAAACCCACATCATCATGATGAAGTCATCAATTACTAGCATAAAATATAGCTTTTTCTTTGATAAGAAACATTTCTCTATATTTTCTTTGAGCATATAGACATTATTATTTGTTCTTGCCTCGTCAACAACTATTTCACCTATGCCCATGGACTTGACTTGACAATTTTTAGCTTTGAAAACCACATCATATCCTTGATTACACATCTAAGACACACTTAGCAAATTATGTTTGATCCCATCAACATATAAAACGTTCTTAGCTTTACCTTTTCCATTTGAGAGACTAACCACTCCTTTTGCAATTATTTTTCCTAGAGCATTTTTTACCAAAAGTAACATTACCTTTGTCAACTGGCTTCTAAGTGAGAAACTTGCTTTTGTCTCTTGTCATGTGCCTGGAACAACCATTTTCCACATACCAATGGCTCCCACCATTGTGTGCATACAATGAAATATCACATTTCTTTGATTTCTCTTTTTCTTTCCATACTTTGGGATTCTATACATTTTGTTCAATAATTGGCTATATCTTATTCTTTCTTAGCCTACAATTAACTACTATATGCCCAAATTTTTTGCACTTAAAACATTGCACTTGATAATTCAAGGGATCAAAGGAATTATTATACTTGGGTCTATGTCTTATTTGCTGAATTCTTCTCTTGGATCTGAATTGTCTATAAGAGAGATTAACCCTAAAGTTTGTTGCTTTATGGCCATAATGTGTGTATGTGAAACAATACCCTCGGAAGATATTGTTGTACCTAGATGGTTTCTTTCTGTGTTGAGAAATTTATGAGTAAATCAATTTTCATGGACAACATACTCCCTTTGTTGTTCTTGATTTCTCTTTTGCTGAGTAATTGTCTCTTGTTGTTGCGTGGGCCCTTCTTTTGCTAGGGGAACAAAGGTAATTTCTCTTTTTCATTTGAGTTCTATTGTTTTTCTGGAATTAACTTCAAATCCTAAACCAATTTGGTCTTTAGAGATGTGTTGAGCCTCTAATATCTCATTTAAATTTTCTGTCCCTTTACTAAATTTCTGATTGAAGATGAGTCATATTTTAGCTTTTTCAAGCTCCTTCCTTAATAACACAATTTCACTTTCCATCTTCTCACATATTTGAGCCTTTTCATTCAATTATTTTTTTAAGGTTTCTTGGATTTTCTTACTTTATTCTAATTGCATAAGGAATGGCTCAACTACATCAACCTTATCCTTTAATAGATATTCCTTTTGGGTTTTGTTTTTCTTCCTCAACCTCTCTATTTCTTCAAGAGCACTTACCAGCTCTCCCTCAAGGTTGACTTCTCCCTCTTCATTATCAGAGTTAATAGCCTTGACTTGCATATTTTCAATGGTCATCAACATGAATTCCTTAGGGCTCTCATCATCTCTATCCTCATCTAAGGATTGGCTAGTCTCACTTTCATAGGAGCTCTCATCTTGAGCATAGAAACATTTATTCTTAGCCTTATTTCTTTCCTTTTGAACCTTCTTAAATTTTTCTTTAGGATCATAATCCTTTTTCTTCTTTTTAGGACACTTTGATGCATAATGACCAACTTGGCCATAGTTAAAACATTTAAAGGGTAACTTACCTTTATTCTTACCTAATCCTCACTTGAGCCTTCTCACAAAATTAGCTTATTCTTCATCTGACTCACAACATGTGTCATCATGCTCATCCTTTCTCTTCTTTTTTGCTTTGAAGGTTGATTCTTTGGTTGTAGACTTTCCTTTCAAAGTTCTCATCTCATAGGCAGTGAGTATACCAAGTAGTTGATTTAGAGTGAGAGTGTTCAGACTTGACATTTATTATATGACTAACAACTCAGGATTAAACCTCTCAGGAAAAGATCTTAGTATTTTCTGAACTATCACATCTTCTTCTAGCTTCTCATCAAACCCTCTTATGTTGTTCACAACTTCATCAACTCTTAAAAATATTTTGTAATCTTTTCACCATCATACATGCTCAAATATTCAAATTGGATCATACAACCTTGGAGTTTAGCTTTCTTTACCTTGTTGTCTCCTTCATAGAAGTTTCTCATCTTGTCTCATATTTCTTTGGAAGATTTGCAATTCATCACCTTGACAAGTTTTGATTCAGGTAGACCAACAAGCAGGGCATTCATTGCATTAGCATTGCATGTGAGCTCAAACTTCTGATATTTGGTAACTAATGTTGGAGTTCTTTGATATTATTCTTCTACAAAAATCCCACACATTAGCTCCAAGTGATGAATTTAGGTCTTCATCCTCACTTTCCAAAACACATAGTTTATTCCATTGAACATAGGTGCCTTATTTATAAAACCTCATTCCTAGTTTTCCATGATGCTTGATATTTATTCTAGTTGTTAGATTAATTAGAAGTAACCTGCTCTGATACCAATTGTTGGAAACCAAGACAATACTGAGAAGGGGGGGTGAATCAATATTATAATACTTTTACCAATTTAAAGTTTCTTTTTACTTTCTGTGAGAATAATAAGACACTCAAGATCACTTTCAGTAATAAATATGATAAACAACTACTTCATCAATCAGTGGAACATTCAACGAATGATTAACTTCAAAAAGTGCTTCTCTACTTTATTAATAGGGCAAGCTACAAATTGAAAATATAATGTTCTCACTACAACCAGTAGGAAGATAAAACTTCCTATTTTGTCAGGTGAAACTAAATGGAGTTACAACCCCAACTATTCTCTACCACCCACTCGAAGGAGCATCAATCCCTGATCAACAAGATACAACTTTCTTTGACACTCGTTGTTCCATTTTTCATCCATTTTCACACTAGGATAAATAGCTTCCTTATCTGCTTTCAAAAACATCTAAATCTTTGTCACTACTTCCGAAAACCACCTACAATTATCACCATACTAGCACCTCACTGCACCATAAGCTCTGTCGCAAAAACTTGTGTCCATTATAATTGATAAAACCTGCTTTTATAGATTTTCCTATAGAATTTTTCTCCAAGTTATCTGACCTCAACAACCATTCTCTATAAGTTAAACTAAGTTTATTTGCATTTTATAGCTAATCTGGACTTTACAAGTTTTAGCAATGCTTTTTCTATTTTTAGCTACAGTTAAGTTTGGCTTAACAACCAAATTTCATGTAAACTATTAGTTCCGCCGAATTTGTGCTTAAGCCCCTTTTACTGTCTCATTTCCTGCTTCTTAGCCATAATACCAATCTCTACGACCACCGTCTTAGGTTATGGGCACTAAGCCCTTTAAAATCCTGTCGAAGGCCTTTTTCTTTGTTAATGGATCTCAACTCCTCTTATTAATTTAATTCTTTAAAAGTTATGGGATTTTAGGATTTGGGATGACATCACCCTTGCCATGTGTCGTCCTTTGAGTGGCGACACTTGTCACCCAAAAAAGGGCCACTTGGGTTCCCAAAAACGCCATATCTGCATGCCACATGTCCACATCTTATTGGTTGGTGCTAACATCATTAATGTTGTCATCAAGGCCAATTGCACAGTGCAACCTATCTTTTGTTACAGGAGAGAGAGGGGGTCCCAAGGACTTGGTTTTGCGATCAATTCCTTCATAATTTGTTCTTTTAATAAAACCACCGGGTTCAATCCCTTTCCACCTCAACACCACTCTTGAGTGGATTTTTCTTTTGGGAGGGGTTCCCCCGATGAAGATTTCCATCATTGATGTACATGATCGATAGAGTGGGAAACCACTCCTTGAGACCACTACTTCTCTCCAAAGGCCTGTCTCCAAGTGCCTTTGGAAAGCCGCCACGTGGCTTGGATCCACCTACTCTATTACATCTGGGGTGCTCCTGCCATGGTACCACCATATTATGGGATTCCAAGATTTCCAGGGTTCCGGGATTTTTATATTTTTGGGGTTCCAAGATTCCACTGTCGGTTGGGCTCCACTTGCCTACCAACCTGCTGTTGTGATGTGTTAGCACTCCATAATTTTCCTAGGCTGTGGATAGAAATTCAAAGGTAACCACAAACCACTTTTAGGATGGAATATAGCTCTTCTGGCCTTTGAGAGGGCTCTC
Source organism: Pinus tabuliformis (assembly GCA_031772625.1). Lineage (NCBI taxonomy): Eukaryota > Viridiplantae > Streptophyta > Pinopsida > Pinales > Pinaceae > Pinus > Pinus tabuliformis. The sequence continues at coordinate 1,582,810,273 of CM062816.1, forward strand.
TCACTTAGGTTTTTCAACTAATATGATATTAGGCTAGGTATAATGCTCAATAAGGTCTAATTTTAAAAGGTTTATTGGTAAGAAAGGAGACAAATCCATCATGCATGGAGAGAGAAAAGGTTTTTCCACAGGGGCAAGGTAGGCAATATTAGGGATGGAATTCATTTGTTGTAGGAGGGTGAGTGTGAGAAAATATGGAAACAACATGAAGAGTGTCAAACTATAGATAAATTTTGAATGTTTCTTTAAGAAGAAAACATAGATCACTTGGTAAAACTAAATTAGAGCACCTTTTAGATGAATTCTGAGCTAAACATCTGGTTCTTCCAAGCATGAAGACATACATTCAAGAGATGTAAAAACATAAGACAAACTTACAACATGAAAGAAGCACAACACCATCAATATCTGACACAGGAATCCCTACAAATCACCTTCTGTCTTTCATTCACTAGCAAAAATATTTAGAAAATACAATGCACACAAAGTCTCTTTCTCTCTAATCTGACCAACAACCCCCTTCTTAGCTTTATATATATATATATATATATATATATATATATATATATATATATATATATATATATATATATATATATATATATATATATATATATATATATATATATATATATATATATATATATATATATATATATATATATATATATATATAATATTCCATTCCCAGATATCCAGGATGAATTTTTCAAAAGGAAACTAGTCAATCATCTAGATACATCGAATTGTTCACCTACTTTGCATAAAAATAGGAACTAATTACCTAATGCAATTTTCTGCTTAATACATCATTAAAATTAGAAATACTCATAACAAACCACTAACCATACCATCCTAAGGAGTAATTCCACCTAACAACATGATTAAACAACCTTTGGAACCCAAAAAATTCGAATTTACAAGGCAAAATCAAGATTGTGTTAAAACACAACATTTGCTGCAAAACTCCCAGTTTCATAGCAACTTTCGCAGCGCCTCAAGTTCTGTATATTCTTCGCCTTCCTATGACAAGAAACAGAAACTGGGTAGTCTCAAAATATCCCTGTGAGAGCAATGAAATCCTTCATAGGAACTTTCACAGCGCCTCAAGTTCTGTATATTCTTCGCCTTCCTATGACAAGAAATAGAAACTGGGTAGTCTCAAAATATCCCTGTGAGAGCAATGAAATCCTTAAACATCCTTTGAAATTATTGAAGACCTCCTGATCACCTAATCCCCTTGGTTGGCAATGTAGCATACTTTCGCAGCAAACTGTCAATTTTCGCAGCAACTTCAAAATTATGAGAATATGATGGCTTATTCTGATATAAAGTGTTGGATGGAATATATAAGTAGTTTGACATCCTTACAACATTCCATAAGACAATCAAAACCTCAAAATTGCACCATCTCATCATCATAAAAGACTATATAAAATGTGCAACATGTCATTGCTGTGTTTTTGCAAACTCTACCAAAACTGACCTATTTTTGACTTCTTGAGAGAAAGAAAAAATTTAGAGGTTAGTGGCATCCATCTGATGAATATTTACCCTTTTGTTGGCTTCTTCTAGTATATCCAACTTACCCCTCTTCCTCTTACTTCTAGCTTTCTTGGCCTCAGTAAGTTATTGTTTTACTAATCCGAGTCTCCTTTTTAAGACCAAGTTCTGGGTATACAAATTTCTCACTTTCCTATGCAGAGGCAAGCTCCAATTTAACTTATGTTTATCCTTGTCAAGGATAGGTTCAACAACTTGTAATTGATTAAATAAACTCAGTTTATCCCTTTGATATTTTTCTGCAAGCCAATTTACTTACTGCTGAACTCCTTCAAGTTGTTCCAACAGTCTTTCAAACTCTTTCTACTCATCAAAAACCACCCTCTATTCTTGATGAATAGTCTCCTTCATTTGCATCTCCATCTTAGAAACAAACCTAGTTCTAGGTCTCCTTGACTGCTCAAATGTCCCCTTCACATATTCAACATCTATGATCTGTTTTATTTTTCCTTTAACATCATGTACCAATGCTCCCCTTGATGGTTCTTCTTCACTGGGTTGAGCAACTTCTTGTGATACTTTCTACCTAAGTTCTCTATTTTCTTGCTGCAAATATGCTACCATTAGATGAGCCTTGTCCAACTGATCTTGTAGGTCCTTAATTTTCTGATCCCTTTCATCAACTTCCACTTCTTCATGTGAACTTTCTAATATCTCAACAACTTGAACATGTGTAGAGTATGTAGGCAATGTTTTGGCTGAAGCTCTTGTTCTTGGTCCACTAGCCACTTGTTCTACCTCAAGGGATTCTTGGCACTTCTTTTCTCAACTGGTATTTTCTTAATCAAAGGCCTTTTTACCAAGCCAAATGTTGCATATGAGGCCTCCTTGATTGAAATTGATGGGGTCTCTCTCTTAGTCCTTTGGTTGCAAAATATTGTGTCATCTACCTTGAAGAGATAAAAAATTCCTGCCATGACTACTCCCTCTTGTCAAGTTCCTTTATCACCAATAGTTTAATCAGTTGAAAATTAAATAAACTAAGTTCAATATGACTCCCCTTTGCTTGAACTTTGTTAGCAATTTTTCTAAGACTCCTAAATAAATAGTAAGGAAGATTCAAAGGTTTCTTGCTTGTAAAATGCATTAGAAGCCTAATATGATACTGATAAAATTTGATGAACCTCCGTTCACATGTAAAATACCTTTGAATCAACTCTAGTAGTTTACTATGGTGGTCATGTAGATATCTCCTTTGAACAACATACCCATAACCCTCCTGGTATTGTGGTTTCAGAAAGTCTTTGAAATGAGTCAAATCTAACACTATACCCTTAAAAAATTCCTCACCATGTAAAGGGATCTCAGTGGCATCATCTATTGATTGCATTATGACTGGAAAAGTAAGTGTCCCAATTGTTATACTCCTATACCAATAGGTGTCATATTTCATGATTAACTTGATGAGCTCTATAATATGTTCATTCCTTTCCTGTTGCAAAGGTTTTCCATATTATCAAAAAATTAAAAAAATTAAAAAATGTAAAGAGGGTATACCCTAAAAGAAAAATCAAAGGGTAAAAAGAATAAAATGGTCAAAAAATGAGAAGAAATGAACCCCAAACAAAAATAGACCAGGAAAGTGTGCAAGTCCAAAATGCCACTACTTTTTCATTTTCTGTAATAAGCATTGTGTGCAACTTGTTAATTCATGCCACAATTGATGAAGAGTCAAACAACTTAAACTTGGCTCATTCATATTTTGAATTTCATGTTTTAGAGATAGAGAATAAAGTCTGACCAAACTGTTTAATCTTGGCAGATAAGTAGATAGGTAGAGTAAATAAAAAGGAGCTCAACAGTTCAATCTAAGCCCTTGGATGTAATAAGTGCAGACTTAGGTAGGCTTGCCATGCAAAGAAAAGAAAAGTTGATGAGGGTTTGCCAGTCCAAGTGCACCCAAATAAAGAAGGAAAAAATGCTAGGCCCAAGTAGGCAGGGTAGGTAGATTGGTGTTGCAGAATGATACTTGTGATAGATTATGTCTCTAAATGTGTTAGTCTTTATCTCTATCACAAGTGCATGTTGACATTATGATACATATGTTGTACTTGATGGAAACCCACTCATCTAAGATGATAAATTATAATGTAGAGAAAAGTTCACGCACCTTCATGAAGATAAAAGTTTCTTTCATGTAGAGAAAAGTTCACGCACTTTTATGCAGAGAAAAGTTTATTTCATGTAAAAAAAAAAAAAAAGGTTTGATCTCATGCACTTTCATGGTTGGTTCATGGTATTAGTTCGACATTTTTTGATCCTATGGTTTTGGCCCATGGTATTGCATCCAAAAGTGTTGATCTCACGCACTTTCATGGTTGGTTCATGGTATTAGTTCGACAGTTTTTGATCCTATGGTTTTGGCCCGTGGTATTGCATCCAAAAGTGTTGATCTCACGCACTTTCATGGTTGGTTCATGGTATTAGTCCAACAATTTTTTGATCCTATGGTTTTGGACCGTGGTATTGTGGAAGGCCTAAGATTATAAAAGAGGAAGGAGATCATTTGGAAAAGCATCATCGAATGAATTGAATATCTAATAAGTGCTAGATCTGAAATATTTGTGATTGGGTTATGGTGCAGATCTGGATCTAAATGAAGGAGGAACCTTAGCGCATAAAGAAGGATAAGTTCTTTTGATGGGTCATAATCTTTATGCTTGAATAATAGTATCTTTGCATGATTTTGATATGTTATATGAGGCGCATGCTTGATCTATAAATCTGACAATCTGGGTTAATTAGTGTCTGAATATTTGAAAGAAGGAATTATCCTTTATAGATCTGCACGCAGGTTTCAGGTTGTTGAAGTAGCGTATATCTTTAAATTATGATCTAGCTGCCTCTGTCTATTGCTGCAGTATTCTCGGTTCAGAATTTGGTGTGTGGTTACTGTTACTGTGTTCTGGGTACAGCGGTCAGAGAAGTGTTTACTTGATTCAGTGCTAATTGGGAAAAGGAGATTGTTTGATGCAGATATACTTGATTATTGATTGATGTTCATGGATCCAGTCTGAAAATTTATGAAACGTGGTCCCTGGCAGAAAGAGAAGGTTGTAGCCTTCAGTAGGCCAGCACCTACGTACTAGTATCTTGGCTAGTACAAGAGCTAAGAGGGTTGTAGCTCTCTGCAGGTTGTAGCCTGCGTACAGGTAAAGGACTGCACCAGTACAAAATCATTGTAAAAGGAGTTTCTTATTAAAAGAAGATAGAGACATATTGCAGCAGGTGGTTTTCACCCACATTGGGTTTCCACCTTATATCTGGTGTTCTTTTGTGTGACTATTTGCTTTTCTTGTTCCTGCTCATTATTTTATGATACTGACATACAAAGTAATGATCAATATTTGAAGAATTATTCAAAGTATAAATAAGGAAGATATATTGAAAAGAATTTGATAATACTGATTCACCCCCCCTCTCAGTATTATTTCCAACAGTGCAAGGCAGACATTATACCTGATGCAGCTCAAGCAAGACAAGGTTGAATAATTAACTCCCCTTCATATTTTTCCCTAATCATTCACTAATTCCCCCTAAAATATTAAGATCTATTCTTAATATCACTCATGAACCACTCATTCCGTTTCATAAAGATTGCCTAAGTAAAACCCTATTTTACTTAGAAAAATGGCAAGCATTTCTCATATAAACCCCTTTTTCCCTTTAGCCTAAGTTTTAATGTAAAATTTCAAACATTGGCTTAGCACTTTCATTTCATAAATTCATATTAATTTTTAACTTTTATTATAATCCCAAAAAACATTACCCATCATATATTGTATTAATATATTACAAAAACCCGACACTTTATACATATTCCTGCCCCGATCGAATATGGCCATACACACTATTTAAATAAGAATTAACGATTTCATTGGAAATTCGTTAAATAACGTCCCCTCTATGCGATAAAGGGGTTAATTAACCACCTGGGTTAATTAATAACCAATCCCGCGAACCAATCAAAACACGCCTGAAATTATTAAAATACAATTTAAATACATCGGGCCCACTGCATAAACCCCTGTCATCTCCGACACCCGTCAGCCGTCCGATCTATGCCTGATCATCCAACAGCCTATATCAATATCGCGACCACCTTTTGACCGTGCGTTAACTCGCGATCGACTGGCGGTTTTCCATCGTACCTCAACCATGTGTCGCGCTACCAACCTGCTCGCTCACCCCCCACTCAATACCACTTGGCCCCAAAAGCAGTGCAGGCAAAACTGCTTACCTCCTTCCGCTGACATCATCCGCCGATGTCATCCGCCCAATGAATACAAAAAACTCCTGCCAAACCTCAGTTTTGTCAAATAAACGATAAAAACACCATTTTTTCACTGTAATGCATTGCGCCCCGTGCTCTCCTGCAAAATAAAGACCGAAATCAAATGTTCTAGTTTCAGGCCGGCACCCGACCAGAAGAACTACGGAACGAGCTCGCAGCCGGCCATTCAAACCCGCCATTATACAATTTCTCTACCTTTTCAGCTATCTCAGAAGCCATGAATTGGTGTGCCGATTGCCGAAACTTCTCAGCAATCTCCACAGAAAGATCTAAATGTTATGAATTAGAAGGCGCAGAACAACCTCCAATGTCCCAACAACAGGTGTTTATCCATAATTGCGCTATTACCCTTGGAAAAAGGGAGATTTTGGGCTAAATACCGAACAGAGATGAACAAAGGTAACAAGGTCAAAGAGTATCAGATCAAGGGTTAAAGAGTATCAATAAAAGACAGAGCAGCCAACACAGAGTAACTGAAGAAGACAGCTGCCAGCTGAATCCTAGGGCCTGCCTCCAGCACATTCAACAAAAACAGGACCAACACAACATCAGTTCATCTTTTCCCTATTTTCAAGGCTAGCTGTTTCTATTTTTTGTAAACTATTTTTAGTCATCCTAGATATTATCTCACTGAGATATTTGTTGTATAATTTTCTGCATAAATACCCCCTCAAATGGAGTATTGTGGGTGGATTCCTAGACTTTGCTGTAATATTGATTATTTGGAATAAAGAGCTGTTGGAATCAACTGTTGCATGGCCTACTGGATGAAGAATTGAAGCAGAGGACTTGTCACAAACTTCTTGAATCAACCACTAGATCAATAAGTCCTCTATATCTTGTGTTTTAAAGTTTTCTTAGTTTATTACATCATCTATGTTTCACAATCTGAATGATAAAGAAAAGATTTAATTTCATAATATGCTTGATTGCACTCTGTTTTCAAGTCATTATTGTTCTCCGTGTTTTCTTCAGAATTAGGATAAACAGTGAAATATTAATTGCTCCTGTTTCCTAGTTCTTTCACATTGATTATTTGTTAAAGAACACTTAACTTCTCCTTATCAGTAATCATCCATTTTCCCTCTTTAAATAGGTTGAAGGATTCTCAACTACCCTTCACCCCATTTGAGCCCATTCCATCTGTTTCAAGTCTTTATTTGTTCCCTGTTTGACCACCTTGCTCTGTGAAACCATCCTCTGTTAAGAAACCAAATCCAGAAAGCCATCTTCTCTGACTCCATCAGTCCAATGGACTGAACTACTCTGTCTTACCTCTCTATTTTATTGAATCTCACCACCCAAACTCAAACAAAACCCTTGAAATTCATAACTAGCCTAATACCTTTAAAAACAAAGCTAAATCATAAAGAGAGAGCCCTCTCTGGATACAGATTGGCTAGATTCTGTATCTAAAAGATTGGTCTGTGGTTACCTCGGCCTCCTTTCCCTTTCTTACAACTTTTGGGAAAACCTGAGTGATAACACCAACCTTTGCCTACAGTCCATCAAAACCCTTGGTAAACTCCTTAGTTAATTGTAGATTATACCCTTGAATATTTTCACAAAACCTCAAACACCCTACCATCTCAAAATCCATTCTGATGGTTGGGTTTGCATTCATAAATGTGACATCTTGTGGCTCAAATCAAACAATGGCACCTCCCTTGTGCTTATTTTCCTTTGGAGTCGATTTTCTCTTGCAGCAGTGAATAGTATATTGTTTTAAAGAAACTTGTTTTATGGAACAAGGTAAGGGTAATGACAAGAAGAGCTCTTCAAGATTAATCTCTGATTATTATTAAGAAGCAATAAACTTCACACAAGAGACTAATCAATACAGACTTTCTTTAGAAAAATCCTAAACAACTTTCAAATTTTAATTGCTGATAGAGAACTTAAAGGGGCAGATGTAACACCTTGTGAAAAGTGCAATGCTCTAGGAAATTGGGTTTGAAACACCTCTCAAGCACAAGAGTTAGGTTGAGGGGCTTCAATGCAATTTCAACACATAAGACACTTTTCATATGGAATACCTACAAAGGAAAATGCAGTCTTTGCAACAAAGAAATGCAAAATATTAGGACTATGTGGTAGTGCAACAATTAAGAGAAACCACAACAATTTGAGAAAGCACAGTGAATTACAAAAATGCAACAAAGATGAATTTTCTCTTTTTGCAGTTTTTGAACGGTTTTAGCTGGCTCATGCATGAAATTTAAAATTTATTCACAACCATGGAAGAAATATTAGTGTGCGTTTTCACCTGTGAAAGGAGTTTGGTCTTCAGATTGACAAGAAAAGTAGCGTTGTGTGGAAATGTAGCGCCCCTACCTCCTTTGCGTAGCACCTTAGCACGACCACACCACAAGTTTCCAATGTGAATAAATAGGAAATGGGTGATCTTGGATGAATTTAACAGTTCAAAGACTCTCCCAAAACAACTTGGAGTGGACTTGATGGAAATGGTTGTGATTTGAAATGGAAATGATGAATGCACAACACCTCTTGGAAAGTGCAACGCTTGAGGAAATGTAGAAAATTGTCATTTTGACCATTTTACTCATGTTGAGGTCATGGCCACTCATGAAATGACATCTAAAATGACTCGAAAAAACCTCTAAATTTGTGCCTAGTCCTTTCTCATGATTTCTTTGATGTAAACTCGATCTCTATATTTAGGTAACTAAATCATGAGGACCAAAGTTTGATGACATGTCCGCTTACTACTCTTCCATAGTTACCCATTGACTCCCTATGATTAGCCCTTTAATAATGATCCTTCATGACATTAGAAATTTGGACTTTTAGCAAAATATAGAGACTTTACATGACATTTAAACCAAATCTAGACTTCTTTAAACCATAATAGTTAGGTCATCATGACTAATATTTATAAATTGACCTCAGATAAATAGAAAGACTAACATGACCAATATTCCTATAACACAGGACCCTAACACCATGTGTTGTGAATCATGATTATCATTAGACCAAAACCCATTGGTGTTAGTCAACGATCACATCGCCAAAGATAAGGATCCACGAGAGGAGTTAGTCCATATCGTGAAACACACGGGGAGTGTTGGTTTATCCAATGTCTAACAATCTTACCCCCAATGCGAGCTGGGTGTGTATCAAATGTAAAAATTCTCACTGTAGATCACCTGATAATACAATGTACTAAAGCAAAAAACTTGATCTACTTTTACCATCAAACTTTGCAGAAGCTTAATCAATTTGAGCAAGATCAATTAGAACATATATAACAGAGAAGAAGAAATCATACACATGAAACACAAAAGAATACTCTGGGGAAAGGCTCAGCTAAAAACCTCTCTATCTGTATTATCATACAAGTGGAAATATCTCAGGATTACACAAAGCTTTAGCTCACAAGCTATCCATCTCTCAGTACAATCCCTCACTACTGCTCATAGATAGAATAGACAACACATATGCCTTCCTTCAGTTGTCCAAGCATCTTATTTCCTTGTGTAGTTTCTCCTGGGTCCTCCAGCTGCAACCTGTGTGATAATCACCTCACACACAACACTGACCTTTGAAATAACTGTGCAATCCTAAAGGAGTTAATTCCTTCTGCATGGATGAGTTTCCTATATAGGAAAATTCCTCCAACTAATAGTACATTGTCCCTTCCTTTAATCTCAACAGGGTCTCTGTTTGAACTGACATGTATGAGTTATTTATGAGAGATTATTCAGTTATTTGAAGTACACTAGTTGCATGCATGCATGCATTAACTGACTGAACTCACAAGTAGTTCCTCCAACTCTTTGGAACTAATTCAACTGGACTTAACTCAGTTAATTGAGCTAACTAATTACAATTCATCCTTATCTGCTTAATTAAGGGATAAATTCCTCAATCAAAGGGATAATTGTTGCATGTCTTCACATAGACTTCATGTTTGATTTTCTCCAACTAATTAAATCAAGATGAATTAATTAATTATTTTTCAAACAACGAGTGAGACTAAATTCAAATTTTAATTCTCAATTTTAATTCAGGGACTAATTAAAATTGGAATCTATCTTGAAATGCTATTTATAGCAATGTTATTTTTAGCATTTCTATTTTTTGCTATTTCCAACAGAGTTGGAGTATATCCTGAAATGCTATTTATAGCAATGCTATTTTTAGCATTTCTTGTTGCTATTTTCAACACTCCCTCTCAACAAGAAAGAAATTCACCTCAATCCTGATCCTGAACCTTTGGAATGTTCTACATGCAACACTTCTCTCTAGTGTTGTTGCTACAACAACTCTAGAAACAAAAAAAACATCCAACCTGAATTAGTATGATGCATCTGTCATCAAAGTCTCTGACTACTATTGCCTCTGTCAACTGAAAATCTCTAATTGCATCAATCCCACTGATTCCTCTCGCTACGCTGTACTTTGGGCTCCTGTAGCAAGGTACGATCCATGAGATAAAACCTCTCAATGGACCTTGCCCAATTTCAGCCTTCTTTAGACTATCACTTCACATCGCCCCACCTCACACCTGGAGGTATGGCTGCATGTGATCCCTCTGCTGACTCTAATTGTGGCTCCTCCACAATTGTCTGAGACTTCTTCTGGGATTACATGTTGAGAGGTAATTTACTCTCCCTCTCAACCACCAAGTCTCTAACATTTTCCTTGCTCCTCAAGGCTTTGCATGCATGTTGTACCTCAAGTGCATACAGGTTCTTGGCTAGCACACCAATCTGTTTCATCTTTCTCGTCGTCACGAAATTTTTTGGAAAAGGAGCTGATTTTAAATCAACGATATCTCCCTCATCCAAACTCCGATTCAGGCAATGTTTTTTTCAATTTGGGTATTTTTTCGCAAGGAATCCAGATATGCTATTTTTTTCTGAAATTTTTGCACAAAAATTTTCAGATTTGCTCTGCAAACTCACGGCCCAATTTATTTTTATTTTTATTTTTTACTTCGAATTCTCTTCTTCATATACTGTTCACTGCTCTGATAAACTTGGCTCCAATACCATGTAGAAATTCTGCTCTCTACACATCTTGTAGAGAAACTGTAGATTAAACTGATTATGCAATGTACTAAAGCAAAATACTTGATCTACTTCTACTATTAAACTTTGCGGAAGCTTAATCAATTTGAGCAAGATCAATCAGAACACATATAACAGAGAAGACGAAATCATACACATGAAACATAGAAGAATACTCTAGGGAAAGCCTCAGCTAAAAACCCCGCTATCTGTATTATCATACAAGTGGAAATATCTCAGGATTACACAAATCTTTAGCTCACAAGCTATCCAGCTCTCAGTACAATCCCTCACTATTGCTCATAGATAGAATAGACAACACATATGCCTTCCTTCAGTCCTCCAAGCCTTCTATTTCCTTCGCAGTTTCTCCTGGGTCCTCCAGCTGTAACCTGTGCGATAATCACCTCACACACAACACTGAACTCTGAAATAACTGCACAATCCTACAGGAGTTGATTCCTTCTACATGGATGAGTTTCCTATATAGGAAAATTTCTCCAACTTATAGTACACTGTCCCTTCCTTTAATCTCAACCGAGTCTCTGTCTGAACTGACATGCATGAGTTATTTATCAGAGAATATTCAGTTATCTGAAGTACACTAGTTGCATGCATGCATGCATTAACTGACTGAACTCACAATTAGTTCCTCCAACTGTTTGGAACTAATTCAACTGGACTTAACTTAGTTAACTGAGCTAACTAATTACAACTTAAATACGACTCATCTTAATCTCCTTAATTAAGTGATAACTTCCTCAATCAAAGGGATAACTATTGCATCTCTTCACATAGAATTCATGTTTGATTTTCTCCAACTAATTAACTCAAGATGAATTAATTAATTATTTTTTCAAACAACGAGTGAGACTAAATTCGAATTTTAATTCTCAATTTTAATTTAGGGACTAATTAAAATTGGAATCTATTATGAAATTCTATTTATAGTAATGCTATTTTTAGCATTTCTATTCTTTTCTATTTCCAATAGAGTTGGAGTATATCCTGAAATGCTATTTTTAGCATTTCTTGTTGCTATTTTCAACATCAAACTCATGACCTATGCTTTGATACCACTTGTTGGGAATCACGATTGTTGTTAGACCAAAACCCGCAAGTGTTACATGGGGGCTTCACTCAATGAATCTATGACATATCACGTGCGCTCGTGGCATATTAAACAATACCCTTAATTTGACTACATATTGGAAAATACCTCTAAAAATCACATTATTTAACCCCCTACCAATACAAACCCAATACACCTTCCCAATTTAAAAACCCCTACTTTCACTAGATATTGTAGGTATCCATTTTTTCATTAACATTTTTTATACCCATTTATATTTTTCCATTAACTTTAGGCTCCATTTTTTATACCTACCAATATAAAAACCATCTACCCCCTATATATCCCCCAATATATTATTAGTTTCTCCTCAATAAATATCCCCCAATATGAGCCCAAGTGGTATGGTATTGCTCCCCAAGTGAAGCCCCCTCTGAGGTGTTAGTCAACGATCGCATCGCGAAAGATAAGGATCCATAAGAGGCAGTTAGTCCATGTCATGAAACACATGGGGAGATTTAGTTTATCTAATGTCCAACACCATGTTTTCCTAGATCTCTCACTTAGAGGCTCCGCTAGTCTTGGTTCACACCAAATTTCCTCCAAAACAAAGCCATTAGGAACAAAGAAAATTATGTGAGAATGCAATATGTAAAGCTTGAAATCCTTCAAATCCTTCACAGCCACAAAGGCTTGCTTCTCCATTATGTTATATTTCAGAGCATCATCCCTTAAACCCCTACTAAAAAATGTTATAGGTTGTTCATGATCCTCCTGATTTTTCTACATCAATACTGCTGCAATAGTGTGCTCCGAGGAAAAGGAGAAAATGATGAAATATTTTGTGTAGTCAGGACTAGCCAAAATAGGAGCATGAGTTAAGGCTGACTTTACCTCATTGAATGACCTCTTTGCTTCAACAATCCATTTGATTTCACTGTCTTTTCTTAACATATTTGTGATGGCCCTTATGATTTCAACAATATTTGGAATGAACCACCTCAAAAAATTTATCTTGCCAAGAAAAGACTGCACCTCCTTTTTATTCCTTGGGGTATCAATCTTCCTCAATTATTCTTGGGTCAATTCTGATGCCATATTTGGAAATTATGTGTCCAAGTAACTTACCTTCTTCCATTCCAAAAAGGGACTTTTTTGGTTCAAAGAGATACCATACTTCCTACAATTCTTAAAAACAATCTTCAAATGTTGCAAGTGATCTTCATTAAATTTGGAATACACAGTAATTTCATCAAGATAAATAACAATAACATGTCTCTCTCATCAGCAAAGGCAATATTCATAGCCCTCTAGAAGTTTTCCTCTCCATTCATCAATCCAAAAGGCATATTTACATACATAAATGTCCCCCATGGTGCAGTGAAAGTTGTTGTATCCTAATCATCTGGATGTACCAAAACTTGATTGTATCCAGAGAAGCCATTAAGTAATGAAATCCTCCTTGAACCAACTACCCACTACAATATGTGATCCATCTTTGGTAAGGGGTAATTTTCTTTGAGAGACACCTTATTAAGGTTTTTGAAGTCAACACATAGTCTTATCTCTCTGGTCCTTTTCCTCACTGGAACTAAATTTTACAACCACTTGGAAAACCTTAAAGGGAAAATAATCTTTGCATAAAAATGTTTTCTTAGCTCCTTCTCAATTAGGGGTAGAAAAATAAGGTTAATTCTCCTTAGCTTATGCTTAAATGGTTTCTTACCTTCCTTGATAGGAATCATGCGCTGGATGATGCTCTTATCATAGGCCTTTAAGTCCTCATACCCCCATGCAAAGACATGTTGAAAATGCAACAAGATGATGGAGCTTGGTGAAAAGAAGTCGCCTTCACTAAGTGGGCCCACAGGATATTTTTGGCGCAAGGTCTATTTTTAGACATATGGATCATGGTATATGAGTTGCAGGATGCTATTGTGGATGATTGGTCATGTTGGTAAAAATAGATGGACTTCTATTTTTAGACATATGGGCGGAGTCTATTTTTAGACTGCCAAGCTAAAAATAGAACAGTCGAATATTATTAGCTCATAATAATATTTGGACTATAAACATTATCTTATCCTCTTGGAGCACTTCAGTTTGAGCTACGGATGTGGCACATGCAACTGCCAGAAGGAAATACGATTTTCTTATGGGTCAGTTGAGCTATTGCATGATGGACTTCAATTAGAACTCAAGTGATTGAGTTTGGTGGAGTTGATTGAGGAGTTGATGGAGTTGTGTTCAGTTCGACTTGGTTGAACTAGTTGTATTTAGTCTAACTGCAGAATACACTAGTGATGAGTGATATGAATTAATTATTAATTAATTCACTAATTATTAACTCATAAAGAAACTAAAGAATACATCAGTTAACTCAGTGCATGGACAGTTCAGTTGAGACAGGTGTTAGAGGTGGAGACTGCTATCAGTTGTGACTATAGTTGTGCATGAGATTTTCACATGCATTGATGGAGATTGCCAATGAGGATTGCACAATACAAGCCAAGGAAAATGAGCTTGGATCATTCCTATTCTCACATTGGATTGCGCAGTAGAGGCAGGCAGACAACGGAGGAGATTTGAACGTCAGACTTGATTCAAATCTGAGCTAGTTTGTGTGTAGCAGCTAGAGATAGTATTGAGTACTTGTGAGGAGTATTGTACTATGTATTGTTACATGTTCTCTATCATTATAATATACAGATAGTTGGGGGTTTTCAGCTGTATTCTTTCCCCAGTTACATACTGTGTTAATGTGCACATGCGATTGATGTTTCATTGTTTTTAATTTCGCAAAATTGATGATCAACGTAGAGGAGGTTATGTATTATGCATGCATTCTACAAATAGTGTATAATCAGGATAATCTCTGTGAATAAGTGTCATATTATTCAAAATTTATACATGGTATTAGAGTAGAGTTGATCATCAGATCTATTATTCAGAAAGTGATTACATTTTATTTCATCAGGCAGAGTCTGTAATTGGGCTAAGTAGCCTCTGGATTCATCCTTCTTTTGGAAGGTGAGATATCCAATAAAAGCCCATACAGTCATTCTCTGTACGAGAAGTACTTTGTTCTCACGAATTTTAGATCAGAAGCGGTTGAGTTTTGAGTTGGTGGAATTCAATTTGCAGCAGTGTTTTCTTGGTGTCAAAGTTGAAATGTCTTTCAACAGATTGCGATTGGAGTATGCTCTTGAAGGCAGCTCGAACTATATTACATGGAAAGACAGGATGGAGGCGGTGTTAGATGACAATGGGCTGAAGGAGTTCATAGAGGCTGAGGTCCCAAAGCCTACTAATGCTGCTCATGTTGAGGTTTGGCAAAAGAAGAGAGCAAAGTGTCGAAGGATTCTGTTGGAGGGCATGAAGGATCACATTGTATCTAGCCTGCATGGAAAGGCTTCTCCATACTTGATGTGGAAAGCGTTGACAGATTTATTCCAAAGCAAGAGCAACTAGAGGAAGTTGGCGCTCAAGGATAAACTCAGAAACATTAAGTGTGAGAATGGAGACAGTATGCCCAGGTATCTCACAAAGTTCACCCAATGTCGGGATGAGCTGGGAAGTGTGGGGGTGACTGTTGATGATGAGGACTTGGTGAGCTTGGCTCTACTTTGTCTTCCGAAGAGTTGGCATTCCTATCAGGACTTTTTCAATGGTCAAGAGAAATTTCCAGGATGGGAGAGACTTTGGTTGGATCTTGTGCAAGAGGAGATCAGGCGGAATGTTAGGGACGGATCTTCATCAAAGGCATCTGATGAAGAAAATTTCGCTTTGGCTGCCAAAGCAAAGAAGGGGAAGGAGAAGGGTTCTCTTTCCGAATCCAGTTCTTCCAATGATGGGAGGAAGGTTGACAAATAAAAAGTGTGATGCTTTCGTTGTCATGAGGTGGGCCATTATGCTGCAAATTGTCCATGGAGGAAATCCAAGAAGGGATCCGGGGAAGGATCTAAAAGTGAGGCACTTGCTTCACAATTTGAGTTGGATTTCACACTCTTTGCATGCATGGTTTCATCCATGGTGGGAAGTGGCTGGTTTCTTGACAGTGGAGATTCTTTCCACATGACTGGTGACAAGAGTTTTTTCAGTACTTTGGAGGAGAAATATCTCCAGATACTCATAGCGATGGGTTATGATGAGAAGTATAGTGTCTCAGGTGTAGGCACAGTTATTTTTCAGAGGGAGCATGGAGCTCTCCTTACCTTGACCGATGTCAAGTATGTACCAGGATTGAAGAGTAACTTGGTGTCGATCGCGATGCTGGAAGACAGAGGCTGTGATGTAGTCTTCAGTAAGGGAAAGGTTTTCCTTAGACACATCATCACTAGACTGGTGAAGCAGATTGGTTCACGGGTCAAGAAACTGTATGCTCTTGAGGTCCAAGATGCATGCAAAGCCTTGAGCAGTGAGGAAACTGATGGAGACTTGGTGGTTGAGAGGGAGCGTATATTACCTCTCAACATGCAGAGCCAGAAGAAGTCTCAGCCGATTGTGGAGGAGCCACGATTGGTGCAGAAGCTTCAGGAGGTTGTGGAGCAGCCACAACAAGGGAAGCTGAGAGGAGATCGAGTAGAGACATCTACTCATGCAGAGACCTCCAGTAGGGGGAAACTTCGAGCCAGGTGGGATAAGGGATCACATGCAGCCATACCTCCAGGTAGGAGGTGGGGCGATATAGAGTGATCATCCCAAGGAGGAGGGGTAGGATCCTTGAGGTACCCAACCTCTTGGATGAGACCTTGCTACAGGAGCCCTGATGTGGAGTAGCAAGAACTGACTGATTGGGTAGAGACAGATGCAGATGGAGCAGCAGAGAGAGCGACAGTGTAGGGAATCCCAGGACAGCGCATAGCTAGCAGGCTGCAGCAATGCGAGAGGCACAAGTGTTTTTCACAGTGCTAGGTGGCATAGAGAAGTGTGCAATGGTGCGATATGCATGGAGATGTTGCAGTAGCGTAGGTGTTAGAGAGGGAGCACTTGTCAGCAGCAGGTAGAGCTTCAGCATTAGAGTATGTTCCTAGCCCAATAGAGTGGTCAGTTGGGAGTGTTTTTGTTCCAAGTGTTGCTGGAGCAAGTGGACCGGGAAAATGTGTTGCATGCAGAACATTCCAGAGTTGCAGGATAAGGGTTGTAGATAATCCATATCTTGTTGAGAGGGAGTGTTGAAAATGCAACAAGATGATGGAGCTTAGTGAAAAGAAGTCGCCTTCACTAAGTGGGCCCGCAGGCTATTTTTGGCGCAAAGTCTATTTTTAGACATATGGATCATGGTCTATGAGTTGCAGGATGCTATTTGTGGATGATTGGTCATGTTGGTAAAAATAGATGGACTTCTATTTTTAGACATATGGGCGGAGTCTATTTTTAGACTGCCAGGCTAAAAATAGAACAGTCGAATATTATTAGCTCATAATAATATTTGGACTATAAACATTATCTTATCCTCTTGGAGCACTTCAGTTCGAGCTACGGATGTGGCACATGCAACTGCCAGAAGGAAATACACTTTTCTTATGGGTCAGTTGAGCTATTGCATGATGGACTTCAGTTAGAACTCAAGTGATTGAGTTTGGTGGAGTTGATTGAGGAGTTGATGGAGTTGTGTTCAGTTTGACTTGGTTGAACTAGTTGTATTTAGTCTAACTGCAGAATACACTAGTGATGAGTGATGTGAATTAATTATTAATTAATTCACTAATTATTAACTCATAAAGCAACTAAAGAATACATCAGTTAACTCAGTGCATGGACAGTTCAATGGAGACAGGTGTTAGAGGTGGAGACTGCTATCAGTTGTGACTATAGTTGTGCATGAGATTTGCACATGCATTGATGGAGATTGCCAATGAGGATTGCACAGTACAAGCCAAGGAAAACGAGCTTGGATCATTCCTATTCTCACATTGGATTGCGCAGTAGAGGTAGGCAAACAACGGAGGAGAGTTGAACCTGTGACTTGATTGAGATCTGAGCTAGTTTGTTTGTAGCAGGTGGAGATAGTACTGAGTACTTGTGAAGAGTATTGTACTATGTATTGTTACATGTTATCTATCATTATAATATACAGATATTTGGGGTTTTTCAGCTGTATGCTTTACCCAGTTACATACTGTGTTAATGTGCCCATGCGATTGATTTTTCATTGTTTTTAATTCCGCAAAATTGATGATCAACGTAGAGGAGGTTATGTATTATGCATGCATTCCACAAATAGTGTATAATCAGGATAATCTCTGTGAATAAGTGTCATATTATTCAAAATTTCTACAAGACATCAGTATACTCTTTCATGAGATCAATATATTTTTTCTTATCCTTAGGAACTAAAGATTTAGAAAGTTTCACAATCTTAGGTTTGTCTTTAATTCCTATGTTACAATCTTCCACCCTAGTCTCAATAGGTAGTAGTTTAGGCTTATGAGTCACATATTTGAAATCAAAAAATTTCGCCAGTGGGACTAAGCCTCTCGGGATCACATTATCTTTCAGATGTAAAACTTCAAGGTCTGCTTCATGCTTGTCAAGATTCTTCCTGGTCTGATTTAAGTAAACTACCTCTTCATCATCATCAAAATCATTTCCTTCATCAATGTATAAATTTGAAAATTATCCTTTCACTTGCAGAAAATTTTCCAGTTGTTTATCATTATCAAAAAATTTCCAATACCTTCCATTGTCTGGGATAACTAGACTGTTTTTAACCTTAATTTCATACTTCTTGTTCAAATGAATAGGAATATTAAATGTACTTTTCGAGGTGGCCAACACATCAACAATTGAATTCTGATCTCTAGGAATCACAGACAAACTGTATTATGGAAAATATTGCAGAAAATATAAAACAACATTTCTATATGCCATAATTCTAGGGTGCTTGGTTGAATACTCAACTTTAATTTTCTTAATGGTGAGTTCTGAGTCCCCATGGGCTAAAATCCTTTTGGCTCCCTACCTTTTCAATATTTGTAGCCCTAAAATTAGTGCCTCGTATTCAACAACATGATTTGTGCATTCAAAAGCAAGTTTATAAGAATAGGTCTTTGACTTGCCTACTTTTGGGCTCATAATCCATACACCAGCTCTATCCCCTTCCTTATTGACTTCTCCATCAAAATCCATGTTCCACATGCCTTCATCATCATCAGGTTTTGATTTTTCTTCCAACATTTTACCTACATTCTCTTATGTTTTTTTGTCCCTATTTTGAGCATCTTCCTCCAAATATATACCAATGTATAGTATGAATGAATCCATATCTGAATGTACATAATAAACATGATAACTATTTGGTTTGTCTTGACTGCTTACCGTGTACTTCATGATATTTTCCCTATACAACTTACTTGGTTGTCCAAACACTAGGATAGTAGCATATGACATGTCCATATGCACGGACTCAAGCAAGAACCCCGTGCTTGGTACACCAGGATCGATAGTTATCTCACCAATTTGGGCCTCACTAAAATTGAAGCGGATGCAAACCTTTATCATATCTTCATAGAAGGTAAATTATTAATTATTGACTTAAATGTTGATGACTTGATTTTAACTAGTTATGAGCACATGATCAGATTTTGCAAGGAGGACCTTGCAAGAGAGTTTGAAATGAAGCACACGTTACTTCTTTGAGACCTTACTTCTTGATTGCATTATCAAAACAACTGGTCTTTCATGCTTTGATGTACTTTAATGCATATTTTTCAAACCTAAGTATGAATATCTTTTTACTCCTGTTACGCACATGGTTACCCTTCAATTTTTCACCCCAAGATCTCGATAACAACATAACATATTTTGAGAGAATGCCAACTACAACTACATCCATAACTATGATTTTAGCTTGAATTTGAGTAAGAGTAACACAAAAGTATTTAATCAAAACCCAAAAATTTTACTTTACTGGAATCAAAAGAGAAAAGATCTTTGTGCGACCTTGTAATATTGAAACCAAACTTTTCCATGACAACCTTCGACATTAAATTGTGTGAAGCACCTGAATCTAACATGACATTATGAAGGATAAAATTATTTATATTTAGGCTTACATGGAATGGTTGAACATTTCCATGTTGAGAATCTTCTTTGAATTCAGGACGAAACAGAAGCTCCGAGTGATCATCATTCAGGTTCACAGTATCTGAAACATATCCAACTTTCAACGCTTTGATAATATGACTTATGTATACTTCATTCTTAATCAGTTTGGTAAATGGGATAGAAATTTTGATTTTTGATATCTCATTTTCCAAACTAAAGGATGACTCGCCCTTTTCCACTTCTTTAGTGGCTGCATCTTTCTTCTCGAGAATCTCCTTTAGAGGATCAAATTTCTTCTGGCTTGTAAAAGGTCCATCAACGTGGGCTTTCTTCAAAGAATTAACTGGTACCTTTCTATTTCTGAAATTGTATTATTTTTGTACCTCCAAAACTGTAGACATGACATCTTTCTATGATTTTGAGAACAAATCTTGCTCCCCTTTTGTTAAAAGGAAGGCGTCTTGTGTTTCACCAAAATAATGAATATGATCTTGAACCTCATCTTGATCCTCTACTACTATTTTCTCCTCTTCTACATAGTTCTATTGAAAATGTAGTCCGATTTGCTACTGATTAGTTGGATTCCTCTACTCTCCTTGTTTAATTTGAATTTGTTGCCTTAGGATTTCTAATTTGGGGACCTCCTTGTGGTTCTCTTGCAATATCCCTATCTGTTAGAGTCATTCTATCCATCATATTGTCCATGGTTTTCACCAAAGTGTCCAACTTAGTCTCTCATGATGTAGAATACTCCTCCTTGATAGTCACCCTCTTTTCAGTCTTCAACTTGGCTTTCTTGGCCATCAAGTTAGCCTCTACATTGACAACATTCTTTTGCATCTCTTCTAAGGTAGTTGGGTTTCTTTCCCTTAATTGGTAAGCCATATCAGCATCAAATCCATGCGGATAGCGAAGTAGGGCCAAACCTGGTGGAGGTTTTATTTATGTTGGGATAGAATTATAAACATTATTGAATCTAATTGAGAAATATTGGACTAATTCTCCTGGAGCTCTCCTCAAATTTTCATATTCTGCTAGTATTTGAAGAGGGTTCTTTTTGACTTCCCATCTAGAAAGGAAAAGTTGTTGAAACTGTTGAATATTAGCAATACTTCCTGGTGCTAGTCCCCTATACCATTTTTTGACTTCTCCAAAAAATATTTGGGTAAAGAGCCTCATCTTAACATCATCATGATCAAATTTTTCAAGATCTGCAAAGTCATTCATTTTTTCTATGTGTTGTTGTATTGTAGTGGGTCCAGTTCCACCAAATAGAGGTAGGCACTGCCGATAATTTTGTGGCATATCATTCAATGGTGCCTACAAGATCAATGGAGCATAACAAGCTACCATGATTATGGTATGAGAGGTTTTTTTTCCAGTTGTTGTACTTGATAATGAAGGTGGAAAAGATGGAGGAACTATGATCTTCTGGATTGTTGTAATGGAAGGAGTAAGGACAGTAGATACAAGAGAAGAAGAACAATATGGAGGATTCAAAGACATGGTATATAGAGGAGCAGAAGATCATGGGGTAGTCTGCTAAAATGCAAGTGACTTATCAACAGTCTCATGCAGTTGACTAACCTTCTAAGATGGAATGTATGGTTTTATTTCAGATTCATCAATGACTGTCTCAGACACAAAAGATTCATATTTGGATCTAAAAAGACTTCGCTCAAATGGCAGATCAAATTCAATGTTATCAATTGTTACAATACTTTTAGGAAGGGTGTAAGATCTCTCTAGAGGCTATTACTTGCTTCACCTTATTCAAACCTCTTATTTCTAAGAAATTTCTCAAGATCAATTACAACTTCAGGGGGATCAGGATCTAGATGTGATATTATATGGATATTTCTAGAAGCTATATTTCCAAGCAAACAGATTACAACTAGGCCTAAACACAACTTCTAGGTGAAAATTTTAGCCTAATGATTCCTAACTCACTGTCACCCATAGGAACTAGGATTAAGCTTCTCAAACAAAGGTATTACTAGGGAAATTTAACGTTCATTCCCTAGCAATGGTGCTAGAATGTTAGCACTCTGTAATTTCCCTAGGCTAAGGAGAGAAATTCAGAGGTAACCACAAACCACTTTTAGGATAGAATCTAGCCCTTCTAGCCTTAGAGGGCTCTCTCACTTAGGTTGTTCAACTAATCTGATATTAGGCTAGGTATATTGCTCAATAAGGTCTGATTTTCAAAGGTTTTGTAGTAAGAAAGGATACATATCCATTAGGCATGGAGTCATCTCAAATTGATTATTTGTCCAGTGATAAGATCGAGAGAGAAAGGGTTTTTCCACAGGGGAAAGGTAGGCAGTCTTAGTGATGGAATTGATTCATTGTAGGAGGGTGAGTGTGAGAAAATATGGAAACAACATGAAGAGTATCAAACTGCAGATAAATTTTGAATGTTTATTAAGAAGAAAACATAGATCACTTGGTAAAACTAAATCATAGCACTTTTAGATGAAATTTGAGATAAGCATCTGGTTCTTCCAAGCATTAAGACATACATTCAAGATATGTAAAAACATAATACAAACTTACAACATGAAAGAAGCACAACACCATCAATATATGACACAGGAATCCCTGCAAATCACCTTTTGTCTTTCATTCATTGGCAAAAATATTCAGAAAATACAATGCACACAAAGTCTCTTTCTCTCCAATCTAGCCAAAAACTCCCTTCTTAGCTTTCTATATATATATATATCTATATATATATATATATATATATATATATATATATATATATATATATATATATATATATATATATATATATATATATATATATATATATATATATATATATATATATATATATATATATATATATATATAATATCCATTCCCAACTATCTAGGTCGAACTTTTCAAAAGGAAACTAGTCAATGATCTAGAAACATCAAACTCCTCACCTACTTTGCATAAAAATAGGAACTAATTACCTAATGCAAATTTATGCTTAATACATAATTAAAATTAGAAATACTCACAAAAAAACACAAACCATACCATCCAAAGGAGTAATTACACCCAAAAACATGATTAAATAGCCTTTGGAACCCAAAAAAATCGAATTTACAAGGCAAAATCAAGACTATGTTAAAACACAACATATGCTACAAAACTCCTAGTTTTGCATCAACTTTCACAGTGCCTCAAGTTCTGTATATTCGTGGCATTCCTCTGACAAAAAGGAGAAAATAGGTGGTCTTAAAATATCCTTGTGATGGTAATGAACTCTTGAAACATCCTTTGAAATGGTTGCAGACCTCCTGATCACCTAATCCCCTTGGCTGGCAATGTAGCATACTTTCGTAGCAAACTGTCAACTTTCGCAGAAACTTCAAAATTTTGAGAATATGATGGCTTCTTCTGATATAAAGTGTTGGAGTAAATATATAAGTATTGTGAAATCCTCAAAATTGCACCATCTGATCAACATAAAGGACTATATAAAATGTGCAACATGTCCTTGCTGCATTTTTGCAAACTCCACCAAAATTGACCTATTTTTGACTTCTTGAGCAAAAATACAAAATTTAGAGCTTAGTGGCATCCACCTAATGAAGATTTACCTTTCCTTGTCTTCTGCTAGTACATCCAACTTACCTCACTTCCTCTTTTTCCTAGATTTCTTAGCCTCAGTAAGTTGTTGTTTGACTAATCTGAGTCTCCTTTTTAAGACCAAGTTCTGGGTATACAAATTTATCACTTGCCTATGCAGAGGTAAGGTCTACTTTAAATTATGTTTAACCTTATCAAGGACATGTTCAAAAAATTGTAATTGATTAAATAAACACATTTTATCTCTTTGATCTTTTTCTGCAAACCAATCTATTTGCTGATGAACTCCTTCAAGTTGTTCCAACATTGTTTCAAACTCTTTCTGCTCATCAAAAACCACCCTCTGTTTTGGCTTCATAGTCTCCTTCATTTGCACTCCATCTTGGATTGACTTCTCAATTTTCACCTTCACATCTTCAACATCTATGATCTATTTGTTTTTGCCTTTAACAACATGTACCAATTCTCTCCTTGATGGTTCTCCTTCACTGGGTTGAGAAACTTCTTGTGATACTTTCTACCCGAGTTCTCTATTTTCTTGTTGCAAATATGCTACCATTAGATGAGCCTTGTCCAACTGATCTTGTAGGTCCTTAATTTTCTAATCCCTTTCATCAACTTCCACTTCTTCATGTGCACTTTCTGATATCTCAACAACTTGAACAAGTGTAGAGTCTATAGGAAATCTTTTGGTTGAAGATCTTGTTCTTGGTCCCCTAGCCACTTGTTCTACCTCAGGTGAGAAGTGAATTTTCTTGGCACTTCTTTTGTCAACTGATTTGTTCTTAATCAAAGGTTTTTTGACTGAGCCAACTGCTGCAGATGAGGCCTCTTTGATTGCAACTGATGGGGTATCTCTCTTAGTCCTTTGGCTATCAGAATATTGTGTCATCCACCCTAAAGAGATAAAAAATTCCTACCATGACTGCTCCCTCTTGTCAAGTTCCTTTATCACCAACAATTTAATTAATGAAAAATGAAATAAACTAGGTTCAATATGACTCCCCTTTGCTTGAACTTTGTTAGCCATTTTGCTAAGACTCCTAAATAAATAGTAAGGAAGATTCAAAGGTTTCCTTCTTTTAAAATGCATTAGAATCCTAACATGATACTGATAAACTTTTCTGAACCTCCTTTCACATGCAAAATACCTTTGAATCACCTCCAACAGTTTACTATGGTGGTCGTGTAGATAGCTACTTAGAACAACAAATCCATGCCCCTTTTGGTATTGTGGTTTCATAAAGTCTTGAAATGAGCAAAAATCTAACTCCATACCCTTAAACCATTCATCAACATGTAAATGGATCTCAGTGTCATAAACTATCAATTACACTGTGATTCGAAAAGTAAATGTTGCAACCTTCACCTGTAATACATCAAAACACTTGGGTATTTCCTTAGTTAATTGTATATTGTACCCTTGAATCATTTCACAAAACCTCAAACACCCGACCCCACCTACTCAAAATCCATTCTGATGGCTAGGTATGCATTAAAAAATGTGACATCTTGTGGCAAAAACTGAACAATGACACCTCCCTTGTGCTTCTTTTCCTTTGGAGTTGACATAATTTTGTTTTGTAGCAGTGAATAGTATAGGGTTTTAAAGAAACTTGTTTTATGCAACAATGTAAGAGTAATGACAAGAATAACTCTTCAAGTTTAAACCTTTTATGATGATTAAGAAGTAGAAAACTTCACACAAGAGACTAATCAATACAGAATTTCTTCAGAAAAACCCTAAACAACTTGCAAATTTTAACTGCTGACAGAGAAAGTAAAGGGACAGGCACAATGCCTTGTGAGAAGTGTACCACTCAAGGCAATTGGGTTTGAAACAACTCTCAAGCACAACAGTTAGGGTGAGGGGCTTCATTGAAATTTAAGCATATATAACACTTTGCATATGGAATCTTCGCAGAGGATAATGCAGTCTTGGCAACAAATAAATGCAAAATATAAGGACTGTGTGGTAGCGCAAAAATGAGGAGAACGCACAACGAATTACACAAACGTAGGGAAGATGAATTTTATCTTTTTGTAGGTTTTGAATGGTTTTAGCTGGCTCATGAATGCAATTTAAAATGTATTCACATCCAAGGAACAAAGAATATTTCAAATTTTAACCTATGAAAGGAGTTTGGTCTTCAGGTTGACAAGAAAAGTTGTGTTGTGTGGAAACACATTGCCCCTACCTCCTTTGCGCAACACCTTAGCACGACCACACCACAGGTTTCCAATGTGAATAAATAGGAAATGAGCAATCTTGGATGAAGGTAAAAGTTCAAATAATCTCCCAAAACGGCCTAGAGCAGAATTGATAGAAATGATTGTGATTTGAAAAGGAAATGATGAATGCGCAACACCTCCTAGAAAGTGCAGTGCTTGAGGAAATACAACGAATTTTACTTTTGATTGTTGTACTCATGATGAGGTCATAACCACTCACGAAATGATATCTAAACTGACTTGACAAAACCTCCAAATTTGTGCCCAATCCTTTCTCATGATTTCTTTGATGTAAACTTGATCTCTATATTTAGGTAACTAATTCATGATGATCAAAATTTGATGACATGATCCCTTGTTGGCTTAGGGAGTCATGACCAAGGTTCGGAGTTATTTGTCCCAACCAACAAAACCCTACACTTCTGTCCCTTTCGGCAACAACTTGCGTACTGCAAGTGTAGTCTCACTCGAAGCAGTATTGGGGGATGCAAGAACCAAGTTTCTACATCAGGAGATAATGTGATGAGTTTCTATCGCCCAGATATGCCTTCATAGATGTAATCCTCTGATAGATATTAAACCCTGAAACTAGTCTTAAAGGCCTTCAACTCCTCGTGGAACCCTTGAATTGTGTTATTTAGATCCCAATAGAATAAGGCTACTACTTTTGTGCAATCGAACAAGGTTTCTAGGGTTTCTGAAGTCTAGGTCTGTCATCGCGTAGACCTATCTTCCTTATCCGAAACTACTTAGTTTAGATATAAAACTTCGCGTACATCATTCAATCATCTTATTAAGCATAACATATTTAATTAACCCACTTTGTGCAGGTAAGGAACATTAATTCAAGGAAACATTATTTAGAGTGAGATAAGAGATAAACAGATAAAACACAGGTGCAAATATTTCCAACCCAAAATAATTCTTTATTAACCAGAATCTTCCCAGTACAGACTTCAACTACCCGGTGCACTCAGTTGCAGGGGTCCACACACTTAGTTATGGACTCTTCTAGGCCTCCGCACACTCAGCTGTGGAGCCTTTCCTTTGTTACTGACAGGAACAAACCTTACTGTCTATTAAACCCTTACAATATCATTCCTTCATTCGTTCATACTTCCATTCTTCTCTATCAAAAATTTATCCCTAAGACTCGCTATGAATCAACCATTGATAGCTTTTCTAATACAATACCATGGCCCTCGTCTCATGGGTGAGTCTTCAAAACTATCCAAAACAAGGGGCTAAGACCCCTTTGACTCCTATCTATCTGCGCGCTCCGTATCCACATTTTGCTGTGAATTTAAATCTTTTACAAAATCCTTTACAAAAAATGACTAACTTAATTCAATTCTACCCCTAGGGACCGCATCCCAACATGCCCCCAACACAAATATCGTGACTCGCCCTTCAGTCACTCGACTGGTTTTTCCACTTTCTGACGAGGATCGCTTGATGCCTTTGTCTATGTCTGAAGCTCCACGGTACTTTTTTCTGCTGCTTATTGTACCTCCTGGACCAATTTCTTTGTGGTTGGCCCGTCCACGTCAAGTTGCGTAGTCCTCTGGGTCTGATGCATGGCATTGAGCTTCTCATGAATGTTCTGTGGAAGTTGGCTGGCTTCCTTTGTCCAAGGCTGAAGTCGGTGTCTTAGCAAGGACTTCTTTTTTTGTAACTCCTGGATCTACATCTGAATTGCCTTGCCTTCCTGTAGGCACATGAAGCACTGGACGAGTGCCAACGTCCACACAGTCGTACTGATTTCGTCATATTGTTGCTGCGCTTCCTTGGTTTCTGTGTTTAATTGTTGTAGCTTGGGGTCCTCTTGCAATATATCCCATATTCTCATTGCCTGATTGAATATTTGGTCACAACCTTGGACTGTGGCATCTAGTTGACCCAGATATTCATTGATAGTTGCACCTCTTTGTTCCCGAACTTCTAGCGGTGTAGTTGGTTGAAGCTTGAGTTGGAGTTTGGATATCTTCATATGGAACTCGAAAGTGAGCCGCCCAACTTCATATTTGGCATCTCTCGCCGCAGTAGCTAACTTCCTGACTTTTGTTTCGACCTGTGCGTCGTCTGGGATATGTAATTCAAGAACTGTTTGACAAGCTTGTTCAATTACTATCTCTAGGTTTGTGCTTCGTGCTTGCATATCCTCTTTCTCCTTTAGTGCCTATATCTTCTCCTCGTACATCTATGCATAGTTTAATTTACACTCACTAAGGACCGCAAGGGCTTGCTACTCCTTGATCTGCAATTCATCAGAGACCCCCTGATGCAATGCATGGAGGGCTTGGAGCGGCAACGCGACCACATTGATCCCAGTAGCCTTGATTTTTTTCTAGTGTGCTGTGGTCTTCCTGGTTATCTGCTCACAAGGATCCTTCTATTAAAGGAATGATCCTTAGTTCCATCGTCCATTCCACTTCTGGAGCACTAAGTTACGCTCTCTTGAGTGAGGCTCGCTTGCACCGCGCTCACTTGCCCCACATTCACCTGGATCTGACCGGCTTGGATTTGCTGCTTGCACAGATCCTTCTGGGCACTTCCTAGTGTCTGTATGTACTAATGCTCAAAGTGTGACCATAACTCGGATGTGGTGTCGCAAACCTTGTTGTTGATCTCATCTAAATCTCCCTCTATTAGCACAAGAGGTTCCACCTGTGATTGTTTATCTAATTTCTGCTTCTTCCATAGACCTATTTCTATTTCCTGGGTGCGGTTCTGGAATTTAAAGGGGGTGGACACCTCCTCACCCCCATCACCGCCCTGGGATGATATCTCCTTCTCATCAATGCACTGTGAAGTTGATTGGTTTCTTGCTTTGGTATCTTGTTTCTCCTTCTCAACCTTCTCTTTAGCAGTGCGCTCCTTCGCAACGCGCTCTTTTTCCACAACTAATTAGCAACAACTTCCTTTTTGTTCTAATGGGAAACCTTCTCCTGCACGACTACCTGTTCTTGTTCTTTCTTCTTCACAGCAGCAGAGGCCTGTGCAGACGAGCTTTCTCCTGCCTTGCTTGTCCCGACATCCAACTGGGTACACTCGTGCCACTCTGTTGGCCACCCACCCACAACCTCCTGTACATCAATGTCAGCCACCAAGTGTGGCATCTTGTACCATACCTCTTGAGGGTCTTTCTTCGTGTGGATCCCAACATTGTGAAGGCATGCCTTAAATTCTGCGAAGGCCCTTAGCTGCTCAAATAAGGTGGGAGATAACCTTGGCCTCTGGTTTATAGCCATGTGGATGCCCATCTCCATGACTACCCAAAAAACATTTGATTCTGTACTTCGTGCTGCATCTTTTATATGATAAAACGAAGGGAACTTTGCTGCCTCCATGCCACCATGCAGAGGAAACTGACTATCCTCCGGAAGCCTCCATGCCACCAAAACTATTAGTAATAAGAGACAAGGATAGTGGAATGGCTGGCTCTTCTCTTGCGCCTCACAATAGTTAGCAAAAAATTTCCTATAGAGATACTGGGCCTAGTTATATTGGACCCCGTTCGCACACTGGATGGCTAACAAAATAACCGACATGGGAACTTCATCCGTGTGACATTTCCGCATTATCTTGCCTGTGAGGATCTACATGGAAAATTGTACCGCCTGGTCTATTATGGAATGGATAGAATATCCTTGCTTTCCCTTTACCACCCCGTACTTGGTCTTTATGTGGTCTACAAGCTGTTTCTCTAGGGATTTTTCGACAAACTCCTTTTCCAGGCCCACTCCTTTATAGGGTAGTTTAGTAATCCTATGGATTAACATATTCATGATTGGGATAGGCTCACCTAACCATAAACACCCATCATGCACTAAAATCAGCAACTGGCGCACACACGTTGTATTGATATTGGAGCGATGAAAATGAGGTATGAATATCATGTGTAAAAGGCCTCGCCAGCTGATCTCCATGAACCCATTTCATTGGTTCCAATTTTGTTGACCCTTGTATCCTCATAGTATATGCGGGTCATATAATGATTTATAGTTAAATGTGGGAATTTCTCCTGGTCAGCGAGTTCCCAGTCTTCCATCTTTAATGATGGTATGTGCGCTAAGAGCATACCCTCAAAGTGAACTTTAGCTGGGAGAAGTGGCGTGGCAATTGAAAATTTGCTAGAATCAGGGTCTCTGGTCACCTTCTTCTATCCTCTTTGTGGAGGCACATATGCTCGAAGCATAGTGATCAGTTCCATGTCCTCCGCATCCAACTTCTCATTCCCCTATCGAAGTTCCTCTTCGTCTAGATCTAGGGGCACAAAAGGTTGTTTTTTCTTATCCATTTTTCCCTTCTGCCACACCTCCTACGGATGTTTTCGGGGTGAGTGGTGCACTGGTTCAACGACCGACTTATTTTTCTTAGCCTTAGAAGTAGGTTGTTTAGGCCTAGGCGACCTTGGCGCCATAGGTACTGCTGGTGTAGCTTCTATGCCTTCAGCTTCCGGAGCAGGGGCCTTAGACACCATAGCCTCAGAACTCATAGGCTTAGACTTCTTCTCCAAAGAAACTCAGCGCAATGTATCAGAATAATGAACTAGCCCAGGATGCTTGAACAAATTCTCTCACTCTTCTTGGCGCAATCAAGAAATTCTTAGGCAACAAAGTGTTTCTTTGTAGACCAACAGGGCATATTTATAGTGATTTTTAGATTTAAATCCGACCGTTCCCAACATAACATTGTTATAAATGCTCCCTTGGCAGCAAATTTTCAAAGATTTTCGCCTGAATTTCTCCCTATCCGCTCCTCATAATAGGATTTTCTCAGTCCAATCAGTAACAGTGGCTCCAACGACTACTTTTGGGCTAGGCTGCATGACACCCCACTCCATGGTGCAACATCCTGAGTGAAACTTGATGTGGTTCAACCTAGTCATTCTTCGCACAGCCTGTTGGCTACCATGTTCTCCCAGTCAGGCAATGTATTTTATAGTCCCGTGCCTCCTTGCAACTGCCTGGAGCACTAAGACTGTCTTGTAGCCATATAGTCATTGCACAGGGGCATTATCCCCTATATACAGCTTCAACCGACTCCCATTCACTTTTCCCAGAAACGGTTCACCATTCAGCTTCGCGAGCTGAACTGCACCACCCTCTGTAATTTCCTTGACAATATATGGTCCTAACCAATGCATCTGGAATTTACCTGAAAATTTGGTGAACTTGCTATCATATAAAAACACAAGATAATTTATCTTAAAAGTGTGAAGCTTGATATGGTGATCATGCCATGCTTTCTCATGCTCCTTCTGTACTTGTTGGTGGAATCCTGCCAGAAATCGGTCCTCCTCTAACTCCATTATCTGTGCGAGCCATTCCTCCAAGGCATCATGATCTGCCATATCTATCAAGGATGCTATGCACAGATTGGGTACATTGTACTCCATAGGCATCACTGCTTTGACCCCATAGACCAATCTAAATGACGTTTACCCTGTCATCTTCTTATAGGTTGTCCTATAGGCCCATAGTACTGCAAGTATGTGCACATCCCAGTCATTCCATTGCATGTTGCACACCTGCGTTAATGCGTTCTCCAAAATTTTGTTAAAATATTTGACTCTCCCATTCGCCTGTGGGTGATATGGTGTGCTATTTTAATGGTAGACCTGAAATTCATCTGTCATTGCGCTAATTGTTTCATTCAGAAAGTGCGTTCCCCTATCACTCATTAATACTTTCGAGCATCCAAAATGCATTAAGATATATTAATACTTTCGAGCATCCAAAGTGCTTCCGCCCATCAGGTTAAATATTCTATCATAGTGATAATGTAGTGTGTGTCGTTTTTCTTGCCAGGTGGCTGAATTGTTCCAATAAAATCAATCGCCCACTTCTTAACTGCCTACAAGGATACCTAAGGATGTAGTGATAGTTCATCCCTCTGCGATGGTCTACCAGTTCGTTGACATGCATCACACACCTTACAGTATACTTTGGAATCCTTATGCAATGTTGGCCACCATAATCCCACGCGAAAAATCTTTTGCGCGGTTGCTTTCCCTGCATAATGGCCTCCCGCAGCTCCCCCATGAGCTTCAGTGAGAATACTATCATGCTCAAATTCTAGCACGTACCTTCACAATATTTCGTCTATCCTCATTTTGTACAAATTTCCCGTAATGACCGAAAAATCTATTGTGCAAACGACTAGTTCTTTCTTTTGCTAATTTGTATATCCTTCAAGTGCCATCATTATAGTTAAGAATTGAATAATGTCATCAAAATGGTCATCTGCTACATGTACTGTAAAGAGCTGCGCATCCGACAACCCTTCCTCCAAATTATTCAGTTCTTTGCCTGATTCAATCCTTGACAGATGATCTGAACCAACATTCAACCTACCAAGCTTCACAATAACTTCAAAATCATATTCTTAAAATAATGACAGCCACCTGTAAATATCCCCCCCCCCAACATAGGCTTGTTGACCAGGTACTTTAAGGAAAAGTGATCTGTATACATTTTGAAATGTCCCCCTAACTGATAATGCCTGAATTTTTGCAGCGCGTAGACCATGGCCAACCCTTCATGCTCTGTCATTGAATTAATTTTCTCAGCCTTTGATAACTTCCTAATTGTGAAGGCTATAGGATGGTCTAGCTCACCTTTGTCTTTCTGTGTTAATACTGCACCCAGTGCAATGCAAGAAGCATCCACATGTATGTGAAACTCCTTCTTCCAATTGAGAAATACCAGGATGGGCAGAGTCACCATCTTTTCTTTCAACACATCTAAGCTACACTGACATTCCTCATCCCAACAGAATGTCGCATCCTTCTTCAACAGTTTTTCCATGGGCGCGGTAATTTGAGCATAGGCTTTAATGAATTTTCTATAGTATCCAGTGTGTCCCAGCGTTGTGCGTAACTGCTTGATGTTCCTAGGGGCCTCCAAGTTCACAATCACAATGATCTTTGCAGGATCCACCATCAATCCTTGCTTACACACGACATGACCCAACAAGATCCCAAAAGGAACACAGAATATACATTTTTTTAAATTCAGTGCAATCTTTTATCTTCAACATGTATCCAACATAAGGCACATACTTGCTACCTAGTGTTTTACCAATCCAAACACGTCCAGTCATAGAAGTATACTTCTAGAAACTTATGAATGAATTCTTTGAATGCTGCTATGAATATGCGGGAAAATATTGTAGGTGTGTTCTTTAATCCAAAAGGCATAACAATGTACTGAAAGAAACCCCATTCTGTAGCAAAGGTGGTTTTGCTTTGATCCTCTGGTGCAATCTTAATTTGATGATAACCAGAAAAGTCATCAGTAAAAAATAGGCCTCTTGTCCTCCTACATTTTCTAACACTTCGTCTATAAACGACGTTGGAAATGGATCATGAACACATGCATCATTAAAATTCTGTAGATCTACGCAAATCCTTATTTCTCCCTTTTGTTTCTTCTCTTGTACTACCATCGGGCTCACCCAATCAGACTCTTCAATAGGTTCTATAATGCCTGCATCCAACATTTTATCCACTTCTTGGCAAACCTTCTCCTTATACTTAGGGTTAAGGCGATAAGGCCTTTGTTTGACAGGCTTCACATCCGGCTTCAAAGGGATCCTCATAATGGCCAAATCACCAAGCATGCCCTTTAAATATGAAAACTTAGAGGGGAAGAGATCTTGGTATTCCCGAAGTAATTCAACAACTTTGTCTAATGCAGCATCATCCGAATAGCCTCCGCTCTTCACGAACTTCGGTTCTTCCTTAGTTCCAATGTTTACCTATCTTGTTTTCATAGCTGCAGAGATGTTTGGGTCCTCTACTTGTGGTCCTTCTATTTTGTGATGCCATTCTATCTTTGGAATATTGAGATTCCTCGGGTCTTCTTCCTCCTCTGTAGTAGTCACATTATATCATTCCAATGCGTGGTGCAACTGGCTGCTCCAATCTAGTTGGGTCCATTCCATATGATCCTTTGGGCGTCCTGAAGATAACCGTTTTAATCTCTTGAATCACTTCATCGATGCAGTCAAACCTATCTTTGAAGCTGAAAGTCAGTAAGAAACCTTTCTTCAATACATCCCATTCTGCCATGTCATGGTAGAGCTTTGTTTCAAGGTACCAGTGCATGGGGATTGTATCCAAGGTATGAAAAAATATATGTAGCCATTCTGCCTACGGTTCTGTTCCTTGTGCCTTAGTCCATTTTGTCAGTTGATCATGCAGATCATCCTTCCCACTACACTTCACAATCATTCTGGTATTAGCATTCCCAAAGCGTAACTTCATCACTCGCTTATAATCCCTCTGGGCATAGCACACAACGCCAACTCCAATGCTTGAAAATGATGGTCTTCAGGGACTTCATGCTCAAATTCATCTAAAAACATATCTACGTAAGTCAAACCATCATAATAAGGTACATTTCTTACCTTCGACGAAACACAGTGCAACGAATTCATCATCATATTGCATCACAATGTAGAAACTTCATGTAAGTGGTTTTTCCAATGCTATAATTCCTCATCCGAGTCACAAGTGCATGAACTCTCCCGGTCTCATGAGATATCTCCATCCCCCATTGGATTGATCCAGTCCCAATCTTGCACTGTTATTTTGTATATTTGATCCATCTTGTCGTCATGTTCTACATAGTCGCAGACTGGTTCAGTATAATGCGCCTCTTCCACAGGATCCAGTGGCATTATAACCCTTAGCGACTTCCTTTCAAATGACATTGTCCTTTTCTTCAAATTAATGACCCCATTGATATTAATAGCCCCGTCGACTTCCAGGAACACGGGGTAGGGATTATCGTCATCGACAATTTCTATGACTTCGAAGTCTGCTAATGCACTCGCACCTTCAATATCAACCGTCACTCCATACAATCATCCCATGGGGATGATTTTCTGTTGATTTTCCATTCGGAGCTAAATCAGAGACCACTGCAGCACAGGTCTCCCCATCCTTTCCCATGTCTATTTCGGAAGAACATTCGCATCGAAACCTAGATCCCAAATTACCTGGTCCATTTCATAATCATTTATCTACATTGTTATCTGCATCTTGCATCTAGTTCATGCCTTACGCTTACCAATCTTTCTAACTGTGCACTGCTCCGTAGGAGTATTTTCCTTATTGGTGGACTTGTCTATTAAGTTTTGAAATCCTTCCACAACCTTTATGTCGTGTAGTAACTTCATGCAAGTCTCCAAAAAAGTAGTGAGTATGGAAGGATCAACCTCTTGTGTCACACTGGTCTCTGGTGTCTTGTCCTAGCTTCCTAAGGTGGAGGCCTCAACGAAGCTCTTCTTTTCTTCCATGAATGTTTCCTTACCGTGATTAAGGTCAAAGGAAACTTCTTTCTCAGGAGATTTTCAAACCCATCTATCTTCTTTAGGCTGCTTACCTTTATCTGTGCTAGTCATCATACCACTTCTTAGTACAATATTAATGCTTTGATCCTCCTCACGGGGCTCAGCCCTCATCATTTGTAAATTCTGCGTAGGCTGTTGAGGCTGCATTTTCTTCTCTTGCATTTTAGCTATTAGCATTGAACATTCTTCTATGGCATGGTTGATTTGTCTATAGTATTGACATGAAGCGTGTGTAGGATTTAGGCAATCTCGCGTGAAGTGCCCTGACTATCCACAATTGTAGTAGATAACCTGACCATGACCTCGACCAGGTCCTCCTCCTCCTCCTCGTCCTTGGCCTTGAAATCCCCTGTGTTCTCCTCTTGCGCCATGATCATGAGGTCAACTTTCTACCTGCATATACTAAGTAGGGTTCTTTCCATCATTAGCTCATAACTTTGACAATAGCGCTCATCATGGCCCACAAATTTACAGAAATTACAAAATAGTTATTGGGGTTTCTAAAAAAAACTTCTGAAGTAAGTGGTAGTTATCCATTGCATGTTTCCCAGTGACTTGAAAAATGGCGCAACACAGCGCAACTTCTATGCTTAGCCCGATTGGGGCTTCTGGCTTTAGGGGGGCTAGCCCCCCCCATAAGATAATTCACGTAAAATGGAAAATGATATTTATGATGCCCGTGGCCCTTACACTTCAAGCACCAAACCTCTGTGTGCACTTCTGGCTTAGTCTTCTTTTCTTTCTTTAAACTCTATGATTCAAGGTGTAGGCTCGCTAACTGCGAGTGAATATGTTGTACCCCTAGGTTCGTATCCTGAATATGTGTGCAGCCTCATCGTAATATTCAAGGCTTCTACTTGCATTTCTATCTTCTAATGTGACACAGAGATTATTAAATGCAGAAAATGTGATGTGATAAACCAGTCGTGTTGCTGGGTATCTGAGATTTTCATGTTAGCCTATCTGATCTGGCACTTCAACCTCTGATCAGGCACTTCAACCTCTTATCAATGTCCCACGGTGTCTCATCGACCCTCATTAGGATCTCCTTAAATTCAATTACTGACTGCGCCTCAAATTTAGGCTTACTAAATTCTTTGTTCAAGGCTATCTGAGTCTCTGGTAACAATGCATGAGGATTTTTAGTGTGATACTTAATGTACTAGGTTAGTTCACAATCCTGCAAGGCGGTAACCAACTGCACCTTCTTTATATTATCAACAGTGATTTGTTGCGCTATCCATACAACGTTCACA
Organism: Pinus tabuliformis; assembly: GCA_031772625.1. Taxonomy (NCBI): domain Eukaryota; kingdom Viridiplantae; phylum Streptophyta; class Pinopsida; order Pinales; family Pinaceae; genus Pinus; species Pinus tabuliformis. The sequence continues at coordinate 1,582,846,720 of CM062816.1, forward strand.
ACAAGCCAGAATTTCTCTGGATCTTCACTTCCTATTCCTTTGAAGACCGAGATTTTCATTGCGTTTTCCGTGCTGAATAGTAGAGGTGGAGGCAGAGGTGTAGGTGAAGGTGTATGCGGTGGAGGTGGAGGTGGAGGTGGAGTGGATGGATGAGATATCCTTAGAATACCTTGAGTTATTAATTGAACAACACTTTGCAGTGTAGTCAGCACTACCCCTTCGTCGTCACTTGAAGGAGGTTCAAATAATGGACTATACTCTGGACCCAATCCGTTACTTCTAAAGAGTCTCCCACTTTGCGTAGCTCCGAAGATTAAGGTAACGAAGTTACCCTCTTTTCACATAAGATCATTTTAATCCAAGTATTCAATGACCTTAAGTACTTCTCTTGCAGTCCCTTGAAGAATCTTCGCTTTATCTAACTGAGGTATCAACTACAAATTCAGTAACAAATCCTCCTAGAATTCGATCAAGCCAATGATCGATAGCCCACATGATCTTGTTTTCAGATGCCTCTAGTCGTCGCACCAATTCTGGAGTCCACACTATAGGACTATTGAGTTTCCACCTTCCTTGACTATCTGTTAATTTAGCTAACCACTCATATAATTCAATTGGGAAAGTGCAAAAGAAAATTTCATGTACCTCTATATACAGATACATATTCAACCAATCGTCCTTCAACAAGCATGGATTCCTATTTTCTTGAGCCGAAAACTTGTGAATCTTCCGATCTAACCACTTTTCAATCTCTTTCTTAGTCAGATTCCAATGATGCGACATCACACATCTCTTTAAGCAGATCTTGGTCCTGACAACGGAACCATTTGTTGGCTTAGGGGATCCTGGCCCAGGTTCGGAGTTAGTTGTGCCAACCAACAAAACCATACATTGCTAGCCCTTTCGGAAACAACCTATGTAGCACAGGTTACAATCTCACCCAAAGCAGTGTTGGGGGATGCAAGAACCAAGTTTATGCATCCAAAGATGATGTGATGAGTTTCTATAGCCCAAATCTGCCTTTGCATAGATATAATCCTATGATAGATCTTAAACCCTTAAATTGGTCTTAAATACCTTCATATCCTCGTGGAACCATTCAATTGTGTTATTTATATCCTAACAGAATAAGGCTACTACTTTCGCGCAATTGAACAAGCTTTTTAGGGTTTCTGAAGTCTAGGTCTGTCGTCGCACAAACCTACCTTCCTTATCCGAAACTACTTAGTTTAGATCTAGAAATTTGTGTACATCATTCAATCATCTTATTAAGCATAAGATATTCAATTAACCCACTACACGTAGATAAAGCACATTAATTCAAGGAAACAGTATTTAGAGCGAGATAACAAATAAATAGATAAATTGACAAAACATAGGTGAAAATATTTCCAACCCAAAATCAGTCTTTATTAATCAAAGCCTTCCTAGTGCAAACTTCAACTACCCTGCGCACTTAGTTGCGGGGGTCCACCCACTCATTTGTGGACTCTTCTAGGCCTCCATGCACTCAGCTGCAGAGCCTTTCCTTTGCTACTGACAGGAGCAAGCCTTACTTCCATTCTTCTCTATCAAAAATTTATCCCTAAGACTTGCTATGACTCAACTATTTATAGCTTTTCTAATACAATACCATGGCCCCTAGCTCATGGGTGAGTCTTCAAAAGTGACCAAAACAAGGGGCTAAGACCCCTTTGACTCCTATCTATCTACGCCCTCCGCATCCACATTTTACAGAGACTTTAAATATTTTACAAAATTCTTTACAAAAAATGACTAACTTAATTCAATTCTACCCTTGGGGACCCCATCCCAACACCCCTCACTACTCTGGAATGATGACCGAATGACTCCCTATGACTATCCCTTTAATAATGATCCTTCACGACATTAGATATTTGAATTTTTAGCAAAATATACATACTTTTCATGACATTTAAACCAAATCTAGACCTCTTGAAACCATAATAGTCAGGTCATCATGACTAATATTTACAAATTGACCTCAAATAAATAGAAAGACTAGCATGATCAATATTCCTATAACATAGGACCCTAACACCATGTGTTAGGAATCATGATTGTCATTAGAACAAAACCCACAGGTGTTAGTCAATGATCGCATCGCCATAAATAAGGATCCACGAGAGGCAGTTAGTCCATGTTGTGAAACACATGGGGAGTGTTGGTTTATCCAATGTCCAATAATCTCCCCCCCAATGTGATCTAGGTGTGTATCGAACTCGTGACTTATGCTCTGATACCACTTGTTGGGAATCATGATTTCAATTAAACGAAAACCCGTAGGTGTTAGTCAACGATCGCATCGCCATAGATAAGGATCCACGAGATGTGGTTAGTCCATGTCGCGAAACATATGGGGAGCATTGGTTTATCCATTGTCCAACACCATATTTTCCTAGACCTCTCGCTTAGAGGCTCCGCCAGTCTTGGTTATTGTACCAACTTTGGCTGCCTGCCAAATGTCCTCCAAAACCTCTACTAACTCTGTTATTTTGGACTTGGGGTCACAAAACTTTGATTGGATCTAACATTTTATCCAGGAGGCCATTTTCAAGCTTCCTTATATAGTTGTAAATCTCTTTCAAAGTGCTTTCTAGTTGAGCTTGTCCGATGTGGCCTTTAAGCTCATATATTGCATAAAAAATGGCTTCAAAATCTCTATTATTATTTGCACCTAGACCTTTCTTCTTGTGCTTGGAATCTGCTCTTATGATATATTTCTTTGACACATGTGCCTCATGCTACCACTTGCTAACACCTATTGACATCATTGAAAACATATTTTCAACACGAAGAGAATGTAAATTCCTCTCATATAAGCTCAAGTGTTTGTGATCCCCTCCATGGGAGAATAACTCGTGGCTATCCAATGGTTGTTTTTAAGGTAAAGGTATTGAATTGTTATTCCTTTAAATGTCCTTTTTTCTTTTCTCCCCCTAAAATAAGAAAATATCTTTAGTCATTTCTTGATGCCCTAATTTATCCTAGAATAAATAATAAAATATATTAACAAGGCCACAACTCTTCCTCTAGGATGGGAGCTTTTCTCCTTGGGATCTCCTATGAACTTGAATGATGTGTTGGTTGCCTCCTTGACATAAATAACTTCTTGGAATTTTGGATCTTATATGAAGTAGTGAAAAGATAGGCCAAGGATTGTTTAAACAACATTATCAAACTAGGGCGCTTCCCCAATAAGGAAAAATTATAAAAATATTTTAAGACATAGCTTAGGCGCATGAAATCTGGTGAGATGCCCTTTTAATGTGTGGTAACAATAGTAATTAATTTCTAAATTCTCTAGTAGACTCAGTAGGTGCTTCCTCTATGTTGTTTGCTTCAATGGTCTTTGTAGAGTGGGTTGCCTAGTCGCTCCTCAATTAGCACCCTCCATTAATAATGGGTCTTACTTTAAAAATGTGCAATGTAACAACCCAACAACCATACTCATAAAGGTGTGTTTCCCTTTTAAGGTGGTTTGACCATGTCAAGTGAATCTTTGGACAATGTTTCCCCACTTCTCTAAGAGTGTCACCATCCTTTTCCATAAAAAACTTCATGAAAGTAGTAAGTTGGATTATCTTTAATTGTGTCAAGGGGTTCAAAGTAATGGATCATCCTAAGAGAAAATGACTTGGTTTATTCTTAAACCACATTTTACCAACAACCCTCGAAAATTAGCATTAAAATGATAGGGTCCACTTGTGCCAACTGTCCTCAACAACCTTGAGTGATTTTGAAATTATCCCTTAAACATATTCATTTATCCTTTATCATGTTGGGCATTTATATATGTTCAAGTTCCTACATCATCATTTTTGGAGAACTCTTCAGATTTGGCTTTAGTTCCTCCATCTATATAACATTTCAAACCTATTGGAGATACCCCTCTATCATATTTACAAATCTTGTCTGGTGCATGCTACGATTTGAGAGTTCTATTGTTGAGTGAGTGCATTTTTGGAATGTATATTAGCACCGTCAGCTAGAGAATGCTCCCATTGTTGGGAATCAGAAACCAATCAATGTAATATGAGACCTTTCCATTATAATCAAAGATCATGGAAATCAGATCTCTCCCAAAGGTTGCACCTCCATGCCAAATGAATTCTTTTCAAAAATAAGAAGAGATCACTCTTACGAATTGGAGTATGTCTCTTCACTAAATTGTTGACCACTATAGACCTCCACGTCATCCTATATAATGTTGAAACCTAATATTTGAAATTAGGAAAATATATGTAAATATTGTGAATATATTCTTCAGACTGTTCGTTTGCCTGAGTGTGTATATGTTTTCGAAGGTTGTTTGTTAAAATCTTTGATCATGCGTTGTTGTTGGATGGCTTTGTGCATTGAAGAAAACTCTGGTGCGACGAGCTTTGCTATGGCATGTACATTCTTGGGTTCTATTAAAAGGTCATGCGTTGAAATTCTTGAGGTTGTGTTGAATAGTCGTCGTGTATGGTGAATCCACTCTGTATATATGAATTATGTAAAGTCATATAGCTTGGTTGCATATCAATGTTTTTAATGTTGGGAATCCATTGGGAAGTACGTTGAAGTTTTTTAATACTTTTAAGTGTGCATTTGATAACCTTTAAAGAGTCATTTTTACATATGGGTTGATATTTTTTTAGAGGACATATTATTATAAGTGGTGGCATATAATTCCCATGGCATATTTAATGGTTCACAACTAAAATTTTATAATATTAAAATGCTTTGTGTCTCTTTTTTGAATACCAAAAAGTGTATGAGTGGAGTAAAAGTATAACATGTCATAAATTACATGAGTGAGTAGCAATATATTATATGGCGGTGACTATTTATACGTATAAAGAAAAGTGAAGGTTTTTCATTTGCATATTAAATTAACTTAACTTGTTATTTAAATAGAAGATATCAATAAAGATTTTAATTATTTTTGGAATTAAAAGAAGATAGTTTTTTAAGAATATATTCACTCATCTTCATAGTGGGAGTAGTTCTTATTGGCAAAGAGAACTACCATGAGTGGTCCAAGAAGATAAATACATTCTCATTTTCAATGAACTATGGAAAGGAGTTTGAGAAGGAGAAGAAGACAATGCACCTGGAAATCCTACTTCATATAGGAGCTTGCCATTTGGGAAAACAAGAACAACAAGCTCTATTCCTTGATTTCAGCATCAATAAATGAAGAGGCGAGTCATCATATTTTGCCATTTTCAAATGCCTTTGAAGCCTTAAAGAAGTTGAAGGAATTGTATGACTCACACCCTAAACTTGAAGTTATTTAACTGATGATTAAGTTGTTCAAACTTGAGTTGAAAAATGATGACCCTATATCAAGGCACTATATCCCACCTACTCGCATTATCTTGATACATTGCGAGAAAGTGGAAAACTTAAGGATATTTCCTTTGAATCCCTCGAGAAGAATTTTGTTAAAGGAGAGAAGGAGTTTGGGAATAAGACAACTCCTCAATCTTCTAAAACCATTGTGTTCCTTTCACAAAAAGAGAAGAATCATGCACAAGATTCTTTTAGAGGAAGAGGTGGCCGAAGAGGAAGAGGAAGAGGAAGGAAGAATTTTAGAGGCAGAGGGGGGCAAATATTTCTAAGGAGAAAGGTTTGATATTCATTGCATACGATGTAATAGAGATGGACATTGTTATGAAACCAGCTCACAAAAAGTTAGAAAAGAGAGATCAACGCCTTAGAATTCAGCCTCTTCGAGGGGGCAACCTCCTTTACATTACACAAATGAGCAATTCTTAGATGATTCAAATGACAAAACCTCCTTTCTATATATAGGAGTCTAAGGAGTCACAATATAACCTAGCCAACCTAACAATAATAATATAAAGCCACAAAAATAAAAATAGAGGGATTCTATGGGGCACAGTAATAACAATATGTGGACAATAGGGGCACAACAATATTAATAATGGATACAACTACAATAGTAATGGGGTAATCACTAGTATTATAGGGACCCAACATGCCCTTCTCTTTCAAAAAAGTGTCGTCCTCAACGCTTTAGTAGTTCTGGATGCTTCTGTATAAAATTCTCATCCTCCCATGTGGAATCTTCAACAAATAAGTTCTTCCACTTGATAAGATACTCCGAAATTGATCGATTTCGTAACTGTCAAGTTCTTGTTTCTGTGACTTCTTCTGGTTCCAATATAATTTTTCCTTCCTCGTCAAGTTTTGGCAACATTGTTTGAACTGGAAGCTTGTCACCTATAACCTTCTTTAAACATGAAACATGGAAAACTGGGTGCAATCAAGAAGCTGTATGAAGCTCCAATTTGTATGCCATAGTACCAATCTTTTGCAACACCTTGTACATGAACCATAATACTTTGGTGATAATTTATTATCCTTCTTAGCTTGCTTGAGGGACATTTGCTTATATGGTTGTAGCCGTAGGAATACCCAAGGATAATTTTAGGGGCGAATGTTCGCCCTTTGGCGAAATTAAGGGGTTTTAAATTTTTAGTCGGCGAATATTTTGTATCATAGTACATTTTTACAAATCACCTCAAATAGCCCACCTTATTTTAAGGGAGAGGGTAAAAAAGGTAAATTTAGCCCTTGAAATTAGGACTTACAACCTTCCATTCGCCCATTTTCAAGAATAGGTTTTATTTAAGTGAATCCATTCGCCCATTTTCAAGAATAGGTTTTATTTAAGTGAATCCTATGGGCCAAATACCATATTTATAAAAGAGGTATGGTAAATTAATAAAAATATAAATAAATGAGAGGTATGGTAAATAAATAGAACATTTTTTATATTTACTCCATAAGTCACCTTATATACATGTAAGGGTGTAAACAAATAAAAATATAGTAAAGTGGAGGTATGGTAAATAAATAAAACGTCTTTTTATACTTACTCAAAAGGTATGGTAAATAAATAAAAATATAAATAAACTAGACGTATCGTAAATAAATAAAACATCTTTTTATATTTAGTCCATAACCCTTGTTCTATTTATGAAGGCTCAAGAAAGAGGTTTTATTTAAGTGAATCCTATGGGCCAAATACCATATTTGTAAAAGAGGTATGGTAAATTAATAAAAATATAAATAAACGAGAGGTATGGTAAACAAATAAAACATTTTTTTATATTTACTCCATAAGTCACCTTATATTTAGGAACACTCAAAAAATGGGTTATTTTAGGTGAAACCTATGGCCAAAATACTATGGGACAAATACCATGGACTAGATTGTTATTAATACCATGCAAAAAACGATTATTAACCCTAATATTAGAATTAATAAAAATAAAAATGGCACATGGTATTGACCCATGGTATTCACCTGGAATGTAGCCTATTTAAATGGGGGAATTAAACTAGCATGTAGCATATGCTAAGATTCACTAGGACTTTACAAAGTTTTATTATTTAGTGAAAGACTCGCCAAGATCTTACAAGATTTTATAATTGAGTAAAATATTCTAATAAAAATAAAAATGGCACATGGTATTGACCCATGGTATTCACCAAAATGGCACATGGTATTGACCCATGGTATTCACCTGGAATGTAGCCTATTTAAATGGGGGAATTAAACCAACATGTAGCCTATGCTAAGATTCACTAGGACTTTACAAAGTTTTATTATTTAGTGAAAGACTCGCCAAGATCTTACAAGATTTTATAATTGAGTAAAATATTCGCCATGCTTGGTGAGAGATTCGCCAGAAAATTATATATACATATTATATTATTGATAAAATCGCCTTCCATTTTTCCTATATACCATGGAGATTCGCCCATTTATTATATTTATAAATTTAGGGGGGGTTCTTAAAATTTTCCCTGGGAATACCCAATCACCTACATCAAAACTTCTTTCACTGCGATGTTAATTTGCTTGTTGTTTCATTCTATTCTATGCCAACACGAGGTTATCCTTTAAGAGTTGGAGGACATGTTGTTGATGTTCGATGTGATGTTCCACTGCTTGAACCTTAGAATTTTCTCTTAAATACGATGTGATGGATGGTGGCTGATATCCATAAAGTGCCATAAATGGGGTCATTTTTGTTGCTGTATGGAAGGAAGTGTTATACCACCATTCAGCCAGAGGCAACCATTTGACCCATTGTGTCTGTTTATTAGATAGAAAGAAACAAAGATATCCTTCCAAACATTTGTTTACTATCTCATCTTTCCCATCAGATTGAGGATGATAAGATGAGCTATGAGCTAACTGAGTACCAAGACAATAAAATAATTCTGTCCAAAAATTTCCAGTGAAAATGGGATCTCTATCACTTACAATAATCTTTGGGTTTACATGTAGCTTTTGAATTGTTTCCATAAATGCAGTATAAACTGTACTGGCTTTAAATGGATGTGATAATGCACAAAAGTGTGCATACTTGGTAAGTCTGTCGACTACCACCATGATGACACTCTTTCCCTCAGACTTGGGTAAACCTGTGATAAAATCCATTGAAACCTCCTCCCAACGTTGGATTGGAATGGATAAAGGTTGTAATAGACTCGGTGTCTTAATTGTTTCAACTTTATTTTGTTGGCAAACCAAACATTCCACCACAAACTTTTGAATATCTGATTTAAGGCCCTCCCAAAAAAATTCCTTCTTAACCCTGTGGTAAGTTTTTAAAAATCCTGAGTGCCCTCCTAAGGGAGAAGTGTGCAATTCCATAAGAATCTTTTGTTTTAGCTGGGAATTCTTACAGAGGTATAAGTGATCTTTGTACCATAACAAATCATTTTTCCAACTAAATGTATCAGACGTACTGGAGTCTTGTTGTAACTTTCGAATAAGTGCCCACACTTCTTCGTCATTCTTCCATTCCTCCCTTGCTTCGTTTATCCAATCTGGTTGGATAATAGAAATGGCGCACAACAATGCTTCCACATCCTCATCCTTTCTTGAGAGTGCATCTGCCACCACATTTTGCTTCCCTTTTTGTAGATGATTTCAAAGTCATAACCCAACATCTTTGTGACCCACTTTTGTTGCTCTTCAGAGGATAATCTTTGTTCTAAAAAGTATTTAAGGCTATCATGATCCGTTTTTACCTTGAAGTGTCTTCCCATTAGGTAGGGTCGCCATTTCTTAAGTGCATGGAGTATTTCCAAAATTTCCTTCTCATAAATAGCTTTGTGTAAAAAATTTCCCTTGATTGGATGACTTTCGAAAGCAATGGGTCTTTCATCTTGCATTAAAACAACACCAATTCCATTTCCTGAAGCATGACATTCCATAATAAAGGTTTTTGTGAAGTCTTGTGTATCTAAGACCGGTGCTTGGCACATTGCCTCTTTAAGATGCTAAAACGCCTTTGTTGCCTCTGGAGTCCATGAAAATGCATCTTTCTTCAATAATGTTGTTAGAGGTGCTGCTAGTTTCCCATAATTCTTAACAAACTTGCGATAATACCCTACCAACCTGAGAAATCCTCGCAGATGCTTTATGGATGTGGGGATTTTCCATTCCTTAATGGCTTTAATTTTGCTAGGGTCTACCTTAAATCCTTCATGAGATACAATATGACCCAGGTATTCCACCTCTTGTACTCCAAAGAAACATTTGGATCTTTTTGCATATAATTGTTTCTCCTCCAACAGTTGTAGCACCCTGCCAACATGTTCAACATGATCCTTCCAAGACTTGCTGTAGATTAGTATATCATCAAAAATACTAACACAAATTTTCTAAGGAATGGTTTGAAAATGGAATTCATCAAACCTTGAAATGTTGAAGGTGCATTGGTAAGGCCAAAAGGCATGACCAAAAATTCATAATGACCCTCATGAGTTCTAAACACTGTTTTCGAAATGTCTTCAGTCTTGATTCTAATTTGATGATATCCTGAACGAAGATCCAACTTGGTGAAGTAAATTGATCCATGTAATTCATCCAGTAATTCATCAATGACAGGAATGGGAAACTTATCTTTAATAGTGAGCTTGTTGAGCTCCCTATAATATGGACACATGCGCCATGATCCATCCTTCTTATGCACCAATACTACTGGAGTAGAGAAAGAACTTGGACTCGGTTGAATTATACCAACCTCTAGCATTTCTGCAACCATACGTTTAATTTCACTCTTTTGGGCATAGGGATATCTGTACATCCTGATGTTTGGAGGAACACTTCTTGGAATCAGATGAATAGCATGATCATGATCACGAATAGGTGGGAGACATTTGGGAGTCTCAAATACCTTGGAATGATTGTCCAAGACTTTTTGGAGATTTGGATAAATAGATGATTCCAATGTGGAAACATCTAGCAAACATAATTGTGCAATTACACCTCTTTGTTCCTTTTTTAGAAGCTTTGTCATACCGTTAGAGCTGATTATCTTTCCCAATTTCCCTGCAATACCCCTTAATTCAACTTCCTTTCCTTCCATAGAAAATTTCATGAAAAGTTCTTGAAAATTAAAAGTTATTGTACCCAAGGATTGTAGCCATTGGACTCCTCGTACAACATCAACACCTCCCATTGGAATGGAAAGCATTGGGCTAGTCAATACATATTCTCCCATGGATAGCTTGATATTATGGCACTTTCCAGAGAAATTTATTGTTCCTCCATTTGCAGCCATCACTTGACACTCTGGTGCTAGATATAAGAAAAAATTCAATTCTTTTGCTACCTTACAATGAATAAAATTGTGGGTACTTCCTAAATCAATCAACACTATTACCTTTTTCTTCTTTATTTGTCCTTCTATCTTGATGGTTTGAGGAGTGGTAATTCCTGCCAATGCATGAAAATATATGGTCGGATTCATTTCTTCTTTATCTAGGCTTTGTTCTTGGAGTATATCCTCTTCTTTTGACCTTTCTTGCTCCTTTTCTTCTTCCTCTTCACAATCTATGTAGAATAATTTCTTCTCAGCACACTTATGACATTTAGTGTATTTGCTATCACAACTGTAACAAAACCCTTTTGCTCTTTTTTCTTCCAATTGTTGTGGTGTCAACCTTATAGGTTGTGGAAGATTAGGGGTAGCAACACTTCCATCTTTATAGTTGTGAGTGGTAAGCTTTCTGGTTGCCATAATTTTTCTTTCCATTTTTCTTGCTAACCTGAATGCCTTCTCTAATGAGTCAGGTTCCCAAAGGCGAACATAATGTTGGATATTATCCTTTAAAGTCCCTATGAACACATCAATCCTATGCTCCTCTGGAATATTTTTTACCCTTATGTTCAATTTTTTGGAACTCCTCAATGTGCTCCATTATTGAACCCTTTTGTTTGAGACTTATCAATTGGCTAAAAAAAGTGTTGCTTTTTGTATCCTCGTAATGTGCTATTAATTATTCGTAAAAAATTGCCCAAGTGATAATTTGTTTACGAGAGCAAAGCCATTGATACCATAAAAACTGATTTGGTTCGAAATATAAAGTTGCAATATGTACCTTTTGTGTGTTTTGCACATTATTGAGATCGAAAAATTGCTCCATCTGTAATATCCATATTGCAGGATCCTTGCCATCAAACTTCCTCATATCGATTTTTGGAATATGGTGGGTCTTCAATCCAACATTAGAGTCTATGGAATCATGATTAACATTTCTTTTGTTCTCATCATGAGTTTCCTTTACTACCCTTTCACCATTAGTGACCATTTCTTGTAGCAACTTATTCATACTTATCTTCAATTCTTCCATCTTATCATCCATGCCATCAATTTTAGCGTCCATGCCATTCATCTTAGCTTCCATGCCATCCATCTTAGCTTCTACACATTTCTTTAAACAATCCATCTTAGCTTCTACACCTTTCTTTAAACCATCCATCTTAGCTTCTACATCTTTCCTTAAACCATCCATCTTAGATTCTGTTGCTTTTTGTGAAAGTGACACTTATTGCACTTGGTCTCGTAATTTTGATATATCATGTTGCATTTCTTCCTCTTCTTCATGAGTCATGCTAGAGCTTTCAGATTTCTTACTAGGTGTTTGCATTTTCTTTCCTCGGGGCGTCAATTACTGATTCAAGCTAATTTTTAAAACCAAGCTTATGCTAAAATTTAAAAAAACTACACACATTTTTTCACTTTGTAGAAGCTTGATATTGAATCTGATGTATCTCTGCAATTTCGGATCATCCAGTTCTGAAATTGAGATCTGTAGTAGCCCTCGGTGTCCTCTTTCCAATTCCACCAGTCTGATCCAAATTGGATTCTCCAAGGAAGAGTTATGCACAATCTCCCAAGATGACCTGATTATAGACTAGTTCAGTAGAGCGAACTTGTACGATGTGCTACGAGTCACTGTTTCAACCTTGGGCTCTAAAAAATATACACAAGAAACTACAGTCTGTCCTCTTTTTGTACCTTCTTACGAAAATTTCAATCCGATGCTCAGATAGAAAGTTATGATGATTTCCCCAGGTCACCTGTGTCGAATGTAATTCAGGAGTTTGCAAAAAGACCAAATTCCTCAGATCATATCTCCGCAAATATAGTGCGAAAAGATCTGAAATTCAGACCCAAGATTCATTTCGATTTCTTCTCAAATGGGTTTTTCTTTTAGCTTCTGAAACATCACAGAAAAAAAGTTATAGTGAAAATTCCACGGTGACCTGTTTGGAGCAGCGAAACCCTAGAATCCAAAGCTTTGATACCAGATGTTATGAAACCAGTTCACAAAAAGATAGAAAAGAGAGATCAGTGCCTTAGAATTTAGCCTCTTTGAGGGGGAGACTGCCCTTACATTACACAAATGAGCAATTCTTGGATGATTCAAATGACAAAACCCCCTTTCTATATATAGGAGTCTAAGGAGTCACAATATAACCCAGTCGACCTAACAATAATAATATAAAGCCACAAAAATAACAATAGAGGGATTCTATGGGGCACATTAATAACAATATGTGGACAATAGGGGCATAAAACTATTAATAAGGGATACAACTACAATAGCAATGGGGTAATCACTAGTATTATAAGGACCCAACAGACATGATGCTTCCACATGTATGTTTCCTTGGAATATAATTGAATAGGAAAGAAATGAAGAAAAGGTTAAAACACCTTGTCAAGGGAAAGGAAAATCACCCGAGTCTTCTCGTTAATTTGTGGCACCTTGCAACATTGAAGTAATTGAAGACTTATTCAATGCTTCACTTACTTCATGTAAAGATGAATGGTTTCTTGATTCAAGAGAAACTTGCCACATGACTTTCAAGAGAACTTTCATTGAAGAAGTCACTGACAATGTTGATGGATCAATATACTTTGCAGACAAATCAAAGCTCAAGCCATAAGGGCTTGGCACCATCAGGTTCAAACTACATGGACTTCTAGACTTTATTCTACACGATGTTCTATACCTCTCAGGGTTGAGGATAAACTTGTTGTGTTTAGTCCACATTTGCTAGCAAGGACACTCTATTCATATATTTGATGGTGAGCTTGAGGTCAGAAAAGTATTAGATCACTGAAGCGAACAAAGTTCCTTCTACAAATTAATTACTCCAGAAGACTTGGAATATCAAGATATCCATGGGGATACAAATATTATATATTAAATAGATGAATAAGAATGATAATGAATTTATAAATGAGAACGAGAGGCTTGCTTATATATCAGGTAAGTATCTCTTCAAGAAGAGTCATGTCTCATTTAGACATGCCTTTTCAGCCTAATTACTAGTTAACTAATAATTATTTATGCTTATTATCATTTACATTATTTTAAATTATTTATATATATTTTATTCGTTACATTGCCTCCTTCCTCAAAAATCTTTGTCCTCAAAGCTTGTCGATGAAAAAGGTTTGACCTCTTTTTCGGTTTCAAAAGTCTTTCTATCTCGGAACAATCATCTTCGTCGATACAAGCTGATATGATCTTCTAAGTGACAAACAAAATTGTCGCATTGAGAAGGGATCAGATGATCCTAGATTAATCTTCTGTGTAATATTCTGATCACTGGAATTTTGTAACGACTTGTTAGCATAAGACGGGATTGAGGTTACATCACTATTATCTGGAACATCAATTTGTTGCATCTGGTCTGAATGGTACCGATACGTAGCATGGTTGATTAGTCTACTCTCATGATTTAGATATCAATATAGAGTTTTTAGATTTTCTTCTGGCAAAGATGTTGTTCAATTGGTTATGGAACATTCACTTGGGATGTCCATTGTCTGAACTGCAACATCTAAGTGTGTCGTTTCTTCAACTGACTTGTCTTATTGAGTTGTCATATTCACTGGATCGGCATTTGTTCCCTTATTTTCAGCTTGGACAGCTATGACTGGAGATTACGATGTTTCTTCTTGAGTGAATTGTTCCAACTTATCTTTTAATGCTTTCTTATCATCCTTAAGCTTCTTAATTTGAGTGAGTAGACTTTGATTATGGTTTTTCAGTTGTAAAAGTTCTTTGATTTTTGATTTATCAACCTTATTTTCCGTGTTCTTAATTTTAAGATTTTCATCTTTTAGATCTTTGATTTGTTCTAATAAATTTTTATTAAGGTTCTTTAAATGCAAAGTTTCCTCTTCTTGTTCTGATAAGTGCTTTTTGAGTTCTTTCTTTGTGACCTTAGTCTTCTTCACTTGCGCAAGTAATTTTTCGACGTGATCCTTGAGATGAGAAATTTCTTCGTCTTTTTCCATTATTTCTTTGTAATGCATATCCACAAGATTTTTATGTTCGCGTTCTAACACTTTCTTGTTTTGCTGAATTTTAGCTATTTTCCCATTCTCTTGATTTTTTTGTTGCAATTTCTTGGTACATTGGATTATATCGTTTGGTAGAAGCGATGATGGGCTTTCAACTTGCAATGTGGATTCTGTTTTCTTCATTTCCTTATATCTTGCCATTAATTCTCTCATTTTTCTTGCTATTAATTGTTTATCTGCATCACTTAGAAGTTCGACTAAGGTAAAAGTTTTGTAACATTTTGTGCAAACAACATTTTGATTTTTGAATGATTCTTGACAATTAGGGTATCCTTTTGAACAAAAAGGACATAGTGCAAAGAAATCGTTGTTCTTTGTGGACGACATCTCTTTTTTTTTTTTCTTTTTTTAATATATATATATATATATATATATATATATATATATATATATTAAACTCTCTTTTTATATAATTTCTCTTTTTATTTTATATATATCACTCTTTTTTTTTTTTTAATTCTCTTAATCTATAAAATATATTTCCACTTCTCTCTTATAAAAATCTAATATATATATATATATATATATATATATATTTCAAATATTCTTTTTTTTTCACTCTTTTAATAATTTTTTTATATAATAATAATTTTTTTAATATATATAATTATAAATTATATATATTATATAATTTTAATTTATATATTATAAAATTATAATTATATAAAATTTATATATACTTTTTTGAGACCCACTTATATATGTAACTATATAAGGCTTATATAGTATCCTTTTTTATAATTATAATAATATATTTTTTTCTCAGAAAATTTGGATGAGACGTGACTCTTGGTACGGTCACAATCTTTAGATTTGAACGATTAAAATTATTTAGATCACACCTTTTTTCTCCAATGTTATCAAAATATCTTTTACTTTTAAAATACCATGGGCAATTACCATGGGTTGTTTCTAAAACCTCAGTTAATGTTCTCCACGTAAAATGTAAAACTTACCATTGGTTTCTAAAACCACGGGCTTCTCCACGTAAAAAGTTTTAAATATACTTGAAAAGATTCCCGCTTATCTTTATTATGCACTTTTTATCAATAATGTAAAACCTTTATATATATATATATATATATATATATTCACATTTTTTTTTTTGTTCAGAATATATTATTTCCTTTCCTCCTTTTTTTTTATATACCCTTCTTCTTTATTCTTTATTATTAATTTTTTTTTAAATAGTTTTTTTTTTTTTTTTTAATTAAGCAAATGGCCAAAGACCTAAAAAATGGAGGATCTCCCAATGTGTGGCGAAACGCTTCAATTATGACAGCAACAAGGTTGATGATAGGTTGATAGCCAAAGCCCTGATGATCAGCCAAACATGGCTCTGATACCGAACAAAGTTCCTTCTACAAATTAATTACTCCAGAAGACTTGGAATAACAAGATATCCATGAAGATACAATATTATATATTAAATAGATGAATAAGAATGATAATGAATTTACAAATGAGAACGAGAGGCTTGCTTATATATCAGGCAAGTGTCTCTTCAAGAAGAGTCATGTCTCATTTAGACATGCCTTTTCAGCCTAATTACTAGCTAACTAATAATTATTTATGCTTATTATCATTTACATTATTTTACATTATTTATATATATTTTATTCGTTACAATCACTCACTTGTCATAGAAGAAGAAAGACTTATGAAGATGCAAGGAACCTTTTCTCATGCACAAAACATTTCATACAGTTCTCACTATGATGAAGGTACACTTTCATCAAGTCTTTTATGGCATCGTAGATTGGAACATTTGAACTATGATAGCCTTTGTTTGTTGAAGAAAAATGGTGTTATTGGTTTTCCAACTATTCCTAGGAAACTTAAGAAATATGATGCTTGTATCTTAGGAAATCACAACAAACAATATTTTCATGATTAATTCTAGAGCTCATAGAAAACTTGAACTCATATTCTGATTTATGTGGCTCGATTATTTTTCCTTATGCAAATGGTAGTAAATATATGGTGGAATTTATTGATGACTACAACAAAATGTGTTGGGTTTATTTATTGAAGAACCAATCTGAAGTTTTTGAAACATTCAAGAACTTTCAAGCATGGATTGAAAATGATGCACAATATCATATTAGCTCTATTCACATTGATAATGGAAAAGAATATACTTCAAATTAATTTGAAAACTATATTCGCCAGCATGGGATCAAACTTCAAACAATCGTGCCTTCTAATACCCAATAGAATGCAGTAGTTCAAAGAATGAATAGGACAATCTTAAATATGGTATGTTCGATGATGTTTTTCAAAAATGTTAAGCGGGTGTTTTGGGTTGATGTGCTTCTATTTGTTGTATATATAAAGAATAGGTGTCCATATCATGCTATAAAAAACAAGACTCTAATGAAATGTGGTATGGCGACATTCCTTCGGTAAGGTATCTCAGGTTTTTTGGTTCAACATGTTATGCCTTGATACTTAAGGAGCAAAGAAACAAAGTCGGTGCAATGAGTCACAAATGTATCTTCTTAGGGCACTCAAATACCTCCAAAGCATATTGTCTCTATGATGAAGTGAATAAGAAGTTAATAATATCTAGAGATGTGATCTTTCTTGAATCTTCCAAGACTGACAATGTTGTTGAGTGACAACTTGATCGCTTAGATAGATTCAGACATGAAAATTCTTTTCAAGCGTTTGATAATGAGATTCCACATCTTGAGGGGGGGATCCCTATACTCGATCAATTTGTAGAATCTTCTTCTTAAGCACTCTCTCCCTGCATGAAGCTCCAACCACTGATCAAGATGACACTTTGAGTGATGTGATTAACAAAATTGGGAGGCTAAATATTTATTCAACCCCATCTCAGTCAATTGAGTAGCCTGGGTCATATCATAAAGGTACTCCAAAATGACTGACAAAGACACTTGAAAGTGTTTGTCCTGATGAGGTTGGAAATATAGGAACAAGAAGCTAAACAAACAAAATGGAGGTGATGTAGATGATCTTGATTCACCTATTGATATGTATGTTTCTTATGATTATGAACTAAATTTGTCTATAGATTTCGAACCAACTTCCTTCAAATAAGTTGCTTCTCATGATGAATGGAAAGAAGTGATGCATAAAGAATATGATTCTTTGATAAAGAATGGCACCTAAAAGCTGGTTAATCCTCCATTGGGAACAAAACTAATAGGCCACAAGTGGGTCTTCAAGAATAAGTATAAAGCATATGGCTCCCTTAACAAGCACAAATCCAGGCTTGTGGAAAAATGTTTTTCACAAAAGGAAGGGTCGACTATGAGGAGAATTTTATCCCCACATCAAAATGGGATACCATTCAAACGCTCTTTGATTTGGCAGCTTAGAATGGTTGGAAAGTCCATCAAATGGATGTAAAAAATTCTTTCTTGAATGGAGATCTGAAAGAGAATGTTTTTATGTCCCAAACAAAAGGATTTTTGTGAAGGGTCAGGAACATAAAGTATTCAAGATTGTAAAATCCTTGTATGGCCTCAAGCAAGCATCGTGAGCCTTATACGAGAAATTGACTGAGCATCTTCTGAAACTCAATTTCAAACAATGTATGTAGATGATGTTTTGAAGACACGGAACAATGAGAACTAAATTTCATCCATAAATAAAGAACTAAGGAAAGGTTTTGAAATGACATATTTTGGCTATGTTCACTACTATCTTGGTATTGAAGTAACCCAACATCCAAAGTTAATATTCCTCTCTCAGAAGAAGTGCATTGAATATTTTTTGAACATGTTTGACATGGCTGAGTGCAATCCTTTGACTACTCCAATGGAAAAAAATGTAAAGCTCACACCCACTAAAGGAAAATAATTTGAGGATCCAACAAAGTACATACAACTCGTAGGAAGTCTCAACTGCCTGACTACTACCAGACTAGATATTTAATTTGTTGTTGTAATCCTCTCTAGGTTTAGGCAAAATCCTTGTGAGGGTCATTAGTCCGTTGCAAAAAGAGTTCTAAAGTACTTGAAGGGAACTCAAGACTTTGGAATCAAGTATACACAGGTGGATGAAATCATCTTGATTGGATACTCTAACTCATATTTTGATGGAGATAAAGAAACCAGAGTATCTACATTAGGTTATGTTATGATTCTTGGATTAGGAGTTATCTCTTGGAGGTCACACAAAAAATCCATTCCAGCAGGTTCCACAACTGAGGAATATATGTGGTAGCAGCTAAAGCAACAAAGGAAATTATGTGGCTCATGAAATTTCTAGAATATTTGTAGGAGAAAAAAGTGCATTCAAATTCTCTTTTGATTGATAACACTTCTGTAATAAAGTTTGCCAAGAACCCAAAATTCCATGATTGAACGAAGCACATCAATAAAAAATACCATATGATTTGGCATCATGCTGAGGCCAAGACAATCCACCTATGACATTGTTCCACAAATGAGAAGATTGTAAAGATCATCACCAAAGAACTTGCAAGGGAAACGTTTAAAATATTTGGAATGATGCTTGGACCCACTAACATCCCTTCAAAATAGGGGGGGGGGGGAATGTTGACACCTAATCTTTAGGATTAGGAAAATCTATGTAAATATTGTAAATATAAAAATAAAGGAAGTTGGAAGACAAAGTGACATTGGGAGATGAAACACAATAATCTCCATCTCCTTGTATACATTCATATTCTCTCTTAATAAAAAAAACAATTACATTCGTGGAGTTAAGCTTGGCCTGACATATAAAATTCTCTCAAATAGACATTTACTTCCAATGTATCCCTTCTTTATGAAATCTAGAAATATAGGCTTTTATTGTTGTATGATAATGAAACATTTTGAAGAAATTCGACTTCCTCCACTACAAGCATACATTGAATGTATGGTTGAAAATTGGAATTGTATGAATTAATTTAAGCCAAACACCATCTTCTTAAAGGAGTTATCCTTTTCCATGGCTTTTCTTGGGCTAAAATTATTAACTTTTGAAATACCTGTATTTTTCCTTGTGGTTTAAACCTTCTCAAATATGGTCTGGTATTGACCATGGTTCCACCAAAAGCCTAAAACAAAGTTTACTGCTATCATGAAATAGGGTCAAATATAGTTTCCAAATTTTCTTTTTTCACATGATGCCTCACCAACTCTAATAATAACTAAACTGGGGAAACCCTTTCTACTACTAAATAAGACTAAATATAAGTTTTTGATGTGTGCCACCACCACTTTCTGGAGAACATGATTCAACATGAGCAAGACGATATTAGACATATGAGGAATAAGGGAGGTGGCTAGCATGCCAAGTAAAATAATGCCTTAGTGTTGGGGATATGCTTCATTCTGATATGATTTAAGCAACACATGCATTGATTTTGTTTCCTAAAAGCAAGGCCATTCATTACTTATGCAAACAACAACAAAGTGCTCTAATTATCAAGACAATCAACTCATACTTTTCTCCATTACCAATGTATTCACCAAAACACACACTTAGTCAATTGATCCTTTTCCTCGTACTTCACACATCTCCTTGGAGGTCAAATTGACCCTTGAAACTATATAGTTTTGATTTGACCTTAGAAACAAAAAACTAAAGCACATTACCTATGGTTTTGGGTTCTCCTACATCTATTGCTCATGAGAACAACATGTTGTGCATCTCATCAACAATCTTTGTGTAGTTGCTATAGCTTTCTCACATTGACCTTTCAATGATAGGAATTATTTACCCTTTTATTTGTGAGCAAGAAATAATTCCTTCTCTGAATGAATCTTTTGAAATTTATCTTAATATAAGGAATGACCAATCTGATCTGTAATACTACCTCCTAGGTTGAAATAAGAACCATCCATATCGATGAAACACCAAGATCAGAGAAATACACATCTTCATCATTGTACTATTGGTAGGAATGTCCAAATTGCACATGCAATTTTAGGGGTAAGTAGGAAAGCCTAAAATAATACTGAGGTTAGGCATCTAGTACTTCTGAGTATACTAGGTCTATAAATAAGGAATGTTGATCAGGGATATTTTGTATGAGCTTGGACTTGTTGAATGGAAGGCTACAAAATTATTTGTGATCTACAAAAGAATCATTATTTTTTCTCTAAAGCTAGATGTTGACTACATCAAAGATCCTGTGTCCGATGGAATTCTTGAGTTGGAGTTTTATATATGTGAATAAAATGCAGTATACATTTTCACCAAATGTTTTACAAAGACAGTTTGTAAATTTGAGATATATGCTTGGGATTAAGGAATTTTACATAAAGTGAGGATTTGATGTGATGTTATGTCACCTTATTCATCTTATTTTTTATACATATATATGTATTTTGCAAGGTGATCCTAGTCAATATTGACTAGGGTATATTAAGATGTGTAATATTTCCTAATTGCAATTTATGTGGTCATATGTTAAGGAGTTACATATGTTGGTCTAGGATATTTTATTATATTTACAGGTGGGCCCATTAGTTTTATTGATATTTAGTGGATGCTGCTAGAAGGATAGTTAGGCATAAAATTGAAATAAATGGCTCATATTTTGGATATATAGAGTGAGTGCACCAGGGGGTTATGACATACCATCACAGTGTTGGAGTTTGATTCTAAATCTTGGAGCATAGGCTCCACTATGAATATCTTGTGTCAATTTTTCATGGTAGCTTATAATGTAAGGGGATTGAATTGTTATTCCTGAGAAGGCTATGAATTAAATGTTTTTGTTAAATCTAAGGTGGATCACAAGATGACATCACAATGATGGAATGCCTCATAATTCGTCCTATGAAATCTCACGTAGATAATCATGGGCCAATCATGAATAATGATTTTCATTTAAATTACTCTCATAAAGGGTATGACAAAATGTAAATTCCCCTCACAAAGGATCTAATAACTATTTCTTAGCAATTGCAATTACCCTAATAAAGGATCCCAGATACTATGAACATTGTGTCAAATGAATACACTATCACTAACCAAATTCATAAAGAACACTACAATCAAATTTTGAAATTAATTTAGTAGCATTTACTATAAAGGGGCTGTTGTAGTAGCTACAATAGCCCCAAATTTTCGACATCTCTAAAATTTGGAGTCCCCCATCACCTGTGTTTCTCTAAGTTGATAAAGTCAGATAGATACACTGGAACATTTTACAAAACGATATCAATCCTGTTACACAAAATGTTGTCACCATGACTATTTGTAGTCAGTATGGGTCTATCATCATTCATACTATCTTCCTTGGCAAGTCTCAAACCTCAGCTCTTCATGTCAAGCTTTGAAAATGAGAGAAAGTCCTTAAAAATCAATAAAGCTCTGGTTCCGCACTTTCTCTTACTGTTGCCTGCGGTCCCGCACCCCTTGTTCATGTTACCTACAGACCTGCCTGCTCTGTCTCTAAAGGAGTGGGTGTGGACCCCTGTGAAAGTCAAAAAGGCGCAAGTTTATTCTTAAAAACTCACTTGTGGTTAATTCTAGATGATTCTAGAAGGAATCTTGACATGGATGGTTCGCTCCTAGGTGGTTCATGCATCCCAAAACTAAAGGAAGTAATCCCTTGATGAGAGGAGCTTATCCTTTTGAAGGAGGGCTTTATCCCTTTGAAGGTGGACCTAGTAACTTCCCTCCATTGCACTATAAATTAAGGCATTGGGAACTGTTACATAGTAATTTGTCACCATTGGTCACCGTCCCTATCGCCCCGTTTCCGTACGTTGGAGGATGCATTCTGGGACCTGTGAGCAGTGACATAACCTAAAAACACTTGCATTATGTTCCCCTGAGTATGTACTTCATGTTCCCTGAAGACACCTTCTGCAAATTATCCCTGAAAAGTGCCCTTTTTCCATTGGCGCAAGTCCACAGTGTCTTACCCGCGCCAATCACTGAGATTTTCAAAAGGGGGTGCGACCATTGCCGCTCTGTCTTAGAACAACACCCACGCCAACCGAGTTTGGTAATGATTTTTGACAAACGCATGCCCATATGTTTTTTCCTTCAGATCACGAAGTCTTTTGAGGATAAAATCCATCTGATAGAGGTCGAGAGTCATCATCTATCCTTGAAATCTATCCACAGCGGCTTTTCAGAGATAATGTCAATCCACAATGGGTGTCCTGGTGCATTGAATCTTCCTCCCTTCTCCATCTATAAAAGTCTGTCCTCATGCATTGGACAAGCTAGTTTTGAGTAATGCTAGTTGTGATTATGCTTGTCTTGAGTGATAGTAAGAGTCTTGAAGCATAGAGAGGTTATGCTGCCGGAGAGGAGGTCTATTGCAAGACATACATAGCTTCTCGCCCAGCCAGAGGAGAGGTTCAACGTCAGAACCTTGGTTGTATCTTTCTCCGTCTATTATTCATTAATAAACGACTGCTGTTATGGTTCCAATCTCATTGTTTATTATGATGATGTTTGATTTATTTCCTTTCTGACTGAAATATAGTTGTACTTTGGTGGATTTTATGCTTGTATTCGCTTCATTCTTTGCATGTGCAGGTGTCCGTTCACGAGGATCGCAAGGATTGTGACCTGCTGGAGTAAGGGAATGGGAATATCAACTCTGCTTCGACATTAGCGTTGGACTCTAGGTTGGTTTTCATAATTCACCTTTAGTATACAACTAGGAACTTGCATAGCAGCGTGAATCGATTGTGGCTAGTCTTATTTTAGGCTAGTGGGATTGCCTCTGTCCGCAGAGGGGATTTACCTATCCAACAATTTGGTGACTCCGCTCGGGAGAAGCTATTTGGAGTTTGTCTTGCATGTTAGTTTTCTCTTGCTTGGTTGAGTAAATGAGCTTTCTGGGTCAGTTTTGAGATTGTTATTTACTGTTTGATCCGTCTGAACACTGTCGGCCCGACCTTGGGTCGTGTTATTTATTTTTTAAGCCAGCAAACTTTGTTGGCGCATTTTTTAATCTGACAGTCGCGCTAATTGGCGCATGTTGCCAAATAGCAACCCGCACCAATCTTTTGGTAGCGCAAGTTGCAGGCTGACAGTCGCGCCAGCCCTGTGAATTTTGCCTGTGTGTTTGTTGGAAGCTCTTTAAACTCAGATTTTTGTCTTTTTATATCCTTTGCAGCTTCTGGAAGTGTGTTGAAACTCTGTTTGACTGGTTTTGCCTTTATCCTTCAGTTGTTTGCTTATTTCTATCGACTTTGTATTCCAGCCCTAGAACATCTAGTGGCTTTGCATGTCGAGCCTTCTGTCGGAAGTTTCGGTTCTTTAATTTTCCAGTCAAATTTTTTATTGTTCTCCGCACCTATCTGGTGGTTGTTAAAGCTTGGTATTCTATGCTTCGAGCAATTTACTTCTAGCTTGTTTGGATTTTGCTTGACTTCATTTGAACTTAGATCACATGGTTCATTGAAAGTCTTTATGTTTTTCCTTGCTTGGACAGTTCATCTTGGTGTTTCAGAATTGGTTCTATTTCCATTGAGTGAATTTTGTTTGTTTATGCTTGTGAATATCTCTTAAGATTTGTTTAAATGCATCATGCCATCTTAAAAAGAAGAAAAACAAAAGATCTTTTTGCATCATATTAGTTAGCATTTATTGTTATTTGTTGCTTTTAAAAAGGAAAAGGAAAAAATTTCATTTCTTGTTATTAGCTGCATTAGGATCTTTGTTGATTGCTTAGTGATCATTTTGTTTGTGTAAAGATCTCAACTCTCCTGTAGATAGAATTCATTGAATGAAATGATATAATTTTGGCATACAGTTTGCATTTAGGAAGTTTTGAGAGATCACATACGGTAGGACCAAAAAACTGAAACATAATTGAAGATCAACCATAAAATAAACTGAATGAACCTAACAACGCATTGGAACCTAACACAAACATTCTAGAGGTCTAGGTTAGAGATGTGTTCTGGCGTCGTTAAACCTGGTAGCTTACCGTCGAGTGGTTGGGTGATTCCTCCACGGTGAAACAATAAGTGCCAGTAAGGATTGTGCTCCCACGTACCGTCGAGTATACATTGGGAGACCCCTATAGGATTAAAACCTGTTATCCATAGGAAGCCGAGTCTGCCGCCTTACAAGCCGTAATGCACTGAACACAACATTCGGGAAGATTGACTGCCGTACGGGAAGTCCTTGGTTTTCATCTGATTGCCAAGGTGTATAAGTAGTTTTACGGATTGTTTGGTAAACCCTTTGCCTAGAGTCTCCAAAGTAGTCACTTTTGATCCTTTTCGGACTCCTTAAAAGAAAAGGTGCCAGTGAGCGTCTTGTCACTTCGTGCTCATTAAATATTCGAAGGATACTAGAGTCATCTTTTTTTCCTTTTCTCGACTCTTAAAATATGAAAAGGTCAAGTTCAGTGTCTTAAAATTTATCTGCCACGATAATATTACCTGGTTAGATTTTGCTTGCGTTAGCTTGAGTAGGGTTCTTTCTCGTTCAATGGCATCCTTCCCTGAGTCTACCGGCCAAGGTGTTCCCTCCGATGGAAACCCTAGTCCATTTCCTTCTTTTGGAAGTGTCGGTGCTCAGTATATGGCAACTTTGTCTTTGCCTGGGTTAACCATCGGTTTGCCCGTATGGTTGTTTTCAACCTCGGTGGTTCCGAGTATGATGACTCCTGTTCCACCGTCTCCTCCACCCGAACAACATCATGTTGATTCCAAGGTGGACCTCTCCCCTTCTTCGCCTATTGCTGCGTCCTCATCTTCTACTTCGCCTGGAAAAAGTCTGGATTCAAGTAACCAGGTGGCTAAGAAGAAGAAGAAGAAGACAAAGAAGAAGAAGACTCCTAAACGAGAGGTTAAAAGTATAACTCAAGTCGAGCCACCTTGTGCTCCTCCGCGGAAGG
This sequence comes from Pinus tabuliformis, assembly GCA_031772625.1. NCBI lineage: Eukaryota > Viridiplantae > Streptophyta > Pinopsida > Pinales > Pinaceae > Pinus > Pinus tabuliformis. The sequence goes on from CM062816.1 coordinate 1,582,872,253, forward strand.
TCAAATTTCCTTGTAAGTTGTGCAAGGAAGACCATCTTCTCCGCGATTGTCCTGGCATTCCCAGGGTTTTAGAAGTATGGTCTCACGATCCGGACCGCCCTGCATCGTCCTCTGGAGATCATGGCGATGTTACCTTATCACCTGGAAATGTTAAGGGAAAAGGGAAGATTCGAATCCCCTGTAAACTTTGTGAAGGCAATCATCCCCTTCACCTTTGTCCATTCATGGATAGAGCCTCCATTGTCTTGGGAAGTCTTACAGCTCCCTCACCCCAGTTTCCCGTTGGTTATCAACGTCTTTCTGCACCCGCAGAACGTTCCCCTGCTGACAAAGAAATCAACCAAGATTCCTCTCTTGTCCAGCCTCCTCTTCCTGAACCTGGCTCTGCTAAGCCTGTTCTCGACCAACCATTGGTCGGAAAGAGTGTCGATTCGAGTTCACCACCCGATCACTCTGTTTCGGAAGAGCATCATGTTCTTCTCGTCTCCTCAGATTCTCCTGAGTCCGGAAATGACTCTCCTATCCCAGCTGTTTCCGAGAGTCCTACTTCGGTCTCTTTAGAGCAGGGGGGCAATCATACGATTCCCCCACCAAGTAGTTCAGTCGTTTCCTTCGACTGGAGACGTTTGACTACCTTCCGCCTCCCATCCCATGTGCCTTTCTGGGTCACGGTACACGCCTATGACAAGGCAATACCTGGCACTGTTTTGGATGAGGGTGCATCTATTAGTCTTATGCCTGCCACTACTTGGCAAGCTTTGGGTTCCCCACAGCTTGTGCCAGTCACATCAAATCTGACGGCTTTTGACGGAGGAACTAGTCAACCATTAGGGATCCTTCCAAAGTTCCCTATTACTTTGGGAGGCAAAACCATCTATATAGACGTATCGGTTACCCAAGGTGCTTTAGATTTCAGTCTTCTCCTTGGTCGTGACTATGTTTATGCCATGGGGGCCCTTGTCTCTTCACTTTTCCGTGTGGTTTGCTTTCCACACGATGGAAGAATTGTGACTATCGATCAATTATCGTTCGTTCGTCCACGAGTCCCTCCTGCGCAGTCGTCATCCCCTCTTGGTTTACATCCACCAGTTGCATCTGCCCCACCGCAGGTCAACTATGTGGCCACCTATCCCATGCTTATAACCAGCGATGCCGCCATCGTGCATAGTGTCTTGGGGGCATTGGGCCCTGATTTCCAAGACATTGGCCTTCCCTCCGGAGCGGCGCTCTTGGGAGCCTCCACTTCCCATTCATTATGATGAAGTCTGGACGGAGCATAGTTCCTTTCCTTTGTCAAGCTCCTTAAAAAACTGAAACTAGGTTTGGTTGGATCACAGTTCCTTGTCTTGTGTCAAGCTCGCTAAAAAATGAAACAAGGAGTGTCGAGGATAGTTTTCATCTTGTGGCAACCTCGTTAAAAAATGAAACAAGGGTTATGAGGATAGTTCTTTTACCGTGTCAACCTCATTAAAAAATGAAACAACTCCCTTTCCAAATCGAGTCTTTGGTTAAGATCTCGTAAAATACAAGTCGAGTCTTTCACAGATCTCGAGAGTGAACCTTCATTCCATCCACCTCGTTGAATGCAATGAAGCTTGGGGGGCATGCGAACTTATAACAAGCATAGTTTTTCGTTTCAAGCTTGTGTAAACATGAAACCGAATCCGAGCAGAGTTCTTCATGGTTCAAGCTTGTGTAAAAATGAACCCATATCTGATTTACATCTCGTGACTGCTGCCTATCTGCTAAATTCTGCTAGATGAGCCTTGGTTGTTTCTTTCCATCGCCACCATCTCTTTGGTCGATCATATGCTCTCACTTGATTGTTTATCCTTTCCTGGGGAACCGCAGCAATGAGTGGTTTTATTAGCCAGCCTCTTAACTATTATATGTTTTGAGCAGTTCCACCATTGCCGGAACTAGTTGCTACCCTTTATACCACTCGTTCCTCCAGGATGAGTCGCCTTTACGCTCTTTTCTGACTCGTAAAATATGAAAAGATTGCCGAGTATTTTTCCTTTTTGACTCGTTAAAGAAAATAAAAATGGAGGTCCGCTTTTAGCTCTTTTCTGACCGATTAAAGACGAAAAGATTGCCGAGTTACTCCTCTTGACTCGTTAAACGTTAATAAGGGGCGGTCGCTTTTAAAACTCTTTTTGTCGATCGTTAAAACATAAAAAGATTACCGGGTTTTTGTCGTTTCAAACTCGTTAATGGTCACGAAACGACGTGATTTTGACCGCTTTTTTACTTTTTCAGGTCGGAATCACTATTTATGAAAAGTACTCCTCGATCGTAATGGTCGGGCGGTTCTTTCGAGCATTGTTTTATACTTTTTCGGGCTCGAGAGACACAACTTTACGAAAAAGGACACCTTGGAGTTTCCTTTTTTGCTGTCTTTTCAAACTCTCTAAATATGAAAAGACGCCGAGTTCTTCCTTTGTCAGACTCGCTAAAACCTGATGACATCGGATTTTGTCGAAATGACACACCACAAGCATATGCTATCCCCATCAAGCTTGTTAAAAATAATCGGGGTACTCGCCAGAAATGGTGGGGGAAAAGAAAATTTTGGAACCATAATTATTGTCGTGTCGGCAGTATGTCGCTCTTGAACATGGCACTTATCTGCTTTCGTGTCTGGGTGGGGATATCTCATCTCATTTTTCACTGGCCTCCGTGGATTTGGGTAATCCTATTTGACCTCTCATCTGCTCATTGCCTCGTCACCATGACCTCTGATCCATTGATGTCAAATACTGCCAATTCCACTGTCGTGCCGCCGATATGTTCAAGAGAAGTTGACCTCTGAAAAGAAACAACCTCCATCTGATAGTTCACATACTCTTGATTCACAACATTATCTCTCTGTCTCGTGTCGATGTTGTGGAAAACGTTATGGCCCACCTTCGATCAAGGTCACTTCCTGTCGACCTCAGCTCATTATCCAGGAAGCTGATCTAGAGACTCCCTTTTGGTACCTTAGAGCCTGCATGCCTCAATGGCAGGATCTTCGTATTCGACGTGAGGTCTTCATCACTGGCCTCCGATCGAATGATTCTACGGGTGTTCGACGTCAAATCATTAATTCGCACGCCGTAGATTGTACCTGTAGTACCTTGAGGGCCATTGTCATTATTGGTGGTACCTCTCGCGTCTGTTAACAGTTTCCAATATTGACTGGTACTCAGACGATGTTCATGCATGTTCGACTTCAGCTCATATATTCGCATGCTTGAACTTGTACTTTTGTTCGGGTCGAGATGGAGCGCAAGACCCTGGATTGTGTCTGTTGTAATCCAGGCGTGATTCTTGATACATGACTCATTCACTGGATGGCTGCGACCATGCCTGAGTCTATTCATTGATCCTAACCAAATGGCTACGTCCATACTATGGATCTAGATTATTTATGTACTCTCTTATGGATGGCTGCGACCATACCACGTACATCATGAAATTGAACTATCAGTCGTATCTCTCAATGCAGATCCTCGGCGGCAGCTATATGTGTTCTTGTAAAGCATTTCACCCCTCTCTCTCTCTCGGGCCTCATGCTTTAGGGGGCATCTGTTACACAGTAATTTGTCACCATTGGTCACCGTCCCTATCGCCCCGTTTCCGTACGTTGGAGGACACATTCCGGGACCTGTGAGCAATGAAATAACCTAAAAACACTTGCATTATGTTCCCCTGAGTATGTACTTCATGTTCCCTGAAGACACCTTCTGCAAATTATCCTTGAAAAGTGCCCTTTTTCCATTGGCGCAAGTCCACAGTGTCTTACCCGCGCCAATCACTGAGATTTTCAAAAGGGGGTGTGACCATTGGCGCTCTGTCTTAGAACAACACCCGCGCCAACCAATTTTGGTAATGATTTTTGACAAACGCGTGCCCATATGTTTTTTCCTTCAGATCACGAAGTCTTTTGAGGATAAAATCCATCTGATAGAGGTCGAGAGTCATCATCTATCCTTGACATCTATCCACAGTGGCTTTTCAGAGATAATGTCAATCCACAATGGGTGTCCTGGTGCATTGAATCTTCCTCCCTTCTCCATCTATAAAAGTCTGTCCTCATGCATTAGACAAGCTAGTTTTGATTAATGCTAGTTGTGATTATGCTTGTCTTGAGTGATAGTAAGAGTCTTGAAGCATAGAGAGGTTATGCTGCCGGAGAGGAGGTCTATTGCAAGACATACATAGCTGCTCGCCCAGCCAGAGGAGAGGTTCAACATCAGAACCTTGGTTGTATCTTTCTCCGTCTATTATTCATTAATAAAGGACTATTGTTATGGTTCCAATCTCATTGTTTATTATGATGATGTTTGATTTATTTCCTTTCAGACTGAAATATAGTTGTACTTTGGTGGATTTTATGCTTGTATTCGCTTCGTTCTTTGCATGTGCAGGTGTCCGTTCGCAAGGATCGCAAGGATTGTGACCTGCTGGAGCAAGGGAACGGGAATATCAACTCTGCTTCGACATTAGCGTTGGACTCCAGGTTGGTTTCGTAATTCACCTTTAGTATACAACTAGGAACTTACATAGCAGCGTGAATCGATTGTGGCTAGTCTTATTTTAGGCTAGTGGGATCGCCTCTGTCCGCAGAGGGGATTTACCTATCCAACAGGAACGATAGAAGATATTCACGTATTAAAAATGGTAAACCTCGGATTGACCATTGTCGAGGAGCCTGGGGTCACTTGTTGGTAAACCTTGGATTATGTCAAGGAGCCTTCAAGGGGATTGAGCTTGTTACTCTACCCTTGCGTGCGTATCGGATCGTAGACTATTCCCCCAGGTATATTTGTTTCCATTGGTAACCTTAGTGACCATATTCTATAGGATTATTTCCTAAGGTGACGGTGGGGGTTCTCTTCACTCGAGACGGTTTAGTGGAGAACTTGTGCCAATCTATTCATTAAGCAGGTTGTCGGGGTAACTGTTCCAACCACCATTTCTGTATTGAATTTTGCCTTGTTGGATTTCATAACCAACTACTGTTTTCGGTATGGAAAGTTACTGTTTGTGTGTGGTTTGACCTCGTAGATTCTTTAGGGGTGTGATTCAAAATTGTTTGGTTCTTTAGAGGCTTTAGGCAGTTTTCATTGAGATTTTTCTTTGTTTGTGTGTGAAGTAGTTAAAATATTTAATCGTGGCTGAATTATCGAGGAAGTCCCTAGACTTCGGGGCCAACCTCCTGAGTTTTCACCAAGCCAGCTTGAAGGGCTTCGAGTCCTTGTAACTCCTAGTGATAGTAGATTTGGGTCACCTGAAGAAGGAGAGTCTTCATTGGTGGTACATCCTGATTATCAAGCTCTAGTAACAGATTATAATCCACAATCTATTTCATTTTCCGAAGTTACTGGTAGTTTTTCATCTACTAGTGATTTAGCTAAGGAACCTGAAATATCTGAACCTGAAATTGAATTTGCTGCTAGTCCAACATCAGGATTTGCCTCTCCAACTTCCAATGGTCCTAGTTCACACAGGGTAGAAAGAGTCATTACCCAAAATCTTCCTTCTGGACTTATTGCTATTGAAGAACTTGTTACTTCGGAAGAAGGTATCCCTATCCCTGAAAATCAACCAGTTATAGAACTTAGGGAGCGTGAATCGATCTTTTATAGTCCACCTAGGAGGGATGCTTGGTATCTTCCATTGACCAATTTTTTGGAAAACCCGGGACTAAGTTTTTCACCACCTCGCATTCCTTTTCACCCAACACCTAGGGGTTATTATCCTCCGTTAAATATGTCAAGACCGTTGTCCATGTTTTCTCAATCTCCAGAAACCTCTTTATACGACGGTCCTTCTATTCCCTCTGGGTATCAGTCACTTACTGGTATTTTTTCGGGAGCATCTCCTCAACCTATTGAACAAGGGTTATTAACTGGTAATAGTAGAACTAAGCCGTTGAGTGTAGAAAATATTCTTATGGTGTCAGGTACTATTCCTAATCCGCAACCTCAAGGTGGCCAGTTACCGCTTAGGGGTCAGCCTCAAAGTCCTCAATTATCGCTTGGGGGGTAACCTCAAGGTACCTAATTTCCGCCTGGGGGGCAACCTCAAGGACAGTACATACCTACGGGATAGTACATTCCTCAAGGTCAACCCCAGACTCAGTATGTACCTCAAGGTCAACCCCAGTATCAATATGTACCTCAAGGTCAACCCCAGTATTAGTACGTGCCTCAAGGTTATCAACCTCAAGGTCAACTCCTTAGACATCTTTACCTCAGTCTGGATCCACAATTCGGACTTCGGTTCAAATTCCTGTAGGACAACTTGGTCCAAGTACAGTTGTCACAAGTCAACCTCAATTTACTTATCAACCGTACCAGGGACAATACCAATTCGGTCTTGCTGTGCAGCAGCCAGTCTATCAGTATCAACCATACCCTGGATATACATATCAACAACTTCAACAACCCCAGTACGATCCGGTTAATCTTGGTTTTCCAGGAGGATATAATATCCCAAATGCAATTCTAATTCCTAGTTATCCTGGATATCCTCCTCCTGGGGCTGGTCTCATGACCCAGGGTTTCAGGGACCCTAATCATTAGTTACTGTTCATTGCAACTTTGTACTTGCGTGACTTATCGCACCTTACGAACGATCCAATTAACTATCTTCCGTTTTGGCTGCTAATGCTGAATAAGTTGCCTAGTGATATTCCTAAGTTTGAAGGAAAATCAGGAGAGGATCCGTCAAATCATGTGATGACTTATCACCTCTGGTGTGCGTCTAACTCCATTTCAGATGATTCAATCCGTTTAAGGCTTTTCCAACGCATTCTAATTGGTCTTGCGGCCAAGTGGTACATTGAGTTACCGCGAGCCACTTTTTATAACTTTAGTCAGTTAGCTACTTCGTTTTTAACTCATTTTCAGTTGCTAGTCAGATATGACAATGGCACGGAATTATTAACTTCATTAAAACAGTCAACATCCACTTACATTTCAGATCACGTTCATGAATGGAGACGTCAACGGCGTTTAGTGGAAGTTTTTATTCCGGATCAGATCTTAGCTGAATGGTTTGTAAAATCTTTATTACCAAAGATCACTGAGGATGTAGCTAAGGTAGGAGTCATTACTGAAGAGCAAGTAATTGCTCAAGCTCAATACCTTGACTTAGTTTATACGCAGTCAGGTACGTTACATGAGAAAATACCCGACCTTCCTAAACAAAATCAAATAACTGCAACTCCTTCAGGGTCTCATGCCACTGATGGTATGATTGGTACGGTTAATACCAAAAGTAAGAAGAAATCTTCCAAGAACTCTTCTCCTATCATAACTTTACCAGATTCCCTGACAGGAGATTCTTCTGCAGAAATTTCTGCTGATATTCATGTTGTAGAGTCATCTATCGCCAAATCAAAATCTGGCAGTAAAAAGAAAGGGAAGAAGAAAAATAAAACAGATAAAAATTTGAAAGAGAAACCAGAAAAAACGGAATCTACTGATGAGAAACGCAAACCTCGTTATCCTTGTCTCATTTGTGACGAAGAGAATTTTACAAGAGACTGCCCTCATCATGCTGAGGTTGTGAAAATCGTCAAAGGTTCCCAAATGCCTGCTATTTTGAAGGATCCCTTTCCTAGTCAAGACAGTAAGATGATAGGTTCTTCCTCAAATTCCTCAGAAGAACCCATAATGATGATGTCCCATGTTAGGATTGCAACTCGATCGCAAGATTATGGAAGTAAAAGTCCTGTTGATGGTAAGGAAGCAGAATCTTCTAATTCGAACCCATCAACTTGAACTCCCGGTTCTGATCCACTACAGATCGAGAAACCTAACCCAGACTTGGTAATCAAACCGCCCGCCAAGGGTATACTTCAAAAGTCAGCTTTCAATCCACATGCGAGAGCGGCTCAGAACTATAACATTGTTGAAGATTTGGCTATTTCACCTTCAGCAATGTCGGCTTTGGATGTGCTGCAATCATGTCCAGCACAGCGTAAATTGCTATTGTCGACTATAGGAGCTGTTGAGTTCAAGACTCGAACCTTATAATCTTCGATCTAGAAAATAGTACACCTCGCTTACCTCATCAAATGGCTTTTCAGATTCCAGTGTTAGTCAAAAACAGACCTTGTTATAGGACTGTGATTGATGAGGGAGCCTCAACGTGTATTATGTTGATCCAGTGTTGGAAATCCCTTGGTTCTCCCACACTTAATCAATCCCGACGACTCTAAAGGCCTTTGATGGCCATGGGTTCCATCCTTTTGGCATTCTACAGGATTTACCTATAGGGGTAGAAGGAAAAACTGTTAATCTAGATGTGGAGGTGGTTGATGCCCCTCTAGATTACAACCTTCTCTTGGGTCATAGTTGGTCTTATGCTATGACAGCTGTTGTTTCATCGGTCTTTCGGCTTATAAAGTTCCCTCATAATGGAAAGATCGTAACTATAGACCAGCTAACTTACTTTTCATCCGACCCAGCCTCTTCTGAAAGTATTCAGCATGTCGGCAAAACAACTATCCCGTATAAGGATGTTGGAGTAGGACTAGTTAAAGATTCTGGTTTACTAGGAACTTTTCCTTTTCCTCCTATCAATGCATCGTCTTCTACTGCAAACATTCATACGATTTCATCAGACACTATTGTTTATGATGATCCTTGGATCGTATCTTCTGAATCTGAGATAGATTCATTTGATAATGCTATGCCTTTGAGTCCATATGAAATTTCGTATCAGGCTGTGTAGTCGTTTTTTGACCCTTCTTCAACCGAAATTGACTTAATGAATGTGGTCCATGAAGAATCACTTTCAACATCAAAGTTAGATTCAACAACATTTTTTGAACTTGTTCACACTGATGAGCAAATTCGTGAAATCCTGTGTGTTGATGATTTACCATGGGAAGATCTTCATCATAGATCTTTGTTTTTACCTGAGATTGATCACTTTGAAAATGATTTTTCATCTATTTTTATGACTGAATATGTCAAGGAACCTCATAATCCAATGCAAAATCCTGATTCTGAGTTAAATTTGGGAAATATTTCTTGAACTATTCCTATTGACATTTCGGTTAAGCCTGGAATTGTTGAAAACATTCATATAGGTGCCTCTTGTATGGAAAATGAAATTCAAACATATAAGGCCCTATTTCAAGAATTCCGCAACATGTTTGCCTGGTCATATGAGGAAATGCCAGGAATTGACCCAACAATTTTTGTTCATGATATCAAAACTTACCCGGATGCTAAACCCATTCGGCAACGTTTGCGTCAGATTCACCCGCAAAAAGCTACTGCCATTAAAGTAGAAGTTTAAAAATTACTTAAAGCAAGTTTCATTTATCCAATTCCATTAACGGATTGGGTATCGAATATTGTTCCCGTTAACAAAAAGCAAGGAACGATAAGAATATGTATCGATTATAGGGATATTAATCGAGCCTGTCCAAAAGACAATTACCCAACTCCCTATATCGATCAAATCATTGATGATTGTGCTGGTAGTGAAATATTCTCCTTCATGGATGGTTTTTCCGGATACAATCAAATAAATATTCTACCAGCTGATCAACCAAAAACAACTTTCATTTGTCCATGTGGGGACATTTTCTTATTGCAAATTACCTTTGGGCTCAAGAACATCGGGGAAACTTTTTAAAGAGCCATGTCTTAGGCATTTCATGACATCAAGCACATTGTGCAACCCTATCTCGATGATTTACCTGCTCATTCATTACATTGAGCTGATCATCTCATCCATTTACGAGCAATCTTTATGAGGTGTAGGCATTATTGAATTAGGTTGAATCCACACAAGTGTGTTTTCTGTATAGAAACGGGTCAGTTACTGGGGTTTGTTGTTTCGAAAGACAACATTCGCGTCGATCCCTCAAAGGTTGAAGCTATTGTCAAATTGCCTCCTCCTTCGAGTCGTCGCCAACTCCAAAGTTTGCAAGGGAAAGAAAACTTTTTACGTTGATTCATTCCTAACTATGCCGAGATCACAAAGGGTTTTACCCGGTCGTTGAAATAGAATACTCCATTATTTTGGGATGAGATAGCTGACAAATCTTTTGATGCACTAAAACACGCATTGACCCATGCACCGTTATTGCATCCTCCCAACTACAACCAGGACTACTTCTTGTATCTCGCCGCCTCGCATTCCACCATTGGAATGGTGTTAGTTCAGGAAGATGAATTCGGTAGTGAACATGTGATATATTACCTTAGTTGAACTTTAAATCCAACTGAGCTAAAATATTCACATGTGGAGAAATTGGCATTGGCAGCTGTTCAAGCTGTCCAACATTTTCGTCATTACATTTTACTGCGTAAAACTACAGTAATTTCTGATTGCAACCCTATGATCTATATTTTGACCAAACAATTGCTAGGGGGCAAGTACTCCAAATGGATTGTGATCCTGTAGGAGTTTGACTTGGAATTTGAAAATTCTAAGTCAAAGAAATCTTTAGTTTTTGCGGAGTTGATGTGGGACTTCCTCCGTGCTGACACGGAAACTGTGGCGGAGGAGCCCATTGCGGATGAATCCTTGTTTCTAATCAGCACTTTAGATCCATGGTATGGAGATATCATCGTTTATCTCAAGACCCAATCCTTTTGGCCATAAATTTCAAGGTCAGAACGTCGAAAAATACGATTCCAGTCCCAAAAATTCAAAATTATTGGAGATACACATTATCGTCGTGGGGCGGACTTTGTTTTCCAATGTTGTTTAACTCATGAGGAAGCTAAAAGGGTTCTAAATGATTGTCACTCTGGAGCATGTGGCGGTCATATGTCTGGGTTTGCCACAACCCAAAAGATATTGCACGCTGGCTATTTCTGGCCGTCTTTGTTTAAAGATTGTATTAACGCGGTCCGAAAATGCCACAATTGCCAGATTTTTGATCAAAAGATGCGCACTCCACCTGCTCCTCTCCACCCTATAATTTCCGTCGGTCCTTTTGTGAAATGGGGTATCGATTTTATTACATGTAACCCTCACTCGGCCAAGGGGCATGCGTATATCATCCTTGCGGTAGATTGTTTTACCAATTGGGCCGAGGTGATGCCTACATTTGAGGCAGACGGCAAAACTGCTGCGGCTTTCGTGTTCAATCATATAATTGCTAGGTTTGGTGTTCCACAAGCAATTATCGCTGATCATGGGCGTCATTTTCGAAATATTATGATGACTGAACTTACAAACCAACTTGGCTTGCGTCACGATAGTTCAACTCCATATTATCCACAAACTAATGGTCTGGTTGAAGCCATCAACAAAGTTCTAGTCATCATGATCCGAAGAATCATTGGGATTCATAGGTCGAATTGGCGTAACATGATATTTTCAGCGCTTTGGGCGTATCGAACCTCGGTAAAAACGTCAACCGGTTTCACTCCTTTCCAAATAGTTTATGGTCTGGAAGCTGTGTTACCCATTGAATGCGAAATCCCGTCATTGCAAATGGCCATCGAATTACTTCCAGCCACTTCCGAAGAGGAAAAACGTTTGTTGTACTTGGCTCAGCTAGATGAGAATTGACGTGATGCTGCATTAGCAATAGAAACTCATGCCAAACGTATTAAAGCTCAGTATGATCGAAATGTTACCCCTCGTAATTTTTCGGAAGGAGACCTAGTCTTATTGTACGATTAAGCAAATGATAAATTAGGTGCTGGAAAATTCGTATCCATGTGGCATGGTCCTTATGTTGTTAAGTGAAAGATGGCAAAAGGGGCCTATGAATTGGTAGACTTTGATGGGGTCTCTTTAGGTAAACCCAGAAATGGTCTTTACCTGAAGAGGTATTATGCTTAAATCTGGGTGTGGAGATTTTTAGTTAGGTTAGTTTTCTTTCTAGCTGGTGTGTTTTAGATTAAAAAGTGTGCTTAGCTTAGAGAGTTTTTTTTTCATTATTCCTGCTTATCTTGATTTTACTCTTGATATTGCAGATGTCGATGCCTCTCCAAACATACATTGGTTTTGCTGATGGTGCTTGTCGTAATACACGGAATATTTCTTCCGCAGCTTGGGTTATTTATTCACCCTCTGACGAGTTGGTATCTATGCATGGGGTAAGCCTCGGTCAAAAAACAAACAACATTTCCGAATATAGTGCAGTAATTGAGTTATTATCTGAATCTATCTCTTTTGGGATTCGGAGTTTGATAGTGAGGTTAGATTCTGAACTCGTTGTATTACAGCGTAATAGAGTATATGCCATTAGAAATCCAGTGTTATTGAGATTATTTTTGAGAGTTCGTCTCTTGGAACGTGAATTTGACTATATTGAATATCATCATATTCCAAGATATTTAAATACATTAGCAGATGCAATTTCTTCTCGAATGTTAAGTAGACATTTGCAATAGTCATACAAGTAAATTTAAAAACATTCCATAACATGTTTTACAAGATAAGCCGGTAATAGTGATATAGTATATCATAGAAGTGTGTCAAATATACATCGTCTTCGATCATAGCTTGAAAAACACCTTATGGTTGGCAAAAATGATAGTACAAAAAGCAAAATGTCATATGTGTCTACAACAAGCGATCATCCTATCACCGGTGATGATCACGATAAGAAACCACTGTACGGGCCACCCTACAAAGGAACCTCCTGAAAGGTCCTGGGACCCCAATCACATAGCATTGTAGCCTAAGAGGAATGTCATCTATGCTGGTCTCTGGAATGTCTGCTGTCAAACGCTCTAGATGACTCTCCAATTCGGCCAAGGTCTCTGTAGATTCGTCCTGTGGGGCTGGTGCTGCTGCAGCTGGTTGTTTCCTCTCATAGGGCTGGAGAGTGGCTGGTCGTCGTGGGCCTACATCTGCATTTGAAACTTTTACTATCAATTTTGGGACGAGATAAAAAATAAATAAATAAATAAATAAATTAAATTAGAAAATGTTGAAAATGATTTTACCTGAGTCATCCCATTGCTCTCTTGGTGGAAGAGCCATGTTTGGGTCACGACGATAATCTACCCCAGCATAAGGAAAGTCCTGAATAGAAAAAACTTGGTTCTCCAACCAATGAAAATACTCAGGAGTGAATCGAACGACTTATGTTCCCTCCTAAGGATGACGGGCTATAACTACAACCCAACGCATCAATTTGGGCTCTCGGGGAAGTCCAGCTCCAACGGTAAGATGCTATGGGACCAACATTAGAACCCTCTCCAGACCAAAGCTCACAACTAAAGCACCATATCCAAAGGTCTTCAGTTGTCTGTTCTTTGCTCTAGTTAGTTTGCCTTTTATATTAACCAACACATCCTCGCACCAGTTGAAGATGGTGCCTCGAAAGCAGTCTACTGCCATCCGCATTTGGGATCTAGTGGCTATATGTAGTGTTGCACTTCCGCAGAGCCTGGTAACAGTAAACGCAATCAATTTGAGTTTAGGAAGGGAGATGGTTTTGATATCTATCCCTTTGTCTCTAGTTTGGTCATTACAGAACTCTAGCCGGAGGCTATCGACAGACTGGCCACCTGGCCTAGTCTCGAATAGAGTCAAATGTTCACCTCTCTTAGGCAAACCAATCAAAAAGTAAATGCCTTCCAGCTCCATTTCGAGCTGGTGGCCACCAATAAAGAAACACTGGTCCTGTATATTCCATCTGTCTACCAGCCACTGCAAAACTTCCACCTGGGCCCTCATGCCAGGTATGGCCTAGAATTTGTATAAACCGCATGCCTTCAATGCATCAATCAAAGGTTGATGATTAATCGTGACGAGATCTACATCCTCGTGCTCCCGTTCCCACCAATAAAGCATGATGCATACCCTACATTCAATAAAAAGGCGGATTAGAATATCTAAAATCAAAATTTTTGGGTGGAATTTGAAAAATTTAGGTTTAAAAACCTTTGCTGTGGGGACTGCACCCTCTCTGTTAGAGACAGTGCGTGGGTCCACACTTTGCCTTCATGGCAGGTGTGGACCCCTGACTTTTTTCCTTTTACGAAAAAGTCGGGGTCCGCAGGTTTCCTGTGCTATGCCTGCGGACCCCCGCGCGCGGGTTTTAACCTAAAAAATTTCCTAAAAAACAAAATAAAGCCCTAAAAACAATTTTTAAACGGATAAAATGAAAGAGTATGATGATGTGGATTACCTGGAGGAGACGGCGTTCGATTCCAACGGATGGATTTTCCGCAATCTTCACGGGAAGTTTTTGACCAAAAGCTCTCTTTTCTCACTTTGAAGTCAAACGATAAAAATGAAATTACAAAAGCCCTTTTTATAAGCTTTTTTGAATAAATGAGTTTTTAATTTGTTTATTTTTCACTTTAAAGAGGTAACTTTTGAAGCGTTTTTATCCATTTTAAACAGGTATGAGTAATGTTTGGGTTTTTGTGCAGGATAACGGATTTTTTAGGAAAAATTGGTCATTTTCGACAAAAAACATTAGAGTCACCTTTAGCTCTTTTATGACTCCTAAAACATGAAAAGATCACTGATTTTTTCTTTTTAAGCTCGTTAAAACGGAACTAAAAAGACGGTCCACTTACAGCTCCTTTCTGACTGTAAAAACATGAAAAGAATGCCGGATTTTGTCGTTTCAAATTCGATATTGGTTATAAAACGACGTGTCATTAATCGCTTTTTTACTTTTTTGGATCAGAGGCACTAATTATGAAAAATACTCCTTGGTCGTAATGATCAAGCAGTTCTCTCAAGTATTATTTTATACTTTTTTGGGATTGGGAGACATAAATTTACGAAAAAGGATAACCATGGAGTTTTCTTAAGTTTTTTCAGACTCTCTAAAATTGAAAAACGCCGAGTTTCTCCTATACTGGACTTGTTAAAATTTAACAGTACGGACTTGTTCAATTACAAACAGGAATGGACCACTCCTTCTTAGGGTTCGAATTTAAACTAAGTTGGACTCATCCGAAGGATGAGCTTATAATCAAGCAAATGTTATCCTCCTCAAGCTTGTCAAAAATAAAGAGGTACTTGCTAGAAATGGTGGGGCAAAAGAGAGAAGAATGAGCCTTTTTGTGATACTTTGTAACCACTCTTGAACACGACACTTTTATTCACCTGGGTTGGGAAATCATTTGTCTAACAGTTGATCAAACCATATTGAAAGTCTTCAGCCAGTTTCTAGGTATTAACTTTGGGTCAATTGTCACCAAACCATCTGCTGTGTCGTTATGTGTTCAAGAGGTCAGTGAAAATAAGCCATTCATCTGCAAAATATCTGTCATCCATCTTGACCATCCCTGAGTCAGTCCTTGCAACTATATTTCTTCAAACTTGATCTATGATTTCGTGTTGGGGGCTTGCCTACAACGGATTGCTTTCTATCGACTTCAGCTCATTATCTAGAAAGATGATCTAGAAATCGTTAGTACCTTGGAATTTGCATGCCTCAATGGCAGGTTTCTCGCCTTTGACGACAGGTTGCATCATTGACCTTCGATCAAAGGACTCCATGACATGTTCAACATCAACACATCTATTCACATTTCATGGTTTGTACTGAGTACTTTGAGAGCCATTGATATTAATGGTGGTTTCTCTCACACTTGTTAACAGTTTACATCATTGACTGGTAATCAAGTGGTTTCTACCATGTTCGACTTCAACAGATTCATTCACATGGATAGAATCATACTATTTCAGGAAGTAGAGATCAAGACCCTCGATCTAGTTTCCACCATCCAGGCTGCGAGGAATTTTGTATTCATTATACAGTGGACTATTCATAAACAGATGGTTGCATCCATACTGTGTCTACATGTGTCTACACTTATGATGTATTACAAGATCATTCCTATATCAGAGCAGTAGTTAGTTTTCTAGTCAGTTTTGATCTGAGTATGGGAATGCCTACCTCATCGATGATATGATCTCATATATATATTTTGCATTGAATTTTTTTCAGGTTCCAACCAGGCTCTCCACAAGATGATCCTCGAAATGATAAAGTACTTCACTCTTCTTAGATGATAAATGAAATCCTCATCTACTACAGACTTTGCACTTTAGGTGGCAATCTATTACACAAAATATTGTCACCATGACTATTTGTAGTCAGTATGGGTCTATCATCATTCATATTGTCCTCCTTGACAAGTCTCAAACCTCAGCTCTTCATGTCAAGCTTTGAAAATGAGAGAAAGTCCTTAAAAATCAATAAAGCTATGGTTCCGCACTTTCTCTTACTGTTGCCTGCGGTCCCACACCCCTTGTTCATGTTACCTGCGGACCTGCCCGCTCTATCTCTAAAGGAGTGGGTGCGGACCCCTGTGAAAGTCAAAAAGGCGCAAGTTTATTCTTAAAAACTCACTTGTGGTTAATTCTAGATGATTCTAGAAGGAACCTTGATGTGGATGGTTTGCTCTTAGGTGGTTCATGCATCCCAAAACTAAAGGAGCTAATCCTTTGATGAGAGGAGCTTATCCCTTTGAAGGAGGGCTTTATCCCTTTGAAGGTGGACCTAGTAACTTCCTTCCATTGCACTATAAATTAAGGAATTGGGCTGGTTGCTAGGGAGGTTAGAAGCTGAACATTTTTGAGGTTAAATGCTGTTAGAATTGAGACTTCCTAGTTAAGCTTGAGAGGAGAGATTACATACCTTTTGGCTTCGTTGGGAAGAGAGTGAAACTTGTCAAAGTAGAGGAGACTTCTTGCTGGACCCTGGGAGGAGCTTGTACAGCATCAAGGCACCAAGGTTGTAAAGTTCTTCTTTGATTAAAGTTAATACAATCAGATTCATTTTTCTCAACAATTTGTCTTATGTGATTCGTTTCATGAATTCCTTGATCATCATGATAAGTATGCTTTATTATATTGGCTTTTCAGGTGCTATTTAATGTGTGTGCTTGTTTGTGTTTGCAAATTCTTTACAAGGAAGCTCATTTGGATCAATGCTTGCACTGGACCCAAGGTAGGCCTAAAACACTTGTTTGCCTTTATCTATAAATTGCACATTTAGAGAAAGATAGAATTTGTTTGGTTTGCTTGTCGCTAGATATCATTAGATACTAGGGAGGTCGGTCTTGTCCGCAAGAACGACTTATCCGGCCGACAAATTCCCCTCACCTATTAGAGTGAAACAACTCTTACTAATAGCCTATTGCAATTTATTGTCTTAGCATTGTACAATGTTATTCAACAATCCATCACAATGTTATTCCTTAACATGACACATCACAAAGAAATTCTCTAGCATGGAAAATTACAAAGAAATTGTAGAAATTTCATTGTATATCACCTGATAATGCAATATACTAAAGCAAAATACTTGAGCTACTTCTACTATCAAACTTTGCGGAAGCTTAATCAATTTGAGCAAGATCAATCAAGACACATATAACAGAGAAGAAGATTCAATCACACATGAACACAGAAAAATACTCTGGGGAAGCCTCAACTAAAAACCCTGCTATCTGTATTATCATACAAGTGGAAATATCTCTGGATTACACAAATATTTAGCTCACAAGCTATCCAGCTCTTAGTACAATCCCTCACTGTTGCTCATAGACTGAATAGACACAACATATGCCTTCCCTCAGTCCTCCAAGCCTCGTATTTCCTTGCGCAGTTTCTCCTGGGTCCTCTGGCTGCCACCTGTGTGAACTTTCCTCTCACACAACTCACCAAACTCAGAAGTAACTGGGCAATCCTGAAGGAGATAATTCCTTCTGCATGGATGAGTTTCCTTTATAGGAGAAATCCTCCAACTGATAGTACAATGTCCCTATCTTTAATCTCAATTGGGTCTCTTTCTTAACTGACATGCATGAGTTATTTATGAGAGAATATTTAGTTATCTAAAGTACACTAGTTGCATGCATTCATGCATTGACTAACTGAACTCACAATCAGTTCCACAAAATGTTGGAACTAATCTAACCGGACCTAACTTAGTTAACTGAGCTAACTAGTTACAACTCAAAGTACAACTCATCCTGATCTCCTTATTTAAGGGATAACTTCCTCAATCAAAGGGATAACTGTTGCATGTCTTCACAAAGACTTCATGTTTGATTTTCTCCAACTAATTAACTCAAGATGAATTAATTAATTATTTTTCAAACAGCTAGTGAGACTAAATTCGAATTTTAATTCTCAATTTTAATTCAATGACTAATTAAAATTGGAATATATCCTGAAATGCTATTTATAGCAATGTTATTTTTAACATTTCTATTTTTTTTTTACTTCCAATAGAGTTGGAGTATAACCTGAAATGCTATTTATAGCAATGCTATTTTTAGCATTTCTATTTTTAACATTTCTTGTTGATATTTTCAACAAAAATTATTTAGGGCACTGCCTTAAATATTAACGCACTTATCTTACCTAATAAATCATGGAGTCATGGGAAATATATTCGCTCAGGAGGATCTCCCATCACAAAATAGACTCGAAAATGAAATTCCAAAGAGATCGAGTTACAAGTGACTATCCAAAAATATGGGCATTCTTTAAGCCCCATCCTGCCCATTCTTTTGGAAGGCTGATCCTTTTCTAGTTGGCCAAATTCAACCTTTTATACTCCCCACTACCTCTCCATACAATTAAAACATAACTTCCTTATGTTTTCTAAGATACCTTTTGGTATGTACACTAGGAGGTGTTAACAAATTGGTAGAGCTTCTAGAAATGATTTAACCAATACCAACCTACCTGCTCTGGACAACTACCTATTGCATTGAAAATGAATCCTTTTACCAACTTTACCAACCAAATAGTGCTAATTAGATTTCTTATATTTATTTGGATGGATATTAAACCTAAGGTACCTTATCCCTTCTTCTACATTTACTCAAGCATAAGGTAGTATAACCTCCAGCTAATCCAAAAGATTGTCATCCAAGAAACAACATAAGTGATTGAATTATGTCTATTCATCACCAAACTAGTCTCAAACAATATAGGTTTAAATTATCCATCACTTTGTGATTTTCCCAAGGATTTCTAGAACAAAAAAGTAGAATATCATCGGCAAATAATAGATGTGTTCTTAAATCATGTCTGCCAACTAGTACAACCCTGTAACAACCCTAGGTTAAAATTTCATGTAATAAAGTTAATAAATGAAAAATAAGACCAAGGTCATGGGACACGTATTCCAAGATGAATGTTGGAAAAAAATCCTAGTGGGCATCACTAGTTTTTTATTGTGGCTAAGAAAATTGACAAAGGCATTAGTAAAGGAAAAGAGGCATTAATTGGCATTTAATTATGAAAATAAAGGAAAATAGGAGAAAATAGAGATGAAAGGTCATAGATTTTCATAAGGTTAAAATTGAAGTAAAAATAAAGGAAAAATGAAGGAAAATGAAGAAAATAGAGGCCTCAATAATAAAAAGGCTTCTGAGGATTAGTTCACAACTTTTTGTCAGTTTGGATTTCAAATTACTTTCAGAGAGAGAAGCGAACCAAGAGGAGGAAGGAAGCAAGCAAGCAAAGGAAGGCAAGGAAGGGACAAGGAAAGCAAAGGACAAGTAGGGAAAATTTGGATCAAGTAGCTTTAGCAGGGAGACTTCAAGTAACAAGTTGCATGTTTGATTTCCTAGTTGATTTTTGAATACATGGTACGTGCATGTGTGTATTTGGTTCTATTGTTATCATTAGTATGGGTTTCACTGGGTGTGACAGTGGTTTCATCATTGCCTTTCCATTTCTGGATATCCATGGTATGATGAGGTTCTTTTATTTGGTTGAACCTTGGATTGCCAGATGGTTTTGGTACCAGGTGAAGTGGTCTTAGGAAAATTCCCAAGGGTTGGGGGTGGAGGTGGTTTAATATCTGGGAAGCCCTCAACAGGTGGGTGGAGACAAGAAAATTCCTCAAGGTAATGGTGAGGAAATTCCAAGGCATCCAATATTGTTTTGGGCTTAGTGATCTCTTGACCAGTTTTCGTGGGATCTTGGTAGCCAGAGGGTGGAGGTGGTTTAATCTCCAGGAAGCCTTGGTTGTTTATGTACTAGTTTTCTTATGTGAAATGTTATTCAGTTTTGATGAGATTGTGGGAGAATGAGGGTGGAGGTAGTTTAATCTACAGTAAGCCCTAGTTGTTTATGTCTTGAGTCCCACATTAATTCTTGGAATATGGCATGGGGGTGTTTGGCTGAAAGAAAGATTTAGTTTAGCTTAGTCTATGGTCAGGTGATACGTGTAAGTCCTCGACTTCATTGGATTTTTCATATGTCAATAAGATCTCTTTTCCTATTATATTTCATGATCACATGTACTTGTTATTATGTGGCTTTGATGGTTATTCTATCATGGTTATTATTTTGGTTATATGTTGGTTATAAGCATGGTTCCATAATAGTTCTGGCTATGGCTCTTGATATGTTTTGATGAGTTGATGAATGGTTAATGAATGCATGAGCTAAAAAATGTTATTTTAGCTATTATGAGAGGGAATTAGACCTTCTTGGTGATTCTCAGATAAGTTTCAAACCCTTATGTTCAGATATGCATTCATGGCCTGTAGATTATATGTTCACAATATGTTTGATGAAATGACTGTCATGGTTTGGACTGGTTAGTTCAAGTCCTTGATTAAGTTTTAAACGAATGGATTTGTCTTGATGTTATTTATCATTCTATAAAGTCTCATTGAGTTTTGGGTAGTGGTCTGGAAGTTGACCTAGAATTTAGGCTCATAATCTAGAAATACACCCTATGAACTATGAAATTTGGGTCACAACCACACCCAAGAAGGATTTTGTGTGCTATTGGAGGCCCTCCACCACATGGAGGCCTTCTAATGAATGCGGTTGGGAGCCCAGGTCACTAAAAAGGTAATCCAACTCAGAGTTTGGGCAATGTGAGTGATTTTTTAGCTCCTAGGTGTCTTGTAGCTCCAGAGGAAGGCCAATAGAGTTATTGAGTCAACTCCACTTCCTTAACTATACTTAGGAGGTTGGGTCATGTCATAGTAGGCCAATTAAAGTGGGTAAATGTGGGATGTGCCATGAAAGATTGGTATCAGAGTAGGTTTTCATTCCCTGGAAGCCCTGTAGTAGATGTGCACGTCAATGGCACCATCGTGCCACACACTCTGATTGATTTTGGGGTTTCCATTAATGTGTTGACCAAGGACACCATGCTCAAGCTCAACCTCCAAATGTCATTGAGGAAGACTACAATAGTTCTGCAACTTGCAAACCATTCCACAGTCACCCCTTAGGGAATTTTTGAGGATGTGATGGTCTCCATTGACTCCTGGGAGTACCCTGCAGATTTTCTAGTTCTTCAGCCTAAGGCTAAACTTATTGTATAACCTCTCATCATTGGGAGGCAATGGTTGGCCACAACCGATTCTTACATTAGCTGTAGAGCTGGGAATATGACCATCAATAACATGCATATGTCCAAACAGTTAGTCCTATACCCTCGTTCTCAACCTTCTCTAGAGCATGATTTACCTTTATGGTTGGAGGAGGAGGAAGAAGATGAGGTTTATTCTGCCCAACTTCATGCTTTGGAAGCAACCATAGGAGGACATTAAGATGAGGATGACTTAATTGAACACCTGCTCCAAAGTCGAACTCCTAGTTCGTTACCATTAGAAGAAGAAGTAAGGGAAACCCAAAACAATCATCCAATTGAATTGTGCTTGGCCGATTCCAACCCACTCCATGTCGAAACCATAAAATTCGGCCCAGAAAATCCTTGAAAATTAATCCATCTCTTTATGCTCTCGAAGAGGAAAAGCTATGCAACATGTTAAAAGAAAACCTAGAAGCCTTTGCTTGGAGTTACAAGGAAATGAAGGGAGTACACCCCTCAATGTGTACTCACCACATATACATCAAAGAAGGTTGCAAGCCAGTCCAACAACCACAAAGGATGATGAATCCAGCTCTTAAAGATATAGTAAAAGAAGAACTGCAAAAAATAATAGATGCAAGATTCATTTACCCTATCTCTGATAATGAGTGGGTCTCTCCTTTAGTGGTTTACACCCCCTCCTTGGTCCTGTGCATCTCAGTATCATTCCCAGCTAGTCATTTTAACCTTACGCTTTGCCACAAACTCAGTGGAATTCACCACTCTAGGGGTGGAGGCCCCATTACAACAATGCTCCAGCCCTATTTCCTCCACTACCTACCCAACCACAACTCCTACACCTTGCTCCACCCAAGTGACGCCAGATGCTTGCCCAGCCAAATCCGAACTCAAACAATAGGCAAGCTCAACAAGTATACAATGGAGAGACATCATATCTAGCTTATGCTATAGAAATCTAGGAGATCAACCTAAGATCTGGGAGAGTTCTCCTGGATCACCAACCTCCCCCTCCACATAGGGAGGTTGAGGAAGAAAGAGAGGAAAGCAACGTTAAAATAAATCCACCCTTTCCTGAGAGATTAGCCCAACCACTCCAGCCTATCCCAGAAGAAACTGAACTTCTGGGAGAATTTGAAAAATCTATGTGTAAATATCCCCCTTCTCCAGGCAGTAAAAGATGTTCCCATTTACAATAAGTTGATTAAGGATAAATGCTTCAAGCATCCAAGAAGAAGAAAAAGGGATGCCCCTACCGTTAATGTCATTGGGCAACTGCCCGACTTAACGCTAGGGCAGGTAATATGTCAGAAATATTTAGACCCTAGAAGCCCTGTAGTAGATGTGCACATCAATGGCACCATCGTGCGACACACTCTGATCAATTTTGGGCTTACCATTAATGTGATGACCAAGGACACCATGCTCAAGCTCAACCTCCAAATGTCATTGAGGAAGACTAAATAGTTCTGCAACTTGCAAACCATTCCATAGTCACCCCTGAGGGAATTGTGGAGGATGTGATGGTCTCCATTCACTTCTGGGAGTACCTTGCAGATTTTATAGTTCTCCAGCCTAAGGCTAAAATTATTGTATATCCTCTCATCCTTGGGAGGCCATGGTTGGCCACAACCGATTCTTACATTAGCTGCAGAGCTGGGAATATGACCATCAAGAACAGGCATATGTCCAAACAGTTAGTCATATACCCTCCTGCTCAACCTTCTCTAGAGCATGATTTACCTTTATGGTTGGAGGATGAGGAAGAAGATGAGGTTTATTCCGCCCAACTTTATGCTTTGGAAGCAACCATAGGAGGAGGACATCAAGATGAGGATGACTTAATTGAACACCTGCTCCAAAGTCGAACTCCTGGTTCGTTACCATTAGTAGAAGAAGTAAGGGAAACCTAAAACAATCATCCAATTGAATTATGCTTGGCCGATTCCAACCCACTCTGTGTCAAAACCATAGAATTCGGCCCAGAAAAACCTTGAAAATTAATCCATCTCTTTATGCTCTCAAACAGGAAAAGCTATGCAACATGTTAAAAGAAAACCTAGAAGCCTTCGCTTGGAGTTACAAGGAAATGAAGGGAGTACACCCCTCAGTGTGTACTCACCACATATACATCAAAGAAAGTTGCAAGCTAGTCTGGCAACCACAAAGGACAATGAATCCAGCTCTTAAATATATAGTCAAAGAAGAACTGCAAAAACTAATAGATGTAGGATTCATTTACCCTATCTCCGATAATGAGTGGGTCTCTCCTTTAGTGTTAGTTCACAAGAAAAATGGTAAGTGGAGGATTTGTGTCGATTACGGGGAGTTGAACAAATCCACAAAGAAGGATCATTTCCCCCTACCCTTCATCGACCAAGTGCTAGATGGTGTGGCAGGGAAAAAGTTTTTTTTTCTTTCCTAGATGGATTCAGTGGGTACAACCAAATCCAAATTTTCATAGAAGACCAGGATAAGGCCACATTCACCTGTCCTTGGGGTGCTTTTTCCTACAGGGTCCTTCCTTTTGGTCTATGCAATGCTTATGCCACTTTCCATAGATCACTCTTGAGTATTTTCGCCGAATTAGTGCATGATGCAGTGGAAATTTATATGGACGATTTTACACCTTATGGCTATGATTTTCAAGAAGCCCTGACTAGCCTAGGCAAAGTATTGCACAAATGCATTGAAATGAACCTGTCTCTCAGTTCAAAAAAATCTGAATTCTTAATGACTGAAGGGACCATGCTAGGTCATTCAATATCTCAGCAAGGACTTTAGGTGGACTCGAACAAAATAATGATCATCCAAAGGGTCCCACCTCCGCAAAAGCAGAGAGATGTTAGGAGTTTCTTGGGTTTAGCTGGATACTACCAAAGGTCCATAAAGGACTTCAGCAAGTTGGCCTATCCTTTGTTTGGGTTGTTGGCCAAAGACTATGAGTTTATATGGTCAAAAAGCTGTCAAGAGGCCTTAGACATTCTAAAGGGTAAGTTAACCACTGCACCAATTCTCCGAGGCCCAAACTGGGACCTCCCTTTACATATTCATGCTAATTCCTCACACAAATCCATAGGAGTAGCTTTATGTAAGGTAGAGGAGAAACTACCCTATGCCATCTATTTTATTAGTAAGAACTTGTCAAAGGCTGAGCTAAATTATACAGTGACCGAAAAGGAACTCCTGGTTGTTGTGCATTCATTAAACAAATTTAGGCATTACATTACAGGCCATCAAACATTTATGCATACTGACCATGCTACAATCAAATATTTAATGAACAAACCAGATGTGAATGCTTGAATTATAAGGTCGTTGCTTTTATTACAGTAGTTTGATCTAACCATTATCGACAATCCTGGTAAAGAAAATGTTGTTGCAGACTTTTTATCTAGGGTGCGGGTGAAGAAGTAATGGTGGATGACTAGTTACCAGATGAGCACTTGTTTTCTATTTCAGTCTCTCTCCATGGTTTGCTGATATAGAAAACTATTTGGTATCAGCAGAGTTCCCACCAAACTTGCCCTCCAAGGAAAAAAGCAAGATAGTCAGGAAAAGTTCCCCCTTCACCTAGGTTGGGGGAAATCTTTTCAAACCTGGCCTAGACCAAATCTTGAGAAGGTGTGTAAGGGAAGAGGAATTTTTTGACATCCTTCTGACATGTCATAATGGGCCTTGTGGAGGTCACTTTGCAGCAAAGAGAAAACCATTCAAAGTGCTACAAGTAGGCTATTATTGGCCCACTCTTCATCATGATGTGAAAAAGTATACTAGTTAGTGTGATCAGTGCTAGGGGATGGGAAATCCTACTCCAAGAGATGAAATTCCCCTACAACCTCAAGTGATTTTTGAGTCATTTGACAAGTGGGGAATGGACTTCATTGGTCCTATAAACCCTCCTTCAAAGCAAAAACAATACATTATTCTGTGCATTGATTGCTTGACTAAGTGGGCTGAAACTAAGGCAATTATGGTAGAAACAATAGGGAAGGTGGCTGAGTTCCTAAGGGAGAATGTATTCTACAAATTTGGGTACCCTAGAGAGCTAGTCACAGACCAAGGTAGCTAGCTTACCTACAACATGATTGAAGAACTTCTCAGCCATCACAAAATCAAGCATAGGACCTCCACTCCCTATCATCCACAAGCTAATGGGAAAGTGGAGGTGACCAACAGGGCACTAGAGGGCATCTTAACCAAGGTAGTGAGCAGCATCAGGAAGGATTAGGTATAGAGACTAGTTTAGGCCACCTGGGCCTATAATACCACATGGAAGACCACCACTAGATTTACACCCTATGAGCTGGTCTATGTGAAAAAGGCTTTGCTATCCATTGAGTTTGAAAATAACACATTGAGGATGGAAGCCCAACTAGATTTGGATCTTAGTCATGCACAAAAAGAAAGATTGTTCCAGTTGAATGGCTTGGATGAATTCAGAATGCATGACCTCCTACATACAAAGATAGTTCAGCTTTAGAGGAAGATATGGCATGATAAACATATTAAGGAGAAGCAACTTCAAGAGGGTGATTGGGCATTGTTATATGATTCTAGGTATAAATACTTCAAGGGAAAACTAAGGACAAGATGGCTCAGACGTTATGCGGTGGAGAGATGCCATGATAATGGTTCAGTGCAAATAAAAACTATAGATGAAGAAGCCATTCCATTGCTTGTCAATGGACACCGATTGAAAATGTACAAGAGGCCTTTATCAAAGCAATAGTTCATTGACAATATCAATAAAAGTGATGATGGTAGAGCAAGTTCCAGCTCCTCCCTCATCAGGTCACTGAAAATGAAAAAGGAATAAGGACTCAGGTGAAAACCTCCATGAGGTGCCTGAGTCCCATCTTTGGGTTGAAAACCTCATGAGGCAGCCCAATAATGAAAAGAAAAAAAAAAGAATAAGAATATCCCTAGGTGAAAACCTTCCTCTAGGCGGTCAGGGAAAACATCTAGGGTGAAAACCTCTCTAAGGAAGCGTAGGTGTTTTTCAAAAAGAGAGAGAGAGAGAGAGAGAAAGATATAATTGTTATTTGTAGGTGGGCGAGAAAGACAGTCAAGGAGCAAAAAGAGGATCCAAAGAGAACCCCTGCCTCACACATATCCATCTCCTCCACTCCTTACCATGCATCCCTCCATCATTTCTATCGTTTTTTCACTCCATTGCTTGAATTTATGCGAATGCTGTGTTTTCTACAGGATCCCCTATATTCCTATAGGATCCCCTGAAAGCCTACAGGATGATCCTGTAGGATTTATAGTGGCCCAAAAAACCTACAAGAAGCAGTCTAAAGGCACATGGTAGGTTTGTTAGGTCCCTAAAATTCATCCTAGACATGATCTAACACCTCACCTCCTCCATCATCATTATTCCTGCACTCACCATTCAAAACAAAAAGAGATCAGTTTCTACAGTTATGAAAAAAAAATAGAGGAGAGTAAGAGCATTACCTGAATGTCACTTGCTCCACACACACTCCTACTCCCTCTGTCCATTCATTGCACCATCCTCACAACCACAACCAATGACATGATTAAGGAATTCTGAGGGAGAAGCAACTACAGGACATCATGTAGGAAATCCTGTAGCAACCTATTCCACAGAATGTCAATCATCAGCTACAGGTATTCACTAGGATGATCCAAGAGCTCCACAGCAGTAGCAGCATCAAATATTCAGTCATAGATACCTGCAAAAGCCAAGAAACCATCAGCAAACAGCAAGAGGAGGAAGAAGAATAACCATGCAACAAATAAACAACACAACAGCTCTAATCTTCGATAACTGCAGCATGGCATCAAAACCACAGGTAAATATCCCGCTAACTCACTCATATGCATCATTTAATCAAAAGTTGTAAATGTTATGAGATAGTTGGTTTATAAGTGAAAAGGCGGCCAGTTAACTTGGCCACCTTCGTTCAATCATCACATGCAAAACTGGGTGTCCTCTCACACGTGGCTACAATCAACTAAAAGACGGAGGAGGAGTAGGAAAAGAAGTGGTTAACTACAGATCTACAAGGTGGGAGATGATTATGAAGAGTGGGAAATGACGAGGTGGTAGTGGGGAACAATGGTCCAAAAATGGCAATGTAGCTCTGCTACCAGCACACCACCTCACCCCAAAATACCATAAAGGGAAATAAAACATCGTTTGCATGCATTCATGCATTTCACCTCCTTGAAACTCCCTCGTTCAAGTCGCTCTCATAACTCTGGCCACCCACCCGAAGAAAAGATCCATCGTTCTGCAAGAGAATTTCTACAGAAGCATGCACAAGAATTCGTTGTTGGGCATGGAATCCCCCAAGGCACGTTTTGGGGCTCAAAGCCCAAGTTTTGATGGAATCTTGTTGTAAAGTTCTGTGAATTTCTGGCACGGGGCGCAAAAGTATGATAGAGTCATAGGGTTGTCTGCCCGAGTTTTGTAATGTAACGTCGGCTGGATAGACCTACCCATGGTCCACGGACCATGGGATTGTATAAATAGAGTGAGGCTCTAAGTAGAATATAAGAGAAGCAAGGAGAAGTCTAAGTGATTAAGTCGCAGTGTGAGTCTTTGGGTCGTAGAGTAGGAGAAGGCTCTGCAGCTGAGTGTGTAGAGGCCTAGTAGTCCGTAACTAAGTGCGTAGACCCCTGCAACTAAGTGCGTAGACCCCTGTAGCTGAGTGCGCAAAGGCCTAGTAGTCCGCAGCTGAGTGTGCGACCCATGCAGCTGAGTGTGCAAGGCAGAGTCAAGTCTGTAACCAAGGAAGGGATTAATAAAGAGAAGTTTTATCCTAATTTTGTGTATCTGTTCTTAGGTTGATTCATGTTTGATATAATTTTCAAATATATTTTTTATTTACTCCGCTCACCTGTATGAATGGTTTATATTGTTAAGTATATGTAAAGCACTCAAGTAGGCAAACTTAATTAACTAACATTGGAATATAAGCAAGGTCTTGGGTAATAACGCAGAGCACGACGTTCAGCCCTTGGGTAGGGCTGCGCAAAGGCAGTGTAATAGGTTGAAAAGTACGAGAAAGTGCACGAAGAAACCTACACGCAAGGTCAAACCGTGGACCAATCGAACTCATCAGACATCTCCAGGGTGTGGAAACCTGGTTCTAGCACCCTCCCATACTACTTCGGGTGAGACCTCAATTTTCTCTCCGCGAAATGTTGCCGAAAGGGCCAGTAGTATCGGGATTTGTTTGGATAAAATAAATTTGAACCTGGATCAAGACCCAATAAGCCAACAAATGGTTCCATTGTAGGGATCAGGATCTGCATAGAGATGTCTGATGTCATATCACTGGAATCTGACAAAGAAAGGAATTGAAGAGTGGTTAGACAGAAAGATTCACAAGTTCGTAGTGCAAGAAAATAGGAATCCACGATTATCAAAGGAAGAGTGGTTAGATTGCTACTTATATATGGAAATCCACAAAACTTTCTTTGCATCCTTCCCCACTGAGTTGTAAGAGTGGATCACGAAACTAGTAGCTAGTCAAGGAAGGTGTAAACTTGACAAACCTATTGTGTGGACTCCGGAATTGGTGCACAAACCGGAAGCATCGGAAGACAAGATCGCGCACGCTGTCGATCACTAGTTGGATCGGATCATTGGAGGGTTCATCACCAAATTTGCAGGAGATACTTCAATCAGCTATAGCGAGGAAGAATGACACTTCCTCAAGGGATCGCAAGGTAAGTACGTTAAATCTTTGAACACGGATTAAAATGCTACTGTGTAAAAAGCGGGTTATGCAAATAAATCGATGTTTGGGGCTACACAGAGTGGGAGGATCTATAGAAACGAAGGTAGAACAGAACTCAAAACCAGCCCCTTGATATCATCTCCGCGAGGGGATGAAGAAGAACTAGTGAGGGTTTCACCAAGAAGTGCGATCAATCTGATAAAGCAGAGAATTCCATGCATACCAACTTCACCCACACCACCTCTGCCACCACCACAAAGCAGTATGGCCAACATGATAAAGTTGCCAGTGTTCAAGGGAGTAGGGAATGAAGATCCGGACCAATTTTGGTTCATGGTAAAAGCAGTATGGGAAGCACAGGTTGTCATAGACGAAAATATAAAGAAGGCAACATTGGTCAGCACTATGCATGATCGCGCGCTAACTTTGTACATTAAGCATTCCAATGACAATCTGAATGCGGGGATAGCGGATATCCAGACTGCACTAAACAAAGAATTTAGCAAGCCGAAATCGGAGGCACAGTCGATTATTGGATTCAAAGAAATCATGATGCTACGAGGTGAAACCCCGTGGGAGTTGGATCAAAGACTGAAGTGCACAATTCACGAAGCGAACATGACCTTAATAGATGGGCAACACCACGAATGGTTTGTAACCTTGTTAACACTGCATCTATGGAACGTGCTATCGCAACAAAGGCTAACCACTCAGGCTGAAGCTTTGGAGGTCATGATGAGATTACATGATACTCCGATACAAGATCCAAACCTGGGAGTCCAACAGATTCACGCGTAGTTGAAGAACTTATGCCTTGAGATGCAGAGTTTGAAACAAGATAGGACAGCTCGCCCAGAAGCATGTGAGGAGGTATAGTGCGTAAAGTGCAATGGCCAGGGACATGACAAGGACCATTGTCCAGTCTTCATGAACTACTTGGCGGGTGCAAGACCAATGCCTTTGAGACCAAAGGGACAAGTAGGACCAAGCGTGGCGCCTGCATTGTGGTGTAAGATTTGTCAGATAGGAGGGAAGCACACTATAGATAACTACCATATATTACAGAAATATATGAAAAATTTCCAGCAGTTGTTCTATAATTTCTGCAGGTCAGTAGGCCATGATGAGTGCACTTGTAGAATTTATGAATTGATGATGGATCAGACTCCTACCTATAGAGTTCAGGCCAAAACACGGCCCCTCGATCAAAATGCAAGAATGGCACGTGTTGGATTTCAGGGGCATGGATGAGGTCGAGGAGGAATGGGACCAGGAAGAGGTTGCGACCAACTAATATGTTACAATTGCGAAGGATCGGAGCATTATACCCGCGATCATATAAATCCAACAAGGCCATCATTCTTATATTGTACGCATTTTGATCATGAGACAAAGGACTGTCCCACGCTGATAGCGAGGTTGTGCGATAAAGGATCACTCCAACCTCCCCCAACTTAGAAACTACAAATGATGAGGTCTGAGCCGCACGAGGAAGACCCAAATGTAAATATCGTGCTCCGAAGTGGTATCACAATAGGGGATGACAAAGGCAAGCAACCCGAAGAAAGTACCTGGGTTCACAAGGCTCCTACGAATGAAATTGAATTTGATTTGGTGTGCGCTAAATAGACATTCATGGAAGCTAAGAGGAGCTTCGTGGATGCCTCCACTTTAGGAAGTAAAGACAGACTGGAACCAGAAATGGACCCATCAATTCTCACTACATTTTTGGAGACATGCATGAAGCTAGTGCGTGACAGAAAGGCTGTGAAGGGGCTACAAGAACTCATAACTAGATGTGCTGGGACCATGCCAAGAGAACCGCGCATGGTCCGGAAGCTCGAGAAGCACACGACGCGAACAAGAAGGGAGATGAGATTAACCACGCAAATCAGGGAGTATGAAATGGATCAAGTGATTTTGGATCTAGGATCGGATGCAAACGTCCTTCAAAAAAAGACATGGGAGTGCATGGGTAGGCCTATGCTGCAATGGTCTCTGATCCAATTGCGAATGGAAAACCAACAAGAGGTCCTACCTATGGGGAGATTGTAGGGAATCATAGTAGATATCGAAGGAGCTAGTGCGCATGTGGATTTCGAAGTGATAGAGATTATCTATGACAACAATCCCTATCCCGTGCTACTGGGAATAGAATGGAGTGATAAATCTAAAGAAGCACAAGATGATTTTTGAGAAAATGTCACTGCGCGTAGTGGTACCTTTAGACCTTGCGGAAGGATCGCGCTACATAGAACCAGTGTGCGACAATGACAAGGATGACGATCTAGACTGTATCTACAAGATAACTACATGAGAGCAGGACTGAGTAAATCCAATAGTAGATGGAAGGATTTCATGGGAGCGCGAAAGCTCCTGCACTTAAGATTCGGATGAGGAAATAGAACTGTAGTAGAACCGGTTACATGAGGTAACCACACTCAATTGTAACATGATGACAAGGTTGCTGTGCTATGTGGCAACAGAGGCAAGATATCTACATATGTATGATGGGTTGAGCAAGGTGGATGATTTCCTAAACAAATTTGAAAGAGAAGTACCAGAACAGCAGCGTTTTGATGCTCTGAAATGGGTACTGCGCGCTACGCCCGCAAGGTGGTGGGGTACACACTAGCAGAGTTTTGAGGACTGGCATGAATGCAGAAGGATGATGTGCCTATGATTTGTGAAGCCTTAGATGCAGCTAACAGACAAGTATGACGAACAGGATGATCCACGTGCACACCTCGCGAAATGGACCAAGGTCTACAGGGAAGAGCCACAACCTGAGTGGGTGCACCTCTTCTGTCATACCTTGGATATCATACCCATGAATTGGTATACTGAGACAGAGCTCTGCCATGGCACGAGAAAATGGGATATCTTGTGCGAAGGATTCCTGTTGACTTTCACATTTGAGGATCATTGGTGGGACACTGTTGATGATGCACTACAAGCAGTAAAAGCAGTTATCATCATAATACCCCAAGAGCCAATGGAAGTGCTTTAGCCGGAATGGGCGACCCAGCTGAGCTGCGTGCTGGAGTGTTACAATGTAAACATTAAGTAGAAAGCTGAAGATCTATGAAAAATTAACATTCCAGAAACTGAAGGCTATCGCAAGGTTGAAGGACCATTAATTGAAGACCCTGACATCACCGCGCTGGTAAAAACGAAGCAGGTAAACATTGGGATGGAGCCACGGTGGATAAGGTTGCTGAGTTACTTCGCGAATATCAAGACTTATTCCCAACCAAGATTACGAACTTAAAGGGGATCGTTGGCGATTTAGCGATGATGAATATCACCCTAAAACCTGATGCGAATCTGATTAAGCAGAGGCCTTACTGCTTGAATCTGAAGTACAAGGAAAAGGTCTGCGTGGAACTAGACAATATGCTCGTAGAAAAATTATTGAGCCAGTGGAAGAATCCAATTGGGTAAGCCCTATGGTAGCGCAGGAGAAAAAGCAGAAGGGTGAGAAAAGAATATGTGTGGACCTGAGGAAGTTGAATGACTCCTGTGTACATGACCCATTCCCAACCCTGTTCATAAATGAAGTATTAGAAAATGTCGATGGGCAAGAAGCATACTATTTCACCGATGGGTTCTCGGGATACCACCAGATTAAAATCGCGCCCGAAGTCAGAGGCAAGACCACCTTTGCGACTGAATGGGGATACTTTCAATACACTGTCATGCCATTTGGGTTAAAAAACATGCCAGCCATCTTTTCGCGCATAGTTGTTGCCGCCTTCAAAGAATACATCCATAAATTTCTAGAAGTCTATTTGGATGATTGGACTGTCTTTGGATTGGTTAAGCACCACGTAGTAAGCTTATGCTTGATCCTTGATACTTTCCTATGACACTAGATTGCGCTAAACCTTAACAAGTGTACCTTCCTCGTTCCCTTTGGAAACCTACTAGGACATGTGGTCTGCAAACAGTGACTAATGGTAGATCCCGTGAATATTGCAATAATTATGAATTTGGAAGCACCATGAAGTGTTAAACAGTTACGCGTTACGTTGGGACACACAGGGTACTACAGGAATTTTATCAAAAGCTATGCCCATATCATCGTGCCAATGGAGAAACTATTGAAAAAGGATATCACATTCTGCTGGAATGATCATTACATGAAGAGCTTGGATGTCCTAAATGGGAAATTTGCCTCCGCTCCAATCCTAGTCTTCCCAAAATGGGATGTGGAGTTTCATGTCCATGTTGATGCGTCATGTATCACACTAGGAGCAGTGCTCACACAAGAGGGCGGAGAGGGCTTGGATCACCCTATTGCATTTGCAAGTCGTAGATTGTCCAAAGCTGAAAAGAACTATTCCACAATCGAGTGTGAGGGATTGGCTATGGTGTATGCACTCCAAAAATACCGACACTATTTGCTAGGAGGACATTTAAAGATGTATACAAACCATTTCGTGCTAAAGTACTTAGTAAATAAGCCTATGTTGGGGGGGTGCATATGTAGGTGGCTCTTATTGTTCGTAGAATATGAATTTGAGGTCGTGGTAAAACTTGGATGCTTGAATGCAGGACCGGATCACTTGTCGGGTATTGAGACGAGTGAGGAACCTACTAGTTTGGAGGAAGGATTACTTGACGCATAACTCTTTGCTGTGCGCGTCGCGTACAGTCACTTCGAAGATATAATCCACTTTCTAGCAACAAGGACGGTGCCAAAGGAATACTCCGTCCACTAGAAGAAGGAATTGGTGGTGCGTGCAACGGATTTTTTTGTCATCGTAGGGCACCTATACAAAATGGGAAATGATGAGATATTGCGAAGGTACGTACTCAAATTTGAACGCAGTCAGATCCTCACGGAAGCACATGGGGGCACTTCAAGAGGACACTATGCAAGACAAGTAACTACACAAAAGATTCTCCGCGGAAGGTTGTGGTGGCCAACCCTTCATCAGGATTCAAAATCACACCGTAAGGCCTACGATATATGTCAAAGGACCCGTAAACCATCGTGAAGGGATGAGATGCATTTGAATCCACAAATGACGCTGCAACGCTTCAAAAAGTGGGAAATTGATTTTGTGGGACCTATACAACCCCAGGGGAAAACATGCGCGTGATACATCATCACCACGATGGAGTACCTGATGCACTGGGTGGAAGCGCATCCAGTCAAAGACCACACGGCCGTTATGGCTACGAATTTTTTGTTTGAACATGTGTTGAACCGATTTGGCTATCTAAAAATCTTAATGAGTAATCGTGGTATACATTTCTTGAATGAAACCATCAGCGCGTTCATAGAAGAGTTCCAGGTGTATCATCAGAAAAGAACACCGTATCACTCACAAGCCAATGGGATAGTATAAGCCTTCAACAAAATACTAGAGACTGCACTAACCAAAGTGTGCAATGCGTAGTGAGGCGATTGGGACTTACGCATACTGGCCGTACTATGGGATTATAGGACAACGTGCAAGAAATTGATGGGACTAACACCTTTCTGGTTAGTTTATGGTGTGGAAGTTGTCATGCCGATGGAGTATATTGTACCTAGTCTGCACACAGTAGCACTCATAGGTATGATGGACCATGAAGCTCTAGAAGAAAGGCTTGTGTAATTGGAAGAACTTAAGGAGGAATGGTTCTTGGCTGGTTTTCATCAGCAAGTACAAAAGCAGTGTGAAAAGGCCTGACACAATTGCTATATTAAGTTGTGTAGCTTCAAGGTAAATGACTTAGTGTTGTTGTATGACAGTAAGTTTTAAAATTTCCCGAGAAAGTTAAGAATGCATTGGCTAGGACCATACATGGTTAAGGAGGTCACAAACGGAGGCGTGGTCCATCTAGTCAAATTAAATGGAGAACCTTTCGTAGACAAGGTGAATGGCTGACGATTGAAGCCCTACACGGGTGGGCTGGCTATCTGACTAGTCGGCAGAAGCACAGTCTTCATGCTCCAAGGATCCGGACAAAGATGCGGGACTATAAACATATGTAGCAGATACTGGCACAGATGTAGAGAAGCAATTCAAACACAAAGGTTTCAGAATAGCATATGCAGCAAATCCAGCAAGCAGCAGCTCAGTGCGTTGCTGACCTCCGTACAGTTCGAGAATAGTTGGAGGGACTCCATGCAAAGATCGTTGCACCAACAGAGTGACTCGAGGGTGAGTCACGATGTTTGTGTTGGGGGACTATTGGGCATGGAATCTCCCCAAGGCATGTTTTGGGGCTCAAAGCCCAGGCTTTGACCAAATCTTGTTGTAAAGCTCCGTGAATTACAGGCGCGGGGTGTGAAAGTATGATAGAGTCACAGGGTTGTCTACCCTAGTTTTGTAATGTAATGTTAGCTGGATAGACCTATCCATGGTCCACGGACCATGCGATTGTATAAATAGAGTGGGGCTCTAAGTAGAATAGAAGAGAAGTAAGGAGAAGTCTAAGGGATTGAGTCACAATGTGAAGTGTGTCTTCGGGTCATCGAGTAGGAGAAGGCTCCGCAATTGAGTGCGCAGAGGCCTAGTAGTCCGCAACTGAGTGCGCAGACCCCTACAATTGAGTGCGCAGGGTGGAGTTGAGCCTATAACCAAGGAAGGAATTAATAAGGAGAAGTTTTATCCTAATTCTGTGTATCTGTGCTTGGGTTAATGCATGTTTGATATAATTTGCAAATATACTATTTATTTACTGCGTGCACCTGTATGAATGGTTTATACTGTTAAGTATATATAAAGCACTCAAGTAGGAAAAGATAATTAACTAACATTGGAATATAAGCAAGGTATTGGGTAATAATGCAGA
The DNA here is from genome assembly GCA_031772625.1 of Pinus tabuliformis. Classification (NCBI taxonomy): domain Eukaryota; kingdom Viridiplantae; phylum Streptophyta; class Pinopsida; order Pinales; family Pinaceae; genus Pinus; species Pinus tabuliformis. The sequence goes on from CM062816.1 coordinate 1,582,908,034, forward strand.
GCACGACGTTCAACCCCTAGCTAGGGCTGCATGAAGGCAGTATAACAGGTTGCGAAGTACAACTGTGGGAGGTGAATTACATGTATAGTAAACTTTGTTTTCCTCCTGAACTTAAAAATTTTGTGTCAACCCTCTCATTTTCTCCTCAAGCCTCATAAGCAGGATGACAGGAGGGTTTAATAGGAGAGAACCCACAAACACTATGAGGATACAACAACACCCCAAAGTGCTTGAAATCTTTACAAGACATAACTGGATGGGGTTTTTCAAAAAATTCATAGGGTATGATGATGAGGTGGCTCAAGAATTTTCTCATTCCCTCACTCCACACAACATAATCCATGCCATTGTTTTAGTTATAGGCCTCACTATAGATCTCACCCCAGAGCTCATTAGTAGGGTCACCACACTTCCCATAGGAATTCCATGGAGAAAAGAAGACAAAGGAGACAGTTAGGTGGCAAAAAGGCAATTATTTTTAGAAGGTGAAGAACCCATAGAGGACAAAAATGGAGTAAGGAGGGATAGTTTTCCATACCCATGGAGTGAGGAAGGCTACCAACTCATAAAATATATCTCATGTCAGGGTAGATATAGTGTTTTTTATGGCTACCATTTTAGGATCCTTGAAGAATTAAGATTTGTGGTAGAAACACCAGTTCACCAAAGACTCATCATACCCTATTTCTTGATGCAATCACTCATAGACTCCAACAACAAAGTAAAGGAAGGGAATTCCAAACAGTTGGCTCACCATGGGTTGATCAGGATCCTCATTGAGAATGCCATCCAAAACCTCAAAATCCCTATAACATGGTCAATCTTCAGAGACTTTCCAATAGAGGATGACATCAAAACCCTCACTTATGATGTTAGTCCCTCTGTCAGTGAGGAGGAGGAAAAATAGGAAGAAGAAGATACAGAGCTAGATAAGGATGAGATGGATGAAGAAGAAACTGATACAGAGGAACATGATGAAGCAAAAGAAGAAGAGGGAGAAGAGAAGGAGGATGATGATGGAACAGAGGAGGAAACTAAGGAAGAAACTGATGGAGATAAGGAAGAATAGCAAGAGGAAGAAGATAAGAAAAATAGAGAGGAAGAAGGCATTGAAACAAAAAGGGAATAAAACAAAGAGGAGTCACTTAAGGTGTCTCCAGAGGCTACTGAGAGGGAGGTAGCAGCTGCCCTCACTACTCTCAGCACCCCAATCAAGAAAAAAGGGGAAAGGAGGCAAGCCCCACTATATTTTAGAACAAGAAAGAGCACAAGAATCAAACAAGGGAAGCCAAAAATATCAACAAAAATTCCTATTGAGATTTAAGATTCCCCTACACTAAGAGACAAAATTCCTTCCCCTAAGTCACCAATCACCTATGTAAGGAGGCCTAGTACCAAAACAACTTCCTTAAAGGGTAAGGAAATCCTACAGGATCCACAACAAAACCTACAGGTAGAAAAATCAGTCCTACAGGATACTCTGCAAAAAATACAGGAAGCACAAAAATAGGAAGGCAAGGTAAGGGAGCAACAAGAAACAAAATAGGAAGACACTGAAACAAAGGAACCAAGCCCCCAACCTAACCTAGACTCCTACTACCGGTTTATTGAAGGAGGCAGGGTGATACCCCAAAATTTTGCCATCCCATTATTTTTCAAACTTAAGAAGGAGAGGGCTGAATCCACCGATGGATGCAAATTGCCAAGTCAAAAAGGGGTGAAAGACATTGGGCACATGGAAGAGAAGCTCAAAGAAATGGGCAAAGAGCTAAGTGGCTTAAGGGACAAAGAAGCAATAATGAGAGATCAACTTGAGAAGGAAAATGCATGGCTGAGGGGATAACTATAGGAAAGGGAGAATCAACTAGCATGTATGGCCAGCCTCTCCTTGGAGGCCACACAGTGTAGGATGCTAGCTAAATCCTATGCTCTTTACCTCAAAGAACAGTGGTTGTAGTTTCAAATTAAAACACTGGCACAAAGGGGCACCATGCCATTTCAGGACTACAAGTAGTTTATTGATCTTTGTGATCAAAGTACACTAGAGGATAGGGCCAACATGGCTGAGTTTTATTTGCACAACATGGCACTCACAGACATGAACTTTTGGGATCCTAATTCCAAGCCAAGAGATCTACAATTAATGGCTTTGGCATCATGGATGAAGCATGAGGAGTCAAGGGCTGCAGAGATTAAAAGAGTATTGGCCAGAGAGAAAAATGAACCTCTTTTCATCAGAGCTGAACAATTAAATCCCATGGCCATAATCAGCACCCATAATTTGATTGAAAATGATCCTCTATGGGCACATATATATCTTGCTACCCAAGAGCAAGAAATTTCACATTTTGAGGATATGTTTAGGATGCTAGGAGATGATAGTATACATGCCTGCCTAAGGAGATGGAACACACTTCCACACAGCTTGAATATCAGGGAATATCACTCCCCTCAAAGGTTGAGAGAGGCACTCAACATGACACCTATGTATAAGAAATCAATGCAAAGGTTGAAGATCAATTGGATAGCCTAAAACTCAATCCACCACTACTCCTAGGAATGCTAGAAGGGAGAAAAGAAGAAGAAGAAAAGAGGGAGTGGGAAGAGGTAGAAAATAAAGAAGGCTTCTATGAACAAGAAGAAGAGACCACAATAGAGGAATGGGATGTCAGAGAGGCTACTAGAGCCATGAAGGACATGGACATTGACTAAGTTTCTCAGAGGATGAGCAACACTTTCAGTAGGGGGGTGATAATGAGCCTCATCATTTGGTAATTATATGGGCCTTAATTCACCTCCTAGCTTAGTCAAACCAACTATTCTCAAAACTTATTGCATACTTTTGATTATATTTTGTTTATTAGATAAGTTAGAGTTGGATATTTTGCTTTGTGGTTTAATGTGCATTTAATGCAGGATTAACGGATAAAAGCAAGGAATTTTGGCAAAGACCTTGGTCAAAACTCAAATGGGACAAGGGAGAGGAATTATAGGAGGTAAATCCTCCTCATTTACTACCCCTCCATTTGAATATTCCTCCATCAACTCGGAGTGCAAATAGCCAAATCATGAGGACTAGAAGGCAACCGAGCAAGTGAAAGACAAAGCACCAGTTTATCTCGATTTTGGGAGCCAAGCCTCCCTAATTTTAAGGAATTCGTTGGAGACTTCATATGTATAAGCAGATAGGCATAGGACCTCAGTAGGATTTAGATCTTTGATTGTGAAACTCTACTCTATTTTCGAGTTGCAAGACTTGTGACAGTTTTTGATGTAATCCATTGTTCTGATAATAAGAATGAGTTTTGTTTTGAGCCATCACTGAGTTAGATCAGAGGGCTGAAGCTCTTTTGTTAGTGCCCAACCCTAGTAGCCAAGGCTCCTATTTATTGTAGATTTATGTTAGCATAGATTCATAGTTTGATTGTTCATTTGCTTAAGTAGTTGCATTTCCATTACAACAGTGTAGATTAGATTGGTTGTATGTTAGTTTGCTTCCATTTGTGCCTTCTTTCAGTTAGCAGGTTAGCAAGGAGAAAAAGGATCACCACAAGGTTGTCAGCAGGTGCCTCGGCCTCACTTACCCTTGAGTAAGAGACCCTTCAATAGCCCCAAAAACACAAATTTCTAGTTCTTTCATGAGCTTTGGAGTTTGTTGTCTTGATTCAGCATTTGGTTCATTTCATTGTCATCTTTTTCCATTACTCTATTTTTGCAATAAGATCTCACTCATGTTCTCATTTCCTTTAGCACTTTCTTCATGCATAATATGGGCAATTGATTCATGCTTTTCTAGTTTATGAAGATGTATCTTGTTGCATAGTTCTTGAAAGAAACACATGTTTTAAGCACTGCAGGTACTTCAGGAGGAGGTCTAGACTTCATCACCAACATCCATCTTCCACCTCATCAACCTTAACCATCTCTTGTTCCACCATCACCCTCACTAGTTTTTTTGTCCTTTTTCATTGAAATCCCCCTAGACACATTGAGTGAATCTAGCCATCTCTTCTCTTGGATATTGACTCTTGAGTGTTCCTAGACCTTCTAACACCTTATCCCACTCATCACACACCTTTTCCCAGCTTCCCAACACCTCCAACACCTCACAATTAGCTCTCGGTTGTATCCTGTAGGTTTCCTGTAATTCCTACAGGATCATCCTGTAGGTTTCTAGTACATCCTATAGGTTTTCCTGAAACGGCCTGTTTTGAGGCCGAATTGATGGGGAACCTATAGGAAGTCACAAAAGGCATCCTAGGACCCTTCCACACCATCCAATCACTCCATAAACCTTCTAGCCATCCTCAACCACCTTCCATCCACCTGTCACATCCACAAGAACAATTAAATTGCATGCTTGATTTTACCAAAAAAGGTGAAAACAGATTTAGTTTAGTTTTCTTGCTCACACATTAGTATGGTTTGATGATATTTACTTATGTAAATTAGATAGCAGCATTAGGTTAGTGTTGATTTAGCAATTCTGCTTAGCATATCTTTTAAAATGGTTAATTAGGATATGGCGTGATTTAGCCTTACATGTTGTTTAGAGTAGCTCTCTTAGAATAGATTTGCTCTTCTTCCATCAAAGAATCGAGCTTCTTTTGACTCTATAGAAGTCTGGCTTGGAACCCCTGGGGTCTCTCATTGGATGAACAGTGACAACAGGCAAGACCTTCACTTTTACTTGTGCATATAGCATTGTCACCTCCAAGTTTGTACAAACCCCGTGTTGATAAGTAAAGCTAGTAGCCCAGGAGTTGCAACATCCTTGCTGCGTTACTGGCACTCATCACTTAGGTTTGGTTAGGTCAAGACCTTGATCAAGTTTTGTATGAATGGATTTGTCTTGATGTTATTTATCATTCTCAAAAGTATCATTGATTTTTGGGTATTGGTGTAGAGGCTAACTTGGACTTTAGGCTTAGAATCTGGGACCACACCCTCTGAAATAAGGAATTTGGATCACAATTGCACCTAGGCAGGCTTATGTGTGCAGTTGGAGGCCCTCAAATACATGGAGGCCTTTTCATGCATGTGGTTGGGAGCCCCTGTCACTTAAAAGGCAATCCAGGTCAGGGTGTAGGCACTGGGAGTGATTGTTTAGCTCCTGGATGTCTTGTAGCTCCTGAAGAAGGTCATTAGAATTCCAGTGTGTCGAATCCACTTCCTTAACTATATTTAGGAGGTTGGGTCAGGTCATAGTAGCCCTCATCTCATGTTTACCTTGACAGAATAATTAAAGTGGGTAAATGTGGGAGATGGCGTTACAACCCCTCACTGTCTTTCTAGCATTTTGCATTTAGTAAGCATTTTCTCAACCCCTCAGAAAATAGTAGAAATAAGTATGGGGACAAAGGATAAAGAGGATGTAATTTAATGGCTATTTTAATCCTATGAGATGGTTATTGAAAATGTGACTTGTTTCCTTTATATTTTCTCTTAGATATTTTTGTTTTTATGTTGAGTCGCTAGCATTGTTATTATTGGAAATGATCTCTTTGAAGACAAGTCTTTACCAGTGACAAAATACTAAGTATGATTATTTTGTCCCTCCTTAGCCCTTGTTGTAATGTTGATATTGGGGAATATTGGGGAAGATTTATGTTTTAATAAAAAATGGCACATGTTAATTTCATTTTTAATCCTATGAGATGGTTATTGAAAATGTGACTTGTTTCCTTTATACTTTCTATTAGATATTTTTATTTTGATGTTGAGTAGCTAGCATTGTTATTATTGGAAATGATCTCTTTGAAGACAAGTCTTTACTAGTGGGAAAATATTAAGTGTGATTATTTTGTCCCTCCTTAGCCCTTGTTGTAATGTTGATATTGGGGAATATTGGGGAAGATTTATGTTTTACTAAAAAATGGCACATGTTAATTTCATTTTTAATCCTATGAGATGGTTATTGAAAATGTGACTTGTTGCTTGGGTTATCAATTCATTTGAAGTTTGTATTTATTGGTCCTTTCCTTTTTCATCTCATGGTTCTTTCTTTATTTTTTGGTTTGCACGGTATTTTGACTTTAATATATTCATTGCAATGGTGCATAGATTGTTAAGGCACTCACTCACTCTCATATAACCTAAAATTCATTTGGACTTGTAATGTCCCTAGCTACCCCTGGGAAACGCCACTCACACAGAGTTTAGAATTTACCTTTGGTGCTCCTCCTAAACACAAACCTTGTGGTTTATAAACTCTAGACTATGAGTCACCCCTAAGTTGGGGCCTCGACTCCATGTCCACAAAAACCATAAACTAGAGCCACCAAGGCTCACACACTAGGATGCATCCTCTACGACATGACTAACTAAATAACCATGCCTAAATCAGTCACAAATTTCAAACCTGGGACTCACCAACTACTGAGCCAATTCCAAAACTCAAACACAGGGCTCACAAGTTGGTTTCTAAAAAACAATTTCTTTAGAACTCCAATTAGTTTTAGAGTTAAAGCCTAGTACCTATTACCACATAATCTAGTAGGACCCTAAGGAAGGGATAGCCTAAGGGACCACTACTATAATAAGTGAAAACAATGGGACAATGACCCATTGTTATCTCAGTCAGAGTCCCCTACTCTTTATGGACTTGCATTGATATGACGAGTCCCTGTAGGAAGGGAATCAATTAGAATGGATAGATTAATGATTTAGGTATGTCATTGATCCGGATTTAAATAGGAATGCAATAAAATGTAGAGATAACCATAAAGACAGATATGCAGCGGAAATAATACTTCATTTCATTAATGGGAAATACTGATATATGCTTACAAATAGAAGTAGAAATAACCCATCTAGGGTGATGGTAGCTTATCTCTGAGAAGAGATGTGTCAGCTACATGCCTCTGAACTGTTCCCAACTGTCTTTACAATGAGGCTCAAAGGCCTATTTATTATTGAGAAACAATGGAAAACCCTTCACATTCCAAAACCTAACCCTAGAAGATGAAACGCCAAATTGTGGGCCCTGTTTTGGGATGAGTTGGACAGCCAACTTCCCGGGGTCGCGAATTGGTCATATTATCTCCGTTTGAAACGCATGATAGCCCATTGGAAAGATATCTCCGAGGACTACGATGGAAAAGACGGTTTTTATCAAAAAAATTGTTGGCGGTAGATTTCCCAAAAAACGTCGTTTAGGGCCTCAAAACGGCTCCGGAAGTTCAGGACCCGAAAAACTACTAAAAATAGTAAGTTATGCTACAATTAAGGAAACTGAAAATGCTGAGAGAAACAATGGTGGGGGTCTAGGTGGACTTGGCAGGTGGCCACCAAGATCCACCTGGATCATTCCTCCCCCCTTAGGAAGCAATGGTCCCCATTGCGTTTAGTTCCTCCATGAGATGAGGAAAATTTTGTTGAACTTGGTCCTTGGTGAGCCACTTGCCCTGGTGAAGGAGTTGGCCTGCTTTGACAACTCGATATAGTTAGATATTCTGTTGGCGAGTGTTCTTGACCTGTGTGTCCATGATTCGATCAGTTGCAGCTTGTTCCACGCAATCTGCATTTAATTCTGTGGGTCTAAGCTGTTCTGCAATGTCGGATGTGTCTAGCAATGGTGGAAAGTATGGCCGAAGGCGGTCCACATTGAACATTGGGTGTAGGCCAAGGAATGGGGGAATGCTGAGCTCAAATGCATTGTCTCCCACAGCCTTAATAATGGTGTAAGGACCATATCAGAGTGGTCTCAGTTTCCGATAGGCTCCAGTAAGGCGTTCCTTTTGCAAATGCAACCAGACTTTCTTGCCCACTTGAAACTTGTGTGGCATCCGATGTTGATCATGTCGCTGCTTGTACTTGGCATTTGATTTTTCCAGAATGTCATGGACTTGCTGGCGAATATGTTGGATGTGCTCAATGAAGCTGGTTGCCTTATTTGTTTCGGACTGGACATGAGCTGAATCTGTGTGAGTAGCTGCAAGTGGCATGGCCACATCAATGGGGCATAATGGCTGGAATCCCAGGCCCACCTGAAAAGGGCTGTGGCCCGTCAAGCTATGAAGAGCTCGGTTGTAGCTGTGCTGAACATAGGGGAGGCTCTCGTCCCATGTGCATGGATGCTTTGAGTTGTACATGTGCAGAATGTGTACAATCATCCGATTGACAACCTCTGTCTGGCCATCAGTTTGAGGATGGAAGGCTGTGGACTTAGTGACTTTGGTGTCCAGAATTGACCAGAGACTGGACCAAAATGTACTGAGGAACCGACTGTCCCGATCTAAGATGATAGATTTTGGGATCCCAAAGTGCACCCAAACTCGTTCAAAGAAGAGTTTAGCAGTGGCTTCTGTTGTGATATTCTTCTTGCAGGCCGCCATAATGGCCATCTTTGAGAACCTGTCGACGACCACAAAAATACAATCATTTCCATGCTTAGTGGAAGGAAGGCCTGACATGTAATCCATGGAGATGGATTCCCAAGGTCGACTAGGGGTAGGTAATGGGGTATAGAGGCCTTGCTTCTTGATGGTTGGTTTGGCAATGGCACAGGCGGTACATGATCTGATGTATTTCCCGACATCCTGTCGAAGATTTGGCCAATAGAAATACTTTTGCAGTACTGCCACTGTTTTCTTGACCCTGAAATGCCCAGCAGCCCAACTGTAGTGTGCTTCCCAAATCATCTTGGCACGCTCGCTTGAAGGAACACAAAGGTGACCCAGGTGGCATAACAGGGCATCTTGGAGATGAAAATCTAGAACATGCCGACCCCCCAAGAGTGTCTGGTATGTGTGGCCAAATTCTAGGTCGCTTATGTAGAGAAGTGGCCAATCAGAAGTCTCGTGCCCACAAGAGTTGAGCATGGTGGTTAACGCCATGATTGGTGGTCGACTGAGGCAATCTGCAACATTATTGGTGCTGCCCTTCTTATACTTGATATTCAAATGGAACTGTTGCAGATATGTAGACCACTTCTGATGGCGATCATTCTGCAATTTCCCTTGGGTCTGTATGAACTGTAGGGGTCGGCGGTCTGTGTGGATGACCGTTTCCTTCCCCAAAATGTAATGCTTCCATTGTCGGTAGGCCTGCACAATGGAATACATATCTTTGTCAGCTGAAAGTGTTTCACTGTGATATGCCACTGGATGCCCATGTTGAGTAAGGACTGCCCCAATAGCATAGTCAGAGGCATCTGTCTCGACCTCAAATGGTTGTTGTAAATCTGGTAACGCGAGCACCGGTGTCATGTAGAGGCGATCTTTCAACTCTCTGAATGCCTTCTGTTGAGATGCAGACTAGAAGAATTTCGCTTTCGCTCCTCCCTTGGTGACTTGACTCAAGGGCCAAGTGATATGAGAAAACCCCAACACGAACCTGCGGTAGAAGTTGGCAAGACCTAGAAAGCTGCGGAGCTCCATCAGATTGGTTGGAGATGGCCAATCCCGAATGACTTGGATCTTGGCCGGATCTACATGCACCCCCTGTTCATCAATAATGTATCCCAGATACTGAACCTTGGTCATGCCAAAAGTGCATTTCTCCAAATTGGCACATAGCTTGTGTTGCCGCAGTGTTTGAAGAACTTGTCGGATGTGGTGGAGGTGCTCTTCCTTGCATGAAAGTATCAACAGCTCATCACCTGTTAGAATCAAATCATCTACATACAGTACAATGATAAGAAACTTACCTTCCACCACAATCTGGTATAGGTTAGGATCCACCTCACTCTTGGAGAATCCAAGTCCGGTGAAATAACCGTCTATCCGTGTGTACCAAGCACGTGGTGCTTGTTTCAACCCATACATCGCTCTCTTGAGCCTGCACACATGCGACTCGCTGCTGAAGATCTCAAAAAATTCGAGCTACTCAATGTACACCTCCTCCTCAATGACTCCGTTGAGGAACGCAGTCTTCACATCCATCTGATGGATGTGCCACCCCATCTACGCTGAGAGAGCAAGAATCGTCTGTATGGAAGAATACCTTGCGACAGGTGCAAAGGTCTCCTCATAATCAATCCCCTCTATCTGTGAAAAGCCTCGGGCAACAAATCTTGCCTTGTACTTCTCCACACTCCTGTCAGCTGCCTGCTTAACTTTGTAGATCCATCTCGAACCCACCACTGATTTCCCTTCCAGTCTAGGAACAATCTCCCATGCACTGTTTCTGACAATAGAATCATACTCTTCCACCATGGCGTCTACCCATGCGGGATCCTCCACAGATTCCTAGAAAGAGGATGGCTCAGTCACAACACACTTGCTCATAAGAGCCATGTATCCAGTGTACCGATTAGGTGACTGTCTCTGACTGTGTTGGGCTGTAGGTGGTCCTACAACTTTCTCTACATCTTAAGCCAGTCGCTCAGCTTATGTCAAGCGCTTTCACCCTCTAATGGTTGGTGCTGCATGAGTGGTCTCTTCCACTCCATGAACCTCATCCTGTGGCTGATCCACGTCCTGATGCTCATCCTTAGGAACTAATAGCTCCTCATCTGCATGTAAGTGTAGCTCCCTCTCAAGTGAACACTTCATGGCTTTCTCCTCCTAAAATTTTATATTTCGTCACACAACAGTTTTACCACTGTCTGGAAAATACACACAATAGTTGCGGGGAGTATCAGTGTACCCCACAAATATCCCAACCTCTGCGGTTGGCTCCAACTTCTTCCTAGCATCCTTCATCACATGCATGTAAATGTTAGCACCAAAAATCCTCAAATGAGAAAGATCGGGCTTCTTACCAGAATAAGCCTCCTCGGGTGTACTCATGCCAAGTATCCTGTGAGGACAACAGTTCTGCACATAAACTGCTGTATTGCATGCTTACGCCCACAAGTGAAGGGGTAGGCCCTAATCATGCAACATCGCCCGTGCAGCACCCACGATCATTCTGTTCTTCCGCTCAACAACCCAATTCTACTGTGGGTTATGGGGAGTTATGAGCTCTCTTCGAATCCCTTCTGCCTTGCAGAAATCCTTGAACTCGTCAGAGATGTTTTCACCACCATTATCGCTCCTAAGAGCCTTCAACTTCTTCCCCAACTCCTTCTCGACCAATGCTTTGGATTCAAAGAACTTTGAATATGTTTCGCTCTTCTTCTGCATGAATAAGATCCAGCACTTACGAGTGAAATCATCAACAAAAATCACATAATACCTGTGTTTTGTTGTCGAAGCAATTGAGAAAGGTCCACACACATCTGTGTGAATTCTCTCAAGGATCGTCATGGCATGACTATCCTTCTCATGAAAGGTGGCTTTCACAAAATTTCCCAAAGTACACCCCTTGCACTGATCTGACTGCGCAAGAGTGCCTTTAGGAAGCCCTGTAGTGATCTACTGCAGTATCTTCAAGGCTCCATGGTGAAGGTGACCCAATCTCCTGTGCCACAGCTCGCCATCATCACGGCTCACCAATCCTTCCGCCTTGCATGCCATTGTTGTGCATCCATCTACATGCAACTGATAAAGGTTCCTCACTCGAACCCCTATCTTCTGGGTTTCTCCAGTTGTCTTGCTGCGTAGGAAAGCCTTTCCCTCACTGAAAACAACATCATATCCCTTGTCTTCTAACATCGCCACAGAGATAAGATTCTTCTTCAATCCTAGAACATGCATGACTCCCTCTCAAAGGAAATGGTACCGATACTGGTCACATTGTATCTACCATCATAGCCCATCTTGATGTGCACTCCAAGATCTTTGTCCTCCAGATCAGAAAACAAATCTCAATCTCCAGTCATGTGAAAAGACGCACCACTGTCCAAGAACCATATCGATCCCATCACACTTGAAACCAAGCATGCAATCAATGAAAAATCAATCTCAAACTACAAGGCTAGAGCCTCTCCTACTGCAGATCCAGCAGCTTGTTTGTTCTTCTTCTTTTGCGGACAATTAGTGGCATAGTGTCCGTGCTGGTGACAGTGAAAACACTTCACCTTGGACATGTCCTGCTTCTTGCCTTTCGCACCAGACTGAGAAGCTTTCTTGCTCTTCCCCTTCTTTGCTTTGGCAGCCAAAGTGCAATTTTCTTCATCAGTTCCCTTTGATGAAGATCCATCCCTGGTAGTTCGCCTGATCTCCTCCTGCACAAGATCTGACCACAGTCTTTCCCATCCTGGCAATTTCTCCCGACCATTGACAGAGTCTTGATAGGAATGCCAACTCTTCCGAAGACCAAGGAAGGCCAAGCTCACCAAGTCCTCATCATCAACAGTAACCCCCACACTTCCGAGCTCATCTCGACACTGAGTGAACTTTGTGAGATACTTGGGCATACTGTCACCCTTCTCACATTTGATGTTTCTGAGTTTATCCTTGAGCACCAGCTTCCTTTGATCGCTCTTTCTTTGGAATAGATCTGTTAAAGCCTTGCACATCAAGTATGGAGAATTCTTTCCATGCAGACTGGACACAATGTGATCCTTCACGCCCTCCAACTGAATCCTTCGACACTTTTCTGTCTTCTTTTGCCAAGCATCATCTTGAGTAGCATCAATAGGCTTTGGTACATCAGCCTCTATGAACTCCTTCAGCCTGTTATCATCCAATACTGCCTCCATCCTATCCTTCCATGCAATATAGTTTGAGTTGCCCTCAAGAGCATACTCTAATCGCAATCCGTTGAAAGAAATTACAATGTTGAAACCAAGAAAACACTGCTGCAAATTCGAATTCCACCATCTCCAAACTCAACCGCCTCGGATATAAGATTCGTGAGAAAAAAGTATTTCTCATACAGAGATTGACTGTATGGGCTTTTACCAGAAATATCACCTTCCAAAGAAAGGATGAATCCAGAGGCTACGTGGCCCGATTACAGACTCTGCCTCAAGAAATAGAATGTAAACACTTCCTGAATAGTAGATATGATGATCAACAACTCTGATACCATGTAGAAATTTTGAATAATAAACACATATTCAACAAAGATTATCCCGATCATGCACTATTGTGGAATACATGCACAATACATAAGGTCCTCTACGTTGATCAACAATTTAGCAACATAAAAGACAATGAAACATCAATAGCATGCTCACATTAACACAGTATGTATCCCGGGGAAAGCTTACAGCTGAAAACCCCACACTATCTGTATATTAATGATTGAGAACATGTAACATTACATAGTATAATACTCCTCACAAGTATCCAGCACTATCTCCACCTGTTACACATAAACCAGCTCAGACCCGAACAAGTCACAGGTTCAAACCTTCTCCACTGCTTTGCCTGCCTCTATTGCATAAACCTGCTGAGAATCGCTCACACTCGAAATCACGTGAGCACAGGCTATTCTACTGGGCAAATCAACACAATACTCATTGGCATACTCAATACATTTCTTGTGCAAATCTTCATGCACAACTATAGTCACAACTGATAGCAATCTCAACCTCTAACACCTGTCCCTGTTGAACTGTACATGCACTAACATGCAACTGAGTTAACTGATGTATTCTTTAGTTGCTTTATGAGTTAATAATTATTTTAACAACTCATCATTAGTATATTTATAGTTAGACTAATTACAACTAGTTTAACCAAGTCAAACTGAACACAACTCCATCAACTCCACAATCAACTCCACCAAACTCAACTGCTTGAGTTCTAACTGAAGTCCTGCATGCAACAACTCAACTTAGTTTTAGAGTCAAAGCCTAGTACCTATTACCACATAATCTAGTAGGACCCTAAGGAAGGGAAAGCCTAAGGGACCACTACTATAATAAGTGAAAACAATGGGACAATGACCCATTGTTATCTCAGTCAGAGTCCCCTACTCTTTATGGACTTGCATTGATATGACGAGTCCCTGTAGGAAGGGAATCAATTAGAATGGATAGATTAATGATTTAGGTATGTCATTGATCCGGATTTAAATAGGAACGCAATAAAATGTAGAGATAACCATAAAGACAGATATGCAGTGGAAATAATACTTCATTTCATTAATGGAAAATACTGATATATGCTTACAAATAGAAGTAGAAATAACCGAGCTAGGGCGATGGTAGCTTATCTCTAAGAAGAGATGTGTCAGCTACATGCCTCTGAACTATTCCCAAATGTCTTTACAATGAGTCTCAAAGGCCTATTTATTATTGAGAAACAATGGAAAACCATTCACATTCCAAAACCTAACCCTAGAAGATGAAACGCCAAATTGTGGGCCCTGTTTTGGGGTGAGTTGGACAACCAACTTCCTGGGGTCGTGAATTGGTCATATTATCTCCGTTTGACGCGCATGATAGCTCGTTGGAAAGATCTCTCCGAGGACTAGGACGGAAAAGACGATTTTTATCAAAAAAATCGATGGCGGTAGATTTCCCAAAAAATGTCGTTTAGGGCCTGAAAACGGCTCCGGAAGTTCAGGACCCGAAAAACTACTAAAAATAGTAAGTTGTGCTACAATTAAGGAAAATGAAAATGCTGAGAGAAACAATGGTGGGGTCTAGGTGGACTTGGCAGGTGGCCACCAAGATCCACCTGGATCAGTCATGATTGCATAAATCCCCTTCACGGAGAGACACAACAATGACTCAATACTTCAATGTAGCTAAATTCTCTCCAAGAAAGGCCTAGGAGGAGGTCAAGACATAGGGTTTGAGATTTGAAATGATAACATGTATTCCTAAGATCAAGGATTCAAGTAGGGTAGGACCTCTCAAAGAAGCTCTATGTAATGTTTTGATACTTCTAAGAGGCTCTTCACTTCCTTTGAGAGACCTAGGAAAGGCTTGCACTAGGCCTAGGTTTTATGGATAATCTTGGGAATAAATACTTCCAAGGTACTCACTATGTAAACGAAACAAAGGAGAAAAGGTTTCTTATGATTTGTTCCAACAAATACTATGCTCATACAACACTCAAGAAAGTACCTTAGTATAGGAGAAACAAGCAAGGGTTTACCTTCTAGGGAACACATAGGGAACAAGATTTTATGGATGAGGAAGAGTTGTGTCCTTGAGGAATCCAAAATTTCACTTTATAAAGGAATTTTCTTGATTCCCTAGCCTAGCCGTCCTAGAAAGAGGGGCCAAAAATTTGAGGAGGTGAAAATATGGAGAAGAGAGGATTTGATCACCTAGTTTCTTGGACTAGTACCTAGTCCTTTCGGCTATGGAGTCCTAGATTCTTTTAAATTGGCCAAAATTTTCCTTAAGGAGGCTAAAGATTGATGCCCTAGTAATCAACCTTTAACATTTATCCACTCAATATTTATGGAGTTTTATGGAAGAAAGATAAAACTTCATCCACTAGGAACATTCATCATTTTCCATAAAATGAGTAACATATGCAATTGCTAACCAAATAGATTTCCAACAATAATTTTCAATAATTAGGGAATAATAACATTAACCTAGTTGCACCAATTCCATACATTAGACATTATTTCAAGATAATTTTATAAGAAGAACTTACAAGATGAAAAAAGTGATATATCCATCCGCAAATCATGAGATAACTCCAAATAAGATCAAAAATTTCAGTTCCAAATGTCGAAATGCATCAAAGAATCTCCAATAGCTTCCAAAGAAAAACTATGAATTCTTTTACAAGAGAAGAATCCAAGTGATGATGATGGTATCTCATAAATGAGAGTGATTTCAATTTATATGAACCTCACTAATTCAAATTAGCCTAATTAACCCACAAAACATTAAAGTAATTAGCAAGAAACAAGCCTTGGTCACGAGCCGACCAAGTAGTTTTCATAGATTTAAAATTAGACATCCAAATTCTAGCTGAATTGATGACGTCATGTTTATGCAAAAATGTGAGAGAGGGCTCTATAAATATCGAACAAGGGGATGGCCCCTTAGTCTCCATGCAAATCATCATGTGGGGCCCCAAATTAGGTTTTGGGCACAAGAACTCTTGATGATAGAAAAGCATGTGTTTCTCCAACGATGACGACCCTGACAATGGTGCTTTCCCTCCCATGTCTCAAGGGTGAGACAAACCTCCTCTGAGCCTTGGATCAGTTGCCATAATATGTTAAGTTGGCTGGGGCACACTGGTCCAAGTGCATCATCTTGTGAAAAATGTGGGGTAGTGAACAAACTTCTTAGGGTGCAATGAATGTGCCCATGGCATGAAATGATTCTCTAACACATGATGGAGTCCCATGGATCTCAATGCTTCCCCTCGAGGTGTCACTATGATCATCTGGTGGGATTGGGCCCAAATAAACTATCCAACCCATGATGAAACCACCTGCCAATCCATCAGGTATCATTCATTAGTGCATCTAAGTGAAACAAGCTTGTTAATCAATGGCACATTGAGATATTATAGTGGGCTTCCCTTCCAAATTTGGGGCTTTAAGCTCGTAATATTTTTACCTCCCTAGGTAGGAGTTTCTACTAAACAAACCTATTAGGTGTTATCAACCCTTAAGGGGAAAGACATGTCTCTGGTACATCCTTCAATTGATAAGTGCCATGTGAATAATGATAAATGGATGGGCACATGGGGTTTTGAAGGCAAAATGGCATGGGTTCAAGGATGGTAGTAATGTGTGATGTCCACATATTTCGGTGTATATATGTAGGAGGAAGAAATCGAGGATACATGAGTTACCTTGACCTTTGTTTTTTCCACCCTTCTTCATCAGCCTTTTTCCTTTTCTTTATTTTTCTTTGTATGGTTTCTCGTGCCTCGAAGAGATGAGAGCAGGTTGTGTATGATGTAAGCAGTTATTACCCCCTTAAGGTGGGGTAGTTCATTGCCCACTAGGGGTTGGTAAATGCATGGTATCCTTAACGATGTGGGGGGTCTCATGGGGCCCTAGGAACCAGGGTGATGGCCATACTGATAAGGGGTAGAGCTCATGTTTGGACTTTTCCCATGTGTTATTCTAATGTCCCGACCATTTATTTTAGTGTGGATTCATTACTCCCCATCAAATGGGTTTAGGAGGTTCAAATTAATTTTATTAAATTTAAGAACTCATTAGAGAAATTGGTCAAAGCATGACTAAGACATTACCTTTGTATTTTTTAAGTTATTAATCATTCACACAAAGGACACATGGCAATGTCCTATTGGTGTGGTTTATAAAGGTGCATCTTTGAGGGGACCTTTATAACTCACGGTTGTTTGGGTTGTCATATAATTCTCAGATTGAAAATTAGGGTCGAATCTCAAGATAAGTTGCACATCATATTAAAATAGAGCATAGGCCACACGATTAAGGAACACGACACTCTCCCATTTATATGAGCTTCAAATCTACACATCATGAATAAGGGGTCCTTTTAACCCACATAAATGTTGACCCCCTGTTGATCCTAAGATCATTGGTGGGGAAATTAATTTGGGGATTTATGCATGAGAGAGTTATTACCTCTAAGGGTTGAAAGGAGGGGAATATAGAGTGTCAATTTTGCTAAGATGAATATAAGGGAGTAGAGCATGAGATCTTGACTTAACCATTTTTATTCATGTCAAAGGTGATACATGAAACTTGTTATCATATGGAAATTATGCACTCATATATACGCATTAAGAGACACTCAAAGTCAGTGATCAACACATACATGGGTGATATTTTCAGCTAGAAACACCATCGACACAAAAAATCAAAATCTTTCCTAAGGTTCATGTTAAAAACTTAGACCGTGCGGGTGCACCATTACGGGAAATTAGCGATCATGTAGTTGTTTCTTTGATATCTGCGTAGTCATAGAAACGTCGAATCAGTCCCTTAGGCCATGAAATTTCTTGAGAAAGACTCCAAACATTGACATGACAGGTTGAAAATTTTTATCCTTGATCCCCAAGGTAGCTCTCATCTCATTTATGAGGTGAAACACCACATTGATGAGCCAAGTGGAGGAGGAGTTCCCATGAAACTTTATAAATACAAGTTCTAGGAGAGCCAAGAGACAAGAGGAAGCAAAGGATTATTATGCTACCAAAATTTCTCCCTAAGCAATCAAGAATTTCATTGAGAATAGGATTTCATCATTGAGAGAGTCTTCGTACTTCTTTGAGAGAGAGAGGAAGCTTGCAAAGAGATTGAGGAAATGAAATTCCTTGTTCAGTATTTTTTAGCACCATTTCTTAAACAATTCTCTCCAAGTGTATTTGATAAATATATTGTATCTCTTCTACATTTAGTAGTTGATAAAGGGGACCCTTTTCCATTACTTTTTTTATATGTTTGCTTCATTAAACATTATACATAGTTTATTTTTTAGTTTTTAGTTTATGTTGATATATGCATTGTTATCACTACGTGTAGCACTTTGTTTACCCATGTTTGTCCACTAACAAAAACCCATTTCTTGTGATTTCTTTGTATGGAAAAACCAACCCCAAGGAAGGTGTATTTGGTACTCCATAGCAACGAAAGCACTACCACAAGATGGTGACTCCACTAGTTTCCTTTCTTTGATATAAGGGTTATTCTTGTAGCACCTTCTCTCTACGTTTTCATTCCATTGTGATTCTATCATCTCTTTGGAATTTTTTCATGACCTCTTGGACCTATTTTCAGCTGAGAACTTGATTGTTCAATTTTTTCTGTCGGCAACATGGCTTTCATCATAGAGATACACGTAGTCCACATGCCTTTGCAAAAGAAAACTTGCACGGTTTACAGAGAGCACAAAAAACCATTGTAAATTTTCTTTCCTAGGTGATTGGAAACCTTTAGTGAATTACCTTCACCTCTACATTTTTTTTTTGCCCATTTAGTTCAGATTGTCTAGTTGCTTTACTAATCATTATTATTAGATTAATTACATAATATTTTCTTTTAATTCACATTTCTCACATATCTTAATTAAAGGGAAAAGTAAGTTTCCACATTCCACACATATTTTTCAATTTATTTTTCTATTTTTCAAAAGTTACATAGATTAATTAGTAAAGGAGTAAGTGCCCCATCATCCACATATCTTGTTTACTAACCAAAGCATTTTTATTTCATTAGTTTTTGGGACTAGGACCAAGTGTTACTAAAGAAAGTAAGTAGCCCCTGCTTCCCTTGCGTATTTTAGACGATCTTGGGCTTGCATATGAAATCTTTCTTAAATCACTTGAGTTTTCCATCTCCCTTTAGGCACACACAATGTAATAGGAAAAGAGTAAGTGGCCCACTATCCACATAATATTTATTTTTCATGCAAGTAAAAATCAAAACTTAGTGTAATTAGAGGATATTGTAAAGTTTCATCACATACCCACATCTTCTCACACTTTGTATGTTCACTTTGCCACTTGCACACACATTACAAATCACACGCAGAGCTTCTATAAGCTTTGTACAAAGGGCATCTAGGTTCTAGAGATTTTTTACTTAGTTTATTTTTCTTAAATTATCACACCATAAGTAAAGCAAGGCACCTAAAAGAATTGATAACATGAAAAAGCTAAATTCCCCCACAGGAGCCATAAAATAATTTATAGTTTAGGTTAGGACCATTGGGGGTAGGCATCCCATAATCCACCATGGTCATTCTACATTTTTGAAACATAAAAGTTTACTTTTAGGGTGCTTCAAATCCTTCATCATCTAACATGAAAGACTACCTGAGTATGTCAGAGACCCGATTCAGAGGGGGTTCGACTTAGGTCCAGTGTGTGTGGTACTATACAAGGCTACTTGACCTGTATAGTGCTCGGTATTGGTAATTGATTACCAAGAAGCTAAAGGCTCAACTGCTCAGGTGGGACGAAGGTTTATTAGTGGCCAAAATTAAGGCATCCTTTCCCTATAGGTGGAGGTGTAGGAAGCACTAAAGCCTCATTCATTACCTTGGTTCATTCTTTTGCCTGCTGGAAGCATCACCAGTTATTTTGGAATGTAGCCTGCGTACCAGTCATAAAAGATATCTCCGCAAGGACTAGTTAATTTGAGAGTTGTAAGGATGACTAGGTCTTCATAAGATCTTTTGTCATACATAGAAACAAATAAAAAACCATTTTTCTTTTTTGATTCATCACATAGCATGTCTTAAAGGAAAATTAATCACTTATCTTTTGCTTTTTTGTACGCATATGATTTTTCTTTAATACATACCCCCTTCCATAATCACCAAAATTAACACCCATTTGACACCATAGGGGACCTCACAGTTCCGCGTCACTCTAGGAACTTTCAAAACATCCCCCCATTACTGGGAGGTGTGCCTGGTCTCTTTCAATTTAGGCGCAGAAGACATCACCTAGCCACCGTTATAGGATCATCCTTTATCGATGCAACTTTGATTGGAACCCCTCCCCCTCAAAGTACTCCTTTCACCAGCCCTCAAGGGTCTCCACATGCTACCCCTTTGGGCAGCCCACACACCACCCCTCTAGAGAGTCCATGTGGTTCTCATTGGGGTAACCACTTTCAAACTTCCCTGCAGGGAACTCCTTTAAATTTTTTTGCGATGGAAAACAACAACCAAATCCTATTTCTAGCTTCACTAAATCTTCCATATTTAAATGAGTTAACTAAATACCCCATTGTACATGCCAAAAATTGGCCAGTCATTCCTACAAAGTTACCTTTGGATATTCCAAAATTGGAAGGGAAATAAGGGGAAGACCTGGGAAACCATGTTATGAATTTTCACCTTTGGTGCTCATCCAACAACATCACTAATGACTCCATCTTCCTAAGACTATTTCTATGTACCCTCACAGGGCCAGCAATGAAATGGTATATAGGAGAGACTTTAGGTTTCCATGCAACCTTTGACTCTCTTGCCATGGATTTTACCACCATTTTCCAACTCCCAATCTACCAAGATTTGGCATTGGAGCTTTTGACCCATTTTAATAAAAATTTGATCATGCATGTTTCAGACCACATCCATGAATGGTGGAAATGTCGTAGCTTGTGAAAGGATCATACAGAACAAGAATCCTCCTTAATTTATTTTTTAAATCCCTCACTTCATAAATCTCAAAAGATGTAGCCTCTGCGTAGCCTAAAAATGATAAGAGGCTATCTAAAAAGCTCAACAATTTGAGCTCATATACACACAATCAATATATCTCTACCATGTCCTCCCAGATGCTCCTTGCTTCCCATATTTTAGACCATAGGTACCAGGACTATCAAATGTTGTAGATGGGTTGATACAAACCATAAATCATAATTGACCTAGAAATGCTTACTAGAAACCTAGAAATGTGTACAATGGCCAAACCTCTTACCAATCATATGGTCCCACACCTGTAGCACAACCATCATCCAACGTGGGATAATACCCTACACAACCTACACCTATGCAAAATTTATCTATGCACATCAACCAATACCTGTAGAAATTTTGAATAATAAACACATATTCAATAGAGATTATCTCGATCATGCATTATTGCGGAATACATGCACAGTACATAAGCTCCTCTACGTTGATCAACAATTTAGCAGCATCAAAAATAATGAAACATCAATAGCATGAACACATTAACACAGTATGTATCCCGGGGAAAGCTTACAGCTGAAAACCCCACACTATCTGTATATTAATGATTGAGAACATGTAACATTACATAGTACAATAATCCTCACAATTATCCAGCACTATCTCCACCTGTTACACACAAACTAGCTCAGACCCGAACAAGTCACAGGTTCAAAACTTCTCCACTGCTTTGCCTACCTCTATTGCATAAACCTGCTGAGAATCACTCACACTGGAAATCACATGAGCATAGGCTATTATACTGGGCAAATCAATGCAATACTCATTGGCATACTCAATACATTGCTTGTGCAAATCCTCATGCACAACTATAGTCACAACTAATAGCAATCTCAACCTCTGTCCCTGTTGAACTGTACATGCACTGACATGCAACTGAGTTAACTGATGTATTCTTTAGTTTCTTTATGAGTTAATAAGTATTTTAACAACTCATCATTAGTATATTTACAGTTAGACTAATTACAACTAGTTTAACCAAGTCAAACTGAACACAACTCCATCAACTCCACAAACAACTCCACCAAACTCAACTGCTTGAGTTCTAACTGAAGTCCTACATGCAAAAAATCGACTGACCCACAAAGAAAGTGTATTTCCTTCTGACAGTTGCATGTGCCACATCTGTAGCTCAAACTGTAGTGCTCCAAGAGGATAAGATAAAGTTTATGGTCCAACTATTATTATGAGACAATAATATTAGACTTTTCTATTTTTAGCCTGGTGTCTAAAAATAGACTTTGATCACTCCTGATGTGAACCAGAAAATAGAATTCGATCTATTTTTTCCCAACATGACCAATCATCCATAAACAACATTCTGCAGCTCATAGACCATGATCCATATGTCCAAAAATAGACATAGTCTAAAAATAGACTTTGCGCCATAATTTTCCTGCGGGCCCACTTATTGAAGGCGACTCCTTTCCACTAAGCTCCATCATCTTGTTGCATTCTCAACACTCCCTCTAAACAAGATAAGGATTATCAGTAACCCCTATCCTACCTCAGTGGTATTCGAATTTGCTCCTGGTGAGCGCCTTCGTCAAGATATCAGCATCCTGATCCTCCGTTGGAATGTATGAAAGTAACATGATTCTCCGTTGCACACAATCTCTGATATGATGGTACTTGATGTCAATATTCTTAGATCTATCATGAAATATAGGATTAGTGTGAGTTTAATGCAAATCTGGTTATCACAGTAAATCACAGTAGGCTCCAAGTGAGAATCGAACAAACCGACCAGAATCTTCCTCATCCATATAGCCTCGCATGCAGCCAAACTTGCTGCCATATACTCGGCCTCTACTGAACTGAGTGCCACGGATCTCTACTTGCTACTGTACCAAGAAACTGCTGTCGACCTGATACTGAAGACCCCTCTGCTATAGAAATTTTTGTGCCTTACAACTCTAAGCATGAAATGTCCATAATCCAAGGGATCCAAAGTCCCTAAACATGTTGTTCCTACCCCTAGAGGAACAAGGCCAGCAAACCACAGCAATTCACAGAAGTTCTCCACCAGAAACTGCTCAAAAACAAGTCAAATCAGGATCATTTCAGTGACTCCACTAGCCACCTGTGTTGCAAAGCACCCCAGTACACTAGCTAGGTGCGTTGCAACGCACCCAAATGCACTACCAGGGTGCGTTGAGCGGGAAATGAAAAATGGCAGGGTCCTTTGTGCGAGGTGTAAAGACTGTGGAAGCTTCCAGAATCTTCCTCCATGACACTTGCCTTGCTGAGTTCGACTAAGTGATGAGTAAGAGGCTCTTAGTCTCCAAGTGGAAGCAAGAACTGACAGAGAGAGGACACTAGTCAGATCTCAAGCTGACTCATCCTCTCTCCAAACATCTATATATGGATCTCTCCTCCATGAGATCTAGAGGCTGGAATTTTGATATTGCAAAGAATTGCTGTTGGTTTGAGATTGAAATCATTGGGTGCTTTATGCTTTGAAGGGAGGTGAAGAAAGGGATTTCATTTGCTGGGAGGTAGATGCTGGATTGGAACTCTCTTGGTTGTATCTCCTCCTGAACCTTGTTATTTCATCAATAAAACTATTTGAGTTTCTCCTACATGTTGATGTGTCTTTGATGTATGATTGCATTAATATGTTTAGCTTATTTCTAATCCTGAGCTAGTTATGAATATGAATCTATGTCTTTGTGTAGTTTTCCCCTTTTGTGATCTTGCAGGAACTTGGTGAAGCTGGGCGAGCGAGAAGGCAAGTAGCTGGGAGCTCTCAAAGAGAAGAGAAACCGGATCAAAGGACAAACGGAAGACACCGGTTAGTCCATCCCATCTCTCTTCATTCTTAATTCATAAAGGAAGAATACTAGAATAGTTGTTTCTGTTTGTTGCTAAGGCACTATCACACCTTAGGTGGATAGGATCGTCCTGCATAGGCATTTTTCCCCACAACAAATTGGCGACTCCACTGGGGAGATATGTTTAATCATTTTATTTGTGTTTCTATCATTGTTTGTTTCATAGACTCAAGAGCAGCAATCGAACTGCATCTGCTATTTTCAGATGCAAAGTAGACAACTGCTGCTTTGATCCAATCACTGGATTTGTCTATGATCTGAACAATGGACTCACAAATGATTTGATGACCCTTTGTGATAGATCTTAGCCCTCCTTCAAATCATCCCTTTGATTGTACCTTGATTGTTGCTTTTATTTGGCCTGAAACTGTCGATTAAACAGCAAACCATGACCCAGAACCCGGAGAGAACTCTCGTTTCTGCTCCAGCGCAGGCTCTGTGAAGAGACTCTGCATTTCAACGCAGGTCCCGAGAGGGCTACCTGCGCTGCAATTCAGTTTCTCTGTTATACAGGTGCGCTGATCAGCTTATGCCTTGTGCAGCTGGGGTTCTTTGCTCTGTTTTGCCTCATTTTGATCTCTGATTTTTGCAGCCTGTAACCAACATAGGTACCTGTCTAATAACCCCTTTTCTCTGCCTTAATTCCGCCTCCTTTGTACAAAAAGACTGTGAGTGTTTTTATGTGTTTGTGGCATCATTTACAGTTTTCCATTGCAAGAGTGAAATAGTCATACTGTAGCCCTTGATTCAGATCTGTTGATTGTGGTCTTAGGAGAGAGTTCATTGGCTGTTTACAGTTGGTTATACATTTACTTTTGCTTTTGGTTTGAGTTTGTCTCTTTTAAGTGTCGAAACAAGTGTTTATTTCGAAAATCGTAAAGTGTTGTAATCTCTTCTACCCTTTTTGATTTCGAAAAAGTAAACTTGTTTGTAGTTGTCATTTAAAAGCAAATTCAAAGTTGTGCAAAAACTTTCTTTTTAGGCATCAATATTAAGAAAGCGAAAAACAAACACTTGCATTTGTGCATTTGCATGTTGATAGTTTGTATGGTTTGATTTAGGAAAAGTGCATTTATAGTGTGCTGCTTGCTCTTTGAGAAAAGATGGTGTCTTTCTTTTCCCTTGTAGCTAGGATTTTCATTGTTGAAAAAGAGATAAAGATTTTCTTATCATCTTTTAGATTGCATTTAGGAGTTGTATCTACATCTCGTGGTGAACCTCAAAAGGCAAACTTCTAAAAAGATCAACTTAAAATAAACTGAATGAACTTAATAACGCTTTGTAACATAACGCACAACATAGAGGTCTAGGCTAGAGACGTGTTCCGGCGTCGTAAAACCTGGTATCTGTTGGCCTCACTGATGGTTGGGTGATTCCTCCTGAGGGACCAAAAGTGCCAGTACGGATTGTGCTCCCACGTACCATCGCGTATATATTGGGAGACCCCTATAGGCTTAAAACCTTTATCCTTAGGAAGCCGTGTCGACCGCCCTACTGATCGCAATGCACCGAACACAGCATTCGGGAAGATTGACTGCCGTACCATAAAACGTATTCTGCAGTTTTGTGATTGGTTTGGCACACCCTCTACCTAGATCTCCAGAGCAGTTCCTTTTGGCCTTTTTCAGACTCTATAACGGAAAAAGTCCATCCCAGCATTTGTCACTTCGGGCTTGTTAAAACATCGAAGGAGACTAGAGTCATCTTTTGTTTTTTCTCGACTCTTTAAAATTGAAAAAACAAGTTGTGTCTAAAGCGTCGTTAAAATTTATTTTAAATGGAATACTAATCACCCTTATTCCTGCGTTGATCTTTCAGTTGAGAAAATGGAGCCCTCCAACCAAGGAATTCCCCTTGGTGGAAATCCTAGTCCCTTCTCCTCTTGGGGAGATGTTGTAGCGCCCCATATGGCCACATTGTCGCTTCCAGGACTGACAATCAGCTTGCCTGTCTGGCTCTTCTCAACCAATGTTGTTCAAAACACCACTATTCCTGAACAATCGAATTAGCAGTTAGACCAGTCCAGGGTTGCCCACCAACCTTCCACTTCCTCTAATTCTTCCTCTCCTCCTTCCTCTTCGCTTGATGGAGCTGGCAAATCCAAAAGCCAAGCTCCTAAGGAGAAGAAGGAAAAGAAGAAGAAGGAGCCAAAGGCGACTGGGGGCAAACAAATGGCATCTAACGAAAATCCACACACTGCACTGACCAGGCCTAAATCGCCATGTGTCATATGCAAGGGAGACCACTTTCACAGAGATTGTCCTTGCATCCCTCGGATACTAAGAGACTGGTCTCCCTGCTTGCACAATTCGGTGGTGTCAACCTCTGATAGCCATGTTGACAGCACACCGTCAACTAGTGAAAGTGAAGCCACAGGACAGAGAGGGAAAGTTAGATTTCCCTGCAAACTGTGTGAAGGCGACCATGCCATCCACCGTTGTCCCTTCTTAGACGAGGCTAAAAGAGTTTTGGAAGATTGCCCGGTTTTACCAGCGCGACTTCCTCCTGGATATCAAAAACTCCTGCCAAGTCCTTCACCAGTTGAAAACCCGGCTGGCCCGCTCAGGTGGTCAGCCGAAGCACCTATCATTGAGGATAAACCGTCTGAATCCATACCTGACGAAAGTCAAAAATTTCGAGGCGGCAGTTGACCCGGTCTTGCCTTCAGAGGTTCTATCTTCGAACGATACCATCACAGAGGAGAATAAAGACGACACCGTCCAAATTATCTTCATCAACACAGACTCCGACGAACAAGGGGGCAGTTTGAACATTCCTTTATCGCAGGAAGGAACTTCGTCAGAGTCATACCCGGCCATATACTCGGTCCCACCTCCAAGCAACCTAGTTGTATCCTTCGACTGGAATCAACTAGGCAGACCCCACTTACCAGCAAGCATACCGTTCAGAATTAGCGTTCAAATATATAGAATGGTTATGGCTGGTACCATCATTGATGAGGGGGCTTCTGTGAGTATCCTTTCCTCTACTGCTTGGAAAGCGCTTGGTTCGCCATCGCTTTTGCCTGAGATGAGAAATCTGACAGGCGTTGATAAAGGAACCAATCGACCTTTAGGGATTCTTCCCAATGTGCCCATAACATTGAAAAGGAAGACCGTTCAAATGAACGTGATGGTCGTTCAAGGACCCTTAGATTATAACCTACTCCTTGGACGAGACTATATTTATTGCATGGGAGCCATCGTCTCCTCACTCTTTAGAGCAATGTGTTTTCCGCATGAAGGAAGAGTGGTCAAGCTCGTGGACCAGCTTTCATTTTCCGGATCACGCATCGCAAATAGTCATATACCATCCCTAAATGGTCTCTTCACGCAAGAAGTGTCTCAACCCACGGTCCGTCCTCCCGATGAGCACGAGTTATTCGGAGGGACATGACTGGAACCCAGGGGGCATGCATCCTGGTCTGCTTCGGCAGGAAAACTTCGGGTATAGGGTAGGCTTCCGTGGGAGAATATGACTAGTCTGTACCTCGTCCGTCTTGGAAGAGGGGTTATTCTAGAATAAGATTCTCTTGTCAAAGTTATGTGTTTGGCGCTCGTTGTCACTCACCTTTGTTTATTTCAGTAAACATCGCCGAAGAAGTGTTTTGTTTGCTGCGCAGACGAGACAATCTTTGGTAACCTGAAAGAGGTAGGCCTTTCCTGATAGAACAAATGTTTTGTCTGCAAATTGAGGGGTAACCTTGAAATCATATTTTATACCTAGGGGCATGCAAACCTTTTGGAATGCAAGCAAGGGGTGGCTATTTATTTTTTAAAATTTTTAGGACCTCTAACCCTTTAAACTCGTAGGATTAGTCGTTTCCGAGCTTGCATAAAGAAAGGATCCGGAGCAAAGCTTTATAAGGTGCAAGATCCATAAAAAATGGAATCTTAATGAGACATTCTTATCATATGACTGGATTAATCGAGCAGTTTTAGCACACAGTTCATGCTCGTTAAAAAATAAACGCAAGATCCGAGCAGTTTTCGCACATAGTTCATGCTCGTTAAAAAATAAACATAAGATCGAGCAAATGTTTCCACCCGCATTTAAGATCGTTTAAAAATGAACTATTTCGGTAAATAACCATCGTGAATGTAGTATTATCATCCATTAAAGCCTTGGTCATGTTTGCCCATCACCTCCACTTTTCCATTGGCCGATCATTCACCTCCATATGATTGTTTACCCATTTTGAGGAACAACTGCGAAGAGTGATTTCATTAGCCATCCTTGTGACACTGCCGTGATTTGGAAATTCCAATCCCTCCCTGGAATCAGCTGCTACCCATTTTATCACTCGTTCCTCAAAAGACGAGTCTTCTTTAAGCTCTTTTCATCTGACTCGTAAAATATGAAAAGATTGCTGAGTTTTGGCCTTCCAGCTCGTTAAAGCGAACGAAAGAGCTATCCCTCCTCTAGATTTTAATCTTTTTGGACCTGAGGGATTATTGCACAAAAATATCGAGCGCTTGTTTTGTTCGGCTCGTTAAAGATATCGAAAATTCATCCCTTCTGTATTGTTTTATACTTTTTCGGACTTAAGGGATTAGATGACGAAAAAGGACTTTTGGAGTTAACTTTATGTACCTTTTCAAACTCTCTAAAAATGAAAAGGACCGATTTATCCTTGTCGTTAGACTCGTTAAATGCATTAAATAGCGACAAACTTGTCTTTAGACGAGAACGAGTTTCACTATCGCTAGGCTCGTTAAAACATAGCGATGGGTTTGCCCGAAGGGAAAATTATAGAACAAGCATATGTTATCCTCCTCAAGCTTGAAAAAAATAAAGAGGTACTGGTCAGCAATGACTGGGGAAAAATTGGGAAAAACTCAAAGAAATTTTGATGGTAGAAAGTCGCTCTTGAACATGACACTTCTCCTCCGTACCACAATCGGGTTGGGTTGTTTTCATTCACCGGTCACATCACCATGGTCTCGCCATACCATCCACATTTGGGGTAAATGCTACCAATCCGTCGCATAAGTGTCGCCATATGTTCAAGAGAAGTCATTCAGAGAAGTCACCAGTGTCCCATCCACTACCATACATTATACTCTTTCATGACCGCCACCCTGAATCACATATCATCAGATCGTTTTCACCTCCATCAAAATCATTAGCTCCGTTCCGTGTCATTGATGTGGAATTCATCAAGGGCCTCCTTTTACGGATCACTTCTTGTCGACATCAGCTCATTATCCAAGAAGTTGATCTAGGAACACCCCCTTCAGTACTTTGAAGC
Source organism: Pinus tabuliformis (assembly GCA_031772625.1). Lineage (NCBI taxonomy): Eukaryota > Viridiplantae > Streptophyta > Pinopsida > Pinales > Pinaceae > Pinus > Pinus tabuliformis. The sequence goes on from CM062816.1 coordinate 1,582,937,024, forward strand.
TTGCATCCCTCAATGGCAAGTTTCTCACTTCCGACGACAGGTATACATCAATGACCTTCGACCGAAAGATTTTGCGTGGTGTTCGACGCCAAGTCCTCTATTCACACCACGGGAATTGTACTGCAGTACCTTGAGGGTCATCATCATTATCAATGATTCCTCTCGCGCTTGTTAACAGTTTACATCATTGACTGGTAATCAAGCGATGTCTTTCCATGTTCGACTTCAGAGCAATTCTCACATGGATCGACTTGTACTTAGAGTGAAGATCGGACGAGATTGAAGACCCCGGATCTAGTTTCATCCATCCGGGCTGCGATATATATTCAGAAAATAAAGACATGGAAATGTACAGCTTTGCAGCACAGATAATCATCCTACCAAAAGGATGATGGCTCTATCAGAATCATCAGTCTATCATCAGACGATTGTCTGTCCTATGTACATGAAAATGAATTTATAAAGCTGAGCATGGGAATGCCCGCCTCAGCTAGATCATGAAAACAGTATGAAAATAATTTAATGTATTGTATTGTATTACAGGTCTCCTCCCAGCATTGAAAGAACTTCGGATCCTCCTAATAAAGCATTTCACCCGATAAACGGCCTCATACTTTAGGGGGCAACTGTTATAGACATTTTTGTGCCTTACAGCTCTAAGCATGAAATGTCCATAATCCAAGGGATCCAAAGTCCCTAAACATGTTTTTCCTACCCCTAGAGGAACAAGGCCAGCAAACCACAGCAATTCACAGAAGTTCTCCACCAGAAACTACTCAAAAACAAGTCAAATCAGGATCATTTCAGTGACTCCACTAGCCACCTGCGTTGCAAAGCACCCCAGTACACTAGCTAGGTGCGTTGCAACGCACCCAAATGCACTACCAGGGTGCGTTGAGCGAGAAATGACAAATGGCAGGGTCCTTTGTGCGAGGTGTAAAGACTGTGGAAGCTTCCAGAATCTTCCTCCATGACACTTGCCTTGCTGAGTTCGACTAAGTGATGAGTAAGAGGCTCTTAGTCTCCAAGTGGAAGAAAGAACTGACAGAGAGAGAGGACACTAGTCAGATCTCAAGCTGACTCATCCTCTCTCCAAACATCTATATATGGATCTCTCCTCCATGAGATCTAGAGGCTGGAATTTTGATATTGCAAAGAATTGCTGTTGGTTTGAGATTGAAATCATTGGGTGCTTTATGCTTTGAAGGGAGGTGAAGAAAGGGATTTCATTTGCTGGGAGGTAGATGCTGGATTGGAACTCTCTTGGTTGTATCTCCTCCTGAACCTTGTTATTTCATCAATAAAACTATTTGAGTTTCTCCTACATGTTGATGTGTCTTTGATGTATGATTGCATTAATATGTTTAGCTTATTTCTAATCTTGAGCTAGTTATGAATATGAATCTATGTCTTTGTGTAGTTTTCCCCTTTTGTGATCTTGCAGGAACTTGGTGAAGCTGGGCGAGCGAGAAGGCAAGTAGCTGGGAGCTCTCAAAGAGAAGAGAAACTGGATCAAAGGACAAACGGAAGACACCGGTTAGTCCATCCATCTCTCTTCATTCTTAATTCATAAAGGAAGAATACTAGAATAGTTGTTTCTGTTTGTTTCTAAGGCACTGTCACACCTTAGGTGGATAGGATCGTCCTGCATAGGAATTTTTCCCCACAACACCCTCCTGATGTGCTCTTTCTGTCCGTTGGGCTCCCTGCCCAATCTACATCTGTGAAGCCACATAACTTCACCTCATCCTCCTGTCTGTACCACAATCCATATCCCGATGGGCCTCTCAAATAACGCAATACATGCTTGCCCGCCTTCCAGAAGAGCTTGGTAGGCTTAACCCTAGCTTGTGAAATTTGGTTAACTACATAGCATATGTCAGGTTGTGTATTGACCAGATACATAAGCGACCCCACCAACTGTCGATAAACAGTGGCATCCACTTCTTCTGCCGAAGTGGCATCCTCCTTCCTCCAACCTCCAGGAAGAGGAGTATCAACAAGCTTGCAGCCATGCATGTTGAACTTCTCCAGTATCTCCCGAGCATACTTACCCTGAGAAAAAAACAGTCCACCACTGCGCTGCCAAATTTCCAATCCCAGGAAATAATGAAGGAGGCCCAAGTCCTTCATCTCAAACTCCTTAGCAAGATCATCCTTGCATGAAAGTATCAACATCTCATCACCCGTTAGAATCAAATCATCTACATACAGTACAATGATAAGAAACTTACCTTCCACCACAATATGGTATAGATTAGGATCCGCCACACTCTTTGAGAATCCAAGTCCGGTGAAATAACTATCTATCCGTGTGTAACAAGCACGTGGTGCTTGTTTCAACCCATATAGCGCTCTCTTGAGCCTGCACACATGCGACTCGCTGCTGAAGATCTCAAAAACTTCGAGCTACTCAATGTACACCTCCTCCTCAATGACTCCGTTGAGGAACGCAATCTTCACATCCATCTGATGAATGTGCCACCCCATCTATGCTGAGAGAGCAAGAATCATCTGTATGGAAGAATACCTTGTGACAGGTGCAAAGGTCTCCTCATAATCGATCCCCTCTATCTGTGAAAAGCCTCGGGCAACAAATCTTGCCTTGTACTTCTCCACACTCCCGTCAGTTGCCTGCTTAACTTTGTAGATCCATCTCAAACCCACCACTGATTTCCCTTCCGGTCTAGGAACAATCTCCCATGCACTGTTTCTGACAATAGAATCATACTCTTCCACCATGGCGTCTACCCATGCGGGATCTTCCACAGATTCCTCGAAAGAGGATGGCTCAGTCACAACACACTTGCTCATAAGAGCCATGTATCCAGTGTACCGATCAGGTGACTGTCTCTGACTGTGTTGGGCTGTAGGTGGTCCTACAACTTTCTCTACATCTTGAGCCAGTCGCTCAGCTTATGTCAAGCGCTTTCACCCTCTAATGGTTGGCACTGCATGAGTGGTCTCTTCCACTCCATGAACCTCGTCCTGTGGCTGATCCACGTCCTGAAGCTCATCCTTAGGAACTAATAGCTCCTCATCTACATGTAAGTGTAGCTCCCTCTCAAGTGAACACTTCATGGCTTTCTCCTCCTAAAATTTTATGTCCCGTCGCACAACAGTTTTACCACTATCTGGAAAATGCACACAATAGTTGCGGGGCGTATCAGTGTACCCCACAAATATCCCAACCTCTGCGGTTGGCTCCAACTTCTTCCTAGCATCCTTCATCACATGCATGTAAACATTAGCACCAGAAATCCTCAAATGAGAAAGATCGGGCTTCTTGCCAGAATAAGCCTCCTCGGGTGTACTCATGCCAAGTATCCTGTGAGGACAACAGTTCTGCACATAAACTGCTGTATTGCATGCTTACACCCACAAGTGAAGGGGTAGGCCCTAATCATGCAACATCGCCCATGCAGCACCCACGATCATTCTGTTCTTCCGCTCAACAACCCCATTCTACTGTGGGTTATGGGGAGCTATGAGCTCTCTTCGAATCCCTTCTTCCTTGCAGAAATCCTTGACCTCGTCAGAGATGTATTCACCACCATTATCGCTCCTAAGAGCCTTCACCTTCTTCCCCAACTCCTTCTCAACCAATGCTTTGAATTCAAAGAACTTTGAATATGTCTCGCTCTTCTTCTGCATGAATAAGATCCAGCACTTACGAGAGAAATCATCAACAAAAATCACATAATACCTGTGTTTTGTTGTCGAAGCAATTGAGAAAGGTCCACACACATCTGTGTGATATCTCTCAAGGATCGTCATGGCATGACTATCGTTCTCGTGAAAGGTGGCTTTCACAAACATTCCCAAAGTACACCCCTTGCACTGATCTGACTGCGCAAGAGTGCCTTTAGGAAGCCCTGTAGTGATGTACTGCAGTATCTTCAAGGCTCCATGGTGAAGGTGACCCAATCTCCTGCGCCACAGCTCGCCATCATCCCGGCTCACCAATCCTTCCGCCTTGCATGCCATTGTTGCGCATCCATCTACATGCAACTGATAAAGGTTCCTCACTTGAACCCCTATCTTCTGGGTTTCTCCAGTTGTCTTGCTGCGTAGGAAAGCCTTTCCCTCACTGAAAATAACATCATATCCCTTGTCTTCTAACATCACCACAGAGATAAGATTCTTCTTCAATCCTGGAACATGCATGACTTCCTTCAATACAAAGGGTTTACCGGACTCCCTCTCAAAGGAAATGGTATCGATACTGGTCACATTGTATCTACCGTCATCGCCCATCTTGATGTGCACTCCAAGATCTTTGTCCTCCAGATCAGAAAACAAATCTCGATCTCCCGTCATGTGAAAAAATGCACCACTGTCCAAGAACCATATCGATCCCATCACACTTGAAACCAAGCATGCAATCAATGAAAAATCAATCTCAAACTACAAGGCTAGAGCCTCTCCTACTGCAGATCCAGCAGCTTATTTGTTCTTCTTATTTTGCGGACAATTAGTGGCATAGTGTCCGTGCTGGTGACAGTGAAAACACTTCACCTTGGACATGTCCTGCTTCTTGCCTTTCGCACTAGACTGAGAAGATTTCTTTTTCTTCCCCTTCTTTGCTTTGGCAGCCAAAGTGCAATTTTCTTCATCAGTTCCCTTTGATGAAGATCCATCCCTGGTAGTCTGGCTGATCTCCTCCTGCACAAGATCCGACCACAGTCTTTCCCATCCTGGAAATTTCTCCCGACCATTGACAGAGTCCTGATAGGAATGCCAACTCTTTGGAAGACCAAGGAAAGCCAAGCTCACCAAGTCCTCATCATCAACAGTAACCCCCACACTTCCGAGCTCATCTCGACACTGAGTGAACTTTGTGAGATACTTGGGCATACTGTCACCCTTCTCACATTTGATGTTTCTGAGTTTATCTTTGAGCACCAGCTTCCTCTGATTGCTCTTTCTTTGGAATAGATCTGTTAAAGCCTTCCACATCAAGTATGGAGAATTCTTTCCATGCAGACTGGACACAATGTGATCCTTCACGCCCTCCAATGGAATCCTTCGACACTTTGTTGTCTTCTTTTGCCAAGCATTAGCTTGAGTAGCATCAATAGGCTTTGGTACATCAGCCTCTATGAACTCCTTCAGCCCGTTATCATCCAATACTGCCTCCATCCTATCCTTCCATGTAATATAGTTTGAGTTGCCCTCAAGAGCATACTCTAATCGCAATCCTATGAAAGACATTACAACGTTGAAACCAAGAAAACACTGCTGCAAATTCGAATTCCACCATCTCCAAACTCAACCGCCTCGGATCTAAGATTCGTGAGAACAAAGTATTTCTCGTACAGAGATTGATTGTATGGGCTTTTACCAGAAATCTCACCTTCCAAAGAAAGGATGAATCCAGAGGCTACATGTCCCGATTACAGACTCTGCCTGAAGAAATAGAATGTAAACACTTCCTGAATAGTAGATCTGATGATCAACAACTCTGATACCATGTAGAAATTTTGAATAATAAACACATATTCAATAGAGATTATCCCGATCATGCACTATTGCAGAATACATGCACAATACATAAGGTCCTCTACGTTGATCAACAATTTAGCAACATAAAAAACAATGAAACATCAATAGCATGCACACATTAACACAGTATGTATCCCGGGGAAAGCTTACAGCTGAAAACCCCACACTATCTGTATATTAATGATTGAGAACATGTAACATTACATAGTATAATACTCCTCACAAGTATCCAGCACTATCTCCACCTGTTACACATAAACCAGCTCAGACCCGAACAAGTCACAGGTTCAAACCTTCTCCACTGCTTTGCCTGCCTCTATTGCATAAACCTGCTGAGAATCACTCACACTGGAAATCACATGAGCACAGGCTATTCTACTGGGCAAATCAACACAATACTCATTGGCATACTCAATACATTGCTTGTGCAAATCCTCATGCACAACTATAGTCAAAACTGATAGCAGTCTCAACCTCTAACACCTGTCCCTGTTGAACTGTACATGCACTGACATGCAACTGAGTTAACTGAAGTATTCTTTAGTTTCTTTATGATTTAATAAGTAGTTTAACAACTCATCATTAGTATATTTACAGTTAGACTAATTACAACTAGTTTAACCAAGTCAAACTGAACACAACTCCATCAACTCCACAATCAACTCCACCAAACTCAACTACTTGAGTTCTAACTGAAGTCCTGCATGCAACAACTCAACTGACCCACAAAGAAAGCGTATTTCCTTCTGACAGCTGCATGTGCCACATCTGTAGCTCAAACTAAAGTGCTTCAAGAGGATAAGATAAAGTTTATAGTCCAAATATTATTATGAGACAATAATATTAGACTTTTCTATTTTTAGCTCTAAAAATAGACTTTGATGACTCCTGCTGTGAACCAGAAAATAGAAGTCCATCTATTTTTTCCCAACATGACCAATCATCCATAAACAACATTTTGCAGCTCATAGACCATTATCCATATGTCTAAAAATAGACATAGTCTAAAAAATAGACTTTGCGCCATAATTTGCCTGCAGGCCCACTTAGTGAAGGCGACTCCTTTCCACTAAGCTCCATCATCTTGTTGCATTCTCAACAATACCCTCCCACATAGGGTGGCCAATACCCTCCCATGCAGGGTGGTCGGTACCCTCCCGTACAAATAAGTCAATACCCTCCTAGGTCCGAAGAAGTGATTTCCACTTCCCAAAGCACATATGCAAACCAAGGACAAGGGAATCCCTATTTTCCTTTTCCAACACCCCAATATAATAACCCACCAACTCAGGCTAATGCTAGGGTGAATTTCGTACAACCATCTTTCCCTAAATAGCAGCAATCATTTGAACAATTGAACATGGAAAACCCATCTAATTCCACTGAGAAAAAAGTAAAGTACAAACAAAAATAGGAACCCTGGACATGGGGGAACAACCAACAACAACCTCTATGGGCACAGGATGGGGGCAACCCCAACTAGAATCAAAATCAGGGCCAAACCAACCCATAATAGAAAAACAATAACACTAGTCTACGGACTAACCATGCTTGTGCTATTTGCAGGGAATATGGCAATTATACCCATCATTTCCCTCCACTTCCCGAGTTGAAGAGGATGAAAGAAACCAGTGCACAAGGGGGGAAAACCAACAACATACAATTCAGAATCCTTTGCCCCATGGTAAAAACAAAACATGAACCCTCTGAGCAATAGTATCAAAATACTCGTAGAGGAAGTTCCCGAAACACCTCAAATCATGACATTTACATGGCAAGGGAAGAAGTTTGCCTACACATGTGAAACTGAGATTATGGAACTCCACCAGAAACTAACCCATCCACCATGACCACTACAACACCTACAACACCTTTGACGATCTCTCGACCCCTTGTAGAAACCATTCCATGTATGGTCAAAGGGCCTCTATGTTGAACAAGGCATATCTCAAAGGCTACTCAAAGCTACAACATAGTCAATGACTTAGCTCAGTCTCCATCTTCTATGTCAGCATTGGAAGTTTTACAAACATGCCCAACCCAACTGAAAACCATACTTTCCGGATTATGCGCAATCGACCTTGTCAATTCTCGTTTGATGGCTTTTGACTTGGATAACTTTGCCCCATGTCTTCTATCGATAGTCACCTTTCAAATTACAGTCACAATTCCAAACATTAACATCCATCGTTGCATAATTGATGAGGGAGCATCCACATGTATTATTTCCAAGACAATTTGCTAGAAACTTGGATCTCCTAAGCTCAAACCATCAGACATTATTCTTAGATCATATGATGGGAGTCCCTCTGATCCCGTTGGCCTATTCAAGGATTTTTCAATACAGTTTGACGATAAAACTATGCTAATATACATAGAAGCCTTGGATTCCCAGTTGGATGACAATATCCTTCTTGGCCGCAACTACATGTACGCAATAAATACATTTGCATCTTCAGTGTTTAGTATTATGATGTTCCCTCATGATGGGAAAATCATTACAATTGACCAACTCACGTACTACAAGAAAAATACATCCAACACCCCTGATGGTGTGTTACCTTTCGTAGGATCTTCCCTACAAATGATCACAACTTTGATTGAACATGGACTAGGGAAATTCAAGCCATTAACACTCCTCAGTACATACCCTGGAGACCCACCTTTGTTGGAGGTTTCCCCTATAGCCACAACAACCCTGGTGTGCATGATGAGTTCATCAAACACCCCTCAAAATCAGGAACTCGTTCCAGACACCCCCAAATATGCAATTGTTGATTCTATGTTCTTACGCTATGTTATCACCCAAACACCCTTCCTATACCCCCCACCCAGTTTTTTCTCTCACCAAGTCATGGAAACACTCACGTTTCCAATTATGGCTTTCGCAATACTTGTCTGCTATCTAGTTCCTCAGGCCATGTCATCAAACTCAAATATCACCTCGATGAGCATTATTCCTGTAGCCCCTCCTTAGCAAACCACCCTGAAATGAGCTACGCCTGCAGTGACACTAGCAGGTGCTAGCAAGAGGGATATGAAAAAAGGAAAGAAAGTGGAAGCCTCAAACTCTTCCTCATTGAGGGCACAGCCACCCTGTCCATTGTGTGAAGTAGTTGGGCACCCTACAAACATGTGCCCTGAGTTAGAGGAGTTAAAAGCTCTTTTGCATGCCCCAAAAATGCTTGTGGACCCACCTCCACCTATAGGAGAGTATCCCACACCAGAATACACTAAGGAATTGCGCACCAATCATGCATGTGCTATATGTGTATAATATGGATGATTACACTCACCACTACCCCAAAATCCCTTGGTATCGAGAAGTATTGGGTACACTCACTTAAGCCAATACCGTGGCTCCATTACTTCCCGCCACACCAATGATAGATGATGGATCGAAAACCATATTTTGCATGTTCGAGGAAGAAGCACTGCGTATGGTTCAAGCATGTGCCCATCACCATTCTACCTCCCACCCTTGGTCATTTCCTATAATATTGGAAAAACGACCTCAAGAAATATTGCCAAAACCTCCCCATAATTGTGCCCTATGTGATAGACCCGGTGGCATAAATAATTAATGTTGAGAATTGAGAAATATTAGAGAGGCATTTCTCTTATTGGTCCACATTCCCAGACCAACTCGCTCAAATCAAGCTATATGCTTGCACAGTCATTGTCACATATGGTCCCAAGCACATCATGATGGGCCTCCAAATTAGACACAAATTAAGGCCCATATAACCTTTCTTAGGCACACTAATACTATATTAAACCTATCCTTCTATACTTAATAATGTTTTTTTAGCTTTAATATGTTCATTACGAAGGTTTGAAGATAATTGCATATTTGCGCCTAATATTATTTATTTTTATAAATATTGGGCAGATTATGAATATTTAGAGGAGGAGATAATATAGGGACTTGCAACCTACTATAGGATGATCAATATTGTATAATAAATCAACAAGATATTATGAAATTATTTCACAAATTATGTACCCCCAATGATGGGGAAAATCTAGGAATGTGTTCCCTATCATTTAATGCAGATTCCTAGTGTTGGGAACCATATCCACTATTTGAGGGATTTTGGAGGGGAAAGATTCCTCCTTTCAAGGAGAATGCTTTGTCATCATTTTGTATAAGTACCAATTCAAATTTTCCTCTAGGGGTTGGTTTTTCTTAGTCTTCTTGTGGATAAAACTTGTATTTTTGGAGCTCCACTCTCATTTCTAACAGGGATGTAATTAGATTGATTCAAATAATGAAGCTTGGTGAAATTTTTAACTTCTCAAGCTTGGTATCCTTCATAGGACTCTATTCATAACTTCTATAGAACCCTTTTATATAATTTACTTTTCTTCTTTTCACTTCTTATTCACATGCATCTCGTGTTCTTGTCTTTCCTATTTTTGCATTTAGTATTGATGATTTCTTGTTGTATGATTGGGTTAAATGGTTGAAGTGAGTTCTTTTGCAGGGTCAAAAGCATTATTTCATCCTTGGAACATATTTGGAAGGTCATAGTAATCATTGAGCTATTTGGATTAGTTTTCTTATTCACAAATCTAAAATTTTTGGAAGTCCCTTGTAGAAAATAGTAGTAATTTTCTAATAGATTTTATAACATGCTAATGAGCTTCATTTGAATTTATTCCACTTGAATTAGATAATAAAAAAATTCAATTTAATAAAAAAAATTACCCCATTTCATTTTCTCTTTATTAGGTTAGTAATTTGATAGATTAACTAGCTCACTAATTCTCGAATTTCTAGATTTTAGACTAGTAATTTTTTGCTATTTTTTAGCATGTGTTAACAGGGGTATTTTTGAGTGACTCCACTTGGAATGGAGACATAATGCATCCTATTCAATAAAAAAAATTGTCCCATCCAATTTTTATTTGATTTAATTGGTCATTCAGTGAATTATATCTTATTATAGCAAACCTGTAACTTCATATAGAAAACATTGTAACTTCCTGTAGCACTCCTCTAGCACGTGTATACTTGACCAGATTTTCTCAAAACGTTTGTTCTTTGTCTCTTAGGGTGAGTAAGAACCCCAAGGATCTAAATCTGTGATTGAGGAAGAATAAAACAACAATTAGGACATGCCTTATTAAAAAGTAGATTAGTCCTATTTATTTGAATTCATTCGCTTAGGATTTCAATTATAAATTGTTGTTATTGCCTAGGATTAATTTCTTTTCAATGTAACATTTCCATTTATGAAATTTTTTTAGCATTTGATTTCATTAAATTAACTCCATTACAACATGACAGTGAAATAAGGACACATTGTATGCTGAACATATAGATTCGATGCCTCTTAAGTTTGTATGAACCCCAGGTTGATAATTAAAGTTGGTAACCTTGGGAGTTGCAACATTCTTGTTGAAATATTGAGGCTCATCACATCATACACGAAATTTCCAATACCTTATACATTTTCGAGTAGCAAGAGAAGGATTGTGACAAACTGACATTGGGGGCACATCCTTCTACCAATGTCGATACTAAGATCCAAAGGTGGCCAACACCTATGCATGCTCCATCTCATAACACCAACCATGCATCATTATCTCACATTATGGGGGCTACTGATACATGCGTCATTATCTCACGTTATGGGAGCTATTGATGCACGCGTCATCATCTCACGTTATGCAATATTTGTACCAATGACTCTCATATTTCTAATACATGTCCTGTGTTACGAACATTTTGAAATCTTAACATACGGCATCCACTAGCTCACAAAATGCCTGAAAACCATCCTCCCATGGAGGAAGATGCATTGGCTCCTAGGATGCCTACATTATCATGGAAACCTTCTCCCACTCACCATCAATTTTCCATTACGGATATTCTATTGTTGATGACACGCAGCATCACATAAGATTGGTTTCCTCTTCCATATGAACCTTGATTCGCGTTGTCTGCTCAACATTATTTGGTGTCAAGACAACTAAACCCACCACCACAGTGGCACCACTGGCGACCGTACAAACCCATCAAAATTTCACAATGTCAACTTCATTGGGTTCTACGACATCAACCACTAAATCATTTTGTTTCTTTTCTACTAGCATAGCTAGGTCCCAATCTCATCCTCACGACCTCGCACAAACCATTTCACCATTGCATAATATTTTTCACTTAGATGAATATATTCTAGAGGCCATGAAATAACCTAAATGTCCATGGAATGCCATGCATCATCATTCATTCTTTCTTCCTAAAAAAACATTTGTGCCTATTGATGAACTAACTCATGACATTTGCATAATATAATCAAAATATTTCCTGCCACTAGTATAGGTAGATTGGTTTAAAAATCCCATCTCATCACCAAATGAATTTGAGGAAGGGAAAATGTCATAAATATCACCTACCATCAGGGTAGATAAACCTGGCATAATCGAGGAAATATCATTGGGGGAAGCATGCTCCCCAGAGGAGGTGGCCACAAACAAAGCCCCGTTGCAAGAATATAGGGACATATTTACATGGGATTACTCAGAAATGCTAGGAATCAGTCCTAACATCATGGAGCACCATATTGACACATGGCCTGATGCCTACCCTGTTAGGACAAAGAAACCTCAGCTCCATTTTTCTAAAGAATAAGAGATCAAGTAGGAAATTTACAAGCACCACAAAGTGTATTTAATTTATCCTTTCGCGTACACCTCTTCCGTTTCTAACCCTGTTCTTGTCATGAAAAAATAACGCACCATTCCTGTACTGATTTTAGAAATCTGAAAAAAGCATGTCCTAAGGAAAATTACCCTACAGCCTTCATCAACCAAGTTATTGATGCATGTGCTGGTCACAAGGCTCTATCATTCATGGATGGCTTCTCAAGGTATAATCAAATTCAATTTTTTCATACGGATCAATATAAAATAACCTTCACAACTCCATGGGGTGCATTCGCATACCGAGTCATGCCCTTTAGCCTTAAAAATGTTGTTTACACCTTCCAGTAGGCCATGAATTATATCTTCCATGATTTAGCTCATCTCATCCTAGCCTATTTGGATGACCTCATAGTACGATCCAAAAAGCACTCATATCATTTGAAGGATCTATTCCTAATGTTTTTTAGATGTCAAAAATATAACCTATAGTTGGCCACTTCCCAAAAGATCCTCTGTGTCGGTTATTTCTGGCCCACTTTGTTTGGTGATTGTATTCAAGTAGTTAAGAGATGTGAGCATTCCCAGAGATATGATCAAAATACGCAAACTCCACGTAGTCATCATCACAGGCCCTTTTAGAAAATGGGACATCAACTTCATGATTTGCAATCCGTAGTCATTTGGTAGCCATAAGTACATTTTGGTTGTTGTTGACTATTTCACAAAGTGGGCAAAGCCATGCCCACTTATAATAACACCACAAAATTGGCGACCCAATTTTTCTTTAACCATTTCATAACACAGTTTGGTGTTCCTGCTGGGTACAGTTTTTGAGCATATCTTAGACACTTATTTCCATATTTTTGATCATTTTTTCTTTAAAACTATGAAATTTATGTCATAAATACCACTTTCCTCGGTTATATAAGAAATCCTCTCTCCTACATATTATTTTTCCATTTTCTGTTAAATATCGAATGAAGTGATGTCTTTTTGGGATGACTAACCAGGGTAATTGTGGAAGAGGTATTATGGTTATTTTTCTTTCAAGTGTTTCCCATATACTAAGGAATAAGGGATGAACAACTATTGTTTTTACTTGTTGTTACACTCTGAAGATTTTCTATTACATTCTGAAGTTTTGTTGTTACACCTTGAGGATGTTGTTACACCACAACTGCCAAAGACCGTGGTTGTTGTCTTAAAATACAGTTGTTGAGAATCATGAAATTATCTACGGGTGGTTAAAGGATATGAGTGGTTATGATTGTAGAAGATGGTGTAATTTTGATAGGTATTTTATTTGGAAACTGTTTGTAATGATTTCTATTTTACTCTTAATATTGATTAGCACAAGAATCATGAGATTCTCATGATTGATCTAATCCTTAATTTCTGGGGCTTGTAAAACTTTATAAAAAGGGTTCAGTTCCATGAAAAGGGATGAAAACACAGGAACAATATCGACATTTTGATCTTGTAACTTTCATTCATTTCTAATATAGAACACATCTGGTGATGTTTACACAGATCTCGTGTTGAGTTTTTAACTAGTTTTCATTCTATCCTTGCACCTTGCTAGGGAGGAAGGGCCCTCCTCCTCTTAATACATTTCAACCATCATGTACCCCTTCTAACCTCATATATTAAGGGGCATCTGTTATATCACCATTTACCACTCTTGGTACATCTAATGCTCTAGTTATGGCCTAGGGAAACCCTTCCTTTCCATAGCATCAAATCTACCAAGAGTGGTAAATGGTGTTATAAAAAGTAGTAGATTAATTTTTTTCTTTCTTTTAAGTGTGTATTTATTACTATAATTGTATAAATTGTAGCACAGATGCACTTATGTTTTCAGATTTGATTATATGTTGTTTGTTATGAAACCAACACACAAAAAGATAGCAAAGATAGATCAATGCCTTAGAATTCAACCTCTTCGAGGGGGCAACCTCCTTAACATTACATAAATGAACAATTCTTGGATGATTCAAATGAAAAAACCTCCTTTCTATATGTAGGAGTCTAAGGAGTACAATATAACCCAGCCGACCTAACAATAATAATATAAAGCCACAAAAATAACAATAAAGGGATTCTATGGGGCACAGTAATAACAATATGGGGACAATAGGGGCACAACAATATTAATAATGGATACAACTACAATAGTAATGGGGTAATCACTAGTATTATAGGGACCCAACATGCCCCTCTCCTTCAAAAAGTTTTGTCCTCAACGCTTGGGTAGTTCTGGATGCTTCTGTATAAATTCTCATCATCCCATGTGGAATCTTCAGCAGATAAGTTCTTCCACTTGATAAGATACTCCGAAATTGATCGATTTTGTAGATGTCGAGTTCTTGTTTCTGTGACTGCTTCTGGTTCCAATATAATTTTTCCTTCCTCGTCAAGTTCTAGCAATATTGTTTGAACTGGGAGCTTGTCGCCTATAACCTTCTTTAAACATGAAACATGGAAAACTGGGTGCAATCAAGAAGCTGTAGGAAGCTCCAATTTGTATGCCATAGTACCAATCTTTTGCAACACCTTGTACGGACCATAATACTTTGGTGATAATTTATTATCCTTCTTAGCTTGCTTGAGGGACATTTTCTTATATGGTTGTAGCCGTAGGAATACCCAATCACCTACATCAAAACTTCTTTCACTGCGATGTTGTTCTGCCTGTTGTTTCATTCTATTCTGTGCCAACACGAGGTTATCCTTTAAGAGTTGGAGGACTTGTTGTTGATGTTCGATGTGATGTTCCACTGCTTGAACCTTAGAATTTTCTCTTAAATATGATGTGATGGATGGTGGCTGATATCCATAAAGTGCCATAAATGGGGTCATTTTTTTTGCTATATGGAAGGAAGTGTTATACCACCATTTAGCTAGAGGCAACCATTTGACCCATTGTGTCTTTTTATCAGATACAAAGCAATGAAGATATCCTTCCAAACATTTGTTTACTATTTCAATTTTCCCATCAAACTGAGGATGATAAGATGAGCTATGATCTAACTGAGTACCAAGGCAAGAAAATAATTCTGTCCAAAAATTTCCAGTGAAAATGGGATCTCTATCACTTACAATAATCTTTGGGTTTCCATGTAGCTTTTGAATTGTTTCCATAAATGCAGTAGAAACTGTACTGGCTTTAAATGGATGTGATAATGCACAAAAGTGTGCATACCTGGTAAGTCTGTCAACTACCACCATGATGACACTCTTTCCCTCAGACTTGGGTAAACCTGTGATAAAATCCATTGAAACCTCCTCCCAACGTTGGCTTGGAATGGATAAAGGTTGTAATAGATCCAGTGTCTTAATTGTTTCAACTTTATTTTGTTGGCAAACCAAACATTCTGCCACAAACTTTTGAATATTTGATTTAAGGCCATCCCAAAAAAATTCCTTCTTAACCCTGTGGTAAGTTTTTAAAAATCCTAAGTGCCCTCCTAAGGGAGAAGTGTGCAATTCCATAAGAATCTTTTGTTTTAGTTGGGAATTCTTACAGAGATATAAGCGATCTTTGTACCATAACGAATCATTTTTTCTAGCTAAATGTATCAGACGTACTGGATTCTTGTTGTAACTTTCGAATAAGTGCCCACACTTCTTCGTCATTCTTCCATTCCTCCCTTGCTTCGTTTATCCAATCTGGTTGGATAATAGAAATGGCGCACAACAATGCTTCCACATCCTCATCCTTTCTTGAGAGTGCATCTGCCACCACATTTTGCTTCCCTTTTTTGTAGATGATTTCAAAGTCATAACCCAACATCTTTGTGACCCACTTTTGTTGCTCTTCAAAGGATAATCTTTGTTCTAAAAAGTATTTAAGGCTATCATGATCCGTTTTTACCTTGAAGTGTCTTCCCATTAGGTAGGGTCCCCATTTCTTAAGTGCATGGAGTATTGCCAACATTTCCTTCTCATAAATAGCTTTGTGTAAAAACTTTCCCTTGATTGGACGACTTTCAAAAGCAATGGGTCTTTCATCTTGTATTAAAACAACACCAATTCCATTTCCTGAAGCATCACATTCCACAATAAAGGTTTTTGTGAAGTCCAGTGTAGCTAAGACCGGTGCTTGGCACATTGCCTCTTTAAGATGTTCGAAGGCCTTTGTTGCTTCTGGAGTCCATGAAAATGCATCTTTCTTCAATAATGTTGTTAGAGGTGCTGTTATTCTCCCATAATTCTTAACAAACTTGCGATAATACCCTGTCAACTCGAGAAATCCTCGCAAATGCTTTATGGATGTGGGGATTTTCCATTCCTTAATGGCTTTAATTTTGCTAGGGTCTACCTTAACTCCTTCATGAGATACAATATGACCCAGATATTCCACCTCTTGTACTCCAAAGAAACATTTGGATCTTTTTGCATATATTTGTTTCTCCTCCAATAGTTGTAGCACCCTATCAACATGTTCAACATGATCCTTCCAAGACTTGTTGTAGATTAGTATATCATCAAAAAATACTAACACAAATTTTCTAAGGAATGGTTTGAAAATTGAATTCATCAAACCTTGAAATGTTGAAGATGCATTGGTAAGGCCAAAAGGCATGACCAAAAGTTCATAATGACCCTCATGAGTTCTAAATGTTGTTTTCAGAATGTCTTCAATCTTCATTCTGATTTGATGATATCCTGAATGAAGATCCAACTTGGTGAAGTAAATTGATCCATGCAATTCATCCAGTAATTCATCAATGACAGGAATGGGAAACTTATCTTTAATAGTGAGCTTGTTGAGCTCCCTATAATCTGGACACATGTGCCATGATCCATCCTTCTTGTGCACCATTACTACTAGAGCAGAGAAAGAACTTTGACTCGGTTGAATTATACCAGCCTCTAGCATTTCTGAAACCATATGTTCAATTTCACTCTTTTGGGCATAGGGATATCTGCACGGGCTGACATTTGGAGGAACAGTTCCTAGAATCAGATGAATAGCATGATCATGATCACGAATAGGTGGGAGACCTTTGGGAGTTTCAAATACCTTGGAATGATTGTCTAAGACTTTTTGGAGATCTGGAGAAATAGATGGTTCCAATGTGGAAACATCTAGCGAACATAATTGTGCAATTACACCTCTTTGTTCCTTTTTTAGAAGCTTTGTCATACCGTTAGAGCTGATTATCTTTCCCGGTTTCCTTGCAATACCCCTTAATTCCACTTCCTTTCCTTCCACATAAAATTTCATGAAAAGTTCTTGAAAATTAAATGCTATTGTACCAAAGGATTGTAGCCATTGGACTCCCAGTACAAAATCAGCACCTCCCATTGGAATGGAAATCATTGGGCTAGTCAATACATATTCTCCCATGGATAGCATGATATTATGGCACTTTCCAGAGCAATTTATTGTTCCTCCATTTGCACCCATCACTTGACACTCTGGTGCTAGATATAAGAAGCAATTCAATTCTTTTGCTACCTTACAATGAATAAAATTGTGGGTACTTCCTGAATCAATCAACAATATTACATTTTCTTCTTGATTTGTCCTTCTATCTTGATGGTTTGAGGAGTGGTAATTCCTACCAATGCATTACAAGATATGTTCAGATTCATTTCTTCTTTATCTAGGCTTTGTTCCTGGAGTATATCCTCTTCTTTTGACCTTTCTTACTCCTTTTCTTCTTCCTCTTCACAATCTATGTAGAATAATTTCTTCTCAGCACACTTATGACCTTTAGTGTATTTGCTATCACAACTATAACAAAGCCCTTTTGCTCTTTTTTCTTCCAATTGTTGTGGTGCCAACCTTATAGGTTGTGGAATACTAGGGGCAATAACACTTCCATCTTTATAGTTGTGAGTGGTATGCTTCCTGGTTGCCATAATTTTGCTTTCCATTTTTCTTGCTAACCTGAATGCCTTCTCTAATGAATCAGGTTCCCAAAGGCGAACATCATGTTGGATATTATCCTTTAAATTCCCTATGAACACATCAATCCTATGCTCCTTTGGAATATTTTTTACCCTTATGTTCAATTTTTAGAACTCCTCATTGTGCTCCATTATTGAACCCTTTTGTTTGAGACTTATCAATTGGCTAAAAAGTGTTGCTTTTTGTATCCTCATAATGTGTTGTCAATTCTTCCATAAAAATCGCCCAAGTGATAATTTTTTTATGAGAGCAAAGCCATTGATACCATACAAACTGATTTGGTTCCAAATATAAAGTTGCAATACGTACCTTTTGTGTGTTTTGCACATTATTGAGATCGAAAAATTGCTCCATCTGTAATATCCATGTTGCGGGATCCTTGCCATCAAACTTCCTCATATCGATTTTTGGAATATGGTGGGTCTTCGATCCCACATTAGAGTCTATGAAATCATGATTAACATTTCTTTTGTTCACATCATGAATTTCCTTTACTACCTTTTCACCATTAGTAAGAATTTCTTGTAGAAAATTTGTCAAATCTGTCTTCAAATCTGCCATATCTCTATTCAAATATGTCTTCAAATCTATCTTCAAATCATACATCTTATCTTCCACGCCCTTTATCTTAGATTCCACACCATTTATCTTAGCTTCTGTTAGCTTTTTTGAGAGTGATATTTGTTGCACTTGGTCTTGTAATTTGACATATCATGTAGCATTTCTTCCTCTTCTTCATGAGTCATGCTAGAGCTTTCAGGTTGCTTACTAGGTGTTTGCATTTTATTTCTTTGGGGCATCAATTACCTATAATAATTCTCTACTATGCCCTTTGAATTCCTTCAAAATACATTTTCAAACCAAGCTTAAGCAAAAATTTAAAAAAATCTACAGACCTTTTTGCACTTTGCAGGAGCTCGATATTGCCTCTGATGTATCTCTGTACTTCCCGATCATCCAGTTCTGAAATTGAGACATGCAATAGCCGTTCCTCTTTCCAATGCCACCATTCTAATCCAAATTGGATTCTCCAAGGAAGAGTTATGCAAAATCTCCCACAGTGACTTGATTATAGACTAGTTCAGTAGAGCAAACTTGTATGGTGTGCCATGAGTCATTGTTTCAACCTTTAGCTCTAAAAAATATAAACAAGAAACTAAAGTCTGTCCTCTTTTTGTACCTTCTTATGAAATTTCAATCTGATTCTCAAAGAGAAATTTATGACGATTTTCCCCAGGTCATCTGTTTGGAATGTAATTCAGGAGTTTGCAAAAAGACCAAATTCCTCAGATCTTATCTCCGCAAATATGGTGCAAAAAGCTCTGAAATTTGGACCCGAGGTTCAACGCGATGTCTTCTCAAATGGTTTTTTTTTTAAGATTCTACAACACTACAGAAAAAAATTTATAGCGAAAATGCCACGATGACCTTTTTGGAGTAGCAAAACCCTAGAATCCAAATCTCTAATACCAAATGTTATGAAACCAGCACACAAAAAGATAGAAAATATAGATCAACGCCTTTGAATTCAGCCTCTTCAAGGGGGAAACCTCCTTTACATTACCTAAATGAACAATTCTTGGATGATTCAAATGACAAAACCTTCTTTCTATATATAGGAGCCTAAGGAGTACAATATAACCCAGCCGACCTAACAATAATAATATAAAGCCACAAAAATAACAATAAAGGGATTCTATGGGGCACAATAATAACAATATGGGGACAATAGGGGCACAAAAATATTAATAAGGGATAAGACTACAATAGTAATGGGATAATCACTAGTATTATAGGGACCCAACATTGTTACACAAGATTGACTAGAACTACAATGTTTAATCAACTGATGCATTTCCATTAATAATGTGTGGCGCGCCTGCTCTTTGAGAAAAACATGAAGTCTGATGAGAGGAATTCATTCCTGTAGAATGCCTTTTTAATCTCTGCATGAGTGCTTTAAGTTCTGAAATTGTGTTGAATGATATTTCTTTCATTTCTTTCCATGGTTATTATGTATCGGCACAGATAGTGCAAACAAGTTTGAAATAAAAAGACTTACCCTGGTTGACAATTAAAGTGATTGCGATTTAGTCAAATTAAAAGGTGATTAAACCATCCCAACATTTTGGCGCCGTTGTCAGGGAAGGCAATTGATGAAATAGTCAACTAGTGGGGTTTTTGTTACTATAGTGTTTCTTGTGCACAAGTGTTGGGTGATAAAACAAGACATAATAACTTGGGCATCGCTATAACACACCTGAGCGGGCTCACCACTGTGATCATTAGAACACTTAGGGTGTGTAGAAACTTTTTAATTTTCTTTTTAGAAGTGTCCTCAGTTTTACAGATGTTGGGCAATAAGACAAGAGCTAATAACTTGCACATCACTCTAACATACCTGAGTGAGCTCACTACTATAAAAATTGAGGCACTCGGAGTGTGAAATAATTGCACATTGGGTCCATGTGTAGGGTGTATGAATAAAAGAGACATCAAACATAGTAAATATAATAAATATACAGGAAAAACGGGTCATAAAAGGAATAAGAAAAGCATAGATTTAGGGAGGAAAACATTCATTCAAGAATTAGTCTCAAAGTAGAGATAGAACAATCAAATTCACAAAGGGATACAAGAAAAAAAGGACCACAGAAAGCTATTATCCCCATATTAAGGTTAGAAGTATCTGGTTCCTCCGTCTTAGGACATCGTCACCCTCAAACTAGTATACATACTCCCAAAATTGTAGATTCAATTCGAGAACATCAGGGAGAAACTAGTGGTCGAGGCTTTGGGTTTCAAGGACAAGGGGAAACTATTGGGAAGCACCAAGAGCCATAATTGGAAGAATATTCTTTTACTTACCAATACCTAGATTCAGGAAGTGTAGTAAAAAATCCAGCCCTAGAGCAACCTGAACAATCATCACAAGAATCTTCATCCATAGGACACCCACCTGAACAATCTTTGGGAGGAGACTCATCAAAACAGAGATAAGGAGAATCTACAATGGGAGACAACAATAACAATAAAAATGATAGGAAAGATGCCACTATTACCACCTTTGAATTTCCAATAGGTGATATAAGGGGTGAAGCTCCCATGAAAAACATTCCTTTATCATCCCTTCCATCTTTTCAAGGATTGACTGTAGAAGATCCTGATACTTTTTTGTTTGAATTTGATGTTTTGTGCAGGAGCTATGATTATACTTCGGATGCTCAGAAGCTGAAATTGTTCCCTGCTACTCTAAAGGGAGCAGCATTGAGATGGTTCATGGGACTGGGCTCTACTACTATTCAGACATGGGGAGACATGAAAACCACATTTTTGTCAAAATATTAGGACTATTTTTAGACCAGGGACTTGAGGGAAGAAATATTTAGGATGACACAGAAGGAAGAAGAAATCCCGGAGGATTATGTGGAACAATTCCACTATAATCTACAAAGATCTAAACATAGTGATTTGGATCTAGAAATCTTGAAAACTATATTCATACAAGGAATGAGAAATGAATGCCTTGATACATTGAATCTACTGGGGAAAGGAGATATATCTCAAGAATCATTTGAAGAGATAATAAAACTCTACTTAAGATGCTCGAGAGGATCATCATGAGGAAGAAGTATGGTACGGGATGCCTCCATTAGAATACAAAAATCTGCAAATGGAGGTGTGACCAGAGCCGAGATCGGAAATATGTTCGAAAATCTTAATATTGATCTCCTTAGTACCTTATTTTCCCAACTAACAAAAATGGAAGTGAAAAAGGCATAGGATGAAGCCGATAAAGATTTGGTTGTGTTCTGACCAAAATGTAAAGAGAAACATTCCTTAAGGGAATGTAGTGTCAACAACATCAACTTGTGCAATATTTGTGATCTGGAGCATTCTACAGGCTACTGTCCATAGCTTCCCATACTAAAAGAAGTGCTCAAGGAATCAAGTGAGGAAGTTTAGTCCTCCTACTTCATTGGGTCTAGGAAGCCTTGACAGCCACAAACAGCAGGTATGTATCAATGTTTTTCTTTTAATCCACGGAATAATGTATATAATGCTCAACAATTTCCACAGCAGTACTCCTCTCCCCCTCCAACACAATTTTCTTCACCATGGAATCAATTTTCTCCCTCTCCATATTTCCAATACCCTCCATCTCAGCCACATCCATGGCCCCAAAATTGGAGAGGAAATTCCTTAGGTCCATCCCATCCTACATTACGATGCAACAACAATTCCATCTGTCACCTCTCTTGACACCTACTTGAGCTCCCACTTCTTTCCAAACTTACTACATTACTCCCGTTGAATGCAATGAAATCTATCTACAATTAGGAAAAGTAGTAAAAACCTCTCCTGTTATTACTGAAGAAGAATGTGAATCTCTTAAGGATAGTCCTCTCCATTCTAACAGAACTAATACAACATATCAAGGTGATGTTGCTACACCTGTAACAAATAACCCAAATAATGTTGGTACATCTGTATCAGTCGACCCAATTGTTATAGTAACTAAGGACCCCCCATATCCACAAAGATTATCAGAAAATAGGATGATTTCACAACCTAAATATGATTTTATTAGAGAGTTGAAAAATTAACAAATAAGGATTCTGCTATTCCAAGCTATCAAGGATGTTCCCATTTATGCGAAAACAGTAAGGTGCCTATGTGTTAGAAAACTTGGAAGAAAGCCTAAGGACCCTATCACTATCCATGTGAAGGGGAAATTATCAGAGTTAATGACTGGTCATCCTTCGCTAACTAAATATAATGATCCAGGGAATCTTGCAGTTACTATTTATATTGATGAGATGCCCATCCCAAATACACTAATTGATTTAGGGGCAAAAATCAACGTAATGACTAAAGAAGTCTTTACCACCCTAGGATTGCATGGGCTGAGACAAACACCTATAGTACTAGAATTAGCAGACAGGTCCCATGTTAAACCAAAAGGGGTGTTAGAAGACGTAGTTATTATAGTGGATTCCTAGAGGTATCCAACAAAATTTCTTATTTTACAGACCAAATCAAACCTGGGGGGCATCCCTTGATTTTAGGAAGGCCTTGGTTGGCTACTACAGATGCATTTATAGGTTGTAGGTTGGGCTTTATGACAATTTTATATGGCCAGGCTACAAAGAACCTCAGCCTTTATCCCCCTACAAAACCAAGTAAGGATTTGGGAAATCCCTTGTGGGATGAATTCAAACCCAAATCAGAAAACTCCCAACCACTTCTTACCCTCGGTAAAGCCCAGTACTTTAAGGATGAGACAGAAGATGATATTATAAATATTTTTATCAGTAATCCTCTTTTTGTTACTTCTATTGAGGACTTAAGGGAGGAAGATGTTGTGGAAGACTTGATATTTGAACATATGAAGACCACTCCGAACATCAAGAGCAGCCTGGTCGAAATAGAACCAGGTAAAAATCTGAATGTTAATCCGAACCTGACTTTTGAACAAAACAAAATGTTGTTATAGTTGTTACAGAAGTATAAAAAGGCATTTGCATGGGATTGCATAGACATGAAAGGAATCCATCCTAGCCTGTGCACTCACCATATCTATTTAAAATAGGGTTGCAATCTAGTTAGGCAGCCACAACAATGTATGAACCCAACACTTAAGGAGTTAGCAAAAGAAGAATTGCATAAACACCTTTCATTTATCCAATTTCTCATATTCAGTGGGTATCCTCACTTGTCATTGTTCCTAAAAAGAATGGCAAGTGAAGAGGCTGTGTAGAATATAGAGAAATCAACAAGGCCACCCAAAAGGACCATTTCCCTTTGCCATTCATAGATCATGTCCTTGATACCTTGTTTGGAAATAAATTCTTTTCATTTCTAGATGGGTTTATTGGTTACAATTAGATACAGATTTCCCTAGAAGATCGGGATAAAACCACCTTTACCTACCCTTGGGGAACCTTTGCATACACAAATCTTCCTTTTGGATTCTCTAATGCACTAATAACTTTCCAAAGGGCGATATTGGGGATATTCCCAGATCTATTAAATGACTGTTTGGAAGTATTCATGAATGAATTTACACCTTATGGAGATGCCTTTGAAACAACATTAGTTAATCTTGAAAAAGTACTAGAACGATGTGTACAAACTAATGTTTCTTTAAGTAATGAAAAATGTCACATGATGATGAATGAAGGAATTGTGTTGGGAAATTTTATCTATGCTGATGGAATTAAAGTGGACCCTGCTAAGATAGAGGTAATTTTGAAAATTCCAGTTTCCAAAACACAAAAATAGGTACAGAGTTTTTTGGGACATGCAGGGTATTATAGAAGGTTTATAGAAAAATTTTCAAGAATTGAATCCCCTTTATTTTCTTTGCTTATTAAAGATATGGAATTTATTTGAACAGGGAAATACGAGTAGGCATTTACAAAATTAAAAAAATGTGTATCAACAACCTCTATATTATTCGAGGACCAAACTAGAGTCTTCCATTTCATATAGCCACAGATGCATCTAATACTATTGTGGGAGTTGTGTTGGGTTAGCTAGAGGACAAAAAAACCATATGTTATCTACTATATGAGCAAGAATTTGACTCCAGCTGAACTGGACTACATGGTGATAGAAATAGAATTTCTTGCAGTAGTGCATTCCATCAACAAATTTCGACAATACATTAGGAGATATGAAGTGTTTGTGCATAATGACCACTCTGCCATTCGTTTTTTAATGAATAGAACAACCACTAATGGTAGGGTTATGCGTTGGTTATTGCTATTATAGGGAATTGATATAACAATCCTAGATAAAAATGGGAAGGATAATGTAGTGGCTGATTTTCTTTCTAGGCTGACTATTGATAATTAATGCATATATGTCGAAGATTCTTTTCCCGATGAATATCTCTTTGCTATTTCAAATCACTCACTGTGGTATGTAGACATAACTAATTATCTTACTGCAGGAATATTCCCACAACACCTATCCTCAAAACAAAAGAAAAGATTTGTTCATCAAAGTGCAAGATATTCTTGGATCAAAGGAAATCTCTATCACATGGGGCTCGATGATCAGATTAGGCCTTGTGTGAGGGAGGATGAGATCTTTGATATCCTTAAAGCTTTTCGTGAAGAGCCTTGTGGGGGTCACTTTGTCGATAAAAGGATAGGGTATAAGGTGCTTTCAATAGGGTACTATTGGCCCACTATATTTCAGGACTCAAAGAAGTTTGTGAGGGGATGTGATAGTTGTCAAAGAATGGGTCAACCGTTCTAGTCAAATGAGATGTTGTTACACCCTCAGATAGTTTTATATCCATTTGAGAAGTGGGCCTTAGATTTTGTAGGGCCAATTAATCCTCCATCTTAACAAAATTCATACATCCTGGTCTTCACAGATTATGTCACAAAGTGGGTTGAAGAAAAGGCACTAACCAAAGCCACAAAACAGGTTGTTTCAGAATTTTTGTTTGAAGACATTTTTGTTCGCTTTGGGATACCTAGGGAAATAGTGACAGATGGAGGATCGGGATTCACAGGTCATTTGATCTAGAATCTAGTTGAGAAATACAAAATTTGTCATAGGATTACTTCACCTTATCATCCACAAGCAAATAACCAAGTGGAAAGTACCAATAAGGCCATTGAGGGAATTCTTACCAAGATTGTGGCCAACCATCGAAAAAACTGGGCTGATAAACTTCCAGAGGCACTGTGGGCGTACAGGACTACATGGAGGAATACTATGGGATTCTCACCATATGAATTAGTGTATGGTAAAAATCCTTTATTTTCCATAGAGTTTGAAATAAATGCACACAACACAACACTACAGGTGAACCTAGATTTGGCTACAACATAGAAGCAACAGTTAAATTAGCTAAATGAACTTGATGATAATAGGTTGGTTTCCATTCAACAAATAGATATCATCCAGCAATAGAGGGCTAAGTGGCATGAAATATTCGTAAAAAATAAGGTGTTTCAATAAGGAGATTGTGCTCTACCATATGATTCACAATTGAAGAACTTCAAGGGGAAGCTCCGCACTAGATGGCTAATTCCTTATGAAGTTGATACAATATTTGATAATGGGACTGTGAATTTAGTCACCATCGATAGTGCCAGGACACCATTACTTGCTAATGGGCATCATATTCGATTATATCATAAACCAACTTCAAGGGATTCATTTTTCAATATTGTCCCAGAATTTGACATTCAAAATATATAGAAAAGAAAAGAAAAAAAATGAAAAAATTAATAGAGAAAAAAAGAAATAATAAAATATATAAATAAAAAAAATTTCCTGTGAAAACCTCTTATGGGGGTGCAGGCAGATAATGGTAACAGTTGAAAACCACTATGTGGCGGCTATTACACGCTTTTTCCCTGTAACAATATAATCTATTTCATATATTTTATCCTATGTTGTTACAAGCTTAAGTTTTTTTCTTCTTCTTTTAAAAGTTTTTAAAGTACTTTCAAAAGTATTGTAAATAAGAGTTCTGCTGTAAAAAGTAGTATTAGCAATTACATTTGTTGTTACACCTATAACAGCTAACAATTTGCAGCAACAAATTGGGCACAATTATCCGCTTCAATAAATGATATCACCAGTATGCTGCCGCCGGAATAAATGACATAATCAGTATGCTATCGCCAGAATCGATCACATCACTAGTACTTTTCTACCACATCACCATCGATAAGTCATTTCAAAAGGTATATTGATTTTTCTTTATTTAACGATTATGGAAATTAATATGATGTTCTGTTTGACGGCCGAGGATGACCATCGCATTAAAACTCGGGGGAGGGTGAATCATTTCGTGATCCATAATTTAACCAGTGACAAACCTTGTAATCATTAGCAAATCCTGCAATCATTATCATCTTTTTATGTCAATCATGCCATTGGTTTAAATTACATTTAAGACATATTTCCACGACCCCGGATTAATAATGAGACAATAACGCATATTGTATGACCCCTTGATCCGACATATTTTCCTTTACTGCCCCGATATCTATCCCAATGAAGCACTACATCTTCATTTCATAGAAGTCTCAGAGAGAAAGTAGACAGAGCACAAAGGGTATTGTCTGAAGTAGAGATGGGGGGAGCAGTTGTAAGGCACGAGCATTATTCCATAGAGGCATTGAAGAATTGCTTGGAGGGATGTCAAATTTTCAAAGAGGTTGGGTGGTTTGAATTCTTTGAATGACTTAAAGGGTCAGAAGAAATTGATGCTCTTGCGTTTGCTAAGAATTTGAGCAGGAATCAAATGGAAGTTAGAGGATTGAATTTGGAAGTCATCGAGGAGGTAATTGCTAGAGTATTAACATTGAACTTGAAGGAAAGCAATGGTTTAACCGAAAAATAAACAACCCTACCCTCAAAGCTAAATTTCAGCAAGGGGAGGAGCAATTGGTTAAGAAGGGTAGAGGAATTGACTGAATTTCGCTTCCTCGGCCATGGGGAGATGTTTCTTTGTTCATAATTAAGTATATTACAAGTGAAGGATGGGTGATGATAATGTTTAACTATCATTTTCCATTGTTAAATCATCTCTGACATAGGAAATTGATTAACCTTCCTTACTTCCTATTGGATAATTTGAAGCATATGTCTGTTGTTGTGAAGGTTTCTTCGCATCTATAAAGCTCTGTCACCAATCACAGCCTTATAAAATTAATCATAATAGATGCCCTGGAGAACCAAGGCCAAAGATGGGAAGAATTCATGAGCAAAAATACAAGGACTTCACGTCAGAAACAAGTCGAAATCCCTGTTGACACTTTGAAAGAAGCTGGGGTAGCTGAGGAGCAAGGGAAACCATCTGGAAGCAAATGCAAGAAAAGATCGCTAGAAAAGCCAATAGGTGGAAGAACACCAAAAATGAGGGTCAAAGTTAGCACCCAACTAGAACCCCCACCTCCATCCAAAAAGAGGTCAAGCAAGCATGAGGACGCAAGGGAACAATGAAAGAGGAACATGCCAAGTAGTAAGAGGTTCCTTCGCCAGGTAAGAACAAGACCCAAACCTTATTGTGTAAAATTAAAGAGTTAGAAAAATAAAATCAAGAATTAAGGTAGAAAATAGAGGGTAATAAAGTGAAAACAAGGGTTCCAAGTCTTGATACTCTAGCAAAGGTTGTTGACAAGATGAGAACAGAAATTACTCCAGGTTCTGTATGTACAACATGTGCTAAGAATTTAGTGAAAATAGGGTATAAAGTTAATGTTGGAAGTACCATCTCGGAAGAAACCCAAACAGAACCCTGGGAGGTTGTTACATAAGAACCCGTTGATGATGTTGTTGTTACACAAGAACCAATAGCTGAAATGGAGCATCCCACGATGTTTGACCTAGAAACCGAAACACAAGAACCTGTCAACGATGCTGCTGTTACACAAGAACCAACAGTTGAGGCAAAGGTTCCCCAGGAAGAAGAGGTAAGATTTGATCCACAAGAACCTACTGATGAAGTTGTTGTTACACAAGAACTAGTAGACGAAGTAGAACAACTTGAATCACGAGATGTTGTTACACCCCCTACCGATGTTGCATGCGAGATAATACGAGATTTTGAAGCAAGGTGGTGTTCAGAGAAACTTTTGTTGATATCAAAGTTACAGAAATGGAAGCAACTGGCACTCTCTTTGTAAAAGGGAGTGATTTCTCTGGAGGAACATCAAAAATTCATATATACTCTCAAAGAACAGTGGGCCAAGATGAGGTTGAAGGAAGAATGGACAAAGTGGGAAAGAAATAAAACTGAGAAGGAGAAGGAAGAATAGATGCAACAATTACAACAAAAGGTTGAGGAATTAATAAATGACAAAGATAAACTGTATAGACTCACCTTGAAACTTTTAGGGTGTCTAAGGCCTTCCCCATATTATCCAATATTTCTATGGGAGAGATTTTATCCTTTTTAATTAAAATATGTCTATGAGAATAGACCCTATATGGGTAATTCTACCTGAACTTTCTTAAATTTTTTTCGCACATGTGATTTTGACGAGAAAAGCTTGTTGTGTGAGATTTTTCTACATAACATGATTTGTTAATATGCTATCCTGAACATGATTGTACACATCTTCTCCTATATGGGGGACTTGCAGTTGCACGCCTTCATCTCCTTAATCTCCTTCATGAGAAATTGGGTGGAATGGCTCTTGCCTTGAATTCATGTGACAAAAATGAGGAGAAGGTAGCCTTGTCGATAAGAGAAAAACCAAACATGACCACTGAAATGAGGCACGAGTTTAGAAGGTTTCTTAGTACTCCTAATATGGTTGAACAATCAACCCTCTACAGAAGGAGGATTGTCGGATTTTTCCTCAACATCTTTAAACAACTAAAAATTCGAGCCTTGACTGGATGCCTAAAATGCACAGAGGTTGGTAGTGCAGGTTTGCAAGAGCGTGATCCTTTTGGGTTTCCTAATTTTGTCATTGTTGTTACACGAGTCCCAAAATATGCCTGAATTTTGAAATCAATGGGAGCTTTCTGGATAGGACTTAAACTTAAGTATCCCTTGATCTGACTTTCGGTCGAAGACTATCAACCCCATTACCAATTGTGCAATTATGAAGATGAATCATGGCCACATCAACTGATGGCTACTCAGGGTTACAGATCAGTTGACGAAGATACTATTGGTGCTTATAGTTTGACAGATTTACATTGGCGATACAACAGCGGCACCAAAAGATTCTGTATGAGGACATGTAGTGGCTTCAATTGGGGGAGCATGTTGGGTGAAGTTTTTGAGCATATATTAGACACCTGTTTCCCTATATTTAATAATTTTATCTGTAAACCTATGAAATTTATGTCATAAATACCACTTTCCCTAGTTATAAGAGCAATCCTCCAACATATTATTTTGTCAATTTTTGTTAAATATCAAATGAAGTGATGTCTTTTTGGGATGACTAACCAGGGTAATTGTGGAAGAGGTCTTCTAGTTATTTTTCTTTCAGGTGTTGCCCATATACTAAGGACTAAGAGATGAATACTTGTTGTTGTTACTTCTTGTTACACTTCGAAGATTTGTTGTTACATTCCGAAGTTTTTCTATTACACCTTGAGGATGTTGTTACACCGCAACTGCCAAAGACTGTGGTTGCTGTCTTAAAAGACAGTTGTTTAGAATCATGAAATTATCTATGGGCGGTTAAAGGATCTAAGTGGTTATGATTGTAGAAGATGGTGTAATTTTTATAGGTATTTTATTTGGAAACTCTTTGTAATTGTTTCTCTTTTACTCTTAATATTGATGAGCATGAGAATCGTGAGATTCTCATGACTGATCTGTTCCCTAATTTCTGGGGCTTGTAAAACTTTATAAAAAGGGTTCATTCCATGAAAAGGACGGAAACACAATAACATTATCAACATTTTGATCTTGTGACTTTCAGTCATTTCTAATACAGAACACATCTGGTGATGTTTGCACAAATATCTTGTTAAGTTTTTAACTAGTTTTCATTATATCCCTACACCCTGCTAGGGAGGAAGGGTCCTTCTCTTTAGCAAGGATCGCAACAGTGGTAGCTTAACTGTTTTTCTTTCTTTTAAGTGTATATTTATTACTGTCATTGTATAAATTGTAGCACAAATGCACTTCTGTTTTCCGATCTGATTATTTGTTGTTACACAGGATTGGCTAGAACTACAATGTTTAACCAGCTGATGCATTTCCATTAATAATGTGTGGAACACCTATTATTTGAGAAAAAAAAGGAAGTTTGATGAGTGGATTTCATTCCTGTAGAATTTATTTTTAATCTCTACATGAGTGCTTTAAGTTCTACAATTATTTTCAATAACATTTCTTTCATTTCTTTCTCTCGCTGTTATGTATCAGCACAGACACTGCAAACACCTTTGAAATAAAAAGACTCACCCTGGTTTAAAATTAAATGATTACAGTTCAGTCAAACTAAAAAGTGATTAAGCCATCCCAATAGTTCCCAATGCGTTGGTCTCATATCATGGCAAACACTTCGAGAATGAGATATTTCAAGAATTGTCCCAACACCTTTGTTTTCTCACGAGTTTGAATCCCCATACTACCCCCAACCTAATGGACAGGTAGAAGTTGTTAACAAATTACTCAAAACAATGTTACAATGTATGGTGAACAAACACCAAACCAATTAGCACCACATTATTTTCTCAACCTTATGGGTGTACCACATAGCTGCCAAAGCGTCCACAAGGTTCACACCCTTTCAATTGGTATATGGGGCCGAATTTGTTCTCCCCATTGAGTGTAAGATCCCTACCTTACACTCAGCCATCAAACTCCTCCCTAATACCACAAATTTAGAGTAGAGGCTAGTACAATTGGAGCATGTCGAAGAAAGTCAACGGTAATCACTCCAACATAACGAAGCCCAAAAAAAGAGGAATAAAACCTCTTTTAACCGCAATGTCACCCGTTGATAATTTACTGAAGGGGACTTAGTCCTTTGCTATGATGTTTCCAATGAAGCTTTAGGATTGAGGAAGTTCAAAACATTATGTAAGGGACCATACGTTGTTAAACATTGACTCCTCAATGGGGAACACAGGTTGGCAAAACCTGATCGGACTTGCCTCAAAAATCTTGTCAATGGGCTCTACCTCAAAAAATCATATCCATGATATTGAAAACAACTCTAGAATGTAAATATATGCACCATGACTTATTTTTATGATGATGACCTCATCACATATGTATACTAAAATCACTCTCTCATCATGTGTCGCAGAGGGATCATTCGCTAACCTATCATCACAGGTTTGTTAATGGTTCCTATCGATGGTTGCAAAAACTTGTTAGAGCAGCGTGTGCCATATACTCTCTTGACCTGATACCCTTCCACCGGAATGGGAGTTGTATCAGGCCAATCACTAATAATCAAGCCTAATATGATGTCGTCATAGGCCTCTTAGCTCATGCCTCCCATCTAGGTATCACTCACCTGCATTTTATCCTTGATTCCCAGCTTGTTGTATCGTAGTTGAACATAACCTTCAGAGTACGTGACCCTTGACTTTTTAGAAAATACCTACATGCACAAAGGTTAGCTTGTGGTTTTAATCATATCACATTTTCACATATACCAAGAGATCAAAATCATGTAGTAGATTGCATAGCTAATCAAATGCTAGACTAGAAAGTGTCACATATATATCATCATCGAGACACATAAGTCATAAACATCATATCCATCAAATAAATGAAAAAAGTACATCACATATATAAAAGCATAGCATATATGACACATCATGGAGAGCTGCAAAAAATCATCATCTCGTATATATATATATATATATATATATATATATATATATATATATATATATATATATATATATATATATATATATATATATATATATATATATATATATATATGTACAAAAAATGCTTATGCTGGCCATCGCTAGGAAAAATCGAGTCATCAAAAGGGGAGAATCCTCATAATGGGTGCTTCCCCTAGTACATGCATACATAAATACATCTAGGGTTGGGGTCCAACACCCCCATCACCCCCTGCGTGAGCCCCCTCAGCCTCGCTTGGTGATGGAGAAAAAATTGGGCATATAATCTACACCGCCACAACAAGTTGTCAAAGAATAGGAGACCTCGCTCTATCCTGAGCCATAAACCTATCCATCATGGTCTCATCCAACATCTTCCAACCTACCTCAGGCATCCCCTATGGTAGTGTGACTGCACAATCTCATGTATCCTCAATAAGTCTTGCTCATGCCTTAGCAACCTTTGCCCGAGCCATTGTCACCTCAGCATGCTCCTGCAGCCTCTCCATCTTCAAGCAAAGAGAAGATCTCTCCCCATCTACCAAGGGGCAACAAATATCTAGACGTTGACACCTAGCCAAACTCTTAGGGTGGTCCTCTACCCTATCATCCCTTTTTCATCATGGCGTGAATGTCACACCATCTCTACTTCCACACCAAATAGGCCAACAGACATCCAATAGGTGCCAAATCTACAAGTAAACATACATGGTATTTGTGTAGACATAAATATACATCATAGGTACATGTAAATAAGCACAAAGTATAATGCACAAATCACATACTTGTTCGGCCCTAAGCATCGCCTAGGGGTAGTCCAATCTCTAGATCTCCTTAGAAATCCACACTAGCGTATGGGAACTCCAGAATCATTTGAATATTGGACATCCACCAACACTCCATTGTGGGTGTCCAGTATCACCCCACCTCTTCTTCACATATATGGGGCATCACCGGTTCCCACCGCCTAATATGAGGCTCCCTAGGGGGCCCTATCGGCACTAGCACCACTAAGTGCAACATCACAACCCTCTCGTATAAAATTTTGAAGATGACACTACCTTAAAAAAAATCTTTATGGCTCACCCCGAGGAACCTGTGTGAGCTACTTCCTCATCCTCCTATGGGAGAAGCTTTCTCATTCATAAAAATATCCTCCATGGAGCCTCTCGAGAATGGATAGTTGAGGCCCAGAAAAGTGATGTGGGGATTCTCACCCCACCAGTCATAAAATCATAGCTAGCGCAACCAACTCAACTACATCTAATACCACATCAATAAAGATGCACCCATCCTAAAAAGGACGTAGCCCATAGTGACCTCGTTACCACTAAACTAGGTCCACCAACCTGGAGGCAAGGGATACTGTAGTGCCTCTCCTCATGGTACCAACCCAGTCACAAAACAGTCATCCAACTCTGCGGTGAATGTCATATCCCAGCCCTAGATGTTGAAGGCCTCTCACTCTAACTCCCATCTCTTAATAAAAAAGGGTAGAAATTCCTCCTGTGATGCAAGTAAGGGATTCTAAACAAACTTCAGTAACCCCCATTTGGTCAGTAGGGCCCTAGCATGAGCATCGCCTACCATGTGTTAGATTCAGTTAGTTTATTAGTAGTTGAATGTCTTCAAATCCATAATTTTGCTGTCATGGAACAGGTCAAACTCACAAACATTTTTACTGTCATGAGTTTGACCAACCACTTCCTGGGAAGTCATCATGAACTTGGTCATCAAAGTTTTAATCGATAATGGGAACAGGTAGTTTTTGAGTCAAGGTTCGTGTCAAACTGAGGGTTTGTTAGAGGGTTCACCTAAACATGTGTTTACAGTCAAGGGAATGTTGTTTAAGGTAACATGGTTATAAAATATCACAATTATTTCCCTCTTCCAATATCACTTATTTTCCTCAAAATTTTCCCCATTTGGTTCCTAACCCAACCTATCCTATTCCCCCTATCCCTTTATTCTTTCAAACTATTTCCCATTTCTAAAATATTCATACCATCCCTTATTCTATCCTAGGCCTAAATCCCCTTTTATCCTAGGCCTAAATTCCCTTGCTAAAACATCATTGCGTATGATGAGTGAACATTATCCACATACCCCATACACAAACTCATTTCATCATTTTCAAATCCATTACCCAGATTCTATCCCGCTCCCATATTCAAACATGATTACTTTTAAGTGGAGCACCAATTAAACATCATGTCTAATCATGTCATCAAAGATTAGGAATCAATTTCAAACCACTCCAAGAGACCTCCATTTCTACTATTTTTGATCACAGGAAAATGTTTTGGTTTGTCGTGCAGGAGGTTTGAAGACTAGTTACAGATTGAAAGGTAGATTGCAGAGAAATTAAAAATTGTGCTATGTCGTTGCTACACATAGCGCTACGCAGCTGTTGCGCAATGTTTCCATGGGGATATCAATTCAAACGCATATCAGTTTCAATTTGTGGGAGGTAGGGGTCAATTGTTCATCCTGTAAATTTTATGTTCAACACTTCAATTAAGGACAATAATACTCTTATTGCATTCTCTTTGAAAAATTTGTTGCACACACCCTGTCAGCCATGCATACAGTCAAAACTTAAAGCTTGAGGTTGTGTCTTTTAAATGAGAATCATGGTCATTATGCAATGTTGAGTGGCTAGGGTAAAATAGAATTTTTTCCCGCTCACCTTGAATATTATAAACCTACTCTGTCATCACTATGTAGTACTACTGTCTAGTGGAGTTTTGCGCTGTCACAATTGTCAAGCCTCTCATTCTCTGTCCTGTACACATAGCCTGCCATAAATTTTAAGCTCAATTTTCTAGGTGTTAGGGTTAAATGGATCCTACTACTAGAAAAAAGGGAGGGGATGTTGTACGCACTGAGCCCAACACTCTAAACCTAATAAACTCTTCCCCAACCATTAGAGTCACCTTCGAGAATGTTGGTTGCATTCCATTTTGCCAAAAAGTTCAAAAAGTGGGTCATAACACGAGATTGACTAGTCTGTTTTCCTTGAAATTCCATGATAATAGAGTCAAGTTAGGAAATGTGGAAATTATTGTCACAGAGAAGCTCATTGTAGATGCCACAAGCCTCCCTACAGCAGGTGAGAAGTGGTTCAAGGGTGATGAGCTCAATATTTCAGCCTTCAAGCAGTTTGTTAAACCTGAGTTTAGCAATAAATTTGCTACAACTTTCCCCACCATGTATCTTCAGGATCATTACAGTGAGCTTTTGAAAGTTATCCAAAGGTATTTTACATGTGAGGGTAGATTCAGTAGGGTTTACCAATATCATTTGAGGCTTCTATGGCATTTCACAGACAAAAAACCCATGAACCTACCTTTCTTCTTACTCAAGAGTCTGGAAAGGATGGCAGCAAAGGTTCAGCTTCAGAAGGATAACCACATGTCCAGTCTTTTTCATTTCTCCCTCATTAAAATTTTGGTCAAGTTTGCAATAGACAAGAAGAAGATTTATTGGTCTGACTTTCTATCTAGTATTGGTTTACTACCCTAGACAAAATCTTCATCAGTAAAAATTTGTGAGGAGGAACAAGAAGTGCATGAAACACATGAGAAGAAGGTCACCCACATAGTGAAAGAGACAAATATAGTTGAAGAAAAGGATGAAAAACCCAGCAAGAAACCCATAGGAAAACTTGGTAAGCAGGGTAAGAAGCATATTACAAAGGGTAAGGAGAAAACTCAAGAACCAAAGGTTCAGGTGGCATCATCTCAGACCACCAAGTTTCAAGTTAAAGTAGAAGAGATAGTCAAATATGAGTTCGTGATAAGGCCTAGGACTAGGTCAAGAGCCAAGAAGAGTGTGGAGGGATCAATCCCTCAGGAAGTTGTTGAAATTTTTGAGGATAAACAAGAAGAAAAACAAGAGGACAGTAAAGAAGAAGAAGTGAAGCAGGATGAATCAATGCAGTTTGAGCAAGAAGAAGATCCAATGCAGTCTGAGCAAGATACCATGCAGTATGAAGAAGAAAACCCCAAGATGGTTAAAATGAAAGAAGCTCTTTCTAAGTATCAAATGAAGATAACATCCTTGAAGAGGAAAAACAGAGACTTGAAACAAACAACTCAACCAACAACTGAAAGGGCAGAGACACCTCCCAAACCTATTGCTAAGGATAAAGGTAAACATGTTTCATTTGTTGAACAAAATGAAGAACTTGGAGTAGAGTCCAGTATGCCTACAACTAGAGCAGCGAAGTCAAAACAAACTTGGGTGCAACAAATGAAAAAAGTGGCCCAAGCACCTGGTAAGCCACATTTTGACTAGTGGAAGGAGTACCAGAGATGTCTAGAAGAGCTTGAGGAGAGTCAGAAGTAGGTTAAGAGGTTCAGGAAAGAGAATCATAATTATAAGAAATATGTGCAACATTTACTTGAAAATTGTGACAAAGAGGTACGTGAGGCATCCAAAGCCCTCGATAGAGGTAAACATTTTGTTAAATGGTCAATTCCTATAAGAAGACAATGAAAAAACCTCTATGTCAGGAACCTGGTATTGAATGAAAAGTTGAGGAGTATGAAGAAGAGTTTAGACAAGGCATGGGGACTGGTTAAGAAATACAAAGAGGCAGCCAAAACACCTTCACCTGGAAGAGTG
This sequence comes from Pinus tabuliformis, assembly GCA_031772625.1. Classification (NCBI taxonomy): domain Eukaryota; kingdom Viridiplantae; phylum Streptophyta; class Pinopsida; order Pinales; family Pinaceae; genus Pinus; species Pinus tabuliformis. The sequence goes on from CM062816.1 coordinate 1,582,974,051, forward strand.
CCAAGGCTAAGATCTAAGGCTTTGTCTGAAGCAAATCTCACTCTACCAGTGCCCACTGAGCACAAATATCCCACACCTCAAGCTTCCACTAGTAAGACCTCCAACAAAAGGAAGAGGAGGTAACAATCCCTTGCATGAAGTTTTGAAATTTTGTTTTTGTCTCAAAGTGTTTACATTGCACAACAGGGGTGCTTATTTTTTGGGTTCAAGTTGCAGATGCTATTTTGATCAGTGTGTTGGTATGGTTCTGATATTTGGAGTGGCCTATAGTATTATGGTTGTGTTTTGTTAATACTTGAGGCGTATAAGAGGAAGTCTTGAAAATATCACTGCACAATTGCTACATAGGCACTGCCTACAAATTTGCACAAGCATTGAGAAGAAGCCAATTGTTAGAGTTTAAAGGTGTGAACATGTAGCAGAGGTGGTAGCCAACTCAGACCATCAGTTTCCAGCCACGTGCCATCTTTGGAAGGAAAAAATTCCATCATAGTTGCTACCCAGCTGCTACGCAGTCCTTGCACAGTCAGCAACCAACTGTCCTTCTTTTTGTTGTTTCATTCCATGAAGATATTTTTCGAAGATAGACTAGATTTTATAGGGATTTAGTTTTTTGTATTAAGATAAATTCATGAATACTTTTATGTTTTTTTTTAATCAGTTGAGGAAAATGACTTAAACAACAAAATCTTTCCTCTTTTTGGTTTTAGTTCGATCCACTGTTTGGATCAATGATGCAATGTATCTAGACTCTTAGTATTTATTGTCATAGGTCTATTTAAACTGGAAAATACAGATAAAAAAGGTGGTTGTTGGTTCGATATTATTCTAAACTATTGTAGACACGTGTGCTATGATTTTTATTAATGAATATGCTTGATGCTGAAGATATTCCAATTACCATTACAAATATTCTTGCGATATGATGCTTTGAAATTGTCCTTCTCCAGTGTATTTGTGATCTTATTTATGTTTCTTCATAGTCTTCTTTAAAGATATAATGGAACAACTACATTAGAATTAATCTTGTATTCTCTTTTTTAGTTGTACCAAATGTTTCAGTTGAAAATGGAATGTATTATGCCTTCAAATGCTTTGTTTTTCCCTCTTAATATTCACTCAATTAAATTGCAGTAACAAAAGTTTCATTTTTTCTGTTATAGTGGATGAGTGTTTTTATGTTCATGTTCCACTGTACTACAAACTATTTTCCTATTCGAAGTATGTACTAGACAAGACTTTGTGTATGCAATTGGTTGGGAAATGCATAGGTATGATGCGCCAATAAAGTCATGATCACATGCATCATTTATTACAGAACCCTTCACCAATTCCCAATTAAATTTTAAAACACTTTTCAGATATGGTCTCTGTCTTGTATTTGCTTCCAAAGTCACTAATTTTAAGTTTTTCTGAGTGAGGGAGCCCCCTCTAGCTAGAAAATACCGGTTCCTAATCCAAAGTGGTTTGTGGTTACCTTTGTGAATCTACCTTCAGCTTAGTAGAATTCACGGAGTGCTAACACAATGATTATCTGAATGCAATCCTAATCATGCTCTCTCCATGTCATACCCATCCTGCTAAAAAGAATCAAGAAAACCAAAACAATTAGACTCATAGGCTTAAAATTTACCTTTTTTTTGCTCATGCACATGTTTCAATAATAGGCGTACGACCGTGCACATGTTCCTCAAACAAGCATGAGGTGTTACACAACTATTTCATATAGTCATGCACTCGTGTGATTGTTAGCCATTTTCCCGTGAGGAAGTCGACAACTTGGTGGCATGTTTGTTTCTTGCATGAGATACATTATTGTTCCTTAGATAATCATGCCCTCCCATGCCTATTTCCCCCAAAGTTGCATGATCCTCAACATGGAGGTCATGCAACTATTTCACCCTCAGTCACGAGTCATGCGATAACGTGACTATATCGCCTTATCCCACCTGTCCACGCACCACTGTTTCACCATCTCCCACATGGGTTTCAACTTTTTCCCTAAAAAGGTCTGCAAAAGCCATCCTATACATTCTATCTACCCTAAGCTACTAAAATCACGAAGTATGGGTAGTGACCTCTTACCTGACTATCCTTGCGCACTACCTGGGTGCACAAGCTAACTGCAACAAAAGAAAATAGAGTGTGGACCTAGCTCTGCAGTCCATGTAAACAAGTACAAATGAGGTGGCATATTTCTCATTTCATCCTATATATTGCCCTCTACGTCACCTTCTTGTAGCCTGTTCAAGAGCTCATGACTTCCTTTCACAAAACCATCAGTGACGTTAATATTAGGATAACATAATCTTCATCATGTTAACCTCTGTTCCATTTTCACAACATACTCATTTTTGGGCTAGTTTCATGTTTCAGCATACCCCTCAGGTGCACCTTTCCATGTTCTTCTATTCATCTTGTTTAACACAATTCATCTTATACATGTTTCCATCAAGATTTTATCACTTGGGGTATTAATTATCGAAGTTCTACGTATACCAGTAGTTTCCCATCAAAATCAGACCCTTGGTGACTGTCGAGAGTTAAGGTATCATTCTTTACCTAGAATGATAGGATTCCTACAAATATGTGCATATCTAACATCATTTCGCTGAAATTCACCATAAGTTTCATATGATCTCGACCACGTTTAACACCACCTTTCCTTGCATTGGGTAAACATCCATGTCGGTTGATAATATCTCCCCATACATGGATAACTTCATTTTATAGATAACCATACACTATTAGGATCCATAACCATCCACTAAGGCCCAAGAACCATTTCATTCACATGTCTTGAACATCAGCCTCATTCTCCTCTTCTTTACTTATTTCTTACCAACCCCACTCCCAAGCCACCCCATTTTTTTGGAACAAGTTGAATGTACTCTTGCATTCTAGATTTGGCCTACCATCCCTCCATAAGGAATAGCCCATTTGCATCACTTCATATCCCTCATCAACCTAGCACCGAGACCAACCAATGGGGCCCCTGCCCTCTGCGAAAAACCCCACCTACATCATCATGCAAATCATCATTTTCTTAGGGCACCTGTCTCCGTGTTTGTACATCCCAAACCAATTTTGACATTATTTCAACAAGTGTATAAAAAATTCTCTTAGGAAAAGGTTTCCCACCCATATTTTCATGTCTCAAACCTAACGAGAGTGCCTAGTCACCCTTGGTTGGAGCTTGCTTATCACCACAACATGATCCACATTCATTCATCATTCATTACGCCATTCATAACATGCTTATACCTATGCTAGATTTCCTACCGAATCTAGGGGAATTCCCCCTAGAATAGTTGTTTTTACTGTTGCCACTCACATTCTAGCTCCAACCTCAAGCAATTTTCCATATCCACTTATATTTTTAGCTCTCATTATCATGACTTTTTGACCCACCATATTACAATCATATTTATTCCTCCACCACAAATCCCTGAATCAACATTTTCGGCGAATGGTGCTTCTTTCCTGTCGACTTCAACACCAATCTTCCAAGATCGAATTTGTACCTTGAGTTCTCCCCCCTTACCGGACACCCTTGGGTGGCACAGTGCAAATCAATATTTCCCATTGATGTCATTGGTCTCCCTAACATTCAACATCAGCAAATGTGTTTCATGTTAGGGGAGTATCATACGTAGTGAACATTGTATTTATCTCATTTAGTCAAAGACCCATGCATCATTATCACCTCATTCAACAGTGCTTACATTTCAATGCATGGGAGGTACCCAGAGTCACCCATGCATCCATTAGCACCTCACTCAATAGTGCTTCACTTTTGATGCATGGGGGCACCTAGTTTAGTCTATTTTTCAGAAGCACCCTTGAAGGCGTAAGCAATTACCACCATCGACCATCATCATGTCATCCACATCAATGTTGAATTGATAGGAATATTTCTTGTATGATTGTAATTGTTAGTCACTAGTCATCTTAATGAGCATGGGACATGCCCACCTCTTATAAAAACTTTTTGTCTCATAATTCTTCAAATCATGGTTATCTTTATTTTATTAGTTAAGGATTTTCGCTACACATCTCCACAACAAGTTACTTTATCTCTCAAAAATTTGGTAAGAGTCTCAGCCAGATTAGCAAAAGATGATGTATTTTGGCTATACACTTGCTCCTAACCTCATACATCAAGGGTCAATTGTTATCATATGGAAATTGTACACTCATCTGTACACATTAAGAGATTATCAAAGTCAGTGATCGACACATACAAAGGTGACATTTTTAGCTGGAAACACCATGGACATAAAAAATCAATAGCTTCCCTAAAGTTCAAGTTAAAAAATTAGATCTCACAGGTGCACCATTACCGGAAATTAGCAGTCGCATAGTTATTTCTTTGATAGTTGCATGGTCGCGGAAATGTGCAGTCAACACCTCGAGTTGTAAACTTTCTTAAGCAACAATCCAAACCTTGACATGATGGGCTGACAAATTTGAGCCTTGAGCCCCAACAAGCCTTAAAGATAAGGAATTGGTATCTCTCATCTCATTTATGAAGTGAACCACAACATTGATGAGCCAAGGAGAGGAGGAGTGTCCAAGAAACTCTATAAATATAAGTTCTAGGAGAGCCAAGAGACAAGAAGAAGCAAAACATTGTTATTCTACAAAAAGCGCTCCCTAAGCAATCAAGAATTTCATTGAGAAGAGTATTTCATCATTGAGAGAGTATTCCTACTTCTTTGAGAGAGAGAGGAAGATTTCAGAGAGATTTGTGGAAAGGAACTTATTTGTTGAGGCTTTTTAGCACCATTTCTCAAAAAATTATCTCCAAGTGTCTTTGATTAATTTATTGTATCTCTTCTACATTCAATAGTCAATAAATGGAACCCTTTTCCATTACTTTTTCAATATGTTTGCTTCATCAAGCATTATTCATGAGTTAATTTTTTAGTTTCTAGTTCATGTTGATATATGCATTGTTATCACTACTTGCAGTGATTTGTTTACCCATGTTTGTCCACTAACAACTACCAATTTCTTGTGATTTCCTTGTAGGGAAAAACCAACTCAAGGAAGGTGTACTTGGTACTCCATAGAAACAAAAACTATACCACAAAACCTCTTTATTGGTGTAGGATATAAAGTTTCACATTAGCATGGAGGGGATATTGTGACTTACAAATTTCATCCATTGATCAAATATTTGTGATCTACAATTGGGAAGGCACCTATTGTGATGATGATTGAGACTTCTTTGTTTTTTTTTTAATTGAAGCAGTGTATTTGTATTAATAAAAGAGAGTGTGAGATTACAAAGAGGCTGGAATGAGGATGAAGGATGGGGGTTGTAATATTCTCCATGAATACTAAAACCAAATAGCCTTATCTCTTATTTTAGTGGATACCAAAATGCTATATATATATGAAAAAAAATTCCAAAATGTGCCTAAGAACAAAAAACATTTGAAATACATGCACATGTCAATTAACAAGATCAATCCTGATTTTTTCCTTGTTCTGGTCCATGTGTTGAGTTTGGCTTGCCATGGGATTTGTCATGAGAAAGATTGAATGTTGAGGTGAGAGTTCAAACATAAAGACACCACCCACCTTTTGCATGCTTGGTTGGCCAAGCTATCAGCCTCTTTATTAAATCTTCTTAGAACATGAAATAATGAAATTAATTGAAATTTGGTCAATTTTTGAATCCAGGATAGAACAATAATGAATTTCACATCCTTGGGCTTGTGATATATGATCAAACCCCAAATAATATTTCGTGAATCCCCAATTACATCGATATGTGATTCCTTTACTTTGAGCAATCTTTAAGCCTTGGAAAAAGGTGTATCCTTCTGCCATATTGTTAGTCAGGTGGCCAACATTCTATTCATATCAATCCTCCTTTTGTCCATCGGGATCAAAAATGACCCCCCCCCTCCAACACCTACCACCCTAGGATTTCCATTTGAGGCTGCATCAAGAACCAAGAGAAAAATATTTCTTGTCATGTGTCAGCAATTTAACTCTTTCTTTGTCATTCGCAATATCCAATTTTTCCATCATGGCTTCATGAATCTAAATAAATTCAATCCCTAGAGACTAATTCCCACCCTACTAATCCAATCTCTCTCCTTCGGTCTCAACATTTGATCAGGTGCTCAGTATTTAGCTCAAAAATCAAAGTTCTCGGACTCACTTGAAACTTGAAAGAATGTGTCTGTCTTAACGATAATATCCCAACGCAACTTGTTTCACTAAAACTGAGCTCGTATGAGGAATATATCGCGTTCTATCCGCTTTACCAAACTAAAGAATTTTTGCAAAAAAATATAGTCATTGCATAGTCAGCAGTCAGTACTGTTGATGTGGCAGGTGACTAGGTAGGTCAATGAGATATCAAGTCTCGCCAAGTGGCAAATTTCTATTGGTTTGCAGGATGGTGATTTGGAGCGATTCTATTGGTTAGAGGTGGACCAATGAGGAGGGGACATGTGGCAAGCCCGGAGGCCGCCACGTGTCCCTCCCCAAAGGTCAGACTATTTGACGCTCTTTAGAAAAATTATGGTCAGGTCGGCGGAGTCAAACCACGACCTCGCTCGAACAAACTTCAAGCATTACCACTACACCGCACACATAAGACTTAACATATAATGAGTTTTAGTTATTTTTGTTATGTAACATGTTAACGGTTGGGGGGAGAAGGGAGCCAAGCCCCTCCCATGTGATCAAACCTTTAGAACCAACAGCGAATGCAAAACCTAACCGTTAACTTAAGTGTCGGATACACCACCATGTGACCATTACCAATGAACTGGAGGTTATGCAAACCATACCTGCTGACATTTAATGTCATCACGTGTCCACTAATACTTAACAACCAATTAACGGTTTACCATAACCGCGCTTAATGCACTAACGGTAGATTAGTCCGTAATTAAATCATGCTTAATATTTAATTAAACAGCAATTAAGATGGTGAAGTTTTCGTCAGTTTCTCCAAAATCGATGTTAACTCTAGATTTAGTGGAGTTAACTGGAGTTCCTCTAGTTTTAGTGGAGTTTTACTAGGAGAAATTGAATTTTGCCATAAATTTTGCAAAAATCCAACCAAATTGGGATTAGGAAAAGGTGTTCCTAGATGATTTTGATGTTATGAGGACATTGAAATAGGTTTGAGAAGCAGTAGAGCATTGTAAACAACGAATTTTCCATTTTGATCTAATACAAAGGCCTAAGCCATGGAAGCTAGACCAAGGAGATATAGCCCAGGAGGGGTGAACTCCTTCATCAAAACAATGTGTTAAGTGTTCATTTTGATGGTTTTCTATACATTTTATTGCTTCTATTCAACACTTTACTTTCATGATATTTTGATCATGAATTTAACATAAAAGTTGACATAAATTTACATGTTCATTCACAAATACCATAAAGGAAACCTATGCACATAAAGCAAATGATAAGCAGTTGTTTTCAATTCTGAAGTTGAAATTGGAACAACAAAACTAACATTCAACAAGAGATCAAGTTGGTATCAGAGAAAAGTTTTTTTTCTTGATTGTTTGAGTTTTGTGCAAGTATGGTTTTAATGGTTGCAAATTTGTGATGCTTACAAGGTTAAAGTTGCAGAGAGGATAAGGGAAACTATTGGTTGCAATTCCTGAGGTAATTCCCAGAAGAAGGAGAGCCACAAGGCCACAATCTCCACCTAGAGTTCCAATCCCAACTGCACTTGATGTACCTCAAGTTTTACCTTCAATTGAGATTGAGGAGGTACAAGAAGTACCAGAAGCTGAGCTTGAATCCAAATCCACCATGTCTGGAGAAAGAGAGATTGAAGGTCTTTCAGAAGAGGAAGCATTCAAGAAATGTTTCTATGACTTAAATGACATGGTTAGATTGCTCTATGAAGAGAGGAATACCAGAATGGCTGGAGAGAATTCTAAACCCCCACATGGAGAGGGAAGCTCAAGAGATAAAAAAGATGAAAAAAAGGATTCAAAGGGTAATGGAGGAAAGCCTCCTCCATCTCCACCATCTTCATCTTCCTCGTCATCTTCATCATCCTCATCATCTCAAACAACATCATCTTCCACTTCCACCACAAAAACTGTTCATACTCATTCAAAAACCCCAAAATTAGAAATTCCCTTACTCAAATTGGACATTAAGTTTGAACTTCCCATGTACAATGGTGAGGTCAATGCAAAAAAGTTAGAAAATTGGATCCAATAATTGGAGGTTTATTGCAGAATTTAGAACGTTTAAGAAGATGACATAAAGATCCAGTTGGCTTCATTAAGGCTATAAGGAGTAGCACTAGTTTGGTAGGAAGAAAAAACTCAAGAGGAAATGTGAATTCATGATAAGATATCCATTTCTTGGGTTGAATTTGTTTCTACAATTAAAGGGCAATTTTATCCTTTATCATATATGCAAAAGGCCATTATGAGTTGGAAAAATTTTAGGCAACTCAAGGGCCAAACAGTTCAAGACTATACCCAGGAGTTTAGGAAGAGGGCTTTGTTGTTAGGAGTAAACTTGAATTCCCAAGATACACTCTTCAAATATATTGGGGGATAACATTCCTACTTAAAACATACTATCCTTATGTTCAATCCAAGCAATTTGGATGAGGTATGTGTGCAAGCCACACACCTTGAAGCAAGAGGAAAGAAAATTTAGGAATAGGGTCGTAAGAAGAATCCATTCAAGGGAAGGAGAAAGAGAAGGGTGGAAAATGGAAAGGAAAAAAGAATGCAAGTGTGAAGAAAGAAGGGGAGAAAAATATATGCCAAAATTGTTCCAAAGCGGGGCATGATGAAACCCATTGTTGGAAATTACATCCAGAACTAAGGCCTAAGAAACCAAACAATAAGGGAAAACAAAAGACAACCGCTACCACACAACATGATCTTGGATCCGATTCTGGTGATGAGACCAAGATTTCAACCATGGTCACAAAAGGAAAATAAGCTATTCCAAGCACTAGTTCCTCACATAGTCACAACAACATTCCAAATGAAGAATCAAGGATAGAATTGTTCCATGTAAGGGTAATTCCAATTCATACAAAGATTGATGCATTATTTGATAGTGGGTCACAATAGAACTTAATTTTAGAAGACTTGGTCAAAAATCTTAACCTTGAAATTGTACCTCATCACAAGCCATACCCTTGGGTTGGATAGTCAATAATGTAAATTTACAGGCTACAAGGAAATCCTTATTCAGGCTTTCCATTACTAAAAAATTCATTAATGAAGTTGAGTTAGAAGTAGTTCCACTTGACATCTCATGAACCATTTTGGGAAGTCCTTATTTGAATGATAGGTAGTATTTTATCGACATGAGAACAAATATCTATTGTTCAAGGATGGAGTGGAGTACATTGTGAGAGCCCATCACAAAAAGTTAAACATTTCTTTGGTTAATGCAGAGCAGATGAAGAGACTACTAAATGAAAGTAAAAATTTTGTGCTTCTCATGATCAAGACAAAGAATGATATTGATTATGAATATTTTGAAGGTTGTGATGATAAATTAAAATCTGTTTTGTTTGATGTGGTAAGAAAGCATGGAGAGATGTTTTAGGAACCAAAGGGGTTACCTCCCAAGAGGGAAATTCAACATGAGATACAGCCACAACAGGATGTTCCACTTCCAAATATTGGCATGTATCGCATGTCCATTATGGAGAGCATGGAAATCAAGAAGTAAATTCAATAATTTCTTAACAAAGGTATCATATGCCCATCTACTTTGCCATGTGGTTCACCCATTGTCTTGGCGCCAAAGAAGGACAAAACTTGGCGCATGTGTGTGGATTTCCATGCATTGAACAAAATAACGGTAAAGAATCGTTATCCACTCCCAAGAATTGATTATTTTCTTGTTCAGTTGAGGTATGCAAAGTATTTCACTAAGTTATACTTATGAAGTGGTTATCATCAAGTTAGAATAGTTGAAGAGGACATTTGGAAAACCACATTTAAAACTAAACAAGGATTATTTAAGTGGTTTGTTATGCCTTTCAGTCTTACAAATGCTCTAGATACTTTCATGAGAGTTATGAATGATGTATTGATACCATTTCTAGATGACTTTGTCATTGTTTACTTAGATTATATTATCATATTCAACAAATCCAGAGATGAACATGTCATGCATGTGAACAAAGTACTTGATGTCTTGAGAAAATAAAAGTTGTTTTTAAAGATGTCAAAGTGTGAATTTGGAAAGACTTCTTTAGTCTATTTGGGACACATTGTTGGAGGAGGTGAGCTGAAGATAGACCCCTCTAAGGTTGAGGTCATTTTGAATTGGCCCAAGCCCAATACAGTTACAGAGGTAAGAAACTTTCTAGGGGAAACACAATATTGGAGGAAATTTATTGCTAATTTTTCTTCCATTGCAGCTCCACTACATGCATTGAATAGTGTCAAGAAATTCTTCCATTGGGGAGATGTACAACAGAAAGAATTTGATTCTTTAAAATAAAATATTATTTTAGCACCGATATTGGCTCTTCCAGATCTTAGACAACCATTTGAAATTCAAACGGATGCTAGTGATTACGCCATGGGAGCAGTTCTTATTCAGCATGGTAAGCCCATTTCATTTCATTCTAAAATTTTTAATGGTGCTGTGACTAACTATCCCACTTATGAAAGAGAACTTTACGCGTTGGTACAAAGCGTCAAAAAATGGAAACACTACTTTATGGGGAAGGAGACCATTATCCATACTAACCATCAACCATTGCAGTACTTACAATCACATTAAAAGTTGCAGCAATCATGACACTTCAGATGTATAGGTTTTCTACAACAATTTCGTTTGGTTATCAAGTACAAAAAGGGAATCTACAATAAGGTAGCTTATATGATTTCTAGGCCTATTGTAAAATCATCTATTTTACTCAAGCACAAATCTATTTTACATGAAAGTTACATTGAGAAATATGCATATGATAATGACTTTCAAGATGTGTATGCAAGCTTAAGGCAAGGAAACCAAATTGAAGAGTTAGATTACCATGTACATAACAGTTTGTTGTATCACTTGGGCAAGTTATGTATACCACAGGGAGAAAGAAACAATATCATAAGGGAGGCACACACTTCATTGATTGCTGGACACTTTGGTGTAGGCAAGACAGTAACAAATCTCCAAAGGTATTGTTATTGGCCACACATGTTTGATAATGTATCTATTTTCATTAGATGATGTTCTTTGTGTGCAACAAGTAAGCCTAGCAATAGGAAACTAGGATTGTACACTCCAGTTCCAGTACCTTCATGTCCATGGGAGAGTATCTCAATGGATTTTGTAGGAGATCTTCCATTGTCAAGGAAAGGTCATGATTACTTGTATGTATTTGTAGACAGGTTCAACAAGATATATGGAAAAACAAAGGTGGTCAACAGGATAGTCATTCATATTCTTAGAGGATATTGCAGCAAACATACCAAGTTGTGGGATGAAAAGTTGCATTACATACAACATGCATACAACAGGGCAAAGCATTCTTCCACAAACACGTCGCCATTTGAGGCATGTTTTGGGTACTTGCCAAGATCACTATTGGACTTCATCTTTGACAAAGATGTTGCCATCGATGGTCATGGAGAAATTGATAAGGCAAGGAAGTTCATTGAGCAAATTTAGTTTATACATCACACACTGCAAGAACAACTTGAAAGAAGTAAAAGCAACTACAAGGAAAGGCGTGACAAACACCGTGTCGATCATAAATTTCAAGTTTGAGACAAAGTTTGGTTATATATTAGAAAAGAGAGACTTCAAGTGGAAGGTAAAAAGTTGAAGCCAATCTATTATGGTCCTTTTAAGATTATGGAAAATATTGGTAACAATGCATTTAAGCTAGATTTGCCTCCTTATATGAAAATATACTTTCTTGCTAATATTGAGAATTTGAGATTGTTTGAGCCTCCTCTGATTGATGATCAAGTAGAGCATGTTCAACTGCCATCAATAGATGATTTATCGCTAGAATATCTTGATAAACTTTAGCAAGATCTCATACTTGACAGAGGAACCAAAACTTCAAAGAGAAGGAATGTTGAATACCTTAGAGTGGGACTCAAGGGACAAAATCCTTCTAAGGCCAAATGGTTGCAAATCGATAAGGTGAGGGAGTTTTACCCTCACCTATTGAACAATTGATAGTATCTTTTGGGGTCCAAAGGCTTCCAGTGGGGAGGAATGATCAGGTGCTTAGTATTTAGCTCAAAAATCAAAGTTCTCAGAATCACTCAAAACCTGAACAACCGCGTCTGTCTCTATGATTCAAGCCCAATGCAGCTCGTTTCACTCAAAATTGAGCTTGTATGAGGAAGATATTGAGTTATTTCTGCTTTGCCAAATAGAAGAATTTTTGCAAAAAAAAGTATAATCATTGCACAGTCAACAATCCGTACTACTGATGTGGAAAGTGGCTACGTAGGTCAATGGGATGGTCAACATCCAATCAGGTCTTGCCAAGTGGAAAATTTCCATTGGTTTGCAGGTTGGTGATTTGGAGCGATTTTATTGGTCAGAGGTGAACCAATAAGGAGGGGACACGTTGCAAGCCCAGAGGCCACCATGTGTCCCTCCCCAAAGGTTGGACTATTTGGCATGCTTTAGAAAAATTATGGGCAGGTTGGCAGAGTAAAACCTGCAACCTCACCTGAACAAACTCCACACATTACCACTACGCTGCACACATAAGACTAACATATAACAAGTTTAAGTTATATTTGTTATGTAACATGTTAACAGTTGGGATGAGGAGGGAGCTAGCCCTGCCGGCTAGCCCCCTCCCATGTGACCAAACCTTTAGAACCGATGGCCAATGTAAACCTTGACCATTAGCTTAACTATCGAATATGCCATCATGTGACCATTACCACCAAACTGGAGGTTATGCAAGCCATAATTACTGATATTTAATGTCTTCATGTGTCCACTAATACTTAACTGACAGCTAACGGTTTACCATAATCATGCTTAATGTGCTAACTGTGGATTAGTCCATAATTAAATCATGCTTAAAATTTAATTAAACTGCAGTTAAGATGGAGGAGTTTTTGGTGGTCCCTCCAAAATCGGCAGTTAACTCCAGATTTACTGGAGTTAACTGGAGTTCCTCCAATTTTAGTGGAGTTTTAATAGGAGAAATTGATTTTTCCATAAATTTTGCAAAATTTGACCAAATTGGGATCAAGAAAAGGTGTTCCTAGACGATTTTGATGTTTTGAGCACATTGAAGCAAGTTTCGGGAGCATTAGAGCGTTGTAAACATCACTTTTTCCATTTCAAGCTAATATAGAGGCCCAAGCCATGGAAGTTGGACCAAGGAGATGTAGCCCAGGAAGGGTGAACTCCTTCATCAAAACATTGTGTTAAGTGTTCATTTTGATGGTTTTCTATAAATTTGATTTCTGTTGTTCAACACTTTACTTTCGTGCTATTTTTCTCATGAATTCAACATAAAACTTGACATAAATTTACTTGTTCATTCACAAACACCATAAAGGAAACCTATGCACATAAAGCAAATGATAAGCTATTGTTTTTAGTTTTTAATTTGAAATTAGCACAACAAAACTAACATTCAACAAGATCAACATTGAATATTTTTCATTGCTTTTTTGGTGGGAGTTATTAGCCCTAGCTAATAGACTAGTAGCCCTTTTTTTTATAAATTCAGATATTTATATTACTTCAAGAAATCAGAGTATATCATAAGCATTTTGGTAGCCAGAGAGAGGAAGAGTATATCGACTACTGTCACCAAATAAAAACTACCATTAAAAATTGAGCTCGGAAATGTAATCCACTATCCTACCATATACATTGATAGCATTTTTTACATTGACAAAGTAAACAAAATACCCAGGGAAAAGTTGAGAGCCAAGGTTCCAATCCTAGCACTACTAGCACGAAAAGAACATAGATATTTAGCTCAGACATTGCGCCAAGAGGACCAACGTTCCATGCGTGATGAGAATTAAGAGGAAAAAAAAATAATAACTTTCCTTCACCTAAAGCCTCGCACTAACCATCTTATCTGGAAAATTCACTTATGGAGACAAAAATAAACTCCCTAGATCTAGTAGTTTGAACTATAACAACAAAGGGAAAAAATATCTATGTTTTCCTTAGAGAGATTAGAATACAAAAAAGAGACCTACCTAGAATATGTAGTAATTCTTCCTCTTCACTCCGATTGTAAGCTCCTACTCTAACTCCACACACTATAAATGGACCCTGCAATAATGAATAAAACAAGGAAGAGAACTACAATATCCACATAGCATAATCCAATGTCTCTAATCAATGAGTCAATATGGAATTGAAATACATAAGCATCAACATGACACAAGTATAGGAAAACAAAGTTATTTTTGTATTAATAAATAAAGGAAAGAGTTACAACCATATATATAAGATGACTTTGTAGATGTCTCCCCAATTGTCTTATCCTTCCTTGCCACAAATCAAACCTGCACACTCAATCCTAATGCATAAATGGGTGACAATTCCTTAAGCTCAAAGTAGTAACATGAGGGCATTAATAATCTCCAAAAGCCAACCCAGACTCCATGGGAGGTAGTAAATTTATAGGGTAAACATGGTAATTTAGGATTTACCAATCTAGGATTGAGATCCACATATGAAGGAGGATAAGCTCAAAGGATAAGAGATAAGGCCTCTAGAGAATAAATTCAAGATATATATCTATGGTAAATGGTTAAAACCACCTTAAAATCTTCTAGAAGGAGAATATTCGTTTTTTTTTCCCGAAATTCTAGAACCATCACACCTACAAAGCAAAGAAACATGCGTTGATCAGTGCAGGTGCCCCGTTATGTTACTTGCAACCATTGTAGGTGGATAGGAATGTAGGGTGCATTGGGACTAAAAATAGTGTTTTTGAGCTGATTGACCCAAAAACTCAGAATTTTTGGAGAGATGATGCTTAAGGATTTGCAAAGGGATTATGACAAAGAGTTCAAGGGTGTTGATTGATATAGTTTTCAGGCATATTGAGCAGATGTGACAAAATTTCCAGTAACAGATTGACCCATAAAGTACAAAGTTATAAGTAGTGGTTGATGAGTGGAGTTATTTACCTTGTGATAAGTCTAGATCAAGAATAAATTGGTCGAGATCATCATCTGTTACAATACATATTATCATCATGATATCATTTCTAAGGGAAGCATACCCATGCTCACCGTATAAGCCAATATTACATGTACAATGATCAAGTCTCGTCTGTTGATGGTAGAGAGTGGACCCATTATTAGATGAATTTATAGATGATCATAGCCACCATAAATCCTGAGATCGTAGACTCGATGGATGAAACTAGATTCATGGTCTTCTACCTCACCACTCGATAGTACAAGTGTAACCATGTGAATAAATGAGCTGGAGTCGAAGATGGTAGATACCATCTAATTTTCATCCAATGATGTAAGTCGTTAACAAACATGAGAGAAACCACCAATAATGATAATGGCTCTCAAGATACTATAGTACAATCTATGTGGTGTGAATAGATGAGCTAAAGTTGAACACCACATATAATATTTCGGTCAAAGGCCAATGATGAAGACTTATCTCCGAGAGAAAGGAAACTTGTCATTGATGTATGAAAGATCCAAGGTACAAAAGTGATTTTCTAAGTCAACTTCTTGGAAAATGAGCTAATGTCAACATGAGTTGACCCATCACAAGAGGGCCTTAATGTATCCTTCATCAACGACATGAAATTGGTATGAAGATTTGAGATAGAATGATGTAGATGTAGAGTTGGTTAAGGAACAAAAGACATGAATGAAGGCATAAGAGTATTGTAACATATATCAACTGAAGGAATTATCTTGAACATATCGGCGACACTTTATGGAGTTGGCAGCATTGACCAAAAACCGATTGCAAAGGATTTTAATATGGCGTGAGTAAGAAAAGAGGCAAGCATATTTCCCAACCCAAGAGTCACAGAGATGAAGTGAAAGAGTATCATGTTCAAGAGTGACTCACTACCATTAATAGATTAAGTACCCTATTTTCCCAATTTCCCCAACCATTTCTGGTCAGTACCTCTTTATTTTTGACAAGCTTGAGGATGATAACATATGTTTGATCTATAAGTTCATACTTCGGATGTATCCTTCTAAGTGTTTTTAATTAACTTTGAGAATGAGTGGTTTAGCCTCATCATGTTCGATGAGTCCAATGTTGTTTGATGATTTTACGTATCCAACAAAGGTGTAACTTGAATTCTTTTTCACGTTTAAAGAGTTTGAAAAAGAGACGTAAAAGAAAACTCCAAAGGTTCATTTTCATAAATTTCGTCTCTTGAGTCCAAAAAGGCATAAAATGATACTAAGGAGAACCTTTTAGTCATGCTTGACTAATGTATTCCTTTTTCGTAAATATTCTATTCTGGTCCAAAAAAGGTTCAAACTTATAATGGGCAAGCGTATTTCCATTTACTTTAATGAGTTCAAAAAGACAAGTGCTCGACAATATTTTCATGTTTTGGGAGTCTAAAAAGAGTTGAAAGAGGACTCTTCCTGGAGGAATGAGTGGTTATAAATGGTAGCAACTAGTTCAAAACATGCAAAGATCAAGAGGCAGGATAATAAGACCACTCATCACAGCGATTCCCCAGGAAAAGGTAAAACAACCAAGTGAAAGTATATGATCGACCAAGAAGACGGTGACAATGGAATGAGAAAACAAAGGCTCATTTGGAAAAAACGAGATAATAAAAATGGAAATCACAAGGGGAAAGAATAAGAATGGTTTCATTTTTACACAAGCTTGAAACATGAGAAACTATGCTCAAAATTGGTTTCATTTTCACACAATATTGAAACAAAGAAAAAACTATGTTTGAAATAAGTTTGCATGCACCCAACATAATAACATGATTGTAGGCCATGCCCCCCAAGCTTCATTTCATTCACATAAGTAGACTATTCGTTACTAATAGGTGGATGGAATGAAGTTTCAATTACGATCAAGCGAAATACTCGACTAGGAATTTACAAGACCTAATAAAAGACTCAAATTGCAGGGAGATTTGTTTCATTCTTTAATGAGCTTGACATAGAAAAAGAACTATTGTCATGACACCTTGTTTCATTTTCTAACGAGCTTGACACAGGACAAGGAACTCTTCTCTAGGAACCTTGTTTCATTTTTTTTTTAATTTGTTTGACATATGGAAAGGAGTTATGCTCCAAAGTTATTTACCTTGGTCATGGCCCCCAGGAGGCCATGGCTTCGAAGAGGTTCTCATTAGATGGGAGGACAACACTATGGAAGGATACATATCAAGGGATCTAATGGAAATATCATTGTCCTAATGCACCCATTAATTGATTCACCATATCACCTACTGGATCCATGTCAAAAGAAGGTGAGAAAATAGTAAAATGATCTTCTTCAATAGTAGATATAGGCATGACAAAGTCTGCCACATAATTAACCTATGGCAGTGAAGATACCACTTTAATATTTGGAACATTCAGGGAATGCAAATGATTAGTAGTCAAATCACAACCAATGAATGAAAGTTGGTTGATAGTCACAATTTTTCCATCATGTTGGAAATACATCACTCAAAAGAGTGTGGACATGATAATGTTCATAGCATAAACATAGTCTCTCACTAGGAGAAAATTTAAATCCAATGGGCCCATGACTACCATAACGTCAATAAAGATAATTTTTCCTTTCAAAGTAATATGAAACTAAGGAAGGATCCCTAAATTTTGATTGGCTCTTCTATTAAAAGTTAGCAAATTCAGAGCAGTGGGCACACATTGTGGGGAACCTGAATCTTTCCAAGCAGTCGAATATAAAATGCTAACATAAGCTCCCTCATCTATAATAGTGTGACAAATTATTTTATCACAAGCCTTCACTATGATTTGAAAAGGCATATATAAGAAGGGAGATGAGGTTTTTTAATTGAAACCAATCAAAGGAAATGCCATGTTTTCTTGGAGGGGGTTTCGTAGGAATGGGAGAAATGCCCCCTTGTCTAATAGGATATGAAGAAACAAGAAGAACCTGAGAGGTATGAACCTCACTCTCTATGTGAAAAGTGCGATCAACTAAAGGTGGAATCGATTCAACCATTTTCTCAACCAATGGTTGGTTGGGAACATATTCATGGGATTCACGTTCATAAAGAGTGGGATTAACTGATGATTTATTCGAGTCAATTACTTCATCAACTAGTGGAGGATTGGAAGAAATCTTCTAGTAACCAGCCGGTAGTCAAGGCTAAGAAGTTGTAAGGTTTTCCAACATTTTTTAGTCTTTATCCATATAAGGAAAATGGTGAATATGATGATTCCCTTCACATAATGTACAGTGAAACTTGACCTTACCATTTTTCTCATGGACCTTACTATCACTAGTTGATGGTTTATCACTTGCATGATCTCCAAATGCTGATTACAAGGGTTTGTGTGAGCCTATGGAACACACTTCTAATACCTATGGAATACCAGGACAATCTCTAAGAAGTTTATGACCGTTACATAGAATGAAATGGAATTTAACTTTCCAGGGTTGTGAAGGTTTCTCAACATTAGTTTCATTCATAGAAATGTTTCCTTGGTTCCCCCCTGCTTATTTTTCTTCTTCTTTTTCGTCATTTTCTTCTTTTTCTTAGCTTCCTGGTTACTTGAATCAAGACTTTCACTAGGCAAGGAGGAAGAAGAGGATGAAGAAACAACAGGTGAAGAAGGAAAAGGGTCAAATTTAGGATCAACTTGAGGTTGATGTTGTTTAGGTGGAGGTCTACTTAGTTGAGAAGTAGTTTGGACATTTGGAACCAAGGAGATCGAAAACAACCAAACTGGTAAGCCAATGGTAAACTCGGGAAGGGACAACGTTTCCATATAAGGAGCAAGAATATTTCAAAAATAATGAAAAGGATCAAACTTCCTGTCAAAGGGGTTTCCTTGATTGGTGGACTCAGGAACTATTACCATTAGTCTCAACCTAAAATCTACTAAGGAGTTATTCTATGGTAAGTATGTTGTTTTGTGGATAATTAATTCTAGAAATTAAAGACATAAAATAAAACAAAACAGGGGTAACTAAGAAAAAAGGTTTACCAAGTCACTCTAAATTGTGAAATATGATTTACAGTGTGTAGAGGAAGTCTCCCCAGATTTTGTGTTAAGTGTATCGCAGATAACAAGGTGATCGCCTCGGTTACCTATGGGAGGATAGCAACCTATAAGGGACTTCCAAAATATGTTAGGAGGTATCTGGAAGCACAGTCTGTGGTAGTGATATATAATGCATCATGTACTATAGGAAGAATTCTAATATACTTTTCATACATGGAGTGCCATATGATATACCCAAGGGTATGTGGAGAAAGGTCTGTTATACTTGTGTATGTGGAATACTGATTACCCCCAAAATGTAACGCATACAAGTAACGACAGCTCCTACATTTAAAGATGTTAGAACATGTCTCTATCATAGACCTCTATGTGTATAATCAATGTTTCAAATGCTTAGATTAATTGAGTAAAATTTAAAGTTGATCTTCAATTAAGTTTCAATTTCAAGGCTCATAGTATGAATTCAGCTGAACTTCCTATGACACAACTAGCATGACGAAAATAATTTTTTTCTTTGAGTGAAGATATATCTATGGGAAGGAAGAAACAAACAATAATGCATCAATTAAAGATGCATCAAACAAGAGCTTCTTGAGAGGATCTTTCAATTTCACTATTCCAATTTAATTCAAAGCCCTAAATGGTTCCAAACCATGCTATGTAATCTATGCACAATTCCTAGAAAATTATGCAAATGCAATCTATGCACAAATTCCTTTCCTTTTGTGGAAATGAGAATTCTAACTAGGAAAATGTAAGCTATGAAAGATAATTCTTCAAAACAAACACAAGATTATTCCAAAACAACAAAAGAACAATGATATTTATGAACATCAGTATCTTCCTTCACTAATGCAATGAAAGAACCAATCAAGTGTAACCGAAATTCCTAATGAAATCAAATGTAATATGATATTTTATTAACAGAGGAATCAAATTGAAATTGGGGGAAAATCTCAAAGATCAAAAGAGATGGCACTTAAAGGCGATTAACACTCATAAGCAAATGTGAAGAAAATGAAAATTTTCTTTTCTTTTCCTTTTCAATTTAAAATGCAAGGAAAATGAAAATGGAGCTAGATCCTTGACCAAAAGAACTCACATATACTACAACTGTAATATGAAAAATATTTTTATCATATCAACAATCAAGCTCAAGTGTTTACAACCCTAATCATAAGAAGAAAGAAAAAAGTTAAACAAACTCTCATCAAAGGAAAACAAATCCAAATTTAAATACACTGATGGCTTTATAGAGACACAGACAAATCCAGAGACTCAAGGCAAATAAATGAAATTTTTTGCATCCTACAGGTGTTGGGTCCCTATAATACTAGTGATTACCCCATTACTATTGTAGTTATACCCCTTATTTATATTGTTGTGCCCCTATTACCCCCATATTATTATTTTTGTGCCCCATAGAATCCCTCTATTGTTATTTTTGTGGCTTTATATTATTATTGTTAGGTCGGCTGGATTATATTGTGACTCCTTAGACTCCTATATATAGAAAGGAGGTTTTGTCATTTGTATCATCCAAGAATTGTTCATTTATCTAATGTAAAGGAGGTTGCCCCCTCGAATAGGCTGAATTCTAGGGCATGTATCTCTCTTTTCTATCTTTTCTTAAGCTTGTTTCATAACATTTGGTATCAGAGCTTTGGATTCTAGGGTTTCGCTGCTCCAAACAGGTCATCGTGGAATTTTCGCTATAACTTTTTTTCTGTGACGTTTCAGAAGTCACAAAAAAAACCCAGTTGAGAAGAATTGACGCTAAACCTTGGGTCCAAATTTCAGAGCTTTTTGCTTGATATTTTCGGAGATATGATCTAAGGAAGTTGGTCTTTTTGCAGACTCCTGAATTAGAGTCAAAATAGGTGACCTGGGGAAAATCGTCATAACTTTCTCTCTGAGGATCAGATTGAAATTTCGTAAAAAGGTGCAGAAAGAGGACGGACTGTAGTTGCTTGTGGGTGTTTTTTAGATCCAAAGGTCGAAAAAGTGACTCGCAGCACGTCGTACAAGTTAGCTCTACTGAACTGGTCTATAATCAAGTCACTGTGGGAGATTTCGCATAACTCTTCCTTGGAGAATCCAATTTGGGTCAGACTTGTGGCATTGGAAAGAGGACATAGAGAGATAGTACAGGTAACAAGTTCAGAACTAGATGACTGGAAAGTACAGAGATACATCAGAGGCAATATCGAGCTCCTACAAAGTGAAAAAAGGTGTGTAGATTTTTTAAATTTTTGCTTAAGCTTGGTTTGAAAATTTATTTTGAAAAAATTAAAAGGGCATAGTAGAGCATTATTATCGGTAACTGATGCCCTGAGGAAAGAAAATGCAAACACCGAGTAAGGAACCTGAAATCTCTAGCATGACTCATGAAGAAGAGGAAGAAATGCTACATGATATATCAAAATTACAAGAACAAGTGCAACAAATGTCACGCTCACAAAAGTTAACAGATGCTAAGATAAATGGCGTGGAAGCTAATGGACAATTTGAAGATAGATTTGAACACAAATTTGAAGACAGGCATGGCAGATTTGAAGACAGATTTGACTAATTTTCTACAAGAAATACTTACTAATGGTGAAAAGGTAGTAAAGGAAACTCATGATGAGAACAAAAGAAATGTTAATCATGATTCCATAGACGCTAATGTTGGATCCAAGAATCACCACATTCCAAAAATCGATATGAGGAAGTTTGATGGCAAGGATCCTGCCACATGGATATTACAGATGGAGCAATTCTTCGATCTCAATAATGTGCAAAACACACAAAAGGTACGTATGGCAACTTTATATTTGGAACCAAATCAGTTTGTATGGTATCAATGGCTTTGTTCTCGTAAACAATTTATCACTTGGGCAATTTTTACGGAAGAATTGATAGCACATTATGAGGATACAAAAAGCAACACTTTTTTTAGCCAATTGATAAGTCTCAAACAAAAGGGTTCAATAATGGAGCACATTGAGGAGTTCCAAAAATTGAACATAAGGGTAAAAGATATTCCAGAGGAGCATAGGATTGATATGTTCATAGGGTCTTTAAAGGATAATATCCAACATGATGTGCGCCTTTGGGAACCTGATTCATTAGAGAAGGCATTCAGGCTAGCAAGAAAAATGGAAAGCAAAATTATGGCAACTAGGAAGTGTTAGCTACCTATACCAATAGGTTTCATATTTCATGATGGGCTATAGAAGTTCCAAATATGCTCTGCTTTGATCATACAAAGATCACATATTTCCAAAGGAGTACAAGGTGTGTAAATAGCTTAATGCATCCCAATTTTTATGGATGGTCCAACAGTCTAATCTGGATCATTCCATGGATTAAATTTGCAGTTGTAGATTAGAGAAAGGAGTCTGTCCAAACTATTTAATCTTGGCAGACAAGTAGTTTAGGTAGAGAAAAAAGGCTCCCAACAGCTTAATCTGGGACCTTGGAAGAAATAAGGGTAGAAGTAGATAGAAAAACACAAGAAAAAGCCAAAGAAAGAAAAGGTAGGTAAGGGTCTGCAAGTCCAAGTGCACCCTCCAAGAAGAAATAAAAAATGCTAGGCAAGTAGCTGGGTAAGTAGTTGGGGTTGCAGAAAGGTTATCTTTACCATTGCAGGTGTGTTAACTTTGTTTACCAAAGCAGAGTCAATGAATTGAGAAGGTGTTCTTCTTCATCAAGTTGCAGCAAGCAAAGGAGCATGTCTAACCTCCCTTTCCCCTTTTCATGACATTTACTAACATTCCCTCATCAGTTGAGATTCATGGAAGAATTATGGTTTCATGGTGGTTCTTAATCTTTTTAGAAGCCACATTTCTTGTGTAAACTCTTTTCATTTTGATCTACTCCCTAAACTAAGTAAGTTTCAAATAAACTTAGTGATTTTCCCCCCTCATTCACATCTTCCCCCATATTAACTCTAACTTTACTATGTAAATCCCCTACATTATCTTTCCCCTACTAGTATTAACACCACGGTGTATAAACCCCAAATTTTGTATAAATATCCCTCCCCTTGGCATTATAGCCATATGTTCTCTAAAAAGGAATCAAAATGACATCTGGTCACTTTGATGAACCTATACCTCATCTCTCTCCCTTGTTTCAAGTCATTCCACTCATCAAACCATCATTTGCAAAGAAAAACCCTATAAAAACCCCTTCCTACCCCTAAACCCCTTTCAAATTATGAAAAAAACCAAAAGAACCCACTTTTACCGCTTAACCAAAGTTGGCGCATATATTTGATTTTTCGAAATATATTGAAAAAACATTGAAAAATACCATATCTAAACCTTTCCCGCTGAGCACGTGTCCCAAAACAAATATTTATTTATTCCTCCGCCCGCGTCCGTATCCACCGATCACATCACCCTCCCGTCCACCGTCAGATCGGACCCGTGGGATCCGACGGCCCTCATTGATATTGGAGCGGCCCCCACGACAGACGATTAGCGCCCGAGAAAATGACGAAGGGATACGTCATGGCGCGGCCACGCGTCACCCTTTCAGGTCTCTCGGAGCGGCCTCTGACAAAACCAGGGCCGTATCCTAACCGCTCCGAGAAACCGTAACCGCTCCGAGAAACCGTAACGGCTAGTGCACTTACCGCCCGGTTGCTGGTTCCATGTCATGACCACGTCATCGCCACCCTGCCGTCGCGTCAGCATCTTTGTCCGCCATTGCGCCAACGTGTCTGCCACCGCATCATCCCTGTGGACCAATCCTAGCTCACCACGTCACCTGATGACATCATGCTGACGTCACCCGGCCCTGACCCCACCGATGACATCATGCTGACGTCACCAGAAAAACGCGCCAAAAGTCCGAAAAATCAATATTATAGCCAAATTTTGCGTTTTTTGGCACTTTTCTACAAAAACGTTTGTTGCTCCTGCATGTTTTTTTCACGTCCAACAGTGCAGCAACCTGCAGAACTCGACCAGGAGACCGCCAGCGCACCATTTTCACCTGCATTCCTCTCCATTGCTCTATGAAAACCAGGTATTTATCCTTGAAAATCCTTCCTTCACCTAGTTTTGTCTGTAAAATTGCCAAGGACGACTAAATTTGTAAAAAAACATATAATTGACCGACAGAAGTCCTTGCACCTGGCCCCATTTACAATTGTGAACTCGAAAAACACTAGCTGAGCCTTGTTTGCCCGCATTTTCACTAAAAACTATACTATGTTCGCGCATTCGCGAAAGACTCATTTAAACTGAATTTACTTGCTGAGGAAGACAAAGTGAGACCAGACATTGGTCTTATTCATAATTCAAACAGTGTTTCAATTTCTGTGTGCCCACTTCACCCTCTGGTCCCTGAAATTTACACTTTCATTGCAAGTAATCACCACTGTGTTGTTCTGCCTTCTTCAACCAGTTCACCTACAAGTCAGAAGCTTAATAGACCATGGAAACTCCAATTGCACTGAACATCAAGCCTCTCAATGCCCCTCATAGGGAGTTAGAATGGAAAGCTCTGGGAGATATGGATTATCAAATGTTAGACTGGTTTCCATTAGGCTCTAAATACAATATTCAGATGCTAAATGAGTTGAAAGCCCAACACCTTAGTGGAGCTGATATCCTAGGGATTTGGGACTCAAAATTGCCCATCTACAACCTCCCCCAGGTAAATCCTATGCCTGAATTGATCCACCGATGCCAGGAGTGCTATGATCCATGCCAAAGAGCTGTCCTCAGCCCTACAGGCTCAATTCTGTTCCATATCACCCCAGAGAGCATAAATGAGATGCTGCATTTCCACACTGCAAAACCATTGACCCCCCTCTACATGCAGAACTTGATAAAGAAGGGGAATAAGTTGTCAAATGACCAGATCATCAAAATCAACCAGCTGTTTGTACAATCA
Organism: Pinus tabuliformis; assembly: GCA_031772625.1. Lineage (NCBI taxonomy): Eukaryota > Viridiplantae > Streptophyta > Pinopsida > Pinales > Pinaceae > Pinus > Pinus tabuliformis. The sequence goes on from CM062816.1 coordinate 1,582,999,103, forward strand.
GGCTCTGAAACCATCAGAACTTCTCCTATTGGATATGCTTACTTAAATGAATTGGGAAGAATGCTAGTGGATTTGATCAGCTATGTCCTAGGGTTCAAGGGAATGGAGGATGTGGATGAAATTATAATGACAATGTTGTCTATATTCTCTCCTGGAAATCCTCCAGCTGTACATTATGACTATGCCACATATATTGCAGATAGGATCCATGACCAGCTGATGAATCTGCAAAGGGAAAGACTGTTCAGATATACTTCCTACATTTATCATCTATTCTTGTTTAATCAACCAGGCAGCTTCCTCATTCCCCTGAAACAAGTTAATGCCCAGGGGAATCCAAGGTCAGTTGTGTTTTGGACCTCTGTTTTTCATTGCACCTCTGTATCACCATACACATACTGTGAGTTCATTTACTTATTCATACATCCAGCTATGACATTATTGTATGGTGTTCCTCCTCCAAGGTTAACTGATGACATGAGGAGAATTCTCCATCTAAACAAAACCTACAGCATTGGTAATTGGTACCTTTACCGAGACCACACAGTCATCAGAGTATATGGCTGTGAGTTGAAGCCTTTTAGGCTGCCAAGGTATGTCCCCATGAGGCTTTTTTCCCTCGAATACTTCAGGCAATTTGGGAATGCCGACTACCTCCACTTCCAAAGTAAGAACAAGAAGGCACAGTTGAAGGTAAGGAGCCAGCTGGGCCCTTTCCTATATAACAAAAAAGAGGAGGGATGGAAAGAGGCAAATAGTATCCTAGAGGCTCTCAAACTGCAAACTAGTTTTGAGTGGATACCCTATGACCCTAATCATTTTGTTTCCCTCAGGAGGATAAGATACAAATTGGGTACCTATTCACATGTGAGGCAGCCTGAGATTGAGCAGTATGCCAATGCATTAAGCTAGGAAGAGGGCACCCTAGAAGAGGAAATCACTAGTGAAGAGCTGCTAGAAAGAGAGGCTAGAAATATTCAAAAGGAAACTGACTTAGAAACTTGTGGACAGGTCCCCCTCTCATATAAAAGACAACTTGGAGCAGCTGCCTCATCCTCAACAACACATCAGCAAGCTGCCGTGAATACTCCACAGACTACCAACAAAGGCAAAGAAAAGCAGGTGGAATAGCCACCTCCTATGACTGAAGAGCAAATGGAAACCCTAGTGCAGCAACAAGAAGAAATGGAGCAGCAGGGAGAAGGGCAGCAGCAAGAAGAACAACAGCAACAGGAATTGCATCAAGAAGAAGGGCCACATGAGAGACAACAGCCCTTACAGCAAGAAAGAGTAGTTGATACTCCAACTTCCACTGAGCAACAGGCTCAAAACATAGTGCCTCCTAGGCCAGAAACTACCTTTGATGCCTCGGTCCTCCAAACTCCACAGAAGAAGGAAATAAACAGAAAAAGGGATAGAGAAACTCCCCTGACATCATCTATAAACCAGGGAGAGAAAAGGCAAAGGTTGAATGACTTTTCTGAGGATGACATAGCAATAAGGCAAGCATTGGGCATGGGCCCACCCAGCAGAGAAGCTTCAGCCAGTTCCTTCCAGCAAGAACAGGACAGAACTATGGGAGGAGAGGTCAGCTCCTCCAGCCAACAAAGAGAGGGAGAAAGGACCATCAAGCAGCAATTTATAGACATCAAAAGGAGGAGTGACCCTATCAAGATACAGCTGTACAACCATTTATTGAAAATGGCTCCCACCAATCAACAAAGACTGATGTCTGCATTTGATGTACAGGAAGGCAAAATGATTATGAGCCATTTTATGCCAACAGCAGTACAGCCCCAATCTGCCTCTGACTACTTGAGGACTAACCTGGAAGTCCTTGCCAAGGATATCCACCCAATGGATAAGATAGAAATGCATAAGCAAACGGGTGAGATGGTCTATGCTTCCTTGGCAGACCAAACATTGGATAACTACAGGCTACAAAATAGCCTTAACAATACAGCCTCTCAGCTAGAGTTGGAGAGAGCATCATCCCAGGCAAAGGACAACAAAATAAGGTCCTTGGAAGACATAATCATTGAGATTGGGCATGACCCCAAAGATATCAAAGGAATACAAGAGATATTGAAGTTGAGGGATGCTGACATGGCTGCCTTGAGGAAAAAGATCAAACTCCCAGCTACCATTCACCCTCAAACAGATGAAGTGGCTCAGCAAAGACATGAGCAGGATGCCACAACCTTGATGATTTCCCTTTATAAGCAGCTTATGAAAGCACAAGAAAAGTTGGGAGAATCAGAGGCCGCACAAGCAGCATTGCAAACAGCACTGAAACAAAAAGAAGAGGGTCAGACCTCTCAGCCTCCTCTGGTCATCAATCTTGAGGAAACTTCTCCTATCACTGCTCCTCCTCCTCAACAGACTGAACAGACAGCAACATCTACTTCAGCAGCACCAACAACCACAGAGTAGGCCCAAAGCCTGGATATGCAAAAGCTGAAGAATGAAATTCAAATCCTGGAAGCTCAAATGACCGAGTTAAATGAGACCAGGGAAAAATTAGCCAAAATCAATGACAGACATGATAAATCAAAGAGAGAAGTGGCAGAAAAGGGCAGGGAAATCAAAGCCCTTAAAGACAAGATCAAAGAGCTGGAAAATGAGCTCAAATTAGATAAAGTTATAGCTGGGCTCAAGGCAATGCTATGGGCCAACATTGGCCAGTCTATTACTGACCAATGGCAGTATATAGAGACAATACATGAGCAGCTAGAGCTCATCCCAAAAGCACAAGCTGAAATTCACAAGTCAAGGGCTGCCCTAGGCAACATGCCTGAAGTTGCCACCAGGATGATTAATGTGCTGAATAACAGAACAAGTACTCAGCTGGCAAACATGGGAATTCCCAATAGAACTGAGACCATTCAGTTGATCAAAAGGGTTCTCACATTGAGAAATTTGGTGCAGACATTAGAGAGAAGAACCCAGGACATGCAGACCGAGGTGAAAAGGTTCAAGGATAAATTCTTAGTGCTGCAAAACAGAGGACTCCCCAGCTTACTGAACAGCACAGGGAGACTGCTCATTCATGAGCAGTATGCCAAAAGAGTGAATGCATTTGCCACAAACGAAATCAATGAGAAGCCCAGCAACTCAGAAGAAACAGGGCCAGCTACAGGACAGACTATCTACAACAAGGTAGAAAGTCTATTTTTTATAATGAATGAGATCAAACACCTGTTTGAGGTGGCTCCCAATTTTTACAAGTATACAGAGGCAGAGGAGACTATGGATGCAATTCTCAGGCATCAACTCCCTACACAAGACTGGTGGACAAATACAATACAGAAAATTTTATAGACAGTGAGTCATTCACCAAATTTTGTTTTTTAAATATGAATTGTTGTGTAAAGCACAGTTCAACAAAATCAGCATGCATTAAAGATTAGAGCTGAGCCAACTCCGCAAAGTTGCTCGGTCACCACAGCAGCAATCACAGTCACAGGTGGCAGGGCCGAGAAAATACAGCACAACAAATATAAAGGCACATGTTTTCAGCATTAAAGCAAAGCGTTTCAACCGACTCAGTGACCTCCAAAGGTCAAAATATCCTCTGACGGACTTAAAGAGCAGTTATGCTGCATTCAAAGCTGTAATAACTTCTTTTCTACTTTCTGTACGAAGTAATGAAGATATTTCTCTCTCAGATGACTCAATGCCTAAGATATTTTGTATAAGCATTCATATAAATTCCCCTTCGCAGGAGTTTGCAAGGTTGTTGTTGATTTCTCCTGAAGAAGTTCTTATGCTGTAATCCTTTCAGAAGTTTAATAAAGAAAGTGATGGAATTTCTCGGATTTCTGAAGTGTTGAATGCGTTCTGGTGTCTGTTGAAAACTGCTGGATTCCTGTGTATTACAGAACACAATAAGTCTCTGTAACTCTCTCTGTTATGTGTTTTGATTTGTTAAAATCCATATATGTTTCTAATTCCTGAATATTTAGCAACAAAGAAAAAGAATAACTTCAGGACTTATTCAAGAAATACCCTGAGTTCAATCTGTGTTGTCAATGAATGTTTTCTTCAGCTGTAATCTTGATAAGTGTAATTCTTAATTGCTGTACTTTCAGAATACATCTTTCACAGTGACCTTTGTTTCAGGAATTCAAGTTTGCTCCTGTGCAACGTGTTTCACTTTCACCTCACCAGCTTAATAGGGAATTCTTAATTGCTTTCTGTTGGCTAACATGTTTCACCATTTAAGTTAAATTTGTTTGTCTGAGATACACAATCGGCCCTGCAGTTTGAACACCACCAATCCTGCATTTCAAAGCATTTCACAACTCCAGACTCCATTGCCCAATGATATATTACTCTCTAAACACTACATCTTAAGCCCTGAAAGAAATCCTTCAACCAAAACATAAACCAAAACCTGAGCATAATACCTAGCCTAAAACACCTTCATAACAGAGACAAATCATAAAGAGAGAGCCCTCTCTGATTACAGTTTGGCTAGAAACTGTGATCCAAAGATTGGTTAGTGGTTACCCCGGCCGTATTCCCTTGGGAGTCATAGGGAACAACCTGGGTGTTAACATAATTGGCGACTCCACTGGGGAGTGCTTGAGATTTTCAATTACTATATATCTTCCTTAGCTACTATCAAGCCTGAAATTAGTCAAGAGGCCTTTAATCTGTTTCTGTATCACATTAACAGCTTTAGGGAAGAGCTTTTTAGGGAATCTTCATCTTAGTTTTGAAATATATATAGCCACTCCAAAATCTTCATCCAATCCTTACAGATATAAAAACTTCCTATAAAAATCCTAAAAAACAGTTAGAAGCTGGCTCCCAAGAAAAATCCACGGCATACTAGGGCAAATCCTGACCCTAATCCACCCATCATTGTTGATAATCCAAATACCATCCCTAGAAACATCAGGAGACAGCAAAGGCAGGAGCAGCCTGCTGATTTGACTTCAGAGTCAGATCATCCCAGCCTCATCCCCACCCCATGCAAGGTCCTTTGCCGGTCTACCCCTAGTTCCCCTAGTTCACCATCCACATCTCAAACTCCTCCTCTCACATCCTCATCCACTGCTCATATCCCCTTGACCAACACTCTAGGTTCACCCTTACTTGTCACCCCTGTGGTACCCACTGTTCCTATTATCCCAGCTGCCCCTGTTAATCCTCTAAATCCTGTAAATATGGCTAACAGATATGCACCCTTGCAGATACCAGCTAATGCTGCAGCTCTACCCCAAGACTACCAAACCAAAATCTCATATTTTGACTCCAATGGCCCTCTGACAGCTGTCCAGCATGCTAAGAGGATGCAAGACCATTTTGAGACCTATGAAATAGATGATGACAGTGTCAGAATGAGGATGTTTGTTCAAAGCCTAACTGGGGATGTAAGAACTTGGTTTAGATCCCTGAATGCAAACTCCATTACAACTCCTGATGAACTGTATCAAGCCTTTACTAGTAGATGGGAAAAGAAGAAAGATCCTCTGCACATACTTGGGGAATATGACACTATCAAAAGAGGTCCCCAAGAGACTGTTTTGGAGTATTGTGCAAGATTTAACAATGTATATAACGCGATTCCACAAAATTTAAGACCTCCTCCTGATCTAGCTTTGTACAAGTTCCCTGATGGTTTTGACCCTGACATGGCCTATCAGTTGAAGGAAAGAGATCCTCAATCCCTTGCAGAGGCCCAAAGGGTTGCTGTTACAGTGGAAGCCAACCTCATTTCCAAAAGAAACAGAGCAAGGTTGGAAAAGAGGACCGTTTTCAAAGAAGAACCCTCTGCCTTTGATCAAAAGCTAGATGCAATACTCAATGGAATGAAAAGATTGGGTGATAGAGTGGAATCGGTTGAAAGAAAATCATCATGGGAAGCACCACAAAACAACCCTCCTAGGAATCCAAATTTTAGGAGAACTCAAAACCCAGGCATTGGCAAGGCCAGTGCTGATCAAGACATAAGACCCCCTTTCCAAGAAAATTATGCAGAAACTTCCACATCAACAGAGCCCAATGAAGATCCTGAGATTAATTTAATGGGTCTAGATGGTGAAAGTCAAGTTTTCTTAACACAAGAAGATCATGAGGATGATGAAATCAAACTGTTCCAAACTAAATCAGGTGAATCCTTTAACTTTAAACAAGGCTATGACACTGTTGTTTATGAAGTCCATAAACAATACAAGCTGAGGAGCAGAACTGTGAATGTAAACCAGCCTGAAAAAATAAAGGATAATCAGTAGCCTGAAAGAGTTGTAGTCACAGAACCTAATGACAAAACAAAGTCACCTGCAAAAGAAGTAATTGTTGAGGAGATCACTGAACCACTCTCCTCAAAACAGCAACCTATGGTCACTCCCCCTTCTCATCCTTATTCAACTATTTCTCCTCAAGAGATGAGTAAAAAGGATAAGTCCCAAAGTCAAGATAAAAATCAAGAAGAAGATTTAATGAACAAGGAAAGGACTGTTATCTATAATCCCAAAACCCAATCTGAAAAACCTTTTGACCTAGAGACTGAAATTGGCAAACTAAAGATAGCTGTTCCTCTTTTAGAACTAGCCAAGCATGACATCTATAAGCTACAGATCAAGAAGTCCCTTCAACTCACTAACAGCAAAGATGATGTCAATGTGTTAGATGACACTCCAGAATTATTGTTTGGCCCAGAAGTGGATGGAAAAACAATAGTCACAGGGGTACTACCTTTTTATGTCAGCTTACATATTCATGACAAAATACTACACAATGCAATGTTTGATTCAGGTGCTTCTCACAACCTCATGCCAAAAGCAGTCATGGAAAGATTGAATTTGGACATAACAAGACCATACAAAGACCTGTTTTCTTTTGACTCCAGCCAAGTCAAGTGTCTAGGTCTCATAAAAGACTTATGTGTGTCCCTGGTTCAATACCCAAACAAGACAATCCTAATGGATGTGGTAGTTGCTGATATCCCACCTAAGTATGGGATGTTGTTGTCAAGATCTTGGGGAGCTAAACTCCAGGGCTCCCTGCAATTAGACATGTCATATGCCACCATCTCCGTTTTTGGGCAACCAAAAAGACTGTACAGAGAAACACTCATGAAATACATGGTCAGCAGTGAAGAAAAGCCTCAAAATTTTCCTATATATGCTGTCCATTCAGACATAGACTCATACATTCTCTTCAATGACACCACTACTCCCTCAAGAAGTGAGGTTGAGACCAAGATATTCATACAAGAGGAAGACTCAAATGAAAGTATTACTACCCATGAAACAACAGTCAATCAAACACTAGATGTTGCTGCTGCCCTAGTTGTCAAGAACATCCAATCAAACGATGAGACTGTCCTAGAAGACAAGCTAGAGAAAAAACCACAACTGCTACTCACATTGCCAGCCCATGAACAGATCATTAAGTCTCCTTCCCAACAGGATATTCTATGGTTCCTTGAATTTGATGGTTCAGTCAACAAATTAGGGGCAGGAGCTGGAGTTTGGGTACACAATAAAGAAAATAGTCATGCAGAGGGCAGAGATTATAGATTGAATTTCAGATGTACTAACAACATGGCAGAATATGAAGCTCTTTTACTAGGCCTCAAGTTACTAAAGTTCTTACAAGCTGCCAGGGTTTCAATCATGGGTGATTCAGATTTAGTTATTCAACAAGTGAAGGGAAACTTTGTCACCAATGACAAAAGACTAAGGACTTATAGGTCTGCTGTTGCTGAGGTACTAAACTTTTTCTCTGAATCCCAAATCACTAAAATTCCTAGAGCCCACAATCTACATGCTCATAGTTTAGCCACCTTTGCAAGTACCTGCAAGTTACCTTTTGAGCCCCATCATTGTTTTACAGCTGAGGTAAAACACAGACCCTCCATTCCAAACAATGTTAATGATTGGCAAGTATTTGAGGATGACAAGCAAATAAACCACTTTTTAACTATGCAACAAGAATTTGCAGGATTAAATATTGACACTGATACAGCAAGTCAATCACAATACTTGATACAGCAAGTCAATCACAAATACTTGATGGAGCAAGTCCATCACAAATACAGTTTCAACAGATTGCTCACCCAATATCACCCAGAACAGCAAAACAAATGCTAAATCCAACTATTTTCAACAAGGACAACATTCAGCAAATTCAATCAATCAATTGTGAAGAAGTGGCCAACGCTGAAACTGAAATCATAGAGCTGAAAGACAATTTTCTACCAACAGGCCTAACTCCGCTAGAGGACATCTTTGATTCAAATGATATTCCCACAAAACCAAAAATGCAGCCCTTAAATGCAACCATTGAAGAATGCAACATAGGTACAATTGACAAACCCAAAATAATTAAATTGTCTGCATCTTTGCCTCCTGATCAAAAGCCTAAATACATTGACCTCTTTAAAGAGTTCCAGGATGTCTTTGCATGGAGTTATGAGGACCTAAAGTCCTATGACACCTCTGTTATCCAGCATACTATCCCTCTCAAGCCTGATCAAAAGCCCTTTAAACAAAAATTGAGGAGAATCAATCCTATGCTTCTCCCAGCAATGGAACAAGAAGTACAGAAAATGTTTAAGGCAGGCATCATAGCACCAATCAGATTCTCTGAATGGATCTCCAACTTAGTCCATACAAGAAAGAAAACTGGTGAAATTAGGCTGTGTGTGGACTTAAGGAATCTGAACCAAGTATCCCTCAAAGACAACTATCCCTTACCCAAGATGGATCACATTCTCCAAAGAGTGGTAGGGGCCTCAAGGATCTCATTACTGGATGGGTTTTCAGGCTTCAATCAAATCCTGGTACACCCTGATGATCAAGACAAAACAGCATTCACTACCCCATGGTGTTGTGGGGAAAAGTATCCAACACGGAATGACCCTATCCCACTATAAGGGTGACAGTTCCTTAGCAACAGCTGAAAGCAAAGCTATCTAAAGTTTCTTCTTTATGACATGCAAGAGATAAAAGGAAGAGATCCACTTACCGATGTCTTGCGCAAATGGTCGATCCAATCTCCTTTGATCGCCGCTTGCTCCCAGCTCCAAGTCTTTTCACGGGCCCAGCTACACGAGATCCTGCAAACAAGACAAAGAAAGGAAACTACAAGAAGCATGCATTCATAACTGATTCAAGGATTAGCATAAATCAAAGACGCAAGTAAGACAATACACCATTGAAACACATGCGAATAGAAGAACCTCAAAAGCTTTATTAATATATGGAAGTAAGGTTCAGGCGGTGATACAACCATGAGAGGTCCAATCCAGCATCACCTTCCCGACGGAGAGAAATCTCTTCTTCACCTCCCTCAAGCAATCACCCAATGCTCACAACTGTAAACCAACAGCAATTCTTTGCACTAAATTCCGGCCTCCCAGATCCCATGGGATGAGATCCTTATATAGAGTTTTGGAGTGAAGATAAGTCAGCTTGATGTGTGACTTGTTGTCCTCTTCAACTCCAGTTGTTCTTCAGTCCTTCACTCAGAGTTTCTGCCTTCCACTTGGAGTTTTAGAACCTCTTAACTCATCATTAGGCGAATCTTCTGATCCAAGTGTCAATTTAGAAGCTTCCTGGGCACTGGCACATTGAGAAAAGATTCCTCCACATGTCCAAGTACGCTCAGCGCAGGTAGCCTTTGTCCTACTTGCTCTGCAACGCAGGTAGCCTTTGTTGTACCTGCTATGCAGCGCAGATGCCTAGTGGAGCAGCTGCAATGATCCAAAACTGACCTGTTTTTGAGTGTTTTTAGTGGAGAACTGAACTGTAGTGCTGTGGTTTGCTGACCTTGTTCCTCTAGGGGTAGGAACAACATGTTTGGGGACTTTGGATCCCTCAGATTATTGACATTTCATGCTCTATGCTGTAAGGCACAAAAATGTCTATAACAGTTGCCCCCTAAAGTATGAGGTCGTTTATCGGGTGAAATGCTTTATTAGGAGGATCCGAAGTTCATTCAATCGCCGGGAGGTGACCTGTAACAAAATACAATACAATACATTATCTTTTCATACTTTCTTTTCATGATCTAGCTGATGCGGGCATTTCCCATGCTCAGCTTTATAAATACGTTTGTTGTACATAAACAGACGATCGTCTGATAATAGACTGATAATTCTCTGCTTTTAATTATCATCCTTTTAGTAGGATGACCATCTGCTGCACATGCCTATGTCTTTATCTCCTGAATATATATCGCAGCCCAGATGGATGAAACTAGATCCGGGGTCTTCAAACTTCCGATCTTCACACTAAGTACAAGTCGATCCATGTGAGAATTTCTTGAAGTCGAACATGGAAAGACATCGCTTGATTACCAGTCAATAATGTAAACCGTTAACAAGCGCGAGAGGAATCACCGATAATGATGATGACCCTCAAGGTACTGCAGCACAATTCACGTGGCGTGAATATAGGATCTGACGTCGAACACCACGCAAAGTCTTCCGGTCGAAGGTCATTAATGTATACCTATCGCCGGAAGTGAGAAACTTGCCATTGGGGCATGCAAGCTTCAAAGTACTGAGGGGGTGTTCCTAGATCAACTTCTCGGATAATGAGCTGATGTCGACAAGAAGTGATCCGTCAAAGGAGGGCCTTAATGAATCCCACATCAGTGACACGGAACGGAGCTAGTGATGATGGTGAAAACGATCTGTGAAATATGATTCAGGGTGGCGGTCATGGAAGGATGAAAGATGATGTATGGTAGTGGATGGGACCCGGTTGACACTTTCTGAATGACATCTCTTGAACATATAACGATACTGATGTGATGGATCGGTAGCATTACCCCATGTATGGATGGTATGGCGAGACCATGGTGAAGGGACCGGTGAATGATAATAACCCAACCCGATATTTATGGAGGCAAAAGTGTCATGTTCAAGAGCGACCTGCTACCATTAAGCTTTGAGGTTCTTCCTAATTTTTCCCCAGTCATTTCTGACCAGTACCTCTTTATTTTTGTCAAGCTTGAGGAGGATAACATATGCTTGATCTATAACCTGCCCTTCGGGCAAGCCCATCGCTATGTTTTTAATGAGCTTAGCGATAGGGAAACTCGTTCTCGTCTAAAGACAAGTTTGTCGCTATCCAATATTTTTTAACGAGCCCAGCGACAACGACAACTCGGTCCTTTTCACTTTTAGAGAGTCTGAAAAGGGTACATAAAGTGGACTCCAGGGGTCCTTTTTCGTCATCAAATCCCTTAAGTCCGAAAAAGTATAAAACAATACAGAAGGGATGAATGTTCGATATCTTTATCGAGCCGAACTAGACAAGCGCTCGATCTTTTTGTGCAATAATCCCTCAGGTCCAAAAAGATTAAAATCTAGAGGAGGGATAGCTCTTCCAGTCCTTTTAACGAGCTGGAAGGCCAAAACTCGGCAAACTTTTCATATTTTACGAGTCAGTGAAAAGAGCTCAAAAAAGACTCGTCTTTTGAGGAACGAGTGATAAACAGGGATAGCAGCAGATTCCAGGTATAGGTTGAATTTTCCAATCACGGCAGTATTACAAGGATGGCTAGGTGAAATCACTCTTCGCAGCTGTTCCTCAAAATAGGTAAACAATCAAGTGGAGGTGAATGATCGGCCAAATGAAAGGTGGAGGTGACGGTGCACAAACACGACCAAGGCTTTTATGGCTGATGATTTTAAGGTCTCAAATGGTTATTTACCAGTTCATTTTTTCCAGTGAGCTTGAACTCTGGGGGAAGCTTGCTCACAAGCTTAACATTTATTTTTTAACGAGCATGAACTTCCACATTAAAACTGCTCGGTTTTTGCGTTTATTTTTTAACGAGCATGAACTTTGCCAAAACTGCTCGTTTGATAAGATCAAATTCATATTTTACCATGACTAGCTTTTTCTTTTTCATAGATAGTACTGTATCATCAATTGCTGCAACAAACTTTGTTAGAAACGGATAATATGAAGTAAAAATACTAATATTTCACTTTGAACTACGTAAAAAGCAATTAAAAGATGTTTTTACCTCTCATTTTACCATTTCATGTGCATTTGGTTTGTTGGAGCTTTGGAGGTGCCTCTTCCTCTTGATTTTTCACCAGCTGATTTCGGGAGATTCTGTGGACGATTTTCAGCGCCGTTTCCACCAGGTAGGAGCTAAACCCTAGCTCTATCTTTTCATGGTTTGATTTCTCAGTTTCATGCTTGTTTTCCTGCCCCCATGAGCCCCTGGGGTTTCTCTAGGGCGCTCTGCCATCAGCGCAGGTACCCTATATCGAAACCTGCGTTGGGGCCTTCATTTTCAAAGGCAGTTTGCCTCCCAACGCAGGTGAGGCCCTTCCCTACCTGCGTTGGGCGCAGAAAACATCTTAGTTGCATATTTTTTCATGAGAATTTTGCCATTTTCTTCACTGAGTCAGGGATCTTACTCCTCCTCTTGTTTGTTTTGCAGAGTTTATTGGAGCAGAATGACTCTTACGTGGCGAGAACGAGAGCATGAAGAGGAGGACATGATTTCCCTCCATGATCCTGTTACTGTGAGCGCGTTGCGGAACTGTGGCTTGCTAAAATTCTTTCGCATATCTAGCATGAGGGCACAGATACGTTTACTGCAGTACCTGCTTGATGCTTGGGATCCTGTTAACCAAGTGTTCTAGATTAGGGGCAAGTCCATCCCCTTGACCATAGTGGACATTTACTTCTTGACCGGGCTGTCAAGGCGGGGTGCCCCCATTTCCTTGTCTGGTTCGGCCCGAGGGAGCGATTCCGTGAAAGATTATATCCATTAGTATTGCAGAGAGGGATCCCAGCCGAGCAGAGACGGCAAGATCTCTATTTGTGATATTACTGACAGGTCTCTCAGGTCTATTCTGTACACGATTTGTAGGATGGCCGGTAGTGCATCCCCTCATGTTGCCAACAGGTCATATGTGCAGCATGCCCTGGAGTGTCTTCAGCCGAAAGTTTTTAACTGGTGTGATGCAGTACTGGTTCAGATGAAAAACCAGTTGACCAAAGTAAAGGACAGGAGACTGAAGAATTTTGGCTTTGGTTCAGTTTTGACTGCCTTCGCTTTGGAGAAGATACCCCTGATGCAACCTCAGTACATTATCCTCGACTTGCCATCTCCTACTGAGCCGCGCATGCAGAGGTGGGTTGACCACATGGCTAGACATGCAGGTCAATCTAAGATTACTTTCACCGATGCTTTCTTTAGGTGGTTCGAGCGGCAGGATATGGCCTTTTCCGAGTATCCATATGTTGGCATGGATTTCCGAGGTGATCCGGATTTGATACTACCGGATGGCGAGCAGTGGGGTGATCTTGGTAAAATCTTGACCTTATCACTGTTTACCGTTTTTATTTGTAATGTCCTTGTGCTTTACTCTATCAAGACTCTAATCAAACTCATGTGTGCATGCAGATGTGGGCCCTGTCCGTCCAGCAGTTCGTCCGAGAGCTCCGGCCGCTGCCCCCGCAGGGGAGGCTCCTGGGAGAGCTATTCTCCGTGACCTTGACTTGGCCAAGACTCTTACAGCTGTGCAGGAACATGTCGAGGGTCTTACCCTTGGGATTCCGGATGTACGGGTCGACGAGTTGCCTCTACGATTGCAGCGACATACTGTTGGTGTCCCCAGACGATGGTCTCGTCTTCTGCGCATGATTGCACAGGCCGCGGCATGTTATCATGAGCATCACTAGGCTAGGGTGCCCCCCAGCCATTTTTGAGTTTTGGGGTCATATGACCGATTTTGTCTTGGTTACAGAACATTATATGTAAACCGTAAACAGTTATATATATTTTTGATTTTCGGGGTTTATTCCAGTTTTTATGTGATCCATGTATGAAACATCGATGATGCTTCTCTTTTTTATCAATTTTGCAAATGTCTATCTAACACATAGTTTGCTAATGAGTCGGTTAATGTGTTTAAGTTTCTGGAAATGTGTTGATATTGGATAAAATCAAACTGTCTTTCCAAGATTTTAACTCTTAGGAACTTGCGATAAATAGCTGGATTTCGGACAGAGTAGGTACCATAGAGCTGTAGTACCACGAGCTATGAGTCTAGCCTGACGACTAGCCGGCGTATGCCATGGGTGATGGCATCAGAGAGGAGCTCTATCAACGCGCTATACTCAGCGATATTATTTGTTGATTGACCAATACATACCCCCCTGAAACTCACTAGCTCGCCGCTTGGGTTAAAAATGGCCCATGCTGCAGAGGATAGGTTCCTTGAACTACGACTCGCTCTGTCAGCATATCCAACCCATGGTTCCAATGGATTTGACATCTGCAATAAGTGTGAAAAGCGGATTACTTAAACCGGAACAAACGCTTTAGCGAAAACAAAAATGTAACAAAAGCACACAGGTTACTATTACACATAGTAACACTTAAGGTACAACCCGTTACGGGGTTGCGCCAGTGGAATTCCGTCATAATCCACCAACTCGTAGGATCCTTTTGCTAATACACTTTTAACAATATAAGGGCCCATCCATAAGGACTTGAATTTCCCAGCTCCCAATTTATCGGATTCTTGGTCATAAAGCAAGACCAAATCACCTTCTGAGAAGACACGCGGTTTGACATTTTTGTCGAACTGCGCCTTGACTTGTTTCTTATGGGCTTCGTTAGCCAAAGCGGCATCACGGTGGGTTTCATCCAACTGGATTAACTCCAAGAAACGAGCCTCTTCTTCCGAAGTTCCGGGGAGGAGATCAATTGCGAGTTTAAGGGACGAAATTTCACACTGGATTGGTAGGATCGCCTCCAGGCCATACACCAGTTGAAACGGTGTGAACCCAGTGGCATTTCTTACCGATGTTCGGTAGGCCCACAAAGCCGAGTACAGGATCAAATGCCATCTTCTTTTGTGAACCCCCACCATCCTTTGCAGCATGCGCTTCAGGACCTTGTTGATCGCTTCAACTTGTCCGTTAGCTTGCGGATAGTACGGAGTAGAGCTGTCGTGAGACAATCCTAGTTTGGCAGTTAATTCAACCATCATGTGATTGCAAAAATGCGATCCATGATCTGTTACTATGGCTTGTGGTACGCCGAATCTAGCGACTACATGATTAAAAAAGAATAGGGCTGCTGTTTCACCAGTGTTATCCAATGTAGGCATCGCCTCGGCCCATTTGGTAAAATAGTCAACTGCGACTATAATATACCCATGCCCCCCGGTCGAGGTGGGGTTACATTGCATGAAATCGATGCCCCACTTGGCGAAAGGCCCCACAGCTATTATTGGCTGTAAAGGAGCGGGGGGTCTTCTAACCGCATGCATGGCAACTTCTAACCGCAGTTATGCAATCTTTGAACATGGTTGGCCAGAAGTATCCTGCTCGTAAGATTCTTTGTGCTGTAGCATATCCAGATTGATGCCCCCCACAGGTGCCTGAATGACATTCATTCAGGGCTTTTTCGGCTTCCTCATTGGTTAGACACCTTCTCAGGACCGTATCGACACCACGACGGTAAAGTGTATCACCGACGATCATGTAGTCTTTTGCTTGTTATCGAATGCGTTTTCGTTCTGAGTGAGAGGTGTCTGGCTGAAATTTTTGGGTTTGGAGATAAACTATTATATCCCCATACCACTCATCACTTGCTGATATCAGAAACAAACTTTCGTCCACGATCGATTCTTTGGACGTTTCATCGTTTGACGATGATGGGAAATCGCATAATAATTCTGCGAACACTAAAGCTTTCTTTGATTTGGATTTCACAAATTCCAGATCAAACTCTTGAAGGATAGCTATCCACTTTGAATATTTGCCCCCAAGCAACTGTCGCGACAGTATATAAGTCATGGGGTTGCAATCTAACAATACAGTGGTCTTCCTAAAGAGGACATAATGCCGAAATCTTTGTATCGCTTGAACAGCCGCTAATGCTAGCTTTTCAACATGAGAATATTTACTTTCTGTATCATTTAAGTTTTTACTTAAATAATATATAGGGTGTTCAATTCCATCGACTTCTTGAACTAAAACCATTGCTATGGTCGTATCTGCTGCAGCCAGATACAGGTTAAAATCCCTTAGATAGTCTGGGGCGTACATTAATGATGCTTTGACTAGCGCTTCTTTCAAAGCATCAAAGGAAACTTGTGCAACCTGGTCCCAGACGAAAGGTACATCCTTTTTCAGGAGACGGGTATAACCTTTAGCAAGTTCTGCGTAATTTGGAATGAACCTCCTCAGAAAGTTTGCTTTCCCTTGGAGTTTCTGAATCTGAAGCAAGTTCGAAGGTGGAGGCAAATTAATGATTGCCTGCACCTTACAAGGGTCGAGACGAATCCCATCCTTGGAGACTATAAAGCCAAGTAAACGACCAGAACCGACGCAAAAACACACATTTGTGCGGATTGAGTCTTATCTTGTAGTGTCGGCATCGTAGAAATATTGCTCTTAAATGCTGCGGATGATCAGTCCGTTTCTGCGAATGAGCCAGAAGATCGTCGAGATAAGGTTGAACGATGTTCTTGATGTCATGGAAATCATAATTCATTGCTCTCTGAAACGTCGCCCCTGCGTTCTTTAAACCAAAGGGTAATTTTCGATAATCGAATGTGCCCCACGGACAAATAAATGCAGTCTTTGACTGGTCCTGTGGGCGGATATTAATTTGATTATACCCGGAAAATCCGTCCATAAACGAAAAGATTTCACATCCGGCGCATTCATCAATTATCTGGTCGATGAAGGGCGTAGGGTAGTTGTCCTTTGGACAAGCTTGATTTACATCCCTATAATCGACGCACACTCGTATTGTTCCCTGTTTTTTCATAACAGGGACAATATTCGATACCCAATCGGTTAGAGGAACCGGGTAGATGAAACCAACATGGAGGAGTTTTTCAACTTCTGCCTTAATGGCAGCGGCTTTCTTGGGGTGCACCTGCCGAAGCCGTTGTCTCACTGGTTTGACATCAGGATACATCTTAATTTCATGTTCAATGATACTCGAGTCGATGCCTGGCATTTCATCATATGACCAAGCAAAGACATCTCTAAATTCGCGGAAAAGAGCTTTATATATTTCTTGTTCTGAAGGGGAACAACCTTTGCCGACATAAATATTCTCTACAATGTCTGTTTTGGTCGAGATATTTATGGCTATAGTTTCTTCTATATTGGATAGGTTT
Source organism: Pinus tabuliformis (assembly GCA_031772625.1). Classification (NCBI taxonomy): domain Eukaryota; kingdom Viridiplantae; phylum Streptophyta; class Pinopsida; order Pinales; family Pinaceae; genus Pinus; species Pinus tabuliformis. Next base: position 1,583,016,240 of record CM062816.1, read on the forward strand.
CTCTCAGAGTCCACCGTATTTACAGTATTTGTTAGGAACTCAAATACTGAAGGGTGATACAGGTCGCCTTGAGTATCTTCCTTTGGAAGGGAACGATGGTGGTTATCATCCCATGGTGCCCCCTCAATCCACATTGATTGCAGGATTCCTTCGTCACTTGCATGCACTCGTGACCAAGGATCCAAAGGGGTACCACATTCTCCTGACCTATCTACCCAAACGCTTGACGAGCATTGATTTGGGCTCGCCTCCCATGCCTGAAACATTGATTGCTACAATATTTCGATTGGGCTTGGGTGCAACACCATTGCCCGATCCATGATGACTTTGTCTTTTGCGACCTTCGTAGAAGATATCATGTTGCAGGTAGCCACCAATGGTACATTTCCTATGTACATATGATTTGGTAGCGAGAAAGTCCCCATCATCGTGGGGTCCTTCAACAGGCCTACTCCGATATCTTGGATTGAATGGTTGCTTTCATGGATCATGGGAATGCTTCCCGTAACTTGTGAACCATTAAGGAGGAAGTTCTGTTGGTCGACGACCGTAATCCCTCCTTCAAACGGGAATGCGATCTTCCTAAAATAAGTCGACACGACAGCTGCCATGGCATAAATCCACGGTCTTCCCAGTAGGATGTTGTAATCCAGATTCCCATCTATGACTTCAACATCAATTTCTATTGTTTTTCCTCCTAGTTCAATTTTCAAGTTACTTAGGATACCGTAAGGGGTATATGTCCTACCGTCGAAAGCCTTTAGTGTTGTCGAAGATCTCGACAAGGTTGGTGACCCTAGCGTTTTCCAGCAGCTCATCGACATAATACATGTCGATGCCCCCTCGTCAATAGTTGTTCTGTGAACAGTTTTGTTGAGGGCCTTTACCTGAATAAGGAAAGCTAGTTGAGCTGGTAACTGAGGGTCATACCCTTTGTGATCAAAGGACACAAGATTGGAATCCTTAGGATCAACCCCCCCTATTGCCGATAACAATGCCTGCCTTTGGGATGGACAATTTTGTAGTACTTCTAGAGTCGACATAGCGGATGGCGATTGAGCCAAATCTTCCACTATGTTATAATGCTGCGCCGCTCTGGCACGAGGATTAAAAGTCGACTTGTGTACCACACCCTTAGGTGGTTTTATCGTTAATTCCGGCATTATGGGAGGGACAACTTCTGACGAAGTTGTTGTCGAACTACTAGGTTGATCGTTACCTTTTTCGTTTGACAGTTGCGGATTCCCGTAATCTTTGTTCCTTGTCGAAATCAAAGCATCATTTTGGTGCTTAGAGATCGACAACATCAGTACTTGCGACGGGGAAGCTTTTCCACTATCAACCATATTTTGACCTGGGTTGGGAAACAGGTCAGTCAACACAGCTGGGTTCTTTGGACTTTTAAAGAATCTCTTGAGCTCAGCCTTGTACGGACAATCTCGTGTCCAATGGTCCTCGTCACATATAGAACATGGACCAGGTGACTTCTCTTTCTGTTTCCCTTTCCTAGGAGAGCTTGAAGAAGCCTTCTCAGGTGACGGATCATCCTGTTGCTTCTTCTTCCCTTTGTTTTGCTTCTTCTTGCTTCCTGGTTGATTGGTTTCTTTGCCTTTATCTGCTGATATGGCATTTACTTCCGAAGCAAGAATCTCTTCATGGGCATTTCGATCTGAAGTCTTACGGGCTTTCTGAGGTGAAGCCTTTCTCGACTTCGCGCTTGCAGTGCCAATCACGCCATCTCCGGCATGAGAGTCAATATTCGATTTAGGAGGGGGAGGAATTGAAAATTCAGGTCTGGGGGCATCAGGTATTTTGTCGTAGAGCGTGCCAGACTGAGTCTATACCAAGTCTAAATATTGAGCACGAGCGATTACTTGCTCCTCTGTTACGACTCCCCCCTTGGCCACATCTTCCGTTATAGCCGGAAGTAATGACTTTATAAACCATTCAGCTAATAGCTGATCAGGAACGTATGTTTTTACCATCCTACGACGGCGCCGCCACTCATGTATATGATCTGATATGTGAGTAGCTGTCGTTTGTTTGAAGTTGGTCAGTATTTCGGTTCCTGTTTCATACCTAATTGGTAATTGAAAATGGGTTAAGAAAGTCGTGGCTAGGGAGCTGAAATTGTCGAAAGAGGCTCTCGGCAATTCTATATACCATTTAGCCGCCGAACCTGTCAATGTCCTCTGGAAGAGGCGAAGTCTTATTGAATCATCGTTCAGAGTGTTCGATGAACACCACAGATGAAAGGTCATGATGTGATTCGACGGGTCTTCACCTGGATTTCCATTGAATTTAGGAATGTCCGATGGAAGTTTGTGAGGAATCATGGGCCACCAAGGGGCGTAGGCAATAGGATCGTTTGTCAACCGATGTAGATCGGGTAACTCCAGAGTTGCCACGAATGGCAGCTGCTGACTCAAGTTAGGTGAAGCGTACCCAGGGTACGATGGAATCGCCTGAGCAGTTGGTCTTTGCATACCAGCATAATGTAATTGATGCTGATATGACTGATACGGTTGATGGACTACTCCACCGTAGAGTGGTTGGTTTTGACCGTATTGTAGGTACGGTTGTCCATTATTCGCAAAAATCTGCTGCTCGGTACCTTGGTACACTTGCTGGAACTGCGGTTGTTGATACTGCACTAACCATGGTTGTGACGCCATTGGTTGTTGTGCTATGCTTACCACTGGGCCAAGATTAGGGGTAAGGGTACCCGTTTGTGTTTGTGATGCCTCGCTAGTCGGCGATTGCGGTTGGGTTGCAGGGTCAACGGGTTGTTGCATTACAACCTGAGAAAACTGAGGTTGACATGTAACAGGTATCGTTTGAACTTGCGACACAGTCACAATTGCTGGTGTCGTCGGGATGTTCGTCACAGGCATCTGTTGTTGCATAGAATACACAACTCTTGGTTGCTGGGATGGCATAGGTATCCAACCACTTGTAGTTATTCCAGTATAGCTTGAGTATGGTTGTGAACTCCCGTATGGGTAACCTCCCGGAGGGGGTAATGAGAAAGCATATTGCCCCCCATACGGTGGTGGTCCGGCACCGAGAGGATTTATTACACCTCGAGGACCGGATTGCCCAAGTTGATTCCCGAAAGGATCAATTTGTTGAGTTCCAACATAGGAGTTACCGGGTATTATCCCGGGGGAACAAACAGGAACAGACCATTCTGTCGCCATGCCCCCCGAAGGGACTCTCTCCAGCTGTTGAGAGTTAGGGACAGATGGTATGCCGGCGAACATTGTCGGAATGACAGCAGGTAGTTCTGCTGTCGCTGTGTCACTTGGCACAGTCCTAGATGTCGACGGCTGTTCAGACATTTTTAGTCTATCCAGTAGATTGCCTAGTGATTCTTCAGGAACTTCCCTGGGTGATAGGCTAGCTTCTGATGCAGTAGGAAGTAGAGTGATCCCTGCTCCAAAATGTGTTGGAGTAGTTGCTTGCGGATTTTCTACAATTTCTTCTATTGCGATCAGACCGGGTGGAAGAGGAAGACCGTCAGGTCCGTAGAATATTTCTGGTGCCGAAGAAGGGGTTGTTTCGACAGCGACAGTTGTTTGAGGGGCAAGACTCTCTGAACCGATCACTGATGGAACTGATTCAGTAACACAAGTATTTGCTCTCAGACTAGGATCAGTGTTACCGTCCTTCTGGGGCTGTTGAACTTCTTCAATAGGGGCAAGGTTTCCAGAAATGTTTGGAGTAACCGGAACCTCTGATGTCGTCGGAACACTTGTTCCAACTTTGACAGGAGATTTGGAACCAGTTGAACGAGGTCGCTTTGCCCGGGTTGTTTTCAATTCCGAGGACAAAGACGTTTGTCTCGTATTCCTCCGCGAACAACGGTTCATCGATTGACTTTTTTCCACGATTGCGGATTACTTGATCAACCAATAATGCACAGGGTAAAATGTGTTTTCGAATTGAATTAATTTTAGATGCTTTTTAAGACACAACTTGCTTTTTCATGTTTTAAGAGTCGAGAAAAAGCTAAAGATGACTCTAGTCTCCTTCGATGTATTAACGAGCCCGAAGTGACAAATGCTCGGATGGACTTTTTCAGTTATAGAGTTTGAAAAAGGCCAAAAGAAACTACTCTGGAGTTCTAGGCAAGGGTGTGCCAAACCTTTCGCGAAACCACAGAATACGTTTTACGGTACAAGTGGTCGATCTTCGTGAATGCTGTGTTCACTGCATCGCGATCAGTAGGGCGGCCGACACGGTTTCCTATGGATAAAGGCTTTGTTCCTATAGGGGTCCCCCAATATACGCGACAGTACGCGGGGGCACAAATCCGTATTAGCGCTCTCGTCCCTCAGGAGGAATCACCCACCTTCGTAGAGATCGATAGTCACTATGTTTAACGACGCCGGTTCACGTCTCTACCTAGACCTCTACTGTGTTTCATTATGTTTCAAAGCGTTTTTAGATAAATTCAGTTCTTTTTAGGTTGATCTTGCTTAGCAGTTTGCCTTTATGGATCACCACGTGATGTATGAGACAACTCCTAAATGCAGTCTAAGAATGATAAGCAAGCTTTTTCAATTCTTTCAACTTATGAAAACCTTAACTACTCAAGGAAAAGAAAGACATCATCTTTTCAAACAGATCATGGAGCACACACTAATGCACTTTCCTAAATCGACATGCAAACTGTCAAAATGCACATGCACAATGCAAGTATTTCTTTTCTTCTCTCTTAATGTTTAGTGTATGACAAAAAGAAAGCTGTTGTACGATTTCAAATTCAATTTCAAGCGAAAACAAACAAGTATTGTCCAATAATCAAAAGAAAACCTTAAGATTCACTCGTTTCAAACACAAGAAATACTGAAATTCAAACCATATAACGAAAGCAAATGCTCAAGTAGCTATGAACAGCAATAAACTAGCTCTTAGAATCACAATGACACTTTCTCACAGGTCTAGATCCAAGAGGTCACAGCAAGACTAGTTCACTTTCGCTATGGGAAACTGTGAATGAAAGCAAGAAATACAATAAGAACAATCACGGTTTCTTCATACAACTGAGGCGGAATGAGGGCAAAGAGAAGTGGTTTTAGCTGGGTATACAGGTTGACAACAGGCTGCAAAAACAATACTGAAAACTGGGCAACAGAGAGTGGAGAATCCAAATTGCACAAAGCAAAACTGGATCAGCGCAGGTGCTGCACTGTCAATCTGAGATGCAGCGCAGGTAGCCCCTTCGGGACCTGCGTTGCAGTGCAGGTAGCCTTTGTTGCAGCTGCACTGATGAGACAACTCACGTCTCTCTCAGATTCCGGGTCACAGTTTGCTAAAAAATGAGCGGTTTTTGGCCAAATCAGAAGCTATCAGACAAGTATACACTAGAGGATGATTGAGGAAGATGAACACTATCACAAAGAGCTTAAAAGAGTCCTTGTGGATCAGCTCTTTAAATCATGAACATGCCCAGCACTGAGCTAGAGTAGCTGCCCTCTACTTTGCATTCGAAGGATTCGAATGCAGTTCGATTCGGTACTCCCTTTGTTCAAGAGATAAATAGCAAGAATACACAAGCTACCAACAAGACACGATCCCCAGCGGAGTCGCCAGTCTGTTGTGGGGAAAAGTATCCAACACGGAATGACCCTATCCCACTCTAAGGGTGACAGTTCCTTAGCAACAGCTGAAAGCAAAGCTATCTAAAGTTTCTTCTTTATGACATGCAAGAGATAAAAGGAAGAGATCCACTTACCGATGTCTTGCGCAAATGGTCGATCCAATCTCCTTTGATTGCCGCTTGCTCCTAGCTCCAAGTCTTTTCACGGGCCCAGCTACACGAGATCCTGCAAACAAGACAAAGAAAGGAAACTACAAGAAGCATGCATTCATAACTGATTCAAGGATTAGCATAAATCAAAGACGCAAGTAAGACAATACACCATTGAAACACATGCGAATAGAAGAACCTCAAAAGATTTATTAATATATGGAAGTAAGGTTCAGGCGGTGATACAACCATGAGAGGTCCAATCCAGCATCACCTTCCTGACGGAGAGAAATCTCTTCTTCACCTCCCTCAAGCAATCACCCAATGCTCACAACTGTAAACCAACAACAATTCTTTGCACTAAATTCCGGCCTCCCAGATCCCATGGGATGAGATCCTTATATAGAGTTTTGGAGTGAAGATAAGTCAACTTGATGTGTGACTTGTTGTCCTCTTCAACTCCAGTTGTTCTTCAGTCCTTCACTCAGAGTTTCTGCCTTCCACTTGGAGTTTTAGAACCTCTTAACTCATCATTAGGCGAATCTTCTAATCCAAGTGTCAATTTAGAAGCTTCCTGGGCACTGGCACATTGAGAAAAGATTCCTCCACATGTCCAAGTACGCTCAGCGCAGGTAGCCTTTGTCCTACTTGCTCTGCAACGCAGGTAGCCTTTGTTGTACCTGCTATGCAGCGCAGATGCCTAGTGGAGCAGCTGCAATGATCCAAAACTGACCTGTTTTTGAGTGTTTTTAGTGGAGAACTGAACTGTAGTGCTGTGGTTTGCTGACCTTGTTCCTCTAGGGGTAGGAACAACATGTTTGGGGACTTTGGATCCCTCAGATTATTGACATTTCATGCTCTATGCTGTAAGGCACAAAAATGTCTATAACACATGGGGAACTTTCAAATATGTAAAGATGCCTTTTGGATTGAAAATGCAGGGGCAACTTTTCAAAGAGAAATGGACATTGCTTTTTCCAAAGAGATTCATGACTTTTTAGTCATTTACCTAGATGACCTTACACCTTTCTCAAAATCAAACCAAGAACATATAAAACATTTGAGACAGATCTTCCTAAAATGCAGAAAATATGGAATTCCCTTGAATCCCAAGAAATCCCTGTTTGGTTTAGAGGAAGGTAAGCTATTGGGCCACATCATTTCTAAAGATGGCATTAGAATTGACCCAGATAGGATACAGGCTATCCTACAAATGCCCCACCCAAGAAATGTCAAAGAGTTACAAGGATTTTTGGGAAAAATCAATTTCTTGAGAAGGTTTATCCCAAACTTAGTAGAACTAATCAGATTATTAAATAACATGCTAAAAAAGGATTCAAAAGTCAAATGGACTGTTGAAGCCAATCAAGCCTTTGAAGGTATAAAATTGGCCCTTACCCAAACCCCAGTGTTGACCAATCCTCAGTTTGACAGAGAATTTATCATCTTTTCTTTTGCCTCCCAGCATACTATTGCTGCTGTTTTATTGCAAAAAGATGACCAAGGAAATGAGAAGCCAATTTCTTTCTTCAGCAAAGCTCTTAGAGATGCACCTTTAAAGTATCAAATCATGGAAAAACAAGCTTATTCTTTGGTCAAAGCCATTAAATACTTTAGGATTTATATCCTTTATTCCCATGTTATAGCATATGTGCCAAGTCCTATTGTCAAAGACATTCTCACCCAAGAAAATTTAGAGGGCAGAAGAGGAAAATGGATTGCCAACATCTTGGAATTTGATATTGAAATAAAACCTACAAAACTGATAAAAGGGCAGGGTTTGGCCAAGTTGATGACAGAAGCAAACTTCCAAGCCCTAGACATCAATCAGTTGGACAGTGAACCGGAGCTGGCGACTCCAAAGATCAATGTAGCCTTTGAATAATCCACCTAGTATTCAGATATTTGTTATGTGTTACAAAACCTGTGTGCTCCCCCAGGACTGTCCAGAACTAAGTGTAGATTCTTAAAAATGAAAACCTCAAGATTTTGTGTGATGGATGGCAATCTGCTTTGGAAAAACCATGAAGGTATATTGCTGCACTGTTTAATTGAAAATGAAACTGACAATATCATAAAGGAATTTCATGCAGGTGACTGTGGTGGGCACTTGTACTGGAAGTCCACTGTGGATAAAATACTAAGGGCTGGGTACTACTGGCCCACCATGTTCTCTGATGTCAAGAGATTCACCACCTCATGTCATAAATGTCAAGTGTTTGAGGGAAAGAGACAGTTGCTGCCACTTCCCTTAAGGCCTATTACAACAGAGAGACCTTTTCAACAATGGGGATTGGACTTCATTGGGGAAATTCATCCCTCATCTTCAGCCCAAAATATATGGATCTTAACAGCCACAGATTACTTCACCAAGTGGATTGAAGCTGTTCCATGCAGACAAGCAAATGATTCCACTATCATTCAGTTCTTGGAGAACAACATATTGGCTAGATTTGGCTGTCCTGACAAAATAATAACAGACAATGCTGCTGCTTTCAGATCCAAGAAAATGGTGAACTTCTGCCATAAATTTCACATCACCTTGGGCCATTCCACTGCATACTATCCCCAAGGAAATGGCCTTGCTGAGTCATCAAATAAAAGTCTGGTAAATATCATAAAGAAAGTACTAGAAGAGAACAAAAAGAATTGGCATAAGAAGCTTGTGAATGCCCTATGGGCAGATAGACTAACAACCAAAAGATCAATTGGGACCAGCCCATATGAACTGGTTTATGGATTAGAGGCCAAATTTCCTTCATCACTAGGGGTACCTGTTATGAAACTTCTTCAAGAAAGCCAAGCTGAACCAAATGATATGCAAAGAAGAATCAATCAGATCATATGTTTACAGCAAACTAGAGACCAAGTTTTCAGCAGAGTTCAAGTTCTACAAGAAAAATTAAAGAAGGCCTTTGACCGCAAAACTAAGGCAGAAGATTTCAGTGTGGGAGACAAAGTCCTCAAGTGGGATGCAAGAAGAGAAGACAAAGGAAAACATGGAAAATTTGATTCCTTATGGAGAGGACCATTTGCTGTCCAAGCAGTGCAAGGTAACAACACTTACTTCCTAAAAGGTCTTAATGAAACTGATTTGGATGAAGGTCCTGTGAATGGTAGGATGCTGAAGCATTATTTTGACTATTACCCATGAGTACAGCCTGAGGTTCCCTTGTATATATGCAGATGTATATATTATTTTCTGTGTAGATTGTAAAAATGTAGTTTTCCAAGTTTATTGACTGTCAACAAAAGGCACATAGATTCAGAGATCTACTAAGAAGGAAAAGCACAATTTTGGCATTTCAGAGCAGCACACTTCAAGTTTTGGGTAAAACATGTCAAGGGCCAAGGCAATCTGACCTGCTGTTCTTGGTCTTCCAAATGAAACACCATCTCCATGTGGAGTCACTGTTAGCTACCTATACCAATAGGTTTCATATTTCATGATGGGCTATAGAAGTTCCAAATATGCTCTGCTTTGATCATACAAAGATCACATATTTCCAAAGGAGTACAAGGTGTGTAAATAGCTTAATGCATCCCAATTTTTATGGATGGTCCAACAGTCTAATTTGGATCATTCCATGGATTAAATTTGCAGTTGTAGATTAGAGAAAGGAGTCTGTCCAAACTGTTTAATCTTGGCAGACAAGTAGTTTAGGTAGAGAAAAAAGGCTCCCAACAGCTTAATCTGGGACCTTGGAAGAAATAAGGGTAGAAGTAGATAGAAAAACACAAGAAAAAGCCAAAGAAAAGAAAAGGCAAGTAAGGGTCTGCAAGTCCAAGTGCACCCTCGAAGAAGAAATAAAAAATGCTAGGCAAGTAGCTGGGTAAGTAGTTGGGGTTGCAGAAAGGTTATCTTTACCATTGCAGGTGTGTTAACTTTGTTTACCAAAGCAGAGTCAATGAATTGAGAAGGTGTTCTTCTTCATCAAGTTGCAGCAAGCAAAGGAGCATGTCTAACCTCCCTTTCCCCTTTTCATGACATTTACTAACATTCCCTCATCAGTTGAGATTCATGGAAGAATTATGGTTTCATGGTGGTTCTTAATCTTTTTAGAAGCCACATTTCTTGTGTAAACTCTTTTCATTTTGATCTACTCCCTAAACTAAGTAAGTTTCAAATAAACTTAGTGATTTTCCCCCCTCATTCACATCTTCCCCCATATTAACTCTAACTTTACTATGTAAATCCCCTACATTATCTTTCCCCTACTAGTATTAACACCATGGTGTATAAACCCCAAATTTTGTATAAATATCCCTCCCCTTGGCATTATAGCCATATGTTCTCTAAAAAGGAATCAAAATGACATCTGGTCACTTTGATGAACCTATACCTCATCTCTCTCCCTTGTTTCAAGTCATTCCACTCATCAAACCATCATTTGCAAAGAAAAACCCTATAAAAACCCCTTCCTACCCCTAAACCCCTTTGAAATTATGAAAAAAACCAAAAGAACCCACTTTTACCGCTTAACCAAAGTTGGCGCATATATTTGATTTTTCGAAATATATTGAAAAACATTGAAAAATACCATATCTAAACCTTTCCCGCTGAGCACGTGTCCCAAAAGAAATATTTATTTATTCCTCCGCCCGCGTCCGTATCCACCGATCACATCACCCTCCCGTCCACCGTCAGATCGGACCCGTGGAATCCGACGGCCCTCATTGATATCGGAGCGTCCCCCACGACAGATGATTAGCGCCCGAGAAAATGACGAAGGGATACGTCATGGTGCGGCCACGCGTCACCCTTTCAGGTCTCTCGGAGCGGCCTCTGACAAGACCAGGGCCGTATCCTAACTGCCCCGAGAAACCGTAACCGCTCCGAGAAACCGTAACGGCTAGTGCACTTACCGCCCGGTTGCTGGTTCCATGTCATGACCACGTCATCGCCACCCTGCCGTCGCGTCAGCATCTTTTGTCTGCCCCTATGCCAGCGTGTCTGCCACCGTATCATCCCTGTGGACCAATCCTAGCTCGCCACGTCACCTGATGACGTCATGCTGACGTCACCCGGCCCTGACCCCACCGATGACGTCATGCTGACGTCACCAGAAAAACGCGCCAAAAGTCCGAAAAATCAATATTATAGCCAAATTTTGCGTTTTTTGGCACTTTTCTACAAAAACGTTTGTTGCTCCTGCATGCTTTTTTCACGTCCAACAGTGCAGCAACCTGCAGAACTCGACCAGGAGACCGCCAGCGCACCATTTTCACCTGCATTCCTCTCCATTGCTCTCTGAAAACCAGGTATTTATCCTTGAAAATCCTTCCTTCACCTGGTTTTGTCTGTAAAATTGCCAAGGACGACTAAATTTGTGAAAAAACATATAATTGACCGGTAGAAGTCCTTGCACCTAGCCCCATTTACAATTGTGAACTCGAAAAACACTAGCTGAGCCTTGTTTGCCCGCATTTTCACTAAAAACCATACTCTGTTCGCGCATTCGCGAAAGACTCATTTAATCTGAATTTACCTGCTGAGGAAGACAAAGTGAGACCAGACATTGGTCTTATTCATAATTCAAACAATATTTCAATTGCTGTGTGCCCACTTCACCCTCTGGTCCCTGAAATTTACACTTTCATTGCAAGTAATCACCACTGTGTTGTTCTGCCTTCTTCAACCAGTTCACCTACAAGTCAGAAGCTTAATAGACAATGGAAACTCCAATTGCACTGAACATCAAGCCTCTCAATGCCCCTCACAGGGAGTTAGAATGGAAAGCTCTGGGAGATATGGATTATGAAATTTTAGACTGGTTTCCATTAGGCTCTAAATACAATATTCAGATGCTAAATGAGTTGAAAGTCCAGCACCTTAGTGGAGCTGATATCCTAGGGATTTGGGACTCAAACTTGCCCATCTACAACCTCCCCCAGGTAAATCCTATGCCTGAATTGATCCACAGATGCCAGGAGTGCTATGATCCATGCCAAAGAGCTGTCCTCAGCCCTACAGGCTCAATTCTGTTCCATATCACCCCAGAGAGCATAAATGAGATGCTGCATTTCCACACTGCAAAACCATTGACCCCCCTCTACATGCAGAACTTGATAAAGAAGGGGAATAAGTTGTCAAATGACCAGATCATCAAAATCAACCAGCTGTTTGTACAATCAGGCTCTGAAACCATCAGAACTTCTCCTATTGGATATGCTTACTTAAATGAATTGGGCAGAATGCTAGTGGATTTGATCAGCTATGTCCTAGGGTTCAAGGGAATGGAGGATGTGGATGAAATTATAATGGCAATGCTGTCTATATTCTCTCCTGGAAAGCCTCTAGTTGTACATTATGACTATGCCACATATATTGCAGATAGGATCCATGACCAGCTTATGAATCTGCAAAGGGAAAGACTGTTCAGATATACTTCCTACATTTATCATCTATTCTTGTTTAATCAACCAGGCAGCTTCCTCATTCCCCTGAAACAAGTTAATGCCCAGGGGAATCCAAGGTCAGTTGTGTTTTGGACCTCTGTTTTTCATTGCACCTCTGTATCACCATACACATACTGTGAGTTCATAGACTTATTCATACATCCAGCTATGACATTATTGTATGGTGTTCCTCCTCCAAGGTTAACTGATGACATGAGGAGAATTCTCCATCTAAACAAGACCTACAACATTGGTAATTGGTACCTTTACCGAGACCACACAGTCATCAGAGTATATGGCTGTGAGTTGAAGCCTTTTAGGCTGCCAAGGTATGTCCCCATGAGGCTTTTTGCCCTCAAATACTTCTGGCAATTTGGGAATGCCGACTACCTCCACTTCCAAAGTAAGAACAAGAAGGCACAGTTAAAGGTAAGGAGCCAGCTGGGCCCTTTCCTATATAACAAAAAAGAGGAGGGATGGAAAGAGGCAAATAGTATCCTAGAGGCTCTCAAACTGCAAACTAGTTTTGAGTGGATACCCTATGACCCTAATCATTTTGTTTCCCTCAGGAGGATAAGATACAAATTGGGTACCTATTCACATGTGAGGCAGCCTGAGATTGAGTAGTATGCCAATGCATTAAGCTGGGAAGAGGGCACCCTAGAAGAGGAAATCACTAGTGAAGAGCTGCTAGAAAGAGAGGCTAGAAATATTCAAAAGGAAACTGACTTAGAAAGTTGTGGACAGGTCCCCCTCTCATATAAAAGACAACTTGGAGCAGCCGCCTCATCCTCAACAACACATCAGCAAGCTGCCGTGAATACTCCATAGACTACCAACAAAGGCAAAGAAAAGCAGGTGGAACAGCCACCTCCTATGACTGAAGAGCAAATGGAAACCCTAGTGCAGCAACAAGAAGAAATGGAGCAGCAGGGAGAAGGGCAGCAGCAAGAAGAACAGCAACAACAGGAATTGCATCAAGAAGAAGGGCCACATGAGAGACAGCAGCCCTTACAGCAAGAAAGAGTAGTTGATACTCCAACTTCCACTGAGCAACAGGCTCAAAACATAGTGCCTCCTAGGCCAGAAACTACCTTTGATGCCTCGGTCCTCCAAACTCCACAGAAGGAGGACATAAACAGAAAAAGGGATAGAGAAACTCCCCTGACATCATCTATAAACCAGGGAGAGAAAAGGCAAAGGTTGAATGACTTTTCTGAGGATGACATAGCAATAAGGCAAGCATTGGGCATGGGCCCACCCAGCAGAGAAGCTTCAGCCAGTTCCTTCCAGCAGGAACAGGACAGAACTATGGGAGGAGAGGTCAGCTCCTCCAGCCAGCAAAGAGAAGGAGAAAGGAGCATCAAGCAGCAATTTATAGACATCAAAAGGAGGAGTGACCCTATCAAGATACAGCTGTACAACCATTTATTGAAAATGGCTCCCACCAATCAACAAAGACTGATGTCTGCATTTGATGTACAGGAAGGCAAAATGATTATGAGCCATTTTATGCCAACAGCAGTGCAGCCCCAATCTGCCTCTGACTACTTGAGGACTAACCTGGAAGTCCTTGCCAAGGATATCCACCCAATGGATAAGATAGAACTGCATAAGCAAACGGGTGAGATGGTCTATGCTTCCTTGGCAGACCAAACATTGGATAACTACAGGCTACAAAATAGCCTTAACAATACAGCCTCTCAGCTAGAGTTGGAGAGAGCATCATCCCAGGCAAAGGACAACAGAATAAGGTCCTTGGAAGACATAATCATTGAGATTGGGCATGATCCCAAAGATATCAAAGGAATACAAGAGATATTGAAGTTGAGGGATGCTGACATGGCTGCCTTAAGGAAAAAGATCAAACTCCCAGCTACCATTCACCCTCAAACAGATGAAGTGGCTCAGCAAAGACATGAGCAGGATGCCACAGCCTTGATGATTTCCCTTTATAAGCAGCTTATGCAAGCACAAGAAAAGTTGGGAGAATCAGAGGCCGCACAAGCAGCATTGCAAACAGCACTGAAACAAAGAGAAGAGGGTCAGACCTCTCAGCCTCCTCTGGTCATCAATCTTGAGGAAACTGCTCCTATCACTGCTCCTCCTCCTCAACAGACTGAACAGACAGCAACATCTACTTCAGCAGCACCAACAACCACAGAGCAGGCCCAAAGCCTGGATATGCAAAAGCTGAAGAATGAAATTCAAATCCTGGAAGCTCAAATGACCGAGTTAAATGAGACCAGGGAAAAATTAGCCAAAATCAATGACAGACATGATAAATCAAAGAGAGAAGTGGCAGAAAAGGGCAGGGAAATCAAATCCCTTAAAGACAAGATCAAAGAGCTGGAAAATGAGCTCAAATTAGATAAAGTTATAGCTGGGCTCAAGGCAATGCTATGGGCCAACATTGGCCAGTCTATTACTGACCAATGGCAGTATATAGAGACAATACATGAGCAGCTAGAGCTCATCCCAAAAGCACAAGCTGAAATTCACAAGTCAAGGGCTGCCCTAGGCAACATGCCTGAAGTTGCCACCAGGATGATTAATGTGCTGAATAACAGAACAAGTACTCAGCTGGCAAACATGGGAATTCCCAATAGAACTGAGACCATTCAGTTGATCAAAAGGGTTCTCACATTGAGAAATTTGGTGCAGACATTGGAGAGAAGAACCCAGGACATGCAGACCGAGGTGAAAAGGTTCATGGATAAATTCTTAGTGCTGCAAAATAGAGGACTCCCCAGCTTACTGAACAGCGTAGGGAGACTGCTCATTCATGAGCAGTATGCCAAAAGAGTGAATGCATTTGCCACAAACGAAATCAATGAGAAGCCCAGCAACTCAGAAGAAATAGGGCCAGCTACAGGACAGACTATCTACAACAAGGTAGAAAGTCTATTTTTTATAATGAATGAGATCAAACACCTGTTTGAGGTGGCTCCCAATTTTTACAAGTATACAGAGGCAGAGGAGACTATGGATGCAATTCTCAGGCATCAACTCCCTACACAAGACTGGTGGACAAATACAATACAGAAAATTTTATAGACAGTGAGTCATTCACCAAATTTTGTTTTTTAAATATGAATTGTTGTGTAAAGCACAGTTCAACAAAATCAGCATGCATTAAAGATTAGAGCTGAGCCAAATCAGCAAAGCTGCTCGGTCACCACAGCAGCAAGCACAGTCACAGGTGGCAGGGCCGAGAAAATACAGCGCAGCAAATATAAAGGCACATGTTTTCAGCATTAAAGCAAAGCGTTTCAACTGACTCAGTGACCTCCAAAGGTCAAAATATCCTCTGACAGACTTAAAGAGCAATTATGCTGCATTCAAAGCTGTAATAACTTCTTTTCTACTTTCTGTACGAAGTAATGAAGATATTTCTCTCTCAGATGAATCAATGCCTAAGATATTTTGTATAAGCATTCATATAAATTCCCCTTCGCAGGAGTTTGCAAGGTTGTTGTTGATTTCTCCTGAAGAAGTTCTTATGCTGTAATCCTTTCAGAAGTTTAATAAAGAAAGTGATGGAATTTCTCGGATTTCTGAAGTGTTGAATGCGTTCTGGTGTCTGTTGAAAACTGCTGGATTCCTGTGTATTACAGAACACAATAAGTCTCTGTAACTCTCTCTGTTATGTGTTTTGATTTGTTAAAATCCATATATGTTTCTAATTCCTGAATATTTAGCAACAAAGAAAAAGAATAACTTTAGGACTTATTCAAGAAATACCCTGAGTTCAATCTGTGTTGTTAATGAATGTTTTCTTCAGCTGTAATCTTGATAAGTGTAATTCTTAATTGCTGCACTTTCAGAATACATCTTTCACAGTGACCTTTGTTTCAGGAATTCAAGTTTGCTCCTGTGCAACGTGTTTCACTTTCACCTCACCAGCTTAATAGGGAATTCTTAATTGCTTTCTGTTGGCTGACATGTTTCACCATTTAAGTTAAATTTGTTTGTCTGAGATACACAATCGGCCCTGCAGTTTGAACACCACCAATCCTGCATTTCAAAGCATTTCACAACTCCAGACTCCATTGCCCAATGATATATTACTCTCTAAACACTACATCTTAAGCCCTGAAAGAAATCCTTCAACCAAAACATAAACCAAAACCTGAGCATAATACCTAGCCTAAAACACCTTCATAACAGAGACAAATCATAAAGAGAGAGCCCTCTCTGATTACAGTTTGGCTAGAAACTGTGATCCAAAGATTGGTTAGTGGTTACCCCGGCCGTATTCCCTTGGGAGTCATAGGGAACAACCTGGGTGTTAACAGGAAGCATACCATTCACAACTATAAAGACGGAAGTGTTGTTGCCCATAGTCTTCCACAACCTACAAGGTTGACACCACAACAATTGGAAGAAAAAAGAGAAAAAGGGCTTTGTTACAATTGTGATAGCAAATACACAAAAGGTCATAAGTGTGCTGAGAAGAAATTATTCTACATAGATTGTGAAGAGGAAGAAGAAAAGGAGCAATAAAGGTCAAAAGAAGAGAATATATTCCAGGAACAAAGCCTAGATGAAGAACAAATAAATCCGACCATATCTTGTAATGCATTGGCGGGAATTACCACTCCTCAAACCATCAAGATAGAATGACAAATCAAGAAGAAAAAGGTAATAGTGTTGATTGATTCAGGAAGCACCCACAATTTTATTCATTGTAGGGTAGCAAAAGAATTGAATTGCTTCCTATATCCAGCACCAGAGTGTCAAGTGATGATTGCAAATGGAGGAACAATAAATTGTTCTGGAAAGTGCCATAATATCAAGCTATCCATGGGAGAATATGTATTGACTAGCCCAATGCTTTCCATTCCAATGGGAGGTGCTGATGTTGTACTAGGAGTCCAATGGCTACAATCCTTGGGTACAATAGCTTTTAATTTTCAAGAACTTTTCATGAAATTTTCTGTGGAAGGAAAGGAAGTTGAATTAAGGGGTATTGCAGGGAAACCAGGAAAGATAATCAGCTCTAATGGCATGACAAAGCTTCTAAAAAAGGAGCAAAGAGGTGTAATTGCACAATTATGTTCGCTAGATGTTTCCACATTGGAATCATCTATTTCTCCAGATCTCCAAAAAGTCCTGGACAATCATTCCAAGGTATTTGAGACTCCCAAAGGTCTCCCACCTATGCGTGATCATGATCATGCTATTCATCTGATTCCAGGAAGTGTTCCTCCAAACATCAGGCCGTACAGATATCCATATGTCCAAAAAAGTGAAATTGAACGTATGGTTGCAGAAATGCTAGAGGCTGGTATAATTCAACCAAGTCAAAGTTCTTTCTCAGCTCCAGTAGTATTGGTGCACAAGAAGGATGGATCATGGCGCATGTGTCCAGATTATAGGGAGCTCAAAAAGCTCACTATTAAAGATAAGTTCCCCATTCCTGTCATTGATGAATTACTGGATGAATTGCATGGATCAATTTACTTCACCAAGTTGGATCTTCGTTCGGGATATCATCAAATCAGAATGAAGATTGAAGACATTCCGAAAACGGCATTTAGAACTCATGAGGGTCATTATGAATTTTTGGTCATGCCTTTTGGCCTTACCAATGCACCTTCAACATTTCAAGGTTTGATGAATTCAATTTTCAAACCATTCCTTAGAAAATTTGTGTTGGTATTTTTTGATGATATACTAATCTACAGCAAGTCTTGGAAGGATCATGTTGAACATGTTGACAAGGTGCTACAACTATTGGAGGAGAAACAATTATATGCAAAAAGATCCAAATGTTTCTTTGGAGTCCAGGAGGTGGAATATTTGGGTCATATTGTATCTCATGAAGGAGTTAAGGTAGACCCTAGAAAAATTAAAGCCATTAAGGAATGGAAAATCCCCACATCCATAAAGCATCTGCGAGGATTTCTTGGGTTGACAGGGTATTATCGCAAGTTTGTTAAGAATTATGGGAGAATAGCAGCACCTCTAACAACATTATTGAAGAAAGATTCATTTTCATGGACTCCGGAAGCAACAAAGGCCTTTAAACATCTTAAAGAGGCAATGTGCCAAGCACCGGTCTTAGCTACACCGGACTTCACAAAAACCTTTATTGTGGAATGTGATGCTTCAGGAAATGGAATTGGTGCTGTTCTAATGCAAGATGAAAGACCCATTGCTTTTGAAAGTCGTCCAATCAAGGGAAAGTTTTTAAGAAAAGCTATTTATGAGAAGGAAATGTTGGCAATACTCCATGCACTTAAGAAATGGCGACCCTACCTAATGGGAAGACACTTCAAGGTAAAAACAGATCATGATAGCCTTAAATACTTTTTAGAACAAAGATTATCCTCTGAAGAGCAACAAAAGTGGGTCACAAAGATGTTGGGTTATGACTTTGAAATCATCTACAAAAAAGGGAAGCAAAATGTGGTGGCAGATGCACTCTCAAGAAAGGATGAGGATATGGAAGCATTGTTGTGTGCCATTTCTATTATCCAACCAGATTGGATAAACGAAGCAAAGGAGGAATGGAAGAATGACGAAGAAGTGTGGGCACTTATTCAAAAGCTACAACAAGATTCCAGTACTTCTGATACATTTAGCTGGAAAAATGATTCGTTATGGTACAAAGATCGCTTATACCTCTGTAAGAATTCCCAGCTAAAACAAAAGATTCTTATGGAATTGCACACTTCTCCCTTAGGAGGGCACTCAGGATTTTTAAAAACTTACCACAGGGTTAAGAAGGAATTTTTTTGGGATGGCCTTAAATCAGATATTCAAAAGTTTGTGGAGGAATGTTTGGTTTGCCAACAAAATAAAGTTGAAACAATTAAGACACCGGGTCTATTACAACCTTTATCCATTCCAAGCCAACGTTGGGAGGAGGTTTCAATGGATTTTATCACAGGTTTACCCAAGTCTGAGGGAAAGAGTGTCATCATGGTGGTAGTTGACAGACTTACCAAGTATGCACACTTTTGTGCATTATCACATCCATTTAAAGCCAGTACAGTTTCTACTGCATTTATGGAAACAGTTCAAAAGCTACATGGAAACCCAAAGATTATTGTAAGTGACAGAGATCCCATTTTCACTGGAAATTTTTGGACATAATTATTTTCTTGTCTGGGTACTCAGTTAGCTCATAGCTCATCTTATCATCCTCAATCTGATGGGCAAACTGAGATAGTAAACAAATGTTTGGAAGGATATCTTCGTTGCTTTGTATCTGATAAACAGACACAATGGGTCAAATGGTTGCCTCTGGCTGAATGGTGGTATAACACTTCCTTCCATACAGCAACAAAAATGACCCCATTTATGGCACTTTATGGGTACCAACCACCATCAATCACATCATATTTAAGAGAAAATTCTAAGGTTCAAGCAGTGGAACATCACATCGAACATCAACAACAAGTCCTCCAACTCTTAAAGGATAACCTCGTGTTGGCACAAAATAGAATGAAACAACAGGCAGATCAACATCGCAGTGAAAGAAGTTTTGATGTAGGTGATTGGGTATTCCTACGGCTACAACCATATAAGCAAATGTCCCTAAAGCAAGCTAAGAAGGATAATAAATTATCACCAAAGTATTATGGTCCGTACAAGGTGTTGGAAAAGATTGGTACTATGGCATACAAATTGGAGCTTCCTGCAGCTTCTCGATTGCACCCAGTTTTCCATGTTTCATGTTTAAAGAAGGTTATAGGCGACAAGCTCCCAGTTCAAACAATATTGCCAGAACTTGACGAGGAAGGAAAAATTATATTGGAACCGGAAGCAATCACAGAAACAAGAACTCGACAGCTACGAAATCGATCAATTTCAGAGTATCTTATCAAGTGGAAGAACTTATCCGTTGAAGATTTATATGGGAGGATGAGAATTTTATGCAAAAGTATCCAGAACTACTCAAGCGTTGAGGACAACATTTTTTTGAAGGAGAGGGGCATGTTGGGTCCCTATAATACTAGTGATTACCCCATTACTATTGTAGTTATACCCCTTATTTATATTGTTGTGCCCCTATTACCCCCATATTATTATTTATGTGCCCCATAGAATCCCTCTATTGTTATTTTTGTGGCTTTATATTATTATTGTTAGGTCGGCTGGATTATATTGTGACTCCTTAGACTCCTATATATAGAAAGGAGGTTTTGTCATTTGTATCATCCAAGAATTGTTCATTTATGTAATGTAAAGGAGGTTGCCCCCTCGAAGAGGCTGAATTCTAGGGCGTGGATCTCTCTTTTCTATCTTTTCTTGAGCTTGTTTCATAACAACAGGACCATCATATGTGCGTAATGGGCACTAGTGTGGACCATCGCACTTCTAAAAAGGTGAAATTGTGCTAGGTCACTCTGTCTTAGAACAGAGAGTGCTTTGGGGATAATTTGGTCAAAACACGACATAAGCAACCATGCCAAGCTAGAAAATGTGTTTTCTTAAGGTCAATTATTGTATGAATAATTCAATTAAGGTTTCTTTGAAAAGGTGAAAAATTTTAAGGCCAAGGAAACCACTGAGGGAAATGTCGTTCCCCAGCAGAGTCATCGATTGTTTTATGGAAAATTCAGTTTTGCGAATAAAAATGAACTCCCTAGCTCTAGCGATTTGATCCAAAAAAATATAGGGAAAAAAATCTATGTTTTCCTTAGAGAGATTAGAATACATAAAAGAGACCTACCTAGAATCTGTAGTAATTCCTCCTCTTCTCTTTGCTTGTAAGCTCTGACTCTAGCTTCACACATTATAAATGGAACCTACAACAATGACTAAAAAAAGCAAGAGAGCTACAATATCAACATAGTATAATCCAATGTCTCTAATCATTGAGTCAACGTGGCATTGAAATACATAAGCATAAACATGATACAAGTATAGGAAAACAAATTTCTTTTTGTATTAATAAATAAAGGAAATAGTTACAACCATATATAGAAGCTAACTTTGTAGATGCCCCCCAATTATCTTGTCCCTCCTTGCCACAAATCAAACCTTCACACTCAACCCTAATGTATAAATGCATGACGATTCCTTAAGCTCAAAGCAACAACATGAGGGCATTAATAATCTCCAAAAGACAACCCTGAATCCATGGGAGGAAGTAAATATATAGGGTAAACATGGTAGTTTGGGATTTACAATTCTAGGCTTAAGATCCACATATAAAGGAGGATGAGTTCAAAGGATAATAGATAAGGTCTCTAGAGAAGGTATTCATTATCTCTATCCATGGTAAATGGTTAAAACCACCTTAGAAGCTTCTGGAAGGAGAAGATTCGAAAATATTTTTTAATTTTCCTGAAATTCTAAAACCATCACATCTACAAAGTAAAGTAACCTACGTTGATCAATGCGGGTTATCAGTTATGGAATTTGGAACCATTCCAGGTGGACAGACATGCAGGGTGCACTATGGCTAAATATATTATTTTTGAGTTGCTTGACCTAGAAAGTCAAACCTTTTGGAGAGATGATGCTTAGGGATTTACAAAGGGATTATGAAAAAGTGTTCAAGGGTGTTGATTGATTTGGTTTTCATGCCTATTGAGTAGATGTGACAAAATGGCCTGCAACAAACCAATGTACTTCATTAATTCATCACTTTGAAGACAAAAATCAACCTCCATTACTAATACTTCAAATCACATACAAACATTTTGATACCGATAGTCGCGAACCCTTTAAGTCACCATAATCCATGAACATGAAGACTGCCCCAAAACTCATTACACCTAGTAGGGGAGACCCAGAGATAACCCACCACATTTTATTTGTGCTAGTCATTCTCTAAAGAAGAGATGTTAGCCAAAGCCCACACACTAGAACCTGGGGGATCCATTCACTCCCCTCCTTCGAAATCACACGGTATGTGGCTTTCCACATGCATTAAGCGAGTCAAGATATGATCCACACAAAACCTCAAGTTTCTCAACATTCATTTCACATCTTGAATAGAGGTGAAAACATTATATTTATCTACCTACTTTTCTCTTAACAACAACCCTAGTATATTTTTCATCTACTAGTGGAGCACCATTGAATTCAAGTATTTCTTGTGCCTTCCCTTGGTATTTTCAGGTCATTATAACCCATCTTGACATGTCTTCTAACAATTTTTAGTCTGAGAGATATTGCCTCTCTTCGCCACCTTTAATCTCTAACTCATGAATCTCTTGACACGTCTCAGGAGGAATGGTATTAAAATAGGATTCCACAAAGTCATGAGAAAATAACTTGGCACCACGCTGACCTAGTTGGGCTCTAGATCCTCCTCCCCTCCTACTTATCCCTCTCTTCCTAAGCAACATCATGGAAACACAAAAGGATTCTTTCGTTTCCCTGAAAGGGGTGCTTATACCTGCAAAGGGACAAAGATACTAACTGGAATCTACCTTGTTAAGAACCAACTACCACCAAATAATGTCCTCGTAAAATCACCAACTACAAGAATTGACTTTCGTCGCAGACTCACCAAGCAAGGAGATGGACAACCTCATTACCAACCAAAGAATTGACCCCATTTTCCATTGAGCACACTAGAAGAAACCTTAGGACCCTGACACTAAAGTACTCAAAACCCTGATGAGAAATAACCAGACCCCACCCACAACACAAGGTGCTCTTTACAACTAGAGGCACCCACACCACCTTAAGACTCAAAACCCCACCACCAACTTTTCCAAGAGGACTTAGACTCAACCTCCAAGACTTGACCATAGTTACAAAGCCTCTATAGACCCCAAATATCATAATACAAAACAAATTCAACAATTGTGACACTAAACCCTGAATTCTCAATTCTTCACAAGGACTACACAGACCAAACTGAATTAAACAAGACAATACCAGAAGGATTGCACAGGGCTTACCACTTCTAATTGCAAACAAGAAAATTTCACAAAGTGCCCTCCAACTCCTCTCCAATACACAGTCGAGCTAGGAAACTATCACTAAGTGACCAAAATATGGGTGCACAAGGCTCGAGGCCTCCCTTATGAGGTAATAACTTGTCCCCAACAAGGTCTATTGAATGATGATGCCATAAGAGCTAGGGACTCACCCTCTTAACCAGAGAATCACCATCATTTCTCACTACACAACTACTACAATAGAATGGAAAGGGACTTGCAGCTTCCTCATCTATTCTCACACAAATTCCTTCCAACTCCTTACCGATCCATACATAGCCTCATTTTCAACTATAGGGTTGCATGCTCCTGAATGTGAGACACCAAGTGTGCTTCCATCAATAAATAATTAAAACAATGAGGGTGGTGGGTATAAAGTTTGAGACCCCTCACCGCCATTCATAACACCTCCATTAAGGAAGACTAAGAGAACTTTTAGCAGCCACTTTAGGATTGATTTTCTCTCTTTGAAAATTGCATGGTTTTGTGTGAGCCAAATCTCCCAACACATGAATTTTGAGAGGTAAATTTGTTAGAAAATCAGAAAGACAAAACTATTTGCTTATGTTGATAATTACTTGTGATATTATTATGTTCTTATTAGCTTCTTTATTTTCTTCTTTTCTCTTCTTCTCATCAAGCAGTTATCAATACAAAAACATGAAGATCATGGACACTAGATGTAGGCACTTAGCCAGGGCTAAAACCCCTATATAAGGGAAAAACCAATCAGAAAATATTCCTATAGTAGATTCAAAATGAGATAGACCAAGAACTTAGGCCAACAGACATTCCTCCTCCACCAAGTTAACCTTCCAATATGATTTGGAAATTTCTAGTAGTCTCTTCTTATCCAACATCTTCAACGTGGCAACAATTAGAAATTTGACTTCCTAGCTACAAAAGTTCGACCCACAGTTACAAAATTTAGGCATGGCTTCAACACTGTAGTTTTTTGCCACTCCTGAAGCTTAGAAGCTTCACACGTGTGAGAGAGATATAATTTCGACTTCTTGTGCTTGAGAGAGACCTTCTCATTCACTAGCCATTTCCTCTTCTTCCCTTGCATTTCACACTTTTTATGGCATCACAAGTTGCAGATCAAACTTGATGAGTGAGTGTGTAAAATGAGGTCTTATTGCTGCCTTTGTATAGGGGTTTCTACTAGTCTGTTTAGGCCGACTTGTCCAGTTTGAGGCCGACTTGTCCAGTTTGAGGCCGACTTGGTGGAGGATGAATAATTGACCTATTTTTCTATAAAATAAATTTCTTCTTTGATAAATAGAGCCCAAGAAGGGTCTTTTACATTATTACATAGGACACTTTACATAAACCCTAGAATCCTTCAATGGAGGTTATGACCTAAAAACAATTGACCCAAGCATGAAACTCATGCTTTAATAAGTCAATTTATTTAATAATAAATTTTATTTTTCTCTCTTTTGACAGATACATTACATTATGACTCAAGTACAATCACATACTAGGGAGGTATTAATAATTACATATATATAGAGGTACATGGAAGATATCAAAATGAACTAGGAAGAGTTCTAGCACACTCAATGTTGCAAACTAGATACGTGACTAGGGTATTCTATGTGGGTGGGACTAAGGGGACTCAAGCTTTAGCCAAATCTAGGTACCACCAGGATTTTAATCTCTACAACCAACCCAGGGATCTAGGTGTGTATCCAAGGTCAAAGTTCCATGACTAACGCCACAC
Organism: Pinus tabuliformis; assembly: GCA_031772625.1. Lineage (NCBI taxonomy): Eukaryota > Viridiplantae > Streptophyta > Pinopsida > Pinales > Pinaceae > Pinus > Pinus tabuliformis. The sequence continues at coordinate 1,583,041,033 of CM062816.1, forward strand.
TCCCTCTTAAGGATCTAGATATCAACATCAACACATAGGTCGTTCAAATGTTCTCCCATGCATATTTCCATTAGATGCTTCATCTCTCCCTGATAAACTAAATTAGATATATCCATTTTTCCAAGCATACTTCTCAAGTTTTCATGATTCTTGTGGAGAGATTTTCCTATACAAACACAAACCCCAATCAACAATAAACTTTGAAATACAAGTAAACACAAACCTCAGGGGTCCTAAATCATTTTGATGCTACTTTTATGATCAAGCTATCCATATACAATTTGTTGGAAGCTTTCTTCTTCTTGAATTTCTTCAATAGAACCAAATACAACTTCAATTCTTCTCAATTCTTTTGTTTGCAACTTCATAATCATTTATTGATAGTACTTTTTCTTCAAAGTATTCATTGTCATAACATGCTCTTCCTCTCAATTGGAGAGATATACCCTTTCTACTATCTAGGATCCCTCTTAACTTAGGGAGATCAACCACTTCCTTATTTTAAAACATCGTAGAGCCTTTCATGGCTTCTATTCCTCTTTATGACATCAAGGTCATCTTGATCATCATAAATTCCTTCTGTTGAAAATGGAACAAGAAAATCCTAAATTTAATTTTGTCCTTGAATTAAATTAGGAATAAAATTGTAATTCCACATCACATGATAACTTGTATTAGTTAACTAAATTAATTTGACTTAGTTGGCTCAGTCAATTCAAGTTGAGGGTCTAAATTTAATCATGTAGAGTGTCTCCTACATTATAGGAGCCCTGGTTGAGTTTATTTTGAGTTGTAATTAATTAATTCAGTTTAACTGAGTTAAAGTTAGTTAAACTAATTCCAACTGATGTAGGAACTAGTAGGAGGTCAGACAGTGGGGTGCTGATTCATGTGTTCAACCAGCTAACAGATGATTCACTCATAAATAACTCATGCATGCCAGATTTGAGAGTTACCTAGTTGAGATTGGAGTTTAGGACAATGTACTATCAGTTGTATAACCATTTGAATTGTACATGTGGTTCATGTAGTTAGAGGAAGGCCTATGATGGATTGTGCAATTCTTTTGAGGAATTTCCCTAAGTAATAGGGGAATAATTCCCAAGGAAACATTACAAGAAAATAGGGAGTTGGACAAGCAGAAAATTGGTTAAGTATTGGCATAGGCTTGTCTAGGAAGCTGTGAGACAAATAGAGATAATGCAGAGGTTGCTCGGGCTTGAGAAAAGCACTGTAATCTTCTCATATTTTCTGACTAATTAAATATACATATAAAAGGGGTTTTTAGCCATGGATTTCCCTAGGAAATCATTGTGTAATGTGTTGATTGAATTATTTCTCTTGTATGCTTTGTGATTTCATGATCATTTAATTGTTTCCGCTGATGAGTAGAGTAGATTCAATTCTATTTTTTTAGTAAATTACAATTAGCAGTCTGAATATACAAGGAATTTCTACGCCTTCATCATTCTTATGAATATTATCAATTAATATTAACTTACAAACATATTCAACATCTTTAATATTATGTACCTACAAAACTCTAATAGTAAGTACAACCAAAAACAAATATACAGAATCATGAAGTTAAGTATATCAAAATCATATTACTATAATGGAAGTAGTTTGACTTTAGATATCAAACACCTAAACTTAGTTAAGTTCATAAGAGACACATACTAAACTTTGAATTCTAGCTAGGGTTTTGTCATAAACCCTAGACTTCATCTTCGGGACACAAAGCCTTAGATATCAGCAATTCAATAAAATAACAATCCTGCTATACATCTAAGGTGTCAACAATATCATTTTACATGTCAGACTCTACTATGGTTTCTTGCAAACCCTATATCTTATCATTGAAACTAAATTATATAAAAAATATCATCATATCCTAGAACACCAATCTCTACTAGGGTTTTATAGACCCTAGGTTTCACAAACTAAAACATGAGAATCAACGATTAGGTCAACATGCTAGCATATACATATATAGGATTTCATTATCACGTACTAGTGTTTTACATCAATATTCATTCGTACTAGGTCAAACTATGACAGAAACATCAATAAAGAAAAGTCAAATATAAAACAAATTTTCTTCAAGCTAGGGTTTTGATCAGACAAATATACACCTAGGGTTTCATTTACATGACCTTACTATAGATATTGCAGGGGTTTTTCTCATGCACCATAATTCATCAAACCCTAAAGATCTAGAGATTCAATACATAATTTAGACATTAACAACAAACCCTAAAAGGCTAGGGGAATAGGATTTCTAGATTTCATCAACAACTATAAGTAGACTAGGGTCTCATAATCAATATTGACATACCCTTAGCAACAATGGGCTACGGTTTTAAAGTGAACCCTAAAGGTTAGGGTAACAAAAGAATGATCAAATAATATCACGAGGGTAGATTCAATCTAATGATTAATCAACCTAACAAGAATCTTTAATATTCAAAACCCTAGACGTAACGATCTTAGTACTGTAAAGACAATTTTAAAATAAGAATGATTGTACCTTTTACATGAAGAGAACTTTATAACACAACTTATAGTCTAAGAAATTCCTTGATTTGTTTCTTAACAAACCTTGCAAGAAATCAACTCTTGAATGACAAAACTTCTTCCATGCTTAGGTATATCCCTTGAAGTCTCCTCCATAGCTTTTGAGCATTCAGCAAGCTTTCTTAACCAAGGAAAATATATAGAGAAAGGTTATTAGTATACAATATGCACAAGTCTTGATGTGAGGAGGAAACCAAACATGAAAAGATGAAACAAAGAATAAGATACTTGTCTTTTGGTAAAATGGTGAAGGGTCCCTATTAACCCAATCCTTTTGAGGGATAGGTACAACCTATCAAAATAATTAAAAATGTTCTAACAAGACATGTTAGACTTACAAACTCTAGAAATAAAAACGTAAAGGAAAACATGCAAAAAGTAAAGTAGAAGGATATGCAAGGGACAATATCCCTAAGAGTCTCTAGCAAATAAGTCTTTGACTTTGGATTTTTCCATCTTGTTCTTATTTGGTGGAGCTTCATTGGCAATATTCGCATGTTCCATTTCGCTCTTCCTATTCATTGGATTATCAGGAAATTGACATTTATAATGACCCATCTTATGACAATTGTAGCATTCAATCTTTGATAGGTCACCTTTCTTCTTTGGTTACTTGAACTTCTTGAATGATCCATTTTTCTTGTGATGAGCATAATATATATTAGAGACATTTTATTCTTTATCATCCTTATTGTTTACTAATGATATTTTGGCTTCTTCTTGATTGCATGCATTCCACATTTGTTCAAATGTTGGAGTATCCTTCTAAATATTGATTCCTGATGCAAAAGCACTCTAATATTTTGGTAGTCCTAGAAGAGTAGTAATTACAAGCTCTTTTTATGGTAAAAAATCATATATTTCTTAGAGTTTATCCTTGATTCTATATATCCTTATAAAATAGGATGATACAATATCATTTTTCATCATCTTAATAGTTCTTATTTCATTCCCGAGGATTGTTGTTTTACCAATGTTCTTTATTGTGAATAATTTTGAGAGAGCCTCTTACATTTCTTGAGTAGAATATATGTTGGAAATGTATGGAATTAAGTTTTCATTTACTCCATCCACTATTAGTTTTATGGACAAGATTTCAGTTTCTCTGAACTTCTCTTTCTCTGCTTCATTAGTAGTATTCTTGAATTTTCCTTGAACAAGATTCAATTTTTTTTGTTTTTCGAGGATAAGATCTATCCTTTTCTTCCATGCCCTATAGTTGGAGGCTCCTTATAGCTAGTTTTATCCCTTCATTGAAGTTTTCATAGTTCCTTTAGGCAGTGGGATTCTCTTCTTATATATTATTTTCCTTAATGACCTTACTTTGATCCCTATTCTTCAATAGATCTTCAAGCTTCCTTTTTATTCCTTCTTCACCTTAGCTCTTAAACCATGTTAGAAAATCGGAAAGGTAGAAATATTTTCTTATGTTGATAATTACTTGTGATATTATTATGTTCTTATTAACTTATTTATGTTCTTCTTTCATCTTCTTCTCATCAAGAAATTATCAAGAGAAAAACACGAAGATCATGGAAACCAGATGTAGGCACTCATCCAAGGCTAAAACCCCTATATAGGGCAAAAGCTAGTTAGAAACTCTTCCTTCATTAGATTCAAAATTAGATAAACCAAGACCTTAGACCAACAAACCTTCCTCCTCCACGAAGACAACCTTCCAAGATGATTTAGCAATTTCCAGTAGTCTCTTCTTATCAAGTAGCTTCAACCCAACAACAATTAGAAATTTGACTTCCCAACTATAGAACTTTGACCCCCATCTATATAATTTTGGCCCAACTTTAGCACTGCAGTTTTCAACCCCTCCACCATCTTACTAGTTTCACACATGAGAGAGAGAGAGATAATTTCAACTTCTTGTGATTGAGAGAGACCTTCTTCTCCATCACTAGCCCTTCCTCTTCTTCCCTTTAATTTCATAATTTTTATGGCCTCAGAAGTTGCAAATCAAACTTAATGAGTGAGTGTCTCAAATGAGGTCGATTTTCTTCCTTTATATAGGTGTTTCTTCCCCTCAATTTAGGTTGACTTGTCCAGTTTGAGGTCGACTTCTTGGAGGAAGCCTAATTGACCTATTTTCAATAAAATAAATTTCTTCTTTGAAAAATAGAGCCCAAGAAGGGTCTTTTATATTATGACATGAATAAGGACACTTGATATGAACCCTCGAATCCTTAAATGGAGGTTTTGACATAAAAACAATTGACCCAAGCATGAAACCCATGCTTTAATAAGTCCATTTCTTTAATAATAAAATGTATTTTTATTTATTTTGATAAATACATTACATTATGACTCAAGTAAAATTATGAAGACCAATACTAGTTACATTCTTCAAAAAAATCCATTCTCATTAGAGAATTTCCTTTCCTTGAAGGAGCTCTCGTTATGAATATGCCAATTCTTTAATACAACCTCCCAATCATTAGGGAAGCAAATTTTATGTCTGAGGCCTATGATCATGCACTACTAAAAAAAAATTGTGAGTGGGTAGTTACAAAAAATATGTGGAATATATTTCAATTGATTATTGCACAAAATGTGCCATGAAAATACCTCTATGCCTCATTTGTGCATATTTTTAGTTGTCAAGATTTTATTGTGTAAAATCATCCAACTAAAGGCATTGACTTTGGGTAGCTCGTCCTTTTGCCACACCCATCTCCAAATTCTTGGAACGGGAGGGGAGGGGGGGCGGAGCTCTCGTTGGCTAACCAACGAATCATATCCTTCTTTTACCAAATAGCCAATGTGACCCATCCTCAACTATCTTTTGATTTGATCGATTTGGGTGCACAACCACTCAAGTTTTGAAGTAATACTAGAACCAAATCTCCTAGAGGTTGTGGAGGGAAACCTATGTCCCAATTAATCCAATTTCCATTTGTATTCCAAACTGAGATGTCCTTCAAACAAAAATTACCCTGTGAAGAAAACCAATTCAATAAAGGGGAGAGTTTAAGTATGTTGATTAAAGGTGGCTTATTCATGATTCCAGCTTCCTCTATCGAGATATTCTTTTCATAGCCTAGTAGCCATTGTTACACAAAAATATCGTCACCATGATTATTTGCAGTCAGTATGGGTGTATCATCACTTGTACTGTCCTCCTAAGCAAGTCTCAAGCCTCAGCTCTTCAAGTCAAGCTTTGAAATTGAGGGAAAGACACTGAAAATAATAAAACTCTGGTTCCGCACTTTCTATCACTATTGCCTGCGGTCCCGCACCTTCTGTTTACAAAAATTGTGGACCTGCCCGCTCTATCCCTAAAGGTGTGGGTGCGGACCCCTGTGAAAGTAAAAAAGGTGCAAGTTTATTCTAAAAAACTCACTTTGGGTTAATTCTAGATGCTTCTAGAAGGAATTTTGACGTGGATTGGCCACTCTTAGGTGGTTCATGCATCCCAAAAGAGAAGGAGCTAATCCCTTGATGAGAGGAGCTATCCCTTTGAAGGAGGGCTTTATCCCTTTGAAGGAGGACCTAGTAACTTCCCTCCATTGCACTATAAATTCAGGCATTGGGCTGGTTGCTAAGGAGGTTAGAAGATGAACATTTTTTAGGGTAAATGCTGGTGAAATTAAGACTTCCTAGTTGAGCTTAAGAGGAGAGATCACATACCTTTTTGGCTTCATTGGGAAGAGATTGAAACTTATCAAAGTAGAGGATACTTCTTGTTGGACCCTGGGAGGAGCTTGTACAGCGTCAAGGCACAGGTTGTAAAGTTCTTCTTGATTTGAATTAATACAATCAAACTCATTTTTCTCAACAAATTGTCTCATGTCATTTGTTTCATGAATTCCTTGACTTTCATGTTAAATATGTTTTATGATATTGGCTTTTTAGGTGCTATTTAATTTGTTTGCTTGTTTGTGATTGCAGATTCGCGGCAAAGGAGCTCATTTGGATCGAAGGAGCGAAGGCTTCCACAAACTTGCGTTGGACCTAAGGTAGGCCTAAAACACTTGTTTGCCTTTGTTTATAAAAGCATATTTAGAGAAAGATAGTGTGTGATTGGTTTGCTTATCATTAGGTCTTCTTTAGATTCTAGGAAGGTCTATCTTGTCCACAAGATCGACTTATTCCGTGTGACAGCCATGTTAGTGTAGAAACAATGAGTGGGATTGCTGCGACAATTAGTTTCCATATTGGTGAACCATTACAAGAAGGAAAGGGGGCATCCAATAATTTCAACCTCGATCTCCCCAAGTATTTTCTTATAATAACTTTCTTGCACCAATCAAATATTCCAAAAACAGGTTTCCATACCATTTTCATTCTCATCATCAGATTTACCAGGCATGTGTCTATTATGCCCAACCCTCCCCTAGAGAGTGGGGTTGTAAACATTTTTCAATTAACTAAATGACACTTTTTGGCATTGGATATACCTCCTTGCCAAAGAATTTTCTTCACTTTTTTGCAATGTTGTTCTGAATACTTACAAGGGCCAACATGGAAGAGCATTGATATAAAGGAAGAATTGATAGAACATATTTTAGAGTATTATTTTTCCAAGTTTATTTTTCCAAGAGGCACCCCACTTATTATTTGTTTTCTTTATTCTTTCCAAGATTGATTTCCATACAAAGGTTTCACTACCTCAAGGCATACAGGGATTCCTAGGTATGAAAGGGATTTCCATTGTGATGATGACTGAGACTTACCCTGAAGGAGTGGACTCAACATTCAATTAGTGTTTGTCATAGGATAGGCCAAAAATGTACATCACAACCCAAGTACCATACATAATTTTATTAGTGTGGGAAAATAAATTAAAGAGCAATGGGATCAGCCGAGTAGCGGGTTCTAGTGATCGATCTCCTATCTGTTCGCAGCAGTCGGTGGCCGGTTCTTCGGATGATTTAGCTGCTGAATCGACAGAGAATATGGATCTGCGCGTAAGTTCTGCTGCTGACTCAACAGAGAATTATGATCTGCGCGCGAGTTCTGGTAAGGTGGTTTACTCGCTTGATTCGGTTGACGTTGCTGGTAGGTCAGCGGTAACAGATAGTTTACATAGCGTAGATAATAAGCATAATAGGATTTTAAAAGAATGTGAAGATGTAATTTATAATAATAATGATATAAATAGTACTAGCGTTAGTTTGCATATCGTTAATGGTGGTATCGATAGTTTACATAGCGTGGATAATAAGCATAATAGGATTTTGAAAGAGTATGAAGATGTAATTTATAATAATAATGATATAAATGGTGCTAGCGTGGATAATAAGCTTAAGAGGATTTTAAACGAGTGTGAAGATGTAAGATATAAAAATAACGATAGCGAGGAACATAGGCATAATATTACTTTTAATAAATCTTTAATATATAAAAATAACAATATAAATAATGAAGATGATATTAAGGTATATATTAATAATAATAATAGCCGTAGTAATAATGTGTTAGATGGGAGTGAGAGCCTTAGGTGTAAGGTTAATTTTAAGGGTTTGTCGAGAGGTAATTCATGTTCTCTCCCTAAGGACAATAAGGTGGTGAATTTGTCGAGTTTTTCTTTTCCGCCTGCGGTTTTTAGTCTCTTAGGGAAAGGTCTTAATTTTGCCTTAGCACCCAGAAAAATCCCGATTGAAGACATCATTTGCGATGTGGAATATGGCATTAAGAACCTTCCTGATAAGATTAAAGACACAATTAGGCAGGATTGTGCAGTTACCCTCAGGAGGGCTAAGCCTCCCCGTAGCAATATCAGCAAGGCTGAGTTTGAGGCTCTGAAGAGCTTGAATGAAAATCGTGACGTCGTGGTCTTAAAAGCTGATAAAGGCGGGGCTGCTGTTATCCTGGATAGAAAGGATTACAGAAATAAGATGCTTGACCATCTTTGTAATAGTGGGAGTTATAAGAAGCTTTCGAAAAATCCCCTCAAAAAGGTTTCTAGAGCAGTCGCTCTTGCGATCAAGTCGTGCAATTCCACGATTCCTCTAGCCCAGAAACTTATTGAGGGAAACCCCATCACTCCTAGGATTTATGGTCTTCCAAAAATCCATAAGGATGGGGTCCCCCTGAGACCCATTGTCAATACCATCGGTGGTCCGACTTACCTCCTGGCCAAGTTCCTCGCTGCGAAGTTGAGACCCTTGGTTGGGCAAACTGAGTCCTTTGTCAAAGACTCAGCGTCTTTTATTGAGGATCTTAAGAGGATTAAACTTGAGCCCGAGGACATTCTGGTGAGTTTCGACGTGGTCTCTCTTTACACTTGTATTCCTATCAATGAGGCCATGGAGGTAATTAATAAGCTAACTGACCCTGATACGGCTATGTTAGTTGAGCTTTGCCTTACCTCTACCTTTTTCAGCTTCGAGGGAGAATTCTATGAGCAGACTTGCGGAGTTGCCATGGGCTCCCCCTTGTCCCCTGTCGTCGCTAATCTCTTCATGGAGGATTTTGAGTCCAAGGCTTTGGCCTCCTCTCGTCTCCTACCGAAGCTTTGGAAAAGATTTGTTGATGACACCGGTGTTGTCTGGTCTCATGGTCCTGACGAGCTGGATCGTTTCTTTAGTCACCTCAATAACCAATCCACCGCCATTAAATTCACGATGGAAAAAGAAGATAATGGTTGTCTTCCGTTCTTGGATGTTCTCATCTCTAAGAAGGTGGATGGTTCCTTTTCTCATCAGGTATTTAGGAAGAAGACGCATACTGAGCAATACTTGCATGCTTCTTCGCATCATTTCCCCGCTCAGAAGTTAGGGGTTCTTAGCACGCTTGCCACCCGTGCTGTAAGAATTTCGGATGAGGAGAGCCTGGAAACGGAGAAGGCTCATCTCCTAGATGTTTTTGAAAAGAATGGTTACAATAGGCACCTCGGTCAAAAAGCCTTCCTCCGGGCCAAGAAGGAGCCTTCAATCCATAGGGTCCCTAAAGATCATATCATGGGTGTGAACCTTCCTTACATCCAGGGGACCACGGACAGGATTGCGAGGATTCTAAAGAAGTACGATGTGCCCGCAACTTTTAGACCTCTCAACACTATCCGGGGCTCCCTCAGGTCGGTGAAAGACCCGATTGACCCTAAGGACATGAAGGGCGTATATATCATTCCCTGTTCCTGTGGGACCCCTTATATTGGTGAGACTGGTCGCTCTATCAACCAACGGATTAGCGAGCATTCGGCTGACTTAAGGCATGGTAGGACCAAGTCCTCAGCCCTGGCTGAGCATGCAGAGAAGACTATGCATCATGTATGTATAGAGGAGGCTCAAGTCATTGCCAAAGTTGCGCAGTTTCACCATCGCAAATTTAGAGAGGCCCTGGAGATTGAGAAAAGGCCAAACAATCTTAATAGGGATGATGGTTGGAGGATTAGCAGTTGCTGGGTCCCAGCCTTGGCTTCCTAAGCCTCCTCATTCCCCGTTTGTTAGGTCTTAGGGTTTCTGTCTTCCCTCTCCCTTAGTTTGTTTTTGGCGGGTTGGTCCTAATATTGTGGAGTGTTTGAGTTTTTTAGGGTATTATTAATTTCAGGCTAATTAGTGTATTAACCGTATCCCGTTTATGATACTATTGGGTATATTTTAGTTAAATTTGAATTTTTGTTTCCTTAATGTCAATTGTTTATGCCTTTATATTTAGTTCTTCTATAACTCTTTTTAAACCATATAAGTAATAATTTAATTACCTAATGACAGAATTAACTTTAATAATTTTATTGGAATATTTATCTAATATAACTATCTTTTGCCCAATTATCTTACACCTAATATAACTAAATTTATATAGTTATTTACTTCACTAATAATTACCATTTATATAAATTAAATAAATAATTTACTATTATAATTATTAATTTATAATTTTATATTTATTTATTTATTTAATAAATAAACAAATATATTTTTATTATTGATATATTTATTTAAAAAAAATAAATAAATAAATAAATAAATAATTTACTATTTTATTTATATATCTATATATTTAGTTATCTCCACCTAATATAACTAAACTTATATGTTTATATATGATTTTATATTTATTTACCTCACTAATAATACCATTTATATAAATTAAGTAAATAATTTACCTTTGCTATTATATGTATTAATTTATATTTTTATATTTATTTTTATTTAATAAATAAATAAATATAAATTATTATTAATTTTATTTATTTAAATAAATAAATATAAATTATTATTTATATAGTTATATATTTTTAATAAATAAATAATTTATTATTACTTTATTTATATATTTATATATTAATTTGGTTATCTCACACCTAATTTTAACTAAATTTATATATATTTATTTATTTTTGATTTATTTATAATTCTATATATTTATGTATTTAATTTTATATTTATTTTTATTTAATAAATAAATAAATATAAATTATTATTAATTTTATTTATTTAAATAAATAAATATAAATTATTATTTATATAGTTATATATTTTTAATAAATAAATAATTTATTATTACTTTATTTATATATTTATATATTAATTTGGTTATCTCACACCTAATTTTAACTAAATTTATATATATTTATTTATTTTTGATTTATTTATAATTTTATCATTGATATATTTATGTATTTCTTACCTTATATAACTAATTTTGACCTTGCTCCCTGAGTCAACCTTTGGCCAGGTAACCGTTGGTGTCTCTGCTCTAGCTATTTAAACAAGCTAAGCTGGATCTGTTCTTCAACTTGTCCTGACGATGAACCACACTGGTTGGTTCGAAACGCGTTGACAAAAGATTGGTTATGTGATTTTGCCGAAGATTATCTAAACAAAGCAATGGGAAAGTTAGCTAGTCTAGCAAATCCACTACATAATGGATTTTACACGTGAGTTTTAGTGATGCACATAGAGGAAAAATATCATATATGCCAACAACAATATTATACTGGTTCGAATACACAATAATGAACAAGGCCCATTCTCTTTGAAAAAGTTGAGTTTCCTATTGGGGACATAATGAAAGGAATCTAAGAGGAAGCTATGATAGGAATAAGCATGTAAAGTGTTAACAATGAAAAAAAGAATGTAAAGTGGAACTTGAAGAGTGATCATCATCGACAACTAAATCCATTACTTTGTACAAGCCCAACAAACGATGATTTTCGCGAAAAAGTTTTATCTTATATAATATGCATTACATTTAGAAAAATGATATGTCATATAATGTAATGGTAAAAACTAAAAATAAAATAAAAATTAGTCTTTATAATACAATTTAGGAAACAAATATTAAAAAGAAACCATAATAATAATAAATATATAAAATAGAAAAATAAACTAACATAACTCTATTTTAATTTATATATTTTTAATCATTTAAAATGTATTCCTCATTTACTATGCCATAGGGAACATAATGAAATGAATCTAGAAGAAGCCATCAAAGTAACAAGCATTTAAAGTGAGACTCGGAGAATAATTAACATGCACAATTAAATCCATTACTTTAAGTGAGACTCGAAGAGTAATTAACATGGACAATCAAATCCATTACTTTATACAAGACCAACATACATGAATTTTCATAAAAAAACGTTTTATCTTATGTAATATGCATGGAATTTAGAGAAATAATATATCATATAATATAATGATAAAATAAAATAAAAATTAAACTTTATAATATAATTTAAGAAAAAAAAAATTAAAAAGCAATTATGACAATAATAAATATATCAAATAAGAAAATAAACTAACACAACTCTATTTATATCATAATTTTATAATCATTTTTTATATATACTAACACATCCACATAAAAATGAACTACCACAAAATAGTCTTAACAATACTATTATTCACCATTAATTTAAAATTCTAAGCTAGTGTTTAATTATTCTTTAAAATTAATTTCATAAATAACTAATTTTGATCTTAAAATATTAAATATTTATTTTTACTTTATATGTTTACATAGAATATTTAATAATTTGATTTCTCACTTTAATATTTTTTAATATAAAAATTTTAAAATTAATATTTTATAAATAACCTTAAAAGTTTATATCATTTAACATTTTTTTATTGAATTTAGAAAATTACTTTGGATGTTAAATTTCCATTAAATTTAGCAAAATATTTTGCAATTATAAAATAATTTTCCAAAATTTTCATTAATTTAGGAAACTAGGTTAAAATTTTCAATTAATTAAAAAATAAAAATATAAAATTGCATCATCCATTGTCATGGGACGCAAAGATTCCATTTCTGACAGATAGTGGGTTGATTAGAGGTGTCGTGGTTAAAAATGTAAAGCTAACACGTCTAGGGAGAGAGTTCATTTTTTAAGGAAATGACACTTATTTTTATGTGGTTTTAGATAGTTTCCAACATACACATGTCCATGTGCTTGTTTTTTGAAGCACCGTTTGCACAAGAACTTGTTGTTTGAAGCTTATCAAATGGAAATTTAAGGTGGATGGGGTTAAGATCCGTACTTTGGAACTTTTTCTAGGAAAAAACATAACAACAATTGGAGGATTGATGATTTTGTTTATAAATATGGTTGAATGGTTAAAGCTCCTAACTTAGCATTATCAAATTCGTAGATTTGATTCCTACTAGATGCACTTGGAATATTTAGTTCAATTGTTTCTCACGAAATTTATATAGCTCACACTTCTTGCTTGCTTTATGGTGCCTACTAGTCAATCTGTCCTATCTCATCTAAGCCCATCCCATGCTATTTGTTTTTCTTTGAATTCAATCTATCTCACTCGCCTATAGTCAAGACTTCTGTGTAAAAATACTTTAGATCTCATTGGTCTTCACTTTGAGTTCTTTTCTTTAATTAGTCCAAAAGGAAAGCAATTCAAGTTTTCCTTCGAATAGCAATCAAAGCATCTCATTGAGGAGAGGGCATTTTGTATCTAAAAGGAGGAACATTTAGTTCAATCACTATTCACAGAATTTATATAGCTCACCCCTTTTTCTTTCTTTGTGGTGCCTATTGGTCAATCGATCCAATCTCATCTACGCCCATCCCCTACTACTCGTTTTTCTTTGAATTCAATATATCTCACTCATTTGCAGTAAAGGAATTTCTGAAAAAAATATTTAGGTCTGATTGGTCTTCTTGCGGAGTTATTTTCTTCAATTACTCTAACAGGAAAGCAATTCAATTTTGTCTTCGGATAGCAATAAAAGCAGCCCATGGAGGCGAGGGCCTTTTGTCTCTGGAAGGAGGAAAGATACATAGCAATGAAGTGTATTGGGTATTTTTTTTAGGTGCTTTGTGTGTCTTGGGGAATATTATTTCAAATGAAGGTTGAGTATGCCTCTTTTGTGATCTTGGTTGGTCATCGTAGGTTTTGTGAGATTTTCCTTTTTAGTTGTAGATATTGTGATCTTGGTTGGTCATTATAGGCTTTGGGAGAGTTTAGTTTCTGGTTGCAAATATGTAACGCAAGGGAAGAAAATTTTTTAGCCTTATCATTTATTACATTGACTAAAAAAGCTAATAAGAGAGAAGTATGAGAGTCATAATATCCATTTTGGGCTATTGGGATATTTGGAAATGTGTTGAACTCTTTGCTCAATTGATGGAAGCAGTCCACATATTTTTCTCCTTCCTGGTGATATGCGCTCATTGTTATTTGATTGTATTGGTTGGTTCACCCATCATGTAGATCTTTGAGCCTATAATTAGGTCAGGATGATAGCGGTTGGGTAAAAGCACACCGCTTACAGTAGAGCTAAGATCGAAACCTCTCTCGGAAAGCCAAAAGTGTGATGTTGCACAGGGAAATATTTATCCATATGCACCTGTACACCCTGAGCTCTGATTATGTGTCCCAAGTACAAAATTTCCCCATAAATAGTAAGACTTATTCCATTGTTTAAAATGCATGTAACATTACTTCAATTCTTAGAGAAATTGATTTCAAAATTAGTTTAGTTGTCATAAAATGTGTGCTTATTTATTTGGTTCTCATGACAATATGATATGTGTTTCAGGAGGCCATCATCTTCCACCTTGGGTTGTTCTTCCGATATGACCAAGCCCTAGTGTGTGGGAATTTGTTCACTTCCTGTTGAAGAACAATATGTAGTTGAATATTTCGAATTCAAGGAAAACCTTGTGAATGAAGGTACTTATTTACATAGTGGGCCCATCAAATTCAGATCTATATGTTAAAATTTTGATGATCGATGATGATAAACCAATGCAAAAGACTATATACCTTGCTACATTTTCAAGGAACCCGATTTTATCCCTTTTATTTATGATAGAAGAAATCCATAGGAAAGTAAGCATGACAATTTGAGGAATTCATAAATTGGTATAAATTTATTTAGCTCAACCATAGGATTCATGTAATGAGCATAGTTACCAAGGAAACAAACATCACCAATCCCCAACTATTCTCATGAAATTCTTCTTATATGATTTCTTTCAGATATGGCATTCACTAGGATCCCCAACTAATACTATTATGGTTTGAAGTTGTGTTGAATATTTAGAACGACACTAAGTACAAAATGTGAGGAATATAATATAAACTAGTTTGTAGTGACCTCTGAATATTGCATCCTTAGCACTTAATTTTAATTTTAATTTTTATTTATTTTATTTAATTTTTATTTATTTATTTATTTATTTATTTTGTCTAATTCATCTTTCAGGAAGTCTAAGGTTATAAAAAAAAATTCTTTGTTCAATAAACAGACTCTGTTAGCTTTCTCTTTCTCTCTTTCAAGCAGTCTCGTGTAAATTTTTGTGGTTGATTGCTCCATCAATGTGTTGTGTGTTACACAATGATGTATTCTTGTCATGTGCATTGGATTGTTGTTGTATGATTGTCATGTGTGTTGCATCGTTGTGTATGTTGTAACTTGTATGTGTGCATATGTTTCTGTTATGTGTGTGGATATTTATTAACTATGATTAAGAGAGAGAGAGAGAGAGAGAGAGAGAGAGAGAGAGAGAGAGAAATACCATAAAGAAGAATGTGGTAGAGGAGGATATGGAATGGTGGTTGATGGGCAACTTTATCAACAAAAAATGCTTTCGCAGTGAGTTGGTATTTTTGTTAGTCTTGTCTTTGGTTATTTTTAAATTCATTACCCTTTTTATAATGGGTTGGATTTTTATATACATGAGCCACCAAAGCTTCCAACTCTTTTGCAGCCACGAATGAGGAGTTTCCAACTCTTTTGCAGGCACTAGTTTCCAGAATTTCCGTAACTAAACATTCTTGGGAAGCAAGGTTAGTATTCTCCGTTAATGGCCTTTTGACTCTAATAAAAGGTTAAAGCCATGTACAACATCAGCTATTTATTTCAGATTCATCTATTTAAGGCTACTAGGTAATTTATATTGGGATTTATGTGCACCTTACTACCATCTTTACCATTGCAATGAAGATTAGTCATGGATTCATTGAAATGGTGATCATAGAGCCACACATATTTTCTGTTTTTTTTCCAATACTCCATTCATTGTCAAGACGAGATATTCACAAGGAAATCTACCTTCCTTGAACTTTGGGAACATTGCATATCCAATCTTCTACAGAGTTAACTGTATTATTTGTATGATATAGGTGGCTTACTTTGGATACCTTAAAATTCAACATAGAGAGCTTTCATTTTGGACTATGCCTTTCATTTCCCATGCCCCACTTACTGCCTTACCACTTATCAAAATTCTCAGGAGCTAGGAGTGCCTATTTTTTTACAGTCTCCATATGGCTATAGACAATGCCACATATAGGCCTTTGATAAGAGAAATGCCTTCTTCTTTTTAGCCAATGCCACCGTTGGCTTAGGGGGTCTTGAACCATGTTTAGAGTTAGTTATTACAACCAACAAAAGCCTTCACTGTTGGCCCTTTCGGCAACAACCCGCGTAGTGCAGGCTGCAGTCTCACCCGAAGCAGTATTGGGGATGCAAGAACCAAGTTTCCGCATCTAGAGACTAGTGTGATGTCCTTCAATGCCTTGGATCTACCTTCGCGCAGATCACTACACTTCTAGTGCTTGTTACTGTAACTAAGTTAAAGCTTCCTTCTGATCTTCAGGAAGGTCCATGATCAGTCTTTATGGAACTTAAACAATCAATTTACCTACTTTCACGCATCAAAAAGTAACCCTAGATTGGATTTCTCATAGATCTACTTAATTCGTTAGAACACATAAGAGAAATGGCCTATAACTTGGTGAAAGTGGCTAAGAATTCATTTCACACATTATTAAGACAGATTCCATAAATCCGCATAGTATTCAATCATTATTTCATAAAACATATCATTAATCGACAACATATAATATAAATAGATACAATGGAAATACTTGGTAATTCTTCAAAAAGCAGTCTTTATTGATCTTCAATTCACTAATTACAGGCTCTTCTTACCCTGCTCACATAGCTGCAGGCTCCGCACACTTAGCTGTGGACTCTACCCAGGCCTCCTATGCACTCAGCTACAGGAGTCTTCCCTTCTCTATCTAAGCGCAGGAAGTAGAACCTTCCTTCCTTAGCTCTTGCCCGAGACAACAAAACTCTTCAATGTCGTCAATTCTCTATCAAAAATTACTTCTAAGACTCGCTAAGACTCAACTATTTATAGAATTTTCAATACAATGCCATGGTCCACAAACCATTGGTGAATCAAAACTGACTCAAAAATTTACCCAAAATAGCGGGCTAAGCCCCTTTGACACTTATTCATCTACATGCTCCACATCCATATGTCGCGGAGACTTTACATCTTTTACAAAATTCTTTACAAAATATGACTAATTTAACTCAATTATACCCCTGGGGACCCCATCCCAACATGCCCCCAATACAAAGATCATGACTCGCCCTCGAGTCACTCAACTAGTTTTTCCACTTTCTGGCGGAGTTCATTGAATGCCTTAGTCAAGGCTTGGAGCTCCACGATACTCTGCTCTGCTGCTTGCTATCCTTTCTAGACCAGTTTCTCTGTGGTTGGTCCCTCTACTACCAGTTGCATAGTCCTCTTTGTCTGCTACATTGCCTTTAGCTTCTCATGAATGTTCTGTGAAAATTGGAAGGCTTCCTCTATCCAAGGCTCAAGCCGTGCTCTGAGCAAGGATTTTTTTTTTCTGCAATTCCTATATCTGCAGCAATTTTGCTTTTCCTTCTTGCAATGTGCGAAGCGCTAGACTGGCACCAACATCCATGTTGTCGTACTGATCTGATCGTATTATTGTTGCACTTTCTTGATTTCTATGTTCAACTGCTACAACGTAGGATCCTCCTGCAATGTATCCCATAGGCCCATTACCTAAATGAAGAGTTGGTCGCAACCTTGAACTGCGACATCTAGTTGAGCCATGGATTCTTTTATCGTTGCACCTCTTTGTTCCCGAACATCCGGTAGTGTGGTCAGCTGCAACTTCAAGTGCAGCTCATCTATTTGCATCTGAATATCGAAAGTCACCTTATCGACCTTTTCCTTTGACGCGTGCACTGCAGCTACCAATTTACTCACTTTAGCAGAGGCCTCTGCATCTTCGAGTATATTCAACTCAAGTGTGAACTTGCAGGCCTACTCAATTACTGTGACTGGGTTCTGGCGTTGTGTCCGCAACTCCTCCTGTTCCTTTAGCACCTGAGTTTTTTCTACGAAAAGCTACTCGTTGTTGATTCAGAACTCACTAACAGAAGTGAGTGCGTGCTACTCTCTAATTTTCAACTCATCTGATACCCCCTACTGTAACACACGAAGAGACTCGAGTGGCAGCACAGTAAGGTCCATTCCTATTTCTTTCACCATGTGGAGCACCATGCGATCCTTGTTCGATTCCACGTGGACTGACCCCTATGGTAAAGGAAAGACTCTGAGATCGAGAGGCCATTTGATCTCTATGATAGTGCTACATCTCCCTGTAAGGCTTGCTTGCGCACTACTCACCTTTCCGACATCCACCTAAATCCTATTCTCCTGAATCTGGATCTCACATAGATCCTTTTGGACGCTTCCTAGCATCTGTATGTATTGCTACAACACCTCTGTCGTTGTGTCCCAAATCTTGTCGTCGATCTCATCGAGATCGCCTTTTGTCAACACCATGGGATCCAGATGTGTCTACTTGTCAGAACTATGCTTCTTTCGCGATCTTCCAGTTTGTTCCTGCCCTCATTTCTTCAGAATGAATAGGGTGATCTGCTCTTCACTGCCTCCTCCTTCCTACTCTGAAAGTTCTTGTTCATCAATGTGGGGTGTAGCAGACTTCTAACTCTCCTCAACTCCTTCCATTCCTTATTTTCCTACTCTTTAGCAGCACGCCCTTTTTCCATTTGAGCCTTCTCCGCAGCAGCCTTAGCAGCTTCCTTCTTCTTTTTTTTCTGCCAATGCGCACACATCCTTTTGAGTGGTATCCTTCTGCTTTTGGGCAGCAGATATTTCTGCGCATGTGATCATTCCTACATCTAATTCCATAGGCGAACACCATTCCTAAGGCCAAAGCCCCACAACTTCCTATATATCTGTGTCTGTCACCATATAAGGCAATTGGTGCCATTTCTGCTCAGGGTCTCTACGCTCTGATCAAGACCCTATGGAAACCATCTTTGAATTCTGCATAGGATGATAGCTATGCAAAAAAGGTGGGAGACAATAGTGGCCGCTGATTAACCACCATGTGAAGGTCCATATCCATCAAAACCCAAAAGATCTTATTTTCCTTAATATTCTCTAGACCTTTTGTGGCCCACAACAAGGCAAACCATGCTACCTCGGGTAATTCTTCTTTGTGTGGAGCTAACTGGCTATCCTCTAGTAACTTTGAAGCAACCAGAACGATTGACTATAGCAACCAGGCATAATAAAACGAAATTCTCTCCTCTTGAGCCTCTCGATAGTTCATGAGGAACTCCTGACAGAGATACTTGGCCCAGTTTTATTGTACACCCTTCACACACTGAGTTGCAACCAAGATGACCTGCACTGAAACTTCATTCGCACGACATTTTCTCATTAACTTGCTAGCTAGAATATGGGTAGCCAACTGTACTATTGAGTCTGAGATGGATGTGATAGAGTATCCTTGTGACTTTTTGATTAGACCAAATTCTTTCTTCATCTTATCTGCCAACTCTTTTTCTTTGGTTTTTCCTCCAAACTCTTTGGCATGGTTCACCCCTTTGTAAGGAAACCTTGATATTTTGTGGATCAACATGTATGTGATGGGGATAGACTCACCTAGCAATATGCACCCATCATGGACCAACGGAAGGAGCTAGCACTCACATATTGTGTTGATGCTGGAGTGATGATAATAAGGCACTAATATCATATTGAGCAACCCTAACTGCTCAACACCGCGGACCCACTTCATGGGCTTCAACATTGTAACCCCCATGTCATCATAGTATATCTTCATCATATACTTATGGGTTTCCAAGTGTGGAAACTTTACATGGTCCGCGATGTCCTAATCCTCCATCTTAAGCAACAGAATGCATGCTAGCCTAAGACCTTCAAACATGGCCTACTCAGGCAAAAAAGGTGTCAAAATTACAAATTTCCCTGAATCGGGATCTTTCGTTACTTAAGCTTTTCCCTTCTGCGGAGGGATATACTAAGGTAGCCTCGTCATAGGCTCCACCCCTTCGGTGTTGACATCCTTGATACCCTAGAATTCTTCCTCCTCTAGATCCATGACTTTCTCTAGTTGTTTATCCCGTTGTTCCTTTTGCCGCACCTCTGGATTCTTTCTTATCGACATTCACATTGACATTGGCTTCTTCTATTTGTCCTTTGCAGAGTGCTTCACATTTGCAGTGGGTTATTTTTCTTTTACAGTGGTGGGCTTCAACCGAGGCGATCTTGGCACTGTAGGCACAGAGGCAAGAGCTTCCATACTTGTAACTTTTGGTCCAGGCACGTCAAAAACTATAACACATGAACTCATAACCTCAGCAGGGTAAGTGCCAAGCATTCTTTCAATGAATAGCTCTCGGGTTGCTTCTGAACAGTTCACAAATGATGGGCACGACAAAAATTCTTCCCAGAATGCTTGACTCATATGCGTCAGGCAGAAAGAGGCTCCAGTAATTCTTAGAATGAAAAGTGTTCTCTATTGGACCAACATGCTCAATTTATAGGGGGATTTGAATTCAAATCCGACCATTCCTCCCAAATTCGGATAATAAATTTTGCTTGGGCGATAGATCTTGAAATATCTTTTCCTTAATTTTCGCCTCCCCATTCCTCTTAACTACTTTTTGGCCATCAAATCATGAATAGTAACTTCAATGGTCATTTTCCTATTGGTTTGTGGGACACCCTCCTTCATAGCGCAATGTCCTGAGCGCAACTTCAACTAGTGCAACCTCATCCATTTTCACGTAGCCCACTCTCTGACTTGTCCTCCAAACTATGCATTGTAGTTTATAGTCCCATTCTCCCTTGCAACTGCCTAGAGCACTAAGCCTATCTTGCTTCCATATAGTCATTGTGCAGGATCCCCCGTATATAGCTTCAACCTACTTCCATTCACTTTTCATGGAAAGGGCTCCCCATTCAACTTCATGAACTGAACTGTGCCACCATCCGTAATTTCCTTGATAGTGTATGGTCCTAACCAATGCATATGGAATTTACCTGGAAATTTAGTGAACTTACTGTCATATAACAACACAAGATCATTTACCTTGAATGTGCTAAGCTTGATATGGCGATCGTGCTATTATTTTTCACGTTCCTTCTATACTTGTTGGTGGAATCCTACCAAAAATTGATCCTCCTCTAGCTCCATGAGCTACGTGATCGAATCATCCAGGGCCTCGTGATCCACCATATCTTTCAAAGTTGTTATGTGCAGACTAGGCATAATGTATTCCATATGCATTACTGCCTCGACCCCATAGACTAATCTGAATGTCGTTTTCCCTATCAACTTCTTACAGGTTGTCCTATAGGCCCATAACACAACAGGTACGTGAAAATCCCAATCATTCCGCTGCGTGTTATAGATATTTGCCATCGCATTCTCGAAAATTTTGTTAAAACCATCGACTGTCCCATTTTCCTGTGGGTGATATGGTGTACTATTTTTATGGTAGACCTAGAATTCCTCTTTCAGCATGCTAATTGTTTCATTCAGAAAGTATGTACCCCTGTCACTCATCAAAATTTTCAGGAATCCAAACCTTGTTAAGACATGCTCAAACAAGAATTTCGTTGTCGTAGCCCCTATACTCTCTTTTACTGGTTGTGCTTCCGCCCACTTGGTTAAATATTCCATCGCAGTGATAATGTAGCGCGCACCCATTTTCTTTCTAGGGGGGATGAATTGGTCCGATAAAATCAATTCCCACTTCTCAAATGCCTGTCAAGAGACCTAAGGATGTAGCGGTAGGTCATCCCTTCACAATGGTTTTCCATTCCTTTGACTTTCATCTCACACCTTAAGTATGCTTTGGAATATTTATGCAATGTTGGCCACCATAAATATGCTCGCAAAATCATCTGCGTGGTTGCTTTTCCTACATAATGGCCTCCCGTAGCTCCTCCATGAGCCTCAGAGAGGATACTATCACACTCAAAGTCTGGCACATATCTCTGCAATATTTCATCTACACCCATTTTGTACAAATGTCTCGCAATGACCGAAGAATCGGTTGTGTGCACTACTAATTATTTCTTCTGCTGACTTGTATATCCTTTAGGTGCCATCCCTATAGTTAATAATTGAATAATATTATCAAGGTGGTTATTAGCTACGCGTACCGTAAAGAGATGTGTATTGGGAAACCCTTCCTCCAAATTACTGGGTTCTTCACCTGTTTCAATTCGTGACAGATGGTCAGGTCCATCATTCAATTTGCTCAGCTTCACAATGACTTGAAAGTCATACTCCTGAAATAATAAAAACCATCTCAAAATCTCTCCCCCGCCAACACAGGGTTGTTGACTAGGTATTTTAAGGCAGAATGATCTGTATACATCTTGAAATATCCTCCCAATAGACAATGCCTAAATTTTTGCAACGCGTAGACCATGGCCAACCTTTTGCGTTCAGTGGTTGAATAATTTTTCTCTACCTTTGATAACTTCCTACTCGCGAAGGCTATGTGATGGTCTAGTTCTCCCTCACCTCCCTGTTTGAGTACCGCACCCAACACAATGCAAGAAACATCCACATGTACATGAAACTCATTTTTCCAATCGGGAAATACCAAGATTGGCGCAGTTACCTTCTTTTCTTTTAACACATCTAAGATGCACTAACATTATTCATCCCAACAGAATGTCACATCCTTCTCGAGCAGTTTTTCCATGAGCACAGTAATTTGAGCATAAGATTTGATGAATTTTCTATAACATCCTATGTGTCCCAACGTCGCACATAGTCGCTTGATGTTCCTAGGGGCCTCCAAGTTCATAATCACCGCAATATTTATAGAGTCCACCATAAATCCTTTCTTGCACATAATATGACCCAGCAAGATCCCAAAAGGAACACAAAATATACATTTTTTCAAATTCAATGCTATCTAGTACCTTCGAAATGTATCCGACATAAGGCGCAGACTTGCTACATGGCGCTTCACCAAGAAAAACACCATCCAATCATCAAAGTACACTTCCAGAAACTTATGAATGAATTCTTTGAACGCCGCTATGACTACGCAAGAAAATATTGTAGGTGAGATCTTCAATCCAACTACATAACATTGTACTAAAAGCAACCCCAGTGAGTCTCGAAGTTGGTTTTTCTTCTATACTCTGGGGCAATCTTAATTTGATAATACTTAGAAAATTTGTCAGTAAAGGAATAGGCCTCCTACCCTCCGACATTTTTGAACACTTCATGTAAATGGCATCAGAAACAGATCATGAACATAGGCATCATTAAGCTTCCGTAGATCTACACAAATCCTTATTTCACCCTTTTACTTCTTCTCTTGGACCACCATTGGACTCACCCAATTAGACTCTTCAACAGGTTCAATAAGGCTTGCCTCCAGCATTTTATAGAGCTCTTGGCGAACCTTTTCATTATACTTAGGGTTAAGGCGATAAGGCCTCTATTTATTAGGCTTCACGTTCAACTTCAATATGATCTTCATAATGCCCAAATCACCAATTATGCCATTTAAATCCAAAAATTTAGTGGGGAAGAGATCCCGATATTCGCGAAGTAATTCAACAACTTTGTTTATTGTAGCGTCATCCCAATAGTCTCCAACCTTCGCAAAATTTGGTTCTTCTTCAGTGCCAATGTTTACTTGCTTCATTTTCAAAGGTGCAAAGATGTCTGCATTCCCTACTTGTGGGCCTTCAACTTCACGATGCCCTTCTGTCTCCGAAATATTGATATTCCTCGAGTCTTCTTCCTCCCCTTCAACGGTTACGTTATATCATTCCAATGCGTGGCACAGTTGGGCGGTCCAATCTGGTTGGGTCCATTCCATAGGTTCCTTCGATGTTCTAAAGATAACCGCTTTAATTTTTTGCAGTGCTCCATTGATTCTTACAAATCCATCCTCGAAGCTGAAATTCAATAAGAATCCCTCCTTCAATACATCCCATTATGTAGTGTCGTGGCGAAGCTCTATTTCAAGGTACTAGTACATGGGGATTGTATCCAATGTATGAAAAAATATGTGTACCCATTCTGGCTGTGGTTTTGTCCCCCATGCCTTAGTCCATTGTGTTGGGTCATCACGCAGATCATCCTTCCCATTGTACTTCTCAGTTATTCTATGATTAGCATGCCCAAATCATATCTTCATCATTCTCTTGTAATCTCACCATATAATAAATCTATCCTTATGTGTACCCCACTATCATGCGGGCATAGCGTGTAGCACCAATTCCAATGCTTGAAAGAAATGGTCTTCAGGGACTTCACACTCAAATTCATCTAAAATCAGATCTATGTCAGTTAAACCATCATGATAAGTTAACTTTCTTACCTTTGATGAAACACAGCGTAGTGACTTTGTCATCATGTTGCATCGCAATGTAGAAACTTCATGTAAGCGATTATGCCAATGCTCTAATTCCTCATCTAAATCAGAAGTGCAAGAACACTCCTAGCCCCATGCAATCCATCCATCTTTCGTTTGATTGATCCAATCCTGATCTCACGCTGTTATCTTGTAGATTTGATCCAGCTCATCATCACTTTCCACATAATCGCAGACTGGTACAATATAGTTCTCCCGTTCTACAGAATCCAATGGCACCATGACCCTAAGTGACTTTGTTTCAAACAACATTGTCCTCTTCTTCAGATTAATGACCCCATTCATATCAATAGTCTAGTCAATTCCTAGGAGCGCAGGGCAGAAATTATTGTCATCAATAATTTTTATAACTTTAAAGTCCACCACTGCACTTGTACCCTTAATATCAACCATTACTCCATATAAGTGTCCCATGAGCTTAATTGGAGACCACTACAGCACAAGCCTCCCCATCCTTTCCCATGTCTGTTTTGGTAGGACATCCGTATCAGACTCAGAATCCAAAACGACCTAGTCCATTTCATAATCACCTATCTGCGCTATTAGCCACATCTCTTGCCCTGTGCATGCCTTATGCTTACCGATTTTTATGATTGCGCCCTACTCCGAAGGAGTCTTTTCCTTATTGGCACACTTTTTATTAGGTCATGCAATCCTTGCAAAACCTTCTTGTCATGCAGTAAATTTATGCAGGTCTCCAAAAGGGTAGTGAGTACAAAAGGATCAACTTCTGCTAGCACACTGGTTTGTTGCATCTTGTCCTGGATTCTTGAGGTGGAGGCCTCAACAAATCTCTTCTTGGCTTCCATTAATGTTTCCTTAGCACGATTAAGATCAAAACCGACTTTTTTCTTTGGAGATTTGTGAACCCATCCGTCTTCTTCAGGTTGATTACCTTTATCTACTCCAGTTGTCATACCATTTCTTAGTACAATATTAATACTCTGGTCCTCCTCGTGGGGTTCAACCCTCATCATTTGTAAATTCTGTGTAGGCTGTTGAGGCTACGGTTTCTTCTCTTGCATCTTGCCTATTAACATTGGGAATTCTTCTATGGCATGGTCAAATTGTCTAAATTATTGACACGAAGGCTGTGTAGGATTCAGGCAACCTTGCACAAAGTGCCTCAGTTGTTCATAGTTGTAGCAAATAATTTGACCACAACCTCGACCAGGTTCTCCTCCTCGGCCTCATCCTTGACCCTGAAAACCCCCGCGCGCTCCTCCTGTGGCTTGATCTAGAGGTCGAGTTTCTTCTTGCATACAGTGAGTAGGGGTTCTTCCCATCATCAACTCATAGCTCCTACAGTGGTGCTCATCGTGACCCACTAATTTACAGAAATTACAGAACAACTGTTGAGGTGTCTGAATGAACTTTTGAAGGAAGTGGCAGTTATCTATCGCATGTTACAAAGTGACTTGACAAATGGCACACCATAGTGCATCTCTCATGCTTGGCTCGACTCGGGCTTCTGGATTCAGGGGGGCTGGCCCTCCCCCTATAAGATAGTGCACGTATACTGGGAAATTATCTTTAGCATGCCCGTGGCCCTTACACTTCAAGCACCACACCTCTGCATGCACTTCTGGCTTAGTTTCCTTTTCTTTCTCCAAACTTTGTAACTCTAGATGTAGGGTTGCTAACTACGACTAGATATCTCATACCCTAGGTTTGTATCCTGAATAGGTGATGCGTGCAGCCTCATCGCAATCTCCAAGGCTTCTACCTGTGTTGCTATCTTTTGATTTGACATAACAATTCTAAAATGGGGCAACAGTGACATGATGAACCAGTCATGATGCTAGCTATCTGAGATTTGCATGTTATCCTATCTGATCTGGTACTTCAGCCTCTGATCAAAGTCCCAAGATGTCTCCTCAACCTTCATCATAATTTCTTTAAATTCAATTACCGACTGCACCTCATATTAAGGCTTACTAAACTCTTTGTTCAAAGCTGTCTGTGTTAGGTCCCTATAATACTAGTGATTCCCCCATCACTATTGTTGTTGTATCCCTTATAAATATTATTGTGCCCCTATTTTCCCCATGTTGTTATTATTGTGCCGCATAGAATCCCTCTATTGTTATTTTCGTGCCTTTATATTATTATTGTTAGGTCGGCTTGGTTATATTGTGACCCCTTAGACTCCTATATATAGAAAGGATGTTTTGTCATTTCAATCACCAAAGAATTGTTCATTTGTGTAATGTAAAGGAGGCTTCCCCCTTGAAGAGGCTAAATTCTAAGGCATTGATCTATCTTTTCTATCTTTTTGTGAGTTGGTTTCATAACATTTGGTATCAGAGCTTTGCATTCTAGGGTTTCACTGCTCCAAACAAGTCATCGTGGCATTTTCACTATAACTTTTTTTGCGATGTTTCAGACACGAAAAAAAACCCATTTGGGTTGAAATTGTTCTAAACCTTGGGTCCAAAATTCAAATCTTTTTGCACTATATTTGAGGAGATATGATCTGAGGAAGTTGGCCTTTTTACAGACTCCTGAATTACATTCCAAACAGGTGACCTGGGGAAAATAATCATAACTTTTGTTTTGAGCATCATATTTAAATTTCATTAGAAGGTACAGAAAGTGGATGGTCTATAGTTTCCTGTGTATATTTTTCGAATCCTAATGTCAAAATAGTGACACGTGGTACTTCATACAAGTTCACTCTTCTGAAATGGTATATAATCATGTCATCTTAGGAGATTGTGCATAACTCTTTCTTGAAGAATCTAAATTCGATCAGACTGGTGGCATTGGAAAGAGGATGCATAGGGCTACTACAAGTTGCAATTTTAGAACTGGAAGATCCGAAATTACAAAGATACATTAGATGCAATATCAAGCTCCTACAAAGCAAAAAAAAAAAGGTGTGTAGATTTTTTTTTTTTTTTTAATTTTGTATAAGCTTGGTTTGAAAAATTAGTTTGAAGGAATTCAAAGGGCATAGTGAAGAATTATTATCGGTAATTGATGCCCTGAAGAAAGAAAATGGAAACACATAGTAAGCAACCTAAAAGCTCTAGCATGACACATGAAGAAGAGGAAGAAATGCAACATGATATATCAAAATTACGAGACCAAGTGCAACAAATGTCACTCGCACAAAAAGTAATAGAATCTAATATGAATGGTTTAAAGAAAGATGTAGAAGCTAAGATGAATGGTTTAAAGAAAGGCATAGAAGCTAAGATGAATGACGTGGAAACTAGGATGGACGATTTGAAGATAGATTTGAAGACATATTTGA
Source organism: Pinus tabuliformis (assembly GCA_031772625.1). NCBI lineage: Eukaryota > Viridiplantae > Streptophyta > Pinopsida > Pinales > Pinaceae > Pinus > Pinus tabuliformis. The sequence goes on from CM062816.1 coordinate 1,583,068,832, forward strand.
CAAAGTTTCTACAAGAATTTCTTACTAATAACGAAAGGGTAGTAAAGGAAACTCATGATCAAAACAAAATAAATGTTAATCATGATTTCATAGACTCTAACGTTGGATCGAATAACCACCATGTTCCAAAGATCAATATGAGGAAGTTTGATGGCAAGGATCCCACAACATGGATACTACAAATGGGGCAATTTTTCGATCTCCATAATGTGCAAAACACACAAAAGGTACGTATTGCAACTTTATATTTGGAACCAAATCAGTTTATATGGTATCGTTGGCTTTTCTTTCGTAAACAAGTTGTCACTTGGGAAATTTTTACAGAAGAAATGACAGCAAATTATGACGATACAAAAAGAAACACTTTTTTTAGCCAAGTGATAAACCTCAAACAAAAGGGTTCAATGATGTAGCACATTGAGGAATTCCAAAAATTGAACATAAGGGTAAAAGATATTCCAGAGGAGCATAGGATTTATGTGTTCATAGGGACTTTAAAGGATAATATCCAACATGAGGTTCGCCTTTGGGAACCTGATTCATTGGAGATGGCATTCAGGTTAGCAAGAAAAATGGAAAGCAAAATTATGGCAACCAGAAAGCCTACCACTCACAACTTTAAAGATGAAAGTGTTGTTGCCCCTAGCCTTCCACAACCTACAAGGTTGACACCACAACAATTGGAAGAAAAAAGAGAAAAAGGGCTTTGTTACAGTTGTGATAGAAAATACATTAAAGGTCATAAGTGTGCTGAGAATAAATTATTCAACATAGATTGTGAAGAAGAGGAAGAAAAGGAACAAGAAATTTCAAAAGAAGAGGATAAACTCTAGGAACAAACCCTAGATAAAGAAGAAATGAATCCGACCATATCTTGTAATGCATTGGCTGGAATTACCACTCCTCAAACCATCAAGATAGAAGGACATATCAAGAAGAAAAGGGTAATAGAGTTGATTGATTCAGGAAGTACCCACAATTTTATTCATTGTAAGATAGCAAAAGAATTGAATTGCTTCTTATATCCAACACCAGAGTGTCAAGTGATAGTTGCAAGCGAAGGAGCCATAAATTTCTCTGGAAAGTGCCATAATATCAAGCTATCCATGGGAGAATATGTATTGAATAGCCCAATGCTTTCCATTCCAATGGGTGGTGTTGATGATGTACTAGGAGTCCAATGGCTACAATCCTTGGGTACAATAGCTTTTAATTTTCAAGAACTTTTCATCAAATTTTCTGTGGAAGGAAAGGAAGTCGAATTAAGGGGTATTGTAGGGAAAATGAGAAAGATAATCAGCTCTAACGGTATGACAAAGCTTCTAAAGAAGGAACAATGAGGTGTAATTTCACAATTATGTTCGCTAGATGTTTCCACATCGAAATCATCTATTTCTCCATATCTCCAAAAAGTCTTGGACAATCATTCCAAGGTATTTGAGACTCCCAAAGGTCTCCCACCTATTCGTGATCATGATCATGCTATTCATTTGATTCTAGGAAGTGTCCCTCCAAACATCAGGCCATACAGATATCCTTATGCCTAAAAGAGTGAAATTGAACGAATGGTTGCAGAAATGCTAGAGGCTAGTATAATTCAACCTAGTCAAAGTTATTTCTCTACTCCAATAGTATTGGTGCACAAGAAGGATGGATCTTGGCGCATGTGTATAGATTATAGGGAGCTCAACAATCTCACTATTAAAGATAAATTTCCCATTCCTGTCATTGATGAATTGCATGGATCAATTTACTTCACCAAGTTGGATATTCGTTTAGGATATCATCAAATCAGAATGAAGACTAAAGACATTCCGAAAACAGCATTTAGAACTCATGAGGGTCATTATGAATTTTTGGTCATGCCTTTTGGCCTCACCAATGCACCTTCTACATTTCAAGGTTTGATGAATTCCATTTTCAAACCCTTCCTGAGAAAATTTGTGTTAGTATTTTTTGATGATATACTAATCTACAACAAGTCTTGGAAGGATCATGTTGAACATGTTGACAGGGTGCTCAAATTATTGAAGGAGAAACAATTATATGCAAAAATCTCCAAATGTTTATTTGGAGTACAAGAGGTGGAATATCTGGGTCATATTGTATCTCATGAAGGTGTTAAGGTAAACCCTAGCAAAATTAAAGCCATTAAGGAATGCAAAATCCCCACATCCATAAAGCATCTGCGAGGATTTCTCGGGTTGACAGGGTATTATCGCAAGTTTCTTAAGAATCATGGGAGAATAGCAGCACCGCTAACAACATTATTGAAGAAAGATGCATTTTCATGGACCTCAGAAGCAACAAATGCCTTAGAACATCTTAAAGAGGCAATGTGCCAAACATCGGTCTTAGCTATACCAAACTTCACAAAAACCTTTATTGTGGAATGTGATGCTTCAGGAAATGGAATTGGTGTTGTTTTAATGCGAGATGAAAGACCCATTGCTTTCGAAAGTCGTCCAATCAAGGGAAAGTATTTACAGAAAGCTATTTATGGGAAGGAAATGTTGGCAATACTATATGCACTTAAGAAATGGCGAACCTACTTAATGGGAAGACACTTCAAGGTAAAAAAGGATCATGATAGTCTTAAATACCTTTTAGAACAAAGATTATCCTCTGAAGAGCAACAAAAATGGGTCACAAAGATGTTGGGTTATGACTTTGAAATCATCTCCAAAAAAGGGAAGCAAAATGTTGTGGCAGATGCACTCTCAAGAAAGGATGAGGATGTGGAAGCATTATTGTGCGCCATTTCTATTATCCAACTAGATTGGATAAATGAAGAAAGGGAGGAATGGAAGAATGACGAAGAAGTGTGGGCACTTATTCAAAAGCTACAACAATATTCCAGTACATCTGATACATTTAGCTGGAACAATGATTCGTTATGGTACAAATTTCACTTATACCTCTGTAAGAATTCCCAACTCAAACAAAATATTCTTATGGAATTGCACACTTCTCCCTTAGGAGGGCACTCAATATTTTTAAAAACTTACCACAGGGTTAAGAAGGGATTTTTTTGGGATGGCCTTAAATCAGATATTCAAAAGTTTGTGGCTAAATGTTTGGTTTGCCAACAAAATAAAGTTGAAACAATTAAGACCCCAGGTCTATTACAACCTTTATCCATTCCAAGCCAATGTTGGGAGGAGGTTTCAATGGATTTTATCACAGGTTTACCCAAGTCTGAAGGAAAGAGTGTCATCATGGTGGTAGTTGATAGACTTACCAAGTATGCACACTTTTGTGCATTGTCACATCCATTTAAAGCCAGTACAATTTCTTCTGCATTTATGGAAACAATTCAAAAGCTACATGGAAACCCAAAGATTACTGTAAGTGACAGAGATACCATTTTCACTAGAAATTTTTGGACATAATTATTTTATTGTCTTGGTACTCAATTAGCTCATAGCTCATCTTATCATCCTCAATCTGATAGGCAAACTGAGATAGTAAACAAATGTTTGGAAGGATATATTTGTTGCTTTGTATCTGATAAATAGACAAAATGGGTCAAATGGTTGCCTCAGGCTGAATGGTGGTATAACACTTCCTTCCGTACTGCAGAAAAAATGACCCCATTTATGGAACTTTATGGATATTAGCCACCATCCATCACATCATATTTAAGAGAAAATTCTAAGGTTCAAGTAGTGGAACATCACATCGAGCATCAATAACAAGTTCTCCAACTCTTAAAGGATAACCTCATGTTGGCATAGAATAGAATGAAACAACAAGTAGATCAACATCACAGCGAAATAAGTTTTGATGTAAGTGACTGGGTATTCCTATGATTAAAACCATATAAACAAATGTCCCTCAAGCAATCTAAGAAGGATAATAAATTATCAGCAAAGTATTATGGTCTGTACAAGGTGTTGCAAAATATTGGTACTATGGCATACAAATTGGAGCTTCCTACAGCTTCTCGAGTGCAACCAGTTTTCCATGTTTGATGTTTAAAGAAGGTTATAGGCGACAAGCTCCCAGTTCAAACAATATTGCCAGAACTTGACGAGGAAGGAAAAATTATATTGGAACCGGAAGCAGTCACAGAAGCAAGAACTCGACAGCTATGAAATCAATCAATTTCGGAGTATCTCATCAAGTGGAAGAACTTATCTGCTGAAGATTCCACATGAGAGGATGAGAATTTTATACAGAAGCATCCATAACTACTTAAGCATTGAAGACAACACTTTTTTGAAGGAGAGGGGCATATTAGGTCCCTATAATACTAGTAATTCCCCCATTACTATTGTCGTTGTATCCCTTATTAATATTGTTGTGCCCCTATTGTCCCCATACTGTTATTATTGTGCCCCATAGAATCCCTCTATTGTTATTTTTGTGCCTTTATATTATTATTGTTAGGTCGACTTGGTTATATTGTGACCTCTTAGACTCCTATATATAGAAAGGAGGTTTTGTCATTTGAATCATCAAAGAATTGTTCATTTGTGTAATGTAAAGGAGGTTGCCCCCTCTAAGAGGCTGAATTCTAAGGCGTTGATCTATCTTTTCTATCTTTTTGTGAGATGGTTCCATAACAGTCTGAGTTTCTACTAGCGATGCCTGAGGATTGTCATCATAATACTTAATGTACTAGATTAGCACATGATCCTACAAGGCAGTAACCAACTATGCCTTATTTATATTATCATCGGTGATTTGCTACATTGTCCATACAATGTTCGCAATAAACCAACACTGTTATGGATGTTCACTCCCTATGCCCTTGAAGATCAACATATTCATTGCATTTGCCATGTTGAATGGTGGTGGTGGAGATGAAGGTGTGGACGAAGGTGTATGTGGTAGAGGTGACGGTGGAGGTGGAGTGGATGTATGATGTGTTCTAGGAATACCCTAAGTTATTAGCTAAACAACAATTTGCGGCGTAGTCTACACCGCCACTTTGTCATCGCATGAAGGTGGTCCAATCAATGGGCTATATTTTGGTCCTGATTCTACATGATTTCTAAAGAATCTTCCACTTCGAGTAGCTCGAAACATCAAGGTAATGGAATTACTTGCTTTTCACATAATAGCATTTTAATCCAAGTATTCAATGACTTTAAGTACTTACCTCGCGGTCCCTTGAAGAATCTGCGCTCCGCTTTGTTATAGTTGACGGAGGTGTCAACTGTAAATTCCATAACAAACCCTCCTAGAATTCGATCAAGCCAGTGATCAACATCCCATCCAATCTTGTTTTTAGAGGCTTCTAATTCTCACACCAATTCTGGAGTCCACACTATAGGACTATCGAGCTTCCACCTTCCTTCTCTGTTTGTCAGTTTAGCTAACCACTTATATAGTTCAATAGGGAAGGTGTAGAAGAAGATTTTGTGTCTCTGTATATAGATATCTATTCAACTAACCCTCCTTTGACAGGCATGGATTCCTATTTTCTTGACCCGTGAACCTTTCTATCCAACCACTTTCCAATTTATTTCTTGGTCAGATTCCAATGATGTGACATCACACATCTTTTTTAGGAAGATCCTGGTCCTGGCAATGGAACCATTTGTTGGCTTAGGGGGTCCTAACCCAGGTTCAAAATTAGTTATGTCAACCAACAAAACCCTTCACTGGTGGCCATTTCAGCAACAACCCTCGTAGTGAAAGCTGCAGTCTCACCCAAAGCAAAATTGGGGGATGCAAGAACCAAGTTTCCACAAATACAGACTAGTGTGATGCCCTTCTGCGCCTTGGATCTGCCTTCGCGCATATCACTACACTTCTATGGCTTGTTATTGTAACTAATTTAAAGCTACCTTCTGACCTTCGCGAAGGTCCACAATCAATCTTTGCCGACCTTAAACAGTCGGTTTACCTACTTTCGTGCATAAAAAAGTAACACTAGATTGGATTTCGAGTAGATCTACTTAATTCGTTAGAACACATAAGAGAAATGACCTATAACTTCATGACAGTGGCTAAGCATTCATTGCACACATTATTAAGACATATTCAGTAAGTTTGTGTAGCATTCAATCATTATTTCATAAAACATATCATTAATTGACAGCATATAATATAAACAAATATGATGGAAATACTCAGTAATTCTTCAAAAAACAATCTTTATTGATCTTCAATTCATTGATTATAGACTCTACTTACCCTATGCACATAGCTGCAGGGGTCTGTGCACTCAACTGCGGACTCTACCCAGACCTACCACGCACTCAGCTGTAGGATCCTTCCCTTCTCTATCTAAGAACAGGAAGCAGGACCTTCCTACCTTAGCTCTTGCCCAAGCCAACAAAACTCTTCAATGTCCTCAATTCTCTATCAAAACTTACTTTTAAGACTCGCTAAGACTCAACTATTTATAGACTTTTCAATACAATGCCATGGTCTGCGGACCATGGGTGAATCTCAAAACCGACTCAAAACTTTACCCAAAATAGGGGGCTAAGCCCCTTTGACTCTTATTCATCTACGTGCTCCGCATCCACATATCACGGATAATTTATAACTTTTACAAGAAATTTTACAAAAATTGACTATTTTAACTCAATTCTACCCCTAGGGACCCCATCCCAATGACCACTTCTAGGCCTTTGGGAAGAGAAACACCTTTTTCTTTTTAGACAATGCCACTTCTAGGCCTCTAAGAATATAAACACCTTCTACTTTATTATTGGTTTCCTTTTGTAGATGTAAGAAGTAGAAAAAACCTAGAACAAATATGCTATGATGGTCCCAAATGACTCCACTTACTTTACATGTTACAATGGTCTTGTACGAGTCCACTTGCTTTAGCTTCACTTGGTTACCTTTAGTTGCTCATTCAAACTTCAACCTAAACCACCCCACCTCCGACTTGATTCATGGATGAGGTTTTCTGACCTGACTTTTCCTAGAAATTGGGTTGTTAGGATTGAACTCAATCTTCAAATCATTTAATATTTTAACCACCTTGATGGACGAGATAGATTTGAGGCCTTCTAGCCCATGTTCACTGATTTCCTAATAGCTTTGAGAGCGTCTAACCAAAAATTCTCTAGGCTCTAGGATTTTTCTTCAAGGTTACTCAAGTTTCTTTCTTTCCAAAGGGACCTCATTATAAAACATTAACTACCAAAATTTTGAAAGAGAATGGGTTTTCCATGTGTCATTCCCCTGGAAGAAAAAAGGGAACTTGGCATTTTCTTGCAATATTTTATTTGATAAAGTATCCTCTCATAGTTTGCAGTCTTTCTAATCTATTTCACAATTTAAGAGAATGCGGTCATATAGTTGGACTTCTTAATCGCCACCAACGACACATATATAATATGTTGATTGAAATTGATGGTAGGATGCTTTTAGAATTGTTTTCCATGATCTAGACTAATTACCTTTAGCTTATTGTTGTTAAACAATTATTAATTCAAATTCTCCAAATACTATTAGGGCAAGGCATAATTATAAGGCTTGCCTCATTCATTGCCTTACTCTACAATAGGAGATTCAGGGTCAATTTATTTCCCCCCCTATAAAGTCTCAGAGATCAATATTTTAACTTATCATATTGATTCACATTTTTCCTTATAAACTCTCCAGTATATTATTCCTTTACTTATAACAAAAATTGATATTTCCCTAGCTTTAAGAGAATGTAAATTCTTCTCATAAAGGCTCTTAGTGTTTGTGATCCCTTCAAGGCTCTAAGTGTTCATGATCCCCTCCATGGGAGAAAAACTCATGGAAATCCAATGGCTTCTTGTAGTAAGGGGATTGAACTATTATTCTTTTAAATGTCATTTTTTCTTATCTCCCCCTTGTTGGTTCTCAAATTTCCCTAGTAAACAATGACAACCTGAGAAGACATTCACTAAGGATTCCAAGAATCCTCCCGCTCTAGGTGACAGGGGTTGACCTCCCTTTGACCACAGGGGGTATTCTATGGTAGTAATGTTGATTAAATAAATTTTATTTAAAATAAAAATGACTAAGTCATATTAATGATAATGATATTCTTATAAATAATGTTTTTCGGGAAAGATAGCTGGTAGGCACATAACACATGAGACTTATTAAATTAAGATATCATTAATGACTAAATAAAGTTTAAATTAATATATCATAACTCACACACAACATTAGGGTTAGTACAAATTGAAATTAAAATAAAAGGAAAAGGAAAAAAAATTATGAAAAGATTTAGCTTAAATGAATTTTAATTGAAATGTTATAGTTGAAACAATACGGCATCAAGTGCTATTATTATTCATCCCGCAACAAAACAAATAAATTATTTCATCTAATTTTCCTAAATAGTAAATATTGGAGGAAAAACTAAACCAATTTTAATGTGTTGGAGATTGAACAATATGATCATGTAAAGGCATTGCTAATCACCACATATTAACAGTGCAATAAATTAATGAAGAACGAGAAATCAATTTAAAAAGAGAAATAAAATAGGACTGGTTGTATGGCATTTAAATTTATTGTGCAAACAAAACCCCAGATAGCATGTGTCATTTTAGACTTCAATTTTCAACAAATAAACTTAAATATCGTGTATTTGAAGGCATCTAAATCATTTATGCATTCAGGACTATTGTATAATCAAGTTATATCAATAATCTGTATAATGAACTAGTAAATAAAACCTCACATAAAAAGAACAAATAAAAAGAGAAGAAATAATATATATTATTAATAAAAATCCTCATAGTCACAATGAGCAACATCATTATAGCAAGTACATGATGGTTGTATAAATAATAAGTCTTCATCTCGAGCCCACCATCCTTCACTTTGCCAAAAAAATCTTGAAAGAAAACCCTTATGTTTTCTTTTATATTTATGGGCATTAATGTCCCATTTTGTTCTTGTAACGTCCCAATATAAATCTACATTAATAACAATAGTTTTGTCTAAATGAAATATATATTCAATCTTTTAAATGGGCTTCCACTCACATCTCTTATATAATAAGTCTTTTAAATAGTTTTCCCGCATTAAAAAAAAAGATATGAATTAGTTCTCTAATATAAAACATAATAATAAATGAAATTAAAATATAAACTCACCCTTATCCCCATAAAAATATTTCACGTAGCTTTATAAAATAAATTTTATTTTATTTTATAAAAAATTCCCACTACATAAAACATTAGGTTATAAATTATGTATTTAACATAAATTTATTTTCCAGAAATTTCAACACAACATAGGATCCAAAATATTAAAAGTATATTAAATTTAATATTGTTTTCCCTCTGTCCACGGGGTCTTGGATAGATGGTGACCAAGTGCTCTATTAAGGCACTCCTTGATGTGCACTGGTTCAATTCTGTTCCCCGATCAGGGTGATATGTTGGACATGATGAAGATATAGTCATACCAAACTTACAAAAATAAAAATAAAAATGTTTTCCCTTTCAAAACATTGAATTCTTGTCTTTGCATCTCTATTAAATATGTAATGAAACCTCAACACTCCTTCCATGTTACAAATAAATTTACACCTACACATTTTACATTCAACCATTAAAAAATGTTACAAGTTTAAATTGAAGCAAATCTTAAATATATATATGTATGTTGAGTTTTGACTATAAAATATAAATCTAATTATATGTTAACTTTTAAATATCATTAACCATATAATTTTATATAAAACTTAATAATATATATATATATATATATATATATATATATATATATATATAATTAAGTTTCAAATAATACATATTATATACAAATTTCAATATATAATTAAAATTTTAATCAAAATATATATATATATATATATATATATATATATATATATATAATACATAAACCATTTTTAAATATATAAGTTTAAATAATATACATTATATTGGAACTTAAACCAGAATAATAATATATGTTACATATATATTAAAGCTTCCCCAACCTTGTATATTATGGTTTTTTGGGCCAATGGGAAGGTAGTTAAAAGGAACAAGACGAGATCCAAAATAATTCTAACTATTATACAGACAAGAATGTGTGTTGCCACTTTTAAGCATGGTTTTGAATAAGGTTGGTGAGAAGCAGAGTTTAGAGCTTCCATACTTGTAACTGCTGGTCCTAGCGCGTTAGAAATAGCAGCACTTGAACTCATAGCTTTGGTGGGGTTAGTGCCAAGCATTCTTTCAATGAATAGCTCTCGGGTTTCTTCTGAAAATTTGCAAATGAGGGGCGCGACAAAAATTCTTCCTAGAATGCTCAACTCATATGCATCAGTCAAAAAAAGGCTCCAGTAATTCTTAGAATGAAAAGTGTTCTCTATTGGACCAGCATGCTCAATTTATAGGGGGATTTGAATTCAAATTCGACCGTTCCCCCAAGTTCTGATAATAAATTATGCTTTGGCGACATATCTTCAAAGATTTTTTCCTTAATTACTGCCTCCCCACTCCTCTTAATTGCTTTCTGGCTGTCAAATCATGAATAGTAACTTCAATGGTCATTTTCTTGCTGGTCTGCGTGGCACCGTCCTTCATAGCGCAACATCCTGAGCGCAGCTTCAACTGGTACACCCTCATCAGTTTTCACGTAGCCTGATTGCTACCTTGTCCTCCAAACTAGGTAGTGTAGTTTATAGTCCCGTGCTCCCTTGCAACTGCCTGGAGCACTAAGCCTATCCTGCTGCCATATAGTCTTTTTGTAGGATCCCTTGTATATAGATTCAACCTGCTTCCATTCACTTTTCCTAGGAAGAGCTCCCCATTCAACTTCGTGAGCTGAACTGTGCCACCATCCGTAATTTCCTTGATAGTATATGGTCCTAACCAATGCATCTGAAATTTACCTGGAAATTTAGTGAACTTACTGTCATATAACAACACAAGATCATTTACCTTGATTGTGTGAAGCTTGATATGGCGATAGTGCCATGATTTTTCGCGTTCCTTCTGTATGGGTTGGTGGAATCCTACCAAAAATAGATCCTCCTCTAGCTCCATGAGCTACGCGAGTCATTCTTCCATGGCCTCGTGATTCGCCATATCTATCAAAGTTATTATGTGCAGACTAGGCACAATATATTTCATAGGCATTACTACTTTGACCCCATAGACTAATATGAATGACGTTTGCCTTGTCAACTTCTTACAGGTTGTCTTATAGGCCCATAACATAGCAAGTACACACAAATCCAAATCATTCCACTGCATGTTACAGATCTTTGTCATTGTGTTCTCGAAAATTTTGTTAAAACCATCGACTATCCCATTTGCCTGCGGGTGATATGGTGTACTCTTGTAATGGTAGACCTAGAATTCCTCTATCAATGCAATAATTGTTTCATTCAGAAAGTACGTACCCATGTCACTCATCAAAATTTTCGGGCATCCAAGCCTTGTTAAGACATGTTCAAACAAGAATTTCGCTACCATAGCCCTTATATAGTCTTTTACTGGTTGTGCTTCCACCCACCTGGTTAAATATTCTGTTGGAGTGATAATGTAGCGCGCACCCATTTTCTTTCTAGGGGGGTGAATTGGTCCAATAAAATCAATTGCCCACTTCTCAAAAGCCTGTCAAGAGACCTGAGGATGTAGCAGTAGGTCATCCCTTCACGGTGGTTTGCCAGTCCTTTAACATTCATCGCATGCCTTACAATATGCTTTGGAATCCTTGTGCAATGTTGGCCACCATAAACCTATGCACAAAATCATATACGTGGTTGCTTTTCCTGCATAATGGCTACCTGCATCTCCTCCATGAGCCTCAGTCGGGATACTATCACACTCAAAGTCTAGAACATATCTCTACAATATTTCATCTGCACCCATTTTGACCAAATGTCCCACAATGACTGAAAAATCGGTTGCACACACTACTAATTATTTCTTCTGCTGACTTGTATATCCTTTAGGTGTCATCCCCGTAGTTAAGAAGTGAATAATATAAACAAAATGGTTATCAACTACACGTACCACAAAGAGCTGTGTATCAGGCAACCCTTCCTCCAAATTACTAGGTTCTTCACCTACTTCAATTTGCGACAGATGGTCAGGTCCATCATTCAATCTCCTCGGATTTACAATGACTTGAAATTCATACTCCTGAAATAATAACAACCATATACAAATCTTCCCCCCTAACACAGGCTTGTTGACCAGGTATTTTAAGGTAGAATGATATGTATACATCTTGAAATGTCCTCCAAATAGATAATGCCTGAATTTTTACAGCGCGTAGACCATGACCAACCTTTCGTGCTCAATCGTTAAATATTTTTTCTTAGCCTTCGATAACTTCCTACTTACGAAGGCTATGGGATGGCCCTACCTGTGTGAGTACTATGCCTAGCACAATGAAAGAAGCATCCACATGTACATGAAACTCCTTTATCCAATTGGAAAATACCAAGATTGGCGCAGTTACCATCTTTTTTTTCAACACATCCAAGATGCACTGACATTCTTTATCCCAACAAAATCTCACATCCTTCTTGAGCATTTTTTCCATGGGCGCGGTAATTTGAGCATAAGCCTTGATGAATTTTATATAGTATCCTACGTGTCCAACGTCGCGTGTAGCTGCTTGACATTTTTAGGGACCTCCAAGTTCACAATCACCGTAATCTTTGCAGGGTCCACCATAAAACTGTGCTTGCACACAACATGACCCAACAAAATCCAAAAAGGAACACAGAATATACTTTTTTTCAAATTTAGCGCTATATGGTACCTTCGACATGTATCCAACATAAGGCGTAGACTTGATACATGGCGATTAACCAAGAGAAACACCGTCCAGTCATCAAAGTACACTTCCAGGAACTTATGAATGAATTCTTTGAACACTATTATGACTATGCGATAAAATATTACAGGTGTGTTCTTCAATCCAAACTGCATAACAGTGTACTGAAAGAAACCCGACTCTATCTCGAAGGTGCTTTTGCTTCTATCCTCTGGGGCAATCTTAATTTGATGATACCCGGAAAATTCATCAGTGAAGGAATAGGCCTCCTTCCCTCCAACATTTTCTAACACTTCATCTGTAAATGGCGTCAGAAACGGATCATGAACACAGACATCATTAAGCTTCTACAGATCTATGTAAATCCTTATTTCACCCTTTTACTTCTTCTCTTGGACCACCATTGGGCTCACCCAATTAGACTCTTCAACAAGTTCGATAATGCCTGCCTCCAGCATTTTATTGAGCTCTTGGCAAACCTTTTCCTTATACTTAGGGTTAAGGTGATAAGGCCTCTGCTTAACAGGCTTTGCGTCCGACTTCAATGTGATCTTCAGAACACCCAAATCACCATGTATGCCCTTTAAATCCAAAAATTTAGTGGGGAAGAGATCCTGGTATTCGTGAAGTAATTCAACAACTTTTTCTATTGTAGCATCATCCCAGTAGTCTCCAATCTTTGCAAACTTCGGTTCTTCTTTAGTGCAAATGTTTACTTGCTTCATTTCCAAAGGTGTGGATATGTGTATGTTCTCTACTTGTGGGCCTTTGACTTCGCGATTCCCTTCTGTCTCTGGAATATTGATATTCCTCGGATCTTCTTCCTCCCCTTCAGTGGTTACATTATGGCATTCCAATGCGTGGCATAGCTGGGTGCTCCAATCTGGTTGGGTCCATTCCATAGGTTCCTTTGGTGTTCTAAAGATAACTGCTTTAATTTCTTGCAGCGCTTCATTGATGCTTGCAAATCCATCCTCGAAGTTGAAATCCAATAAGAATCCTTCCTTTAATACATCCCATTCTGAAATGCCATGGCAGATCTCTGTTTCAAGGTACCAATTCATGGGGATTGCATCCATTGTATGACAAAATATGTGTACCCATTCTGGCTGCAGTTTTGTCCCCCATGCCATAGTCCATTGTGCCAAGTGATCGTGCAAATCATCCTTCCCATTGTACTTCTCAGTCATTCTAGGATTAACATGCCCAAATCATATTTTCATCATTCTTTTGTTATCTCGACATACAACATAGATATCCTTATGCGTACCCCACCATCATGCTGGCATAGCATGTAGCGCCAACTCCAATTCTTGAAAATGGTGGTACTCAGGGACTCCACACTCAAATTCATCTAAAAATATATATATTTTAGTTAAACCATCACAATAAGGTAACTTTCTTACCTCCGATGAAACACAGTGGAGTGACTTGGTCATCATATTGCATCGCAATGTAGAAACTTCATGTAACTGATTTTTCCAATGCTCTAATTCCTCATCTAAATCATAAGTGCAGGAAATCTCTTGGTCCCATGCAATCTGTCCATCTTCTGTTGGATTGATCCAATCCTAATCTTGCATTGTTATCTTGTAGATTTGATCTAGCCCACCGTCGCTTTCCATGTAATCGCAGACTGGTTCAGCATAGAGGTCCCCTTTTGTAGGATCCAGTGGCACTTTAACCCTAAGTGAATTTCTTTAAAACAAAATTATCCTCTTCTTCAGATTAATGATCCCATTCACATCAATATCCCAGTCGATTCCTAGGAGCGTAGGGTAGGAATTACTGTCATCAACAATTTCTAGAACTTCAAATTCGCTAGTGCACTCACACCCTCAATATCAACTGGCACTCCATATAAGCGCCCCATGTGGATGATCTTCTGTTGATTCTTCATCCTAAGCTGAATTGGAGACCACCATAGCACAAGCCTCCCCATCCTTTGCCATGTTTTTTTTGATATGACATCTGCATCAGACCCCAAATCCAAAATGACCTGGTCCATCTCATAATCACCTATTTGCGTTGTTAGCTGTATCTCTCGCCCTGTGCATTCCTTATTCTTAACGATGTTTCTGACCCTGCCCTGCTCCGAAGGACTCTTTTCCTTATTGGCGCACTTTTCTATTAGGTCCCGCAATCCTTGCACAACCTTCCTGTCGTGCAACAAGTTTATGCAGATCTCCAAAAAGGTAGTGAGTATAGAAGGATCAACCTCTGTTGGCACACTGGTTTCTTGCATCTTGTCCTGGCTTCCTGAGGTGGAGGCCTCAACAAATATCTTCTTGGCTTCCATGAATGTTTCCTTAGCACGATTAAGATCAAAGCTAGATCCTTTCTCTAGAGCTTTGCAGACCCATCTCTCTTCTTGAGGCTGCTTACCCTTATCTGTGCTAGTCGTCATATCGCTTCTTAGTACAATATTAATACTTTGGTCCTCCTCATGGGGTTCAACCCTCATCATTTGCAAATTTTTCATAGGATACTAGGGCTATGGTTTCTTCTCTTGCATCTTGGCTATTAACACCAAGTATTCTTCTATGGCATGGTAGAACTGTCTACAATATTGACATGAAGGTGTGTAGGATTTGGGAAATCTCACACAAAATGCCCCAAATGTCCATAGTTTTAGAAAATAATTTGACCACGACCTCGACCAGGTCCTCCTCCTCGGCCTCATCCTTGGCCATGAAAATCCTCATGCGCTCCTCCTACGCCTTGATCTGGAGGCCAAGTTTCTGCTTGCATAGGTAAGTAGGAGTTCTTTCCATCATCAGCTCATAGCTCTGACAGTTGCGCTCATCATGGCCCACAGATTTATAGAAATTATAGAACAACTACTGAGGTGTATGAATGAACTTCTGAAGCACATGGCAGTTATCCATCGCATGTTGCACAATGACTTGACAAATGGCGCACCATAGTGCATCTCCCATGCTTGGACTGGCTGAGGCTTCTGGCTTCAAGGGAGTTGGTCCTCCCCCTATAAGATAGTTTGCATATACCTGGAACTGATCTTTATCATGCCCATGGCCCTTGCACTTCAAGCACCACATCTTTGCGTGCACTTCTAGATTAGTTTCATTTTCTTTCTTTAAACTTTGTAACTCTAGATGTAGGCTTGCTAACTGTGACTAGATCTGTTGTACCCCTAGGTTCGTATCCTGAATAAGTGATGCGTGCAACCTCATCACGATCTCCAAGGCTTCTTCCTGTGTTGCTATCTTTTACTGTGACAGAGAAATTCTCAAATGGGGCAATAGTGACATGATGAATCAGTTGCGGTGCTAGATATCTAAGATTTGCATGTTAACCTATCTGATCTTGCACTTCAGCCTCTGATCAATGTCCCAAGGTGTCTCCTCAACCTTCATCACAATTTCTTTAAATTAAATTACCGACTTCACCTCAGATTTAGTCTTACTAAACTCTTCGTTCAAAGTTGTCTAATTTTCTACTAGCGATGCATGAGGATTGTCAGCAAAATACTTAATGTACCAGGTTAGCGCATGATCCTGCAAGGCAGTAATCGAATGTTCCTTCTTTATATTGTCATAGGTGATTTGCTGCATTTTCCATACAACATTCACAACAAACCAAAACTTCTATGGATATTCACTCCCTATGCCCTTGAAGATTGGCTTTTGCATTGTGTTCACCATGTTGAATGGTGGTGGTGGAGATGGAGGTGTGGACGAAGGTGTATGTGGTGGAGGTGGAGGTAGAGTGGATGGATGATGTGTTCTAGGAATACCATGAGTTATTAGTTGAACAACACTTTGCAACGTAGTCTGTGTTAGGTTCCTATACCAATAGGTGTCATATATCATGATTGACTGGGTTTAGCTCTGAAATATGTACATACCTTTTCTTGTTGCAAATGTTTTCCATATTTGTAAGAAATCAAAAAATAAAAAAATGTAAAGAGCGTATACCCTAAAATAAAAATCAAAGGGTAAAAATAATAAAAGATGGTCAAAAAATGAAAGAAAATGAACCCCAAACAAAAGAAAGACCAGGAAAGTGTGCAAGTCTAAATGCCACTACTTCTTACTTTTGTGTAAATAAACAATTGTGTGCAGCTTGTCATTTATGCCACAATTCGTGAATAGTTAAACTGGTTAAACTTGGCTAATTCATTTTTCAATTTCATGTTGTAGAAATAGAAAATAAATATCTGACCAAACAGTGTAATCTTGGCAGATAAGTAGATAGGTAGAGTGAATAAAAGGAGCTCAATAGTTTAGTCTGAGCCCTTGGATGTAATAAGTGCAGACTTAGATAGGATTTTCCATGTAAAAGAAAAGGAAGATTTGATAAGGGTTTTCCAGTCCAAGTGCACCCAAATAAAAAAGAAAAAATGCTAGGTTAAAGTAGGTAGGGTAGGTAGTTGATGTTGCAAAATTATATGTGATGATTAATGTCTCTAAATGTGTTAATCTTTCACCGTCATCACAAGGCCAAGGCATACAATACCTTGAAAGCATCTCAAGCAAAGCAAAGTCAGCATAATTAACTCCCCTTCTCACTTTCCCTAATTATTCACTAATTTCCTCTAAGTACTAAGGTCTTGGCTAAATTGGAGGGGCTCAGAGCATTTCTCTAACTTCTGGAGGGACTGGACCCTCGACCCAATAATTTAAAAGGCCTAAGTACTTAAAACCATCATTCATTCACTCTCATAAGTCGGAAAAATACACAATATTACATAAAAACCCCTTTTCCACTTTAAGCCTAAGTTTAAATACCCATTCTAATGTTTTTACTTAGTGCTTTTTACATTTCATGTCATATTAAATATTAACCTATGTATTATATAAATCCCGCACAATTTCACCCTTTCCCGTAATATTTAAATATATTAAATATCCCCAAATTTTATATATTCCGCCCCTTTGGTTAATTATAACCATAAATACGTTTAAAATGATTAACTAGTTAACCCGTAACTAGTTAAACAGCTTAATCCCCCCACTGCATTAATTGGGATTAATTAACCCTCACAGTTAATTAAGAACCCCCCCAACCAATCATATCACCCCCGATACAATTAAATAATTCTTAATTGTGTTGGGTCTGCCATTGTTAAACCCCACCGTACTATGCCTCCCGTTAGCCATCCGATCTTGCCTCCATCATCCAACGGTCATTATCCATATCGCGCACCCCTTGGTGACCGCGCATTAACACGCAATCACCAAGTGGTTTTCACACCATACCTCCGCCACGCATCAAGCAACCAGTGAAATCACTAGTTCCCGGCTAAATACTGCCCACTCTCAAAAGCGATGCGATACAAAACCACTTACCGTTGTTCCATATATGACAAAACATCATTTCCCACACACATCAACCGCCTGAATAACAAAAAACCCCTGCCAACTTTGACTTTGTGAATAAAACCAACAAAATGTCATTTTCATTGTTTCATACTGCAAACCTGTGCTCCCATGCAAAGAACGTTGAGGTCAACTGTCCAAGCTTTCCAACCGCCACCTTGCTAAGAAATTTGCAGCCGATGTAGCCTGAAACCTGTTATCCATTACCAGTACCTGTCATTGCACTGTTCACTCCCCAAATACAGGTATTTATCCAATTTCCACCGAAACCCTGCAAGTTTTGGTTTTACATTATAAAATCCACAGAGAAAGGCCAAATTCAGTACAAATTCAGTCTGTGTTTTACCATATAAACCTGCTATTTTGCCCATTTTCCACAGTAAACCCAAATTCCTTTTCTGAATCCACAAGAACTAGAAATGGAAACCCCCGTTGTTTTGAATGTCACACCAATCAATGCCCCTCATAAGGACCTAGACTATCTACCTCTTGTAAATAAAGACTTCCAAATAAAGGACCTAGCTACTAACCAGAATCACCTTAAGGTCTTTTTCCAAGCCAGAGACAACTACCTAAATGGCTCAGACATCCTGGGACTGTGGGAATCCAACCTTCCCAGGTATTTTCTCCCCTCAGTCCATGTTTTCCCTGATCTAATTCATCAATGCCATGCAAACTATGACCCTAACCGCAAAGCTGTTATGTCCCCAAGTCAAACAGTCCTCTTCCCCATAAAAGCTACATCCATCCCCTAGTCAAGCTCTCACTCCCCTTTCTATGGGATATTTACTTGAGAAATCCATTGAATTACCACAATCAGAACTCATTCGCATCTGTTAGACCTTCATGTCAGAAAAACATCAACCCAAAGGCCCACCCCCTTATGGACAAACCTTCTTCACAGATATGGGAAGACTTATAGTGGATATGATATCTTTAGTTATGGGATTTAACACTAGTGAATATGTTGATGAGGTAACCTTAGTGTTGTTGTCAATTTTTACTCCTGGACAACCACCTGCTGTTAAGTATGAGTATTCCTCCTATATTGGTAATAAGATTCATGACCAATTCCTAAGATTGGACAATGAGGGAGTCTTCAAGTATACCACTTTCATCTATCATCTTATGTTGTATTATCAGTCAGAGAACTTCCATTTCCCCGTAAGGAAACTTGACACCAAAGGAAATCCAAGATCTGTTATCTTCTACAGTCCCATCTTCCACTATTCCTCTGATTCCCCTTACACCTACAATGAGTTCATTGATCTATTTGTTCATCCAGCAACCACTTTATTGACAGGAGTTTCCCCTCCTAGGATCAATGGTGATATGAAGAAGATCCTTCAGCTCTCCAAGTAGTACATAATAGGTGATTAGTATATGTACAAGAACCATACAGAAATCAGGATATATGGGTGTGAGCCTTTTCCTTTTAAACTACCAAAGTATGTTCCAATGAGACTGTTTGCATTGGAATACTTCAGGAAAATGATAGATTTAGACTTGGTTCATTTTTATCATGCCAAGAAGAAAGCTCAGGTTAGAATCAAGAATCAGTTAGGCCCTTTTGTCTGTAACACTAGGGAGGCATGGAGAGAAGCAGAAATAATTTTAGAAGATCATCTTAAGTTACAAAAGAGTTTTGGGTGGATTCCATATGACCCTAACAGCTTTATATGTGATAGAAGAATGAAGAACAGATTATCACCATACACTCACCATAGGATCCCAGAGATTGAACAATTTGCAAATATGGATGAATGGAGGGAAGGGACCCTAGTATAAAATGATAGTGAACAGTTCAATATTGAAAAAGTTATGAGAGATCTTGAGAAAACACTTGACCTAGATTATTTTGGGCAGGTACAAAGATCAGGAATTGGTACATCCATTGTTGGAACTGTTAGCCTCCTGTTGCAACAGGTTTCATATTTCGTGATTGACATTTTTACATGCCAAATATGTCATCTTTCTTGCAGCAAGGTTCCATATTTCCAAGAGAAGAAAACCAGAAAAGGAGTCATAAAGTATGCCAATACAAATGTTACTGCTGTTTCCAATTTTGGTGAATTGTTCCAGTTTTGAAAAAGTTCTTGAAGGGAGGTCCAGACAGTCTAATCCTGGTCTCCCTAGGTTTCAATTTCCTGTTTTAGAATATAGAGAATGACATCTGTCCAAACCATTTAATCTTGGCAGATTTGTAGATAGGTAGAGAATCAAGGGGACCCAATTGTTTAATCTAGGCCCTGGCAGAAATAAGTGCAGATCTAGATAGGAAAATTCAAAACAAAAAACTGTGAATCTGGGTCTGCAAGTCCAAGTGCACCCAAAATAAAAAGAAGAAAAAATGTTAGGACAGTAGGCTGGGTAGGTAGCTTTGGTGTGGCAGAATCATAACTAGTGATCAATTTTGTATTCCACGATGTTTTATCTTTTCTGATCACAGTTATCAGGCAGTTTTTTGCAGTTTCATGAAGGTACTCAGGCTGAAGATTCATTAACATCCCCCTCTCTTCATTCCCCCCAAGTCACTTACTAACATCCCCCAAGAGGTCAAGATCTGCTTGAGCCTCTCAGTCACACCGTTTCCATGACATGTGCCTTGGTGAGGATCTCCTTCACTCAAGGACTGCTCACTCATCATCTGTGAACCTTCTTTTTCCCAAATGGCATAAGGTCTCACACCTTAGCACCCTCTCTTCATCTCCAGATTAACTTTTAACTTTATTATATAAGCTCCCTAACAACTTTCCCTTTCCCCTACTGAAAATCATGTATATAACACTCCCCTATGTAAATATCCCATCCTTGGCAATATAGCCATATTTTCTACTAAGTCCAAGAAATCTCAGTCCATCTGGGACTATTTTTAGCCCATCCGAGTCATTGAGGAACTGGTTTGACATCTGGTCAGCCAGTAACCTCTCCCTTAACCCCCCAAAAAAACCCATATTTTCACCTTCCCCCTTGTAAAAATTCACCCACCGCTGTAAAAACCCCTTAAATCCGTTTCCCTAAGTCCTTACCCATCCGCCGCGCATATTACATTCGGAATATTCCTGCGAATATTCCCGCCCCTAACCCGCCGTCCCTTCGCATCCGCCGCCAGCCGTCCGATCCACAGCCCCGCAGATCAACGGCTGGTGGGCATCCTCATCCCCGACGCACCCGGCCTTTAACGTCCGGGAGTTCGGCGGTTTTGCCGCCGTACTCCCACCACGCGTCAAGCACCGGGTTGTGGCGGAGCCCCTCCCTCCGAAACCGCCATCCCCCGTAAGTGGTGCGCCACATACCGCTTACCGCCTGATGACGTCAACAGCCCACGTCACCCCCCTGTACAGTCACCTGCCTACGTGGCCTCCTGCCACGTCACTGCCACATGTCCCGCCACCGTACCTGCCACGTCATCGACTGTACGAGATGACATCATGCTGACGTCATCCCGCCGCATCGCCATGCTGACGTCATGTTGACGTCACCCGCCGTACATTGCTGACGTCATCAGCCCTTTTTGGACGCAGAGGCGCGAAAATCACACTTCGGAGCCCCAGAATCGAATTCTGAGGCAGTTTTTGATGAGCGATTTGCGCCTATCGCTCATCGCAGGATTTTTTGGGCCAGAGAGAATCTTCAGGGAATCTTCGCCCCATGCAGCCCCAGGAAGCCCGAAAAGGCACAGAAATGATCTGTTTTCTTCACAGAGTATGCCGAAAGGATCAGAAAGAAATTTCAAAGGTGCAGAGGCCGAACAACGGCCATTAATCCGTGATTAGACCCTCAGTACATTAGATCAGCGGCCAAGATTTTGTCAAAGAGTATCAGAGAAGGAGAAGACGCCAAAGAGTATCAGTCGAAGATATTTTAGTGGCTCGAAGCAGCTAAGAATTAATGAGCCCATCAGGAAGTCAAATCAGGCGGCTAAAAGCCCATTCCTGCACTCAAATCACAGCTCAAACTTGAATGCAGGCAGACATTGAGGAACAGGAACCCATACATATTTATTTCAAAGGACACTACAGCAAGCTGCCAAGGACCCCATCATTCACTTATTTCTGATACGACGACCCTCAGCGCCGCTCAAGAGATTTTTTCATTTAATTCCATATAGAGTTAGGTCAATAAATGATGTTTTATGACCTGATTAGGTCAAGTTGTAATAAAAGCAGTAGATAGACAGTTTTGCCCTATATATACCACCCTCTGTATAGTTTTAAGGGTTGGTCAATTGGTAATTTTTGCTAGAGACTCGCTGTGTATACCTGAATTTTTCTGTAATCAAAGATTGCTTAAAGCTTGGAGAGCGAACTGTCTGTTGTTGATGAATGGGTTGAAGAGTTGGAGATGGAATTCCTGCACTGCGGCCTGAAGCAATAAGTGTCTCTTATCTCTGTTTATGTGTTTGCCATTATCTAAATAGCAGGAAAAAAGAATAGCCTAGAATTAGTTAACTACTCTCTATGCTCAATTCCTGCTGTTTCTTGATGTTTTCTTCTGAATGAATTGGTTATGAACATTGAATTCCTTCTGGCTCATGTTTACCCTAGTTCACTTGTGCTGGCCAATTATCTAGGGATTCTTAACTACCCCTAGGTAGCGCCTCGTTGTTTCCCCTGCTAATCTGTTGGAGAGATTCTTAATTGCCTCTCTTTCTTTAGCATTCTTGTCATCCCTTTGAACCTGAAAGTTGCTTTTGCTTCAGTTATCTTGCTCCATTTCCCCTCGCTGTTACTAAAGAAAAACACCAGCAGTTCCCCTCCTCGACTCCATGCCCAATGGTTTGAAAGATTCAGACTATACTCAGCCTCTCTACCTGAAAGTGTCAGTTTTGCCGCCAAAACTCAATCAAACCCCTGTGCATCATATCTAGCCTAAAATCACCCCTTTCAACAAAGCTAAATCATAAAGAGAGAGCCCTCTCTGATTGCAGGTTGGCTAGAACCTGCATTCCAAAGTTGGTTTGTGGTTACCTCGGCCATATCCCTTTCTTAACCTTCGGGGACAACCTGAGTGATAACATAATGGTGACTCCGTTGGGGATCTTCCTCAGTTAATTTTACAAAGTTTCACGAAGAAGGTTAAAAACACCCTGTAGAAATTGATTTTCTAATTGCTGTATATTTCCTAAAAACTGCAGATGAAGCCTGAATGCCAGCCAGGAAGCCTTTGAAACTGTTTTTGTTTTACATTAACAGGTTTAGGTAAAAGCTGCTTCAGTCAATCTTCATGCTAGTTTTAAGATATACACAGCCATTCCAAAATCTAATCTGGCCCTAGTAAATACAAAAATATTCCAAAAATATACCCAAAAACAAGTTTGGAAGCTGGCTCCCAAGAAAAACACGCGATATACAAGGTCAAACCCAGACCCAGATCCTCCAGCTGTTTTTCAAAACCCTAACATAATCCCTAAAATCCTTAGGAAGCAACAAGGACAGGAAAATTTTGCTGATTTGAGTCCTGAATCAACTTACCCTAGCTCTGTTCCAACTCCTGTCAAGGTTTTATTCCGGTCCACCCCTGCTTCCCCTAGTTCATCATCTACATCCCAAAGCCCTCCCTTCACACCTTCATTCACTGCACATATTCCCGTTACAACCACTGTTATTT